>NAJO01000019.1:0-600000 GCA_002077065.1 Cryoendolithus antarcticus
CTTGCCGCGTCGGCTACCAAGCCCTCATCCACGGACAAGCAACCCATGACCAGCCTCCTTAAAGGCGAGCTCCTCATCGCATCCACGCAGCGCCGTGTTTACGCCTACCTACTCCCCGAGATCCACGCAGCGATAGACCCGCCGGCCGAACTCGAGATAGCACTTGAGCTTTATGCCAGGACTACACGGAAGTACCATCCTACGCTCTATGCCCAACTGGAGAATACGCTGAGCAAAGTCGTATCACACATTGCGCTATCACTCGAAGAGCTCATCGATGCTCTGACCTTGACAGACCAGTACGACACCAGAGATCCCGACACCTCGCTTCACGAGTCCAGCTTCTACCTAGCGCTGCAAGTCCTGAACGTCAAGGGGCCCCATCTAGATCCTGGTCGCGCAGACTACCTCCTCCGCATTATCTGGAAACGCGTCTATGTATCTACCAACTGGGGCGCTTTGAATCGCAAGCACGAATCCAGACCCGAAGACGAAACACACGACCTCATGCGCAACACGCCGCTCTACCACCTCATCATGCTCGGCACGGAGAACCTGCTCTTCACGCAAGGCTTTACACAGATCTTGGCTCCTGCTGATGTTCACGACGCGGGGACTACCGCTGCTGAGCTCGCCTACTTGCAGCACGGCGACGACTGGCTCGCGGGCGCGATCAAGGATAACGAGTCTATGGATCGCACGCTCCTCTCAGCTATGGAGAAGTACAAGTGCGCTGAGTGGACTACGGAGTGCAAACGCCTGGCTCTGGCGGATCTCGAGATTCATCGGGAAACCGAAGCTGCTGATCGTGAGGCTGAGGTGCGGTTTGAGGCGGAGCTTGAGGTTGCGACGAATGGATACCGGCCGGGCAACGGTGATGTGAGGGAGTGGATAGCTGATGAGGAGAGGGAGGAGCACGTGCTTGAGGAGAGTGATGGGGAGGCTGAAAACGAGGAAGATCATGTGGACGAGCGGTGGGCCAGGGTCAGGGAGGGTGATTCGCCGCACTGGGCGGTGAAGATTGAGGATGATGAGGAGGTGGAGCAGGTTGCGGGGAGTGAGGTTGAGGACGAGGGTGCGGAGGATGTTAGCATGGGCGAGGACTAGGCCAGTCTAAATCGACCTGGCTGTGAGTCTTGCATGGCGTACGATAGACGTTGTACTATACCTGCCGTGCCATGTCTGCTCTCGTGCCCTGCGCTAGCTGCTTTGAGTGGGTTTGTTTGGCCGCGGCTTGGCTTCGAGTACACCATCTTGGACCTACCTGCGTTGGCATTACATTGTAGGTTGCATACAGCTTTCTCTCGCGTAGTATACTGTCTAGTCTCGCTTGTACATAGCACTGTATATTTGCATAGTCCTCCTAACTTGCCCATCGACACGCGACACCCACCCTTACCACGAACCCCAATGCCCGTCCCTTAGACGACTCCGCATACGGCTCAATGCCCTCCCGCTACCGCTCCCTCTCCGGCGCCTGGCGATCAACAGAAAAGCCTCCAGATCCTGACTCCGACTCCGACACGGCACCCTCCCTGGTACAGTCCCACCCAATGCTCTCCCAACCCGCGCCCTCCTCCTCCTCCACGTCCTTCCCTAGCCTCGCCTACGCCCTCCCCCGCCGCCGCTTCACGCGCTACTTCACGCTCCTCACCTCCCTCGCTCTCGCCTCCTTCATCCTCTTCCTCTTCACAGGCGCCCGCCGAAGCCGCAGCCTCGTAGCCTCTGGACTAGGCAAACCGCCCGCGGGACCGCCGGCTTGGGAGCAGTTTCCTTTCTTGAAGAGGTATCATGGTGGGATTCGGACGTTGGTGGGAAGGGAGGGGAATGTGGCGGAGTATCCCGTGAGCGCGAGTGAGGAGGGAAGGAGGCTGGCGGCTGAGGCCATGAGGGTTAAGGGGGAGGAGGATCGGGGCGTAGACGGGAGTAAGGGGTTTGGGAAGCGGGGGGTGAGTGATACGTGGAGACAGGAGGTGGGTGTATTCAACGCGCTCACCTTTAGCGTTCTGAGGGGTAAAGGCTACGAAGAGCCGGTGAAGTGCTGGTTGGATGCGGAGAAGAAGGTCGAGGTCCCGGAGGTGTGGGCTTATGAGGGTGTGACTGAGGGTTTTCCGGATCCAGTGATGGGGAGCTATGAGGCGTTGGGGTTGAGGAGGGATGTGTGTTTTGAGAGGTTTGGGAGGTTGGGCGCGTATGGATATGGGTATAGTCGGAAGTATGGCGGGAGTGGAGCGGGGCTGGGAGGACATCGGGAGGGAGTGGAGGATGTGCTGCCAGAAGGGAAAGAGGTCGACTGGCGAGACGTGAAATTAGGCGAGGCACAGGAGTCGTGCGTGAAAGCGAACGCTGCGCGATTCAGACCTTTGCCAAAGGGGCGGGACCACTTCTTTACCAACATGGGCGCTGGCGGACCCAGCGCACACGCGATTAGATCTCCAGAAGAAGAAGAGCGGCCGGAGAAGAACAGCAAGGGCAAGAAGTACCTCCCTCGCACAGCCGTAATCATACGCGTATGGCAAGGTTACGACTTCACGCCTGAGAATCTCTTCTACCTTCGCGCCCTAGTCAACGAGCTCTCCCTCCAATCCGGCGCCGAGTACGTGATTCATTTCCTCGTGCACGTCAAAGACGAGAACCTCCAAATCTGGGCCGACGACGCCGTCTACCAGCGAGTGCTAGACGACATCCTGCCCAAAGAGTTCCGCGGCATGGGAACGCTGTGGTCGGAACGCCAGATGGGGTTGATTTACGGCGGTCTGGCAGAGAGTTTCTACCGCGATCTCCCAGTATACGGCGTGTACAGGAGTACATACATGCCCATGCAATATTTCGCGCACCAGCACCCCGAATACGACTTCTTCTGGCACTGGGAGATGGACATCCGCTACACAGGGCACTTCTACCACCTCTTCGACCAAGTCTCTCATTGGGCCAAACAGCAACCGCGCAAAGGACTCTGGGAACGTAACGAGCGATTCTACATCCCCTCTGAGCACGGCTCTTGGGAGGACTTCCGCCAGATGGTAAGAGTGCATATCGATCACGGCACAGCCAGCAAAACGAATATATACGCCAAGCCCGGGGCTCCAGACGCCTCGTCCACACGCCCGGAAGCACCGATATGGGGCCCGCTGCGCCCTGAAGGAGAAGGCGATAAAGTCGACGCGCCCGACGACGACCCCAAACCCCCGACATCATACGACGCCGACGCATATACCTGGGGCGTAGGCGACGAAGCGGACTTCATGACTTTCAACCCCCTCTTCGACCCGTCTGGCACGAATTGGATTCTGGCCGAAGATGTGACGGGGTACAACACGACAGCATCCTACCCGCCGCGACGTACGGCGATTATAACGGCTTCGAGGCTTAGCAGACGATTATTGGAGACGATGCATCGCGAGACGGCGTTGGAGAGACATTCGATGTTCTCTGAGATGTGGCCGGGCAGTGTTGCGCTGCATCACGGCTATAAAGCTGTGTATATCCCTCATCCTGTGTATATCGACCGTGCGTGGCCGACGAGCTATGTAGCGGCTATCTTCAACAATGGGCGGAATGGCGCGAGCGGCGGATCTCGAACGAGCGTCTTCTCGGACGAAAGGCAGCATAACTTTCGCGGTACGACTTGGTACTACGATGCGGGCTTCGCAGGGAGTTTATGGCGGAGATGGCTGGGTTTGAAGGTCGATGGGGATGGTGGGGAGGAAGAGGAAGCGAGGGAGGATGGCGAGGGGAGGACGTGTTTGCCTGCCATGCTGCTGCATCCGGTCAAGGAGGCGAAGGTTGTGTTTGAGCATCAGGCTGGGGAGGGATAGTGGAACATGGACAGTGTGTTTCGATCGTTTGAGCGATGGCGTCTAGGGCTGGGCAATCTGGATATGCATATGTGTAGAGTGTTGTAAGCTGTGTGTAGTACAAAGTAACAACTTGTGTTTGTGTAGAGTACCTAGCATCGAGGACCATATTGTCGCTAGGCAAGATGCGTACACAAGATCTGCTTATTCGATGACACTCTCGAGGCACGTACAGCATTATCTCATTGCAGTATGGGATGCCCGCGCCGCCGCGTCTCGAATGGTCTGACCTCAGGCTGGTGACGCAAGGTGTAGAGACGCGGGTCTCGATACCCAAGCGCAGCTCTGAAGCTCAGTCTGCAGCGCCCTCATGATGGGCCTTGTGATGCTTGTGTAAAGCATCGTAGAAGGGCCGAGACTGTGGGAGTGCCGACCGCATCGCCAGAGTCCGTCATGCGCGTCTGTATAGCCAGCAGGTTTGATGGCGACTCGATAGCGTGACAAGCCACCTTGTCTACAGCGACTTTTGCAGTAACCAGTCGATTAAGCCCTGCGCTGTCGACTGCATGGAGCGGATGTGGCAGACCGCATCTCACACTTTCTCCATACTGGCCGCTAATTGCCAACGCGCGGAGCGTTCTTCGTTCGACAGACGTGAGGTATCGCAGTGAGTGCACGACGCACGCAGCTCCATCCATCTCAGCTCCGTTGTTCACTGCTCCTGGTCAGATGGAACGCCTCTGAGACTCGACTAGAGTAACTCACCCGAACTCAGCCTTGAGTTCCTTCACCGGACGCGCAGCCAGATACACAGTCAATACAGGCACCGCTCGCTTCTTCGGGCCCAAAGACTTTATATAGGCTTCCCCTGTAGTCTGGAACGCATCATCCGAAACCTCGCCATCCCCATCGCCAGCAGCGTTCGCAGTAGGTGGTTTGGAAGCAGGCTTCCGTTCAACATCGATCATCAGCGATGAGAGGGATGTGTACTGGAAGACTTTGATGCCCTTGAGTAAGAGATCCCGTTTAGCAATCTCGGTGACAGTGATGAGCTTGTTGGCATCCCGGTTGCTAGCTTGCAAGACGACGATTGCTGGACTTGCAGCTTCGGGAGTGGGAGAAGTGAGCTTTGAGATCACTTGGGTTGTGCGAGTGGAGACTTGAGTACCCGAGCGAACGCGCATTCGCGCGAGGGCGTATTTGGACTCCAGGGTTGTGTCGTCGAAGGCCATGCTGATTTATCTAACACTCCACTCGAGTATTACATGTACGGCGAGCAAAGCTGAACGGAGACAACTATGTGCCATGAGCAATGATTAGTGGTCGATAACGGACCACGCTCTCCTCATACATTCGGGTACTTCATGGAAGTGAGGTCTTGACCAGCTGTGCAATCACGAGAATTCCTTGGCACGTCGATACCCGCGATTCATGCATGGCGTCGTGTTGCTCTCATCGACAGGTTGATATCTCCAGTGTTCGAACACCCCGCTCCCAAGTCGTAAAACCGGAGCCAATTGCGAGAGCAGTACACCTTCATTATTTTTCCATAGCTTCATGAGGCTTCTCGGCACTGACACCGACAGCTCGCACGACATTTGCACGGCAGCTGACAAGCTGCAGGCTCTAGACCAAATGACGACTGCCATTTCAAGGCCATCTTGGTTCGATAGAGTGGGAGGCGCCGAGCCGCTGCACGACAATAAGGCTTACGTGCAGTCCACGTGATGGATATGCAAGCCTCGCGATCTGATAGATGCGCTCTATCTAGGTTGCATGCCGGATGCACACAGCTCTAGCAGGGGAAGCTCGCTGATGTCGCAAACGAGTCACAACTCTGCGACACCATCAGCACTCGCGCGCCGGGCCAGCGGGTTCGATGTTGACACGTCGTCGACATGGCATTCCTGGCTTTGCGATTGTGTCAGACACTGCTCATGCCACTGCCAGCATGGCGACCTTGCATGTCCGGGCACCGAATATCTGCTCAACATCAGCAATACGGTCATAGCAGCCTTCTCGAAGCACAGAGTTCAGCAGAAGGAAAGCGTCAGATCTGGCGCACCAATGGGAGCAAACAGCGGTGCCGCGGTGCCAGGACGGTAGTGCGCGGGTGCGACGGGAAGGCGCAGATTATGCGTCAAGACTCGTCTTTTTGTGGGGACCTCCGTGTGCACTGTGCCGTTTCGTGTGCGCGCCCACCTCTCTTGCTGTCCTCCTTCTGCTACACCACCACCACACCACTTCTAATCTTCCTCTTCTTCGACAACGGCTTCACTGCCTAGACTACTACTCTTTACGGCCTAATTACTGCACCACGCTGCGCCCTTTTCTTCGCGCCTTCCTCATAGACTTGTTTTAATACTTTTGCAGCGTTTGTTATTGTACTACTACCGTCCTTTGCTTGCCGTCGACGCTCTTGCCTCGTGCGACCTTCACTCCGACCTCCCGACTTCACGACATTTGTTGCCAACACTTTGCCACCGCAACGCCACCACCACTCACACCTGTTGCTTCGACTCTCGACCTTCTTGCCACCAACTTCCGGCTGAGTCATACCTGGAAGCCCACCTCATCGCGAACGCTGCACACTTCGCGACAAGACTGGTTCTGTCGCATACAATACTACGGTCGTGTGAATGGCAATACGGACCATACATGAGCAGTCACTGGCTTAAGTCACCCTCCACCACTTGTCAATATGCAAAGTACGTTTCGTCTGGCGTGGGCCAACGAACAGCCGACTGGCAAGGCAGCAGCTCCTGCAGTGGTGCCTGCGGCCAACAAGGTCAACAAGAGGAAGCGCGCATCAAGTCCAGCTGCTTCGTCATTGTTCGACCCCGCAAAGAAGTCGAGATCTGGTCACATTTCGGCGCAAACACTGCCACTCGACCTCGCAAACATCTCCAAGGACACCGTCTACCCGGCATCATTAGCGTACGCAACACCTGGAGCTACGCCAACGACAGCATTTAATCGCTCCGAGTATCTTGCTGGCGCTTTGTCACCACACCATCTCGACTTGAACCGCACCGACTCTGTGTTCGGTGAGTCACATCGGGAGCATACGCCAAGCAATCTTCCGGACTCGAAGCCAAATATGCAGGTCAGCGATCACGAGATGCTCGATGTTTCGACAGCATCTACAGTCGAGATCGAGTCGAGAACGCCCTTACAACAGATGCTCGAGAACCAGCTTAACATGCAGATCCTGCTAAAGCACAACGAGCTACGGCTTATCGAGCAGGAGGAGGCGAAGTGTAAGATCGCGTTGGACCAACTTCGACGATGCGAGTTGCGACCTTTCCCGGGCACCTTGCGACCTTCCGAGGATGTCTACACTGGTACCGGCTCGGCAATAGATGCAGGCACTGCATCCTCTCAAGCTACGTTCGCTCCAGCTTATGGCGTGACAGACGGTCCATACAGTCGCCATTACGCTCAGTGGCTGTTGAAAGATCCTGCTTTCGACGCTGAGCGTGTCTCCTTCTACGCTGCACCCGTCGAGACTCCAGAGCATGTTGCAAGCCGGTCAGGTCGTCCAATCGGATCTGGAAGGAAGACTGCTAGCAAAGCAATTGCCGCACCTATTCAAACTGGCGCATTTCCGCCCAGTCTGCCAAACTATCCGCCACCACCGACAAGAAGGGAGAAATCTGGACCACTCATTCTGCGGAGATCCACAGATGGGCGACTCGTGAAGCTGGTCTGCAACGACTGCAACCGCGGTGACATGAACAGCATTCAGGGCTTCCTGAACCACTGCCGTATAGCACACAAAGTGGACTACAAGTCCCACGATCAAGCGGCTGTAAGCTGTGGCCGCCCGATGGACGACGACGAGATCGCCAGCTTACCTGCGGAAACGCAAGCCACTCCGGTATCGAAGCCAACTACCCGGGCAGCGCGCATCGCTACCGCACCAATGCAGCCGCTCCCGCACGGCGCTGTCCATCCGTACAATATCCAGGGCAACAGTCTACCACGAACCAAGCCCCAAGCGGCGGCCAGACGGCCCCCAACCAAGCCCGCAGCACTCCTCGCTCGACCGGGGCTGAGCAATGTCAGCCAATCAACACCACTCAATCCGTCAAGCCGCGCTCCTCACCTGTCAGCCCTGCTTGCGAAGAACAACGTGGGAGTGAACCTGGATCTTGCAATTATCAACGCTCGCCAACCCATCGACGCATCTCACGACGATGACCACCTGCTCTCGCCGCGAGACTCTGGTCCAATGTCGCCCGACGAGACTCCGGCGCCCTCGCGTGGAAAGTCGCTGCCACTGACTCATCCAGGCGTACCCCGCCCATCCAGTCGCAAAGGCTACCGTCCACCTGCACAGCACCAAGCTTCGACTCTAGCGCTTGACGCCCAGCATGAGCG
This sequence comes from Cryoendolithus antarcticus, assembly GCA_002077065.1. Lineage (NCBI taxonomy): Eukaryota > Fungi > Ascomycota > Dothideomycetes > Cladosporiales > Cladosporiaceae > Cryoendolithus > Cryoendolithus antarcticus. The sequence goes on from NAJO01000019.1 coordinate 8,181, forward strand.
TCTGCATGCTTCATCACTGTCGCCACACACTGTGGATGACCCTGGACTGATTAGCGATCGCGAGGATGAGGACGAGCACGGCTCTGCTTCGGAAGAAGAGGGTCATGCGCCTGTACCGAGAGGAGCAGGTCTTTTACCCGTCACTGCGAGAGCTTGCACCGATGCCATGGATCTAGATGTTGAGGTCGATGAGGACGCGATAGGGGAGCACGAAGGTCGGGTGAGGGTTGGTGGCAAGGGCAGGAAGCTCGGGTGAAAGCAATGATGGTACCAAGCATGTGTATGGGTTTGGGCTATGCGACTCCTCGCTTAAGATAGATTGCTGTAGACCGCAAGGCAATAGAAATACCAAATACTCCACTCACCCAACTACATCCTCTCCATCTTCCACCTTGTATACTCTCAGACTTCATCGCATCTCACACCCGTAATATATGCACTCACGCGAAGAATAGAGGAAGCGGACCACTCCAGAGGTCCGCGTCGTCGACACTGCTGGTATGGCCTGCACCGCTATATCAAATTGCTCCTCAGGCTACCTACTAGAGACGTCGGAGAAGATCACACCCCCGCTAACAGCCGAGGTATGTGTATACACTTGCGGTGCGGCATGTAGTAGCATAGTCGTCCATGGTGAGTTGCTGAGCGGTCCGCTTCTTGTGTCACCTGCGTGACACTTCACTGCACAGCACACCCCACATCCCCCTTACACCCGCCCAACCTCTCCTCTGCACTTGACAACCCCACCTCTCCATCCGCCACCTCACTCCACCCTTCCTGCCCGACCCCCTGCATCATCATGCCCCACCCCTCGCCCCTTGTCCGCATCTCCCAAAACTTCCCTCTACACCTCTCCGCGACTCCGACCCACTTCGCACACCCGAAATCAGTCTCCCATTCCCTTAGCATGCCCATTAGCATGTCCTGCTCGCTGGCGTTTGATGGTGAGGCCGGGCAGACAATGTAGGCTGCTACGAGGGCTATGGGCATGTATGCTGCGCCTAAGGGCCGGTAGCGAGAGACTGTGTGAGCTAGAATGAGGACTTCGGATATGAGGTGAGTGGCTGAGTGGTCGAGTTCTAGTTGCGATGGGAGGGTCGAGGAAGAGGGTGAGGGACCGTAAGGCAAGTTGGTGTGGGTTGGTACTGTAGAGGAAGTGGGAGAGTGGAGGGATAGCAGGATGTTGTAGATTAGTGTCACGGCCAGGAGCATACCGTGGGCTATTTGAAGGAGGGGAAGGACACTGCCCAGGGGTGACGCGCTAGGCGAGGGCAGGGAGGCGATGTACGTCAGGAAGAGTGCCTTGCGCGTGCTGAGTTCTTGCAGATCTACGAGGGCGTTCCAGTAGGCGGTGTTGATTTTAATAAGGTACCCGGACGGGCGTCGTACGTATAGGGGTATTTGGGCCAGTGTCCAGAGGCAGAGGCTGTCGTGAGTGAGGCCTCCCTTCTTTGAGGCATGTGTGTCGAGATTCTTCGGGCTGGCGGGACCAGATAGGGCAACGATGTTCGTGTAGTACCAAGGATGGAGATTGCAGTTTGGGTTAAAGACGGATTCCATGAGCTAAGGCATGTATCAGCTCTCGTACATGTATCAAGTGTCCGAGATGGAGCGTGAACACATACCACCACGAGACAAAGAGCCGCGAGCAGCTGATGAGCAAAGCCGTCACCCAGCTTGCTGATGTCGAAAGTACCGGCTACAGTGTCCAGGACGCTCGCGATGGCTTCGCCATGGCTGAGTGTTCGTTCTCCTGGTCTTGAGAGCCATATCTAGGCATCGTCAATTCAGCTCGCATCCGAAAGCATCGGTATACACACCTGCGTGACCATGAGGAAATAGATCGCACACAGGATTTCGAGCATGCTCTTCTTGACATCGTCATCCTCCAGTGCCACCCGCAACGCTGTCAAAGCGCTGCCGTACTTCGAGAGCGCAAGCTGGGTGGGCTGCGAAGTATGCACTACAGGGTATGCATGCGTCAACGCAGCGATCGATGCGTCCAGCGCTGGGTGCTTCCCCATTCGCGCCGGGATGTCGGGTAGGAACACTCCATAGCACATCACACTGTACCTAGGATCGGTGATGCTCAGGGTCGACACGAAGGCACTCGCAAGTGACGCGACCTCATCGCCGAGTGCGGGCACGGGCTTAGCGAGGAAGATCACCGCCTTGTCGGGCGAAGGCTCCTTTTTGCGCTTCGGGAGAATCTCTTCTTGGATGAACTTGTACCTTCGCTCCCCGTTGCCGTTGCACTGCAGTCCGCGGCGCGTACATCTCAAACAGGACGGGAGCTCCTGACCGCACTACGCAGACGTCAGCTGTCATGTAGTACTCCTGCTGAGTGGGGTTGATCACCTTCTTCTTTGCCTTACGGCAAGCTTCACATCCACGTCCCGATGGTACACCCGGCATGATCTGACTGTGGGCTCGTGGAAAGCTAGCAATGTCGCTCGCTCACCCCCAACGAAGCAGCTGAGGGTCGCGAGACCGCATCGAGGTACACTCTCATCCGCAACGGGCAGTCCGAGATGATCATCCTTCCTGTCCTGCACAGCCATAAGGCTGAAGCTATTGGTGTCGATTGCCAAGTGGGATGAATCAGCATGATCGACTTCGCATGGCGCCGCATAGTGCCTCTTTGAGCATCGCGGACGTCGATCACAAAGCCTTGGCGGTGTCGCGGAGCTCATGATACGGGATCTCAGTGTTTCGATTCGACTTGCTCTTAGCCCGTGCACCATGCTGCTAACGTACGTCTACAACGAGTGAAAAGTCATGAAATCGCGTACAGTGCGATCTTCGCATGTTCAGCAGACGGTCAATACAGTCCGAACATGAGATGTGTAGGTGAAGTACGGGAGTGCTGCCGCCTTGTGTTATGTGAAATTTTCATTGTAGCGAGCGTCTTTACGAAACATCTGAGCGCTTCAGCTCGATTTGCAGGCCTTCTATCACCTCGTCATTACTGTTTCTGAGCGCCATTGCGAAGCGAATTGGATATCATCAAGCATCGCCCAACCCAGAACGCCATCCCATCTGTCCGCCTTCTCGTTACGTATCGTCTAAGTAGGTCTCCATCTGAACGCCTCAGCTTCGCCACCTCTGCTCGGGTGGAAAGCACTGTCTGGTCTTGCCACCAGATGCACAAACTGCGGATTCACTCCAATCGGACCCGAGATCTCCACCTCCTTCTCAACGTTCACTGGGAGCTGAGGTCCCACGCTAGCCCGACCACTCTTGCGACCTCGAGTGAAGGCGCCCCAAACACTCTTCTTCGGGCAGTCGGTGGTGCGAGAGTACTTGCTTGTTGGGGAGATCGGAGCTGCGGTAGGGTATGGTGGTGATGTGGTGTTGTGGTAGGAGGGAAGCAGGGATGTGCGATGGGTTGTAGGCGTGTGGAAGAGGCGAAGCGGACTGTACGGCTTTGGCGACGGGTGGGAAATGTACGAGGCCGCGAGCTCAGGAGCGGAAGTTGTAGTCGATTGGCTTGCTGATGAGGGCATGGGCGTCTTGTGCACTGCAACAGCGCCTTTGGCACGGACCTGGCGGGCGGTGATGTTCTTGCTGCGGTCGCGGAACACGTAGCTCTGATAGTGGTGTCAGCAATACCCTTCATGAAGAAAGCAGCAAGGAACTTACGGCTATCAAATTTGCCCAGCCGAGCACGAAGATGATGCAGCCTGAGCTAATAACGATGCGCCAGAAGGCCAAGCCGAGGGACTCCTGGCTTGTAGCTTCCTTGTTGAGGTTACCCAGCATATTGATACCGAGAACGATCATGGAAAGTGCAAGTGCCACGAAGCCGTGCGATGGGCTGAGCACAGGCCAATTGCGTGCATAATAACCACGGAAAAGTGAGAGCTCCGAGCATAGTAGAAACACTAAGATAAAGTCAGTGTTGCAACAGGGATGATATGAAAGCTCGCCGCAACGTACTGCTGGTGACTGCGGTCAAGACATGCGTAACAGCGTCGAAGAAAAAGAACTTTGACGAGACCGAGGTCTTGACGAGCATGACGATGCTGGCTGTGATCACGGCCATCAATCCGATCACGTTCATGACACGGATGCCGTTCAGGATCACGTAGCCTGGACCGGCGAGTGACTTGGGTGAGAGCGTCATGTTGTTCGTCTCCTCCACGTGCTGCTTACTTTGTGATGGTTGGAGGAAGTTTGCGATCTTCTCGAGCTTAGGGCTCTCGATTGGGACGTAAAGCAGTCTACAGTATGGCTGTCAGCGCGTTTCCCGCATGGTCTTCTCGGTGTAGTTACTTCTCTGTTGGCCACAACCGCAGGAACATGTGCAGTCTTGAAGTAGTCGATTAGGGTATGTTACAGCTGGCCAGCAGTGTGTCGGACGGTGGGTTTAGAGGGTCGTGAAAGAATTAATGATTGCAAGTATGGCTGCGTTGGTCAGGTGTAAGGTGAACGATGAGTAGGAAGCAGAAGGAAAGAGAGACGACCAGCGCCGCGAAGGCTATGGATTATTCCTGACAACAATAGCAGAACTAACAATAAGAAGAGGATGTAGGAAGAATACCGCGGTAGCTTATTCTCGTTCAAATCTAGGCGCGTGACTGATTTGCGCGATCATAGCCGCTGTTGCTATTGTCGCGAGCGCTGCTATCCGGTATTCACGCGCCTGTGCTCGACACTCGAAGATCCTCACGACGAGCGTGTGGTCAACGTGAGGCATGAAACACGTTACATGAACAGAAAAGCGCGATACGCCTTGTACGAAACGGACCATACTGAGCGTCAGCTGTAGCTAGTTGCAAGACCTGCTGCGCGCCATTGGCTCTCGACTGGCCAAAGGTATGCTTGTCCCCGCTCGCGTCGAAACCTGGCCGTGCGACACTAATCGATAGGTTTCCGTTTGCTGCTGCACGAAGCGCGCTTCAGTTTCAGAGTCACGTCAAAGCTTCTTCGCGATCTGCTTGGTGTGCCAATTTACATGACTCAAATCTGCCGCCAAGGCTTGAACAGTCGGCATACCACGATATTGGTGCGATAGTGATATTAGCGCTAGGTATTTGGATCGTCAATTGATGTAGTTGTCACCTCGACGAAGTGCGTGTTATAGTCGTGAGGCAACGACACGTGTGACGAACTTAGCCTGTTGCGGGGCGGACCGCTGCCACCATCCTTATTCAGTCGCTACGATAACCCGATCTTTTCCTTTCATCAGTCCGCCACATACGCCGCTCAGATTCGCAATAGATTGAAGAGTGTTACCACAAGCGACCAGAAGTGCTTTTCAAGTCCTCCGCAAATCTCGGTGGACAATCAGCATCGCACGAGATGGCGCGTGGCAATCAGCGTGAAAACGCTCGGGAGGCAGCTGCAAAGAAGGCCGGCAACGTGGTATGTCCCTCTCTCCAGCCTTTAGATGGTCATTCCTTGACTGACATGATTTTTTAGAAGAATAAGACCACGATGAGCGGCTCGGAGCAGATGCGCAACAAGGACGAAGTTGCGAAGATCATGCGCGAGAAGCAGTTGGCTGGTATGTCTCGCTCTCTTGTGATCCGGTAACAGAGTCAACACTGACTTCTTCTACAGCCGAAGAGAAGAAGAAAGCTGAGGCTGCTGCTGGAGGCAAGAAATGAGGATGCGAAGTTGTGCGATTTGTGTGTCCTGGTGGACTTAGCGATATGGGATCGAGACGAAGGGCTGTCTATAGATCGTGATTGCTTTGAATGATTGAACGATGCCACAAGCGACCCCAATATCCGTCTTGATATCTGATGCATTTCTCGTCCATCCCGCTGCTGCTCAACACTATGAAAAATCGAGGACCTCGAAATGAAAGTCTCGAACCCTCCCTCATGCATGCACGTTTCCGCCAAGTCATGTTGACTTGTCAAGGGTCCAACACTAGCTTGCCTCCCATTGCCCGCTGTTCCCATCGACCCTTAGGCGTTTTAGACCACGGCTTGTCTCCAAGGACTTCATCTTCCCGGCGTGAACAGTAGCCATGCCGTCCACAGTCCTTACCGCCACGATAGCGCAGCCTACTGAGGCTGAGACAACACCCCTCGATGTCAACACAGCCAGCATGAAAGCCAATGGCAAAGAGCGGGACGATTTTTTTTGGGCATACACCGAGGAACCACATAGGACGAGGCGACAGGCGATCATAAAGGCACATCCAGAAGTCCTGAAGCTGTGCGGACCTGAACCATTGACGATACCCGTCGTACTGGCCGTTGTCGCGCTACAGGTCGTCTGCTCCTGGTTCGTGAAAGATGCAGCCTTCTTCTCATGGCGCTTCCTTACCACCGCCTACATCATTGGCGCGACCGCGAACCAAAACCTCTTCCTCGCCATTCACGAGATCTCACATAATCTCGCCTTCAAGTCACCCTTGGCCAACAGACTTTTCGCCGTGGTAGCCAACCTACCAATTGGCATCCCATACTCGGCGTCCTTCAGAGTAAGCCGCAGTACCTCCCACTCACTCTCTTCATACTAAAGCAATCCAGCCCTACCACCTCACTCATCACAAGTCGCTCGGCGTCGATGGCTTGGACACCGACCTCCCCACTGCTCTCGAAGCCTGGTTCCTCGACTCTGTCGGAGGAAAGGCCTTCTTCTGTACCTTCCAGATCCTGTTCTACGCCCTTCGACCCATGATGGTCTACAAGATTCCTCTGACCAACATGCACGCCTTCAACATCGCGGCTCAGATCTCATTCGATGTCGCGATACTCAAGGTGTTTGGCGGTACGGCGCTGGGATACTTCATCATGAGCTCCTTCTTGGCGGGATCTCTACACCCGTGCGCAGGACACTTCATAGCGGAGCACTACGTGTTCTCGCAGCATGCACGATTGGCAGAAGGGCGGAAGAGCGAGGCAGCGAAGCTAGTGCCACCACCGGAGACATTCTCGTACTACGGGATACTCAACATCTTCACCTACAACGTGGGATTACATAACGAGCATCACGATTTCCCGGCTATACCTTGGACGAGGCTATGGAAGCTCAACGAGATTGCGAACGAGTTCTACTGCGATCTGCCTTGCCATCACAGCTGGGTGGGCGTGACCTGGCAGTTCATTAGGGACAAGGAGGTCGGCTTGTGGTGTAGAGTGAAGAGGAAGGAGGGTGGAAGGAAAGTTGGCGCTGGCGAGGGCGCGATGCATGCCCAGCCGCCGCTGGTGTCGAGGTGAAAGCGATACATTGTACAGTATAGATAATGCATAGATGTCATGCCCATGTCGATTAGAAGCTCTGACTTAGCGCTCACTACTTCTGCTGTTCCGTAATCTCAATGCGTGGCTAGAAAGAGGTCTGGACGTGGATGGCCTTCTCGAACGGACTCGACGAGATGGAAAAGTGCCATCATTGGTGTCCAAGATTGAGCGGTGCACTGTTAGCAACTCCAGTCGGTCGCGTGCCTTGCAGCCTGAGGCAATCCGACCGCGAAGCTGGAAGGCATCTTGAATGCCCTCAATGCGTCGACCACGCCATTACGACCCCGCCAAGTACTACACATCCGATACAACGTACACCTCGCCTACATCCGGTCCATGATACAATCTAATGACATCTATAGCATGCTCTCCCGAACATTCGCCCGCCTGCCGGCCACCACCGCCCGCCGCGGCTTCCATACCACACGCCCCCAGTTCGCCTCGCCGTACCATTACCCCGAGGGACCGCGAAGCAACATTCCATTCAATCCACTCACAAGATTCTTTGCGGTGAGATACTGGACGTTCATGGGTAGGCACACGAGTTGGGCGAGAGGCGCTGAGGTAGAAGAGATAAGCTAACGCGGCCATAGCTGTTGGATTTGGAGCACCATTCGGCATCGCAGGTAAGCTTGAGACTTGGACGAAGATGTGGATGATTGGCAGGTGCTGACGATGTGGACAGTGTGGCAGACGTACAAGAACAAATAGAAGGTGCGCTGGGCTGAGGCGGTTTGGAGGGATGGCGGGAGGACCAATGCGGCTGGAGGACCTAGCACTCGGTCACGTCGTGACACTGGTCTGCGGTACATGTGCAAGTTCTACGGCGCAACTGCGACGAGGATAGCAACGCAATACTACGAGAGCTTCACTTCGAGACATATTGCAAGCTGATTGGCTCGCTTGGGGTTCCCGCTAGCGTTTCTGTACATAAAATATATCAATCTTAAACAAAGGTCAATGTCACACTGCCAGCGTTAACGTGGGTGATCGACTGAGGCATGCAACTCATACAATGCGCAATCTGCGGAATATCGTCCACGAGATAATCGTCTTCGGCGAAGAATCTGCACCTCTCGTCGCAACTGCGTGGGACCCGTCTGATGATTCACTCATATGCGCCTTCGGTCCTACCGAGATTGACACTCTCCTTACCGTCAAGCGCTTCAAGAATGCTTCCAACCCCGAAGATTTCCTCAAGATAGCATCCTGGGACGCACCATCGCCGAATCCAGATCTACCCGTTGATCGAGTCCTAAGTTTTCACTACTTCGCGGACGCCGGACTCATCACTCTCGTTCTCGCAGGCGGAGACATCGTCACCGTGCGTGAGGATGCCACACCTGATCAGGACCTGATCGAGATTGTGGGCTCCGTCGATGCTGGCATCACAGCCGCAGTATGGAGTCCAGACGAGGAGCTTCTTGCCATCGCCACCAACGCAGACACCGTGCTGTTTATGACTCGAGACTTCGAGAGCATAGCTAACATCACATTGACTTCCGATGATTTTAAGGTCTCTGATCATGTCTCGGTCGGGTGGGGAAAGGCGGAGACGCAGTTCAAGGGACGGGGTGCGAAGGCATTGCGAGATCCGACAGTGCCGGAGCATGTCGATGAGGGAAAGCTCAGCGACTTGGACGATGGAAGGGCGAGTTTTTCATGGCGGGGCGATGGACAGTATGTGGCCATGAACAGTGTGCTTGACTCAACGCCTAAGCGCAGGATCATCCGAGTGTTCTCGAGGGAGGGTGTCCTGGAAAGCGTGAGTGAGGCTGTGAACGGACTCGGCGGCGCGATCAGCTGGAAGCCAAGTGGACAATTGATCGCTGCTACACAGCATTTGGCGGACAGAATTGACATCGTATTCTTCGAACGGAACGGCCTGCGTCACGGAGACTTCAGCCTGCGACTCAATGCCAACGAGCTGGCCGAGGTGCGCGACAACATCGATCTTGCATGGAATGTCGAATCGACTGTCCTGGCAATCTCGTTGCCGGGTAGAACACAGCTCTGGACGACGAACAATTATCACTGGTACCTCAAGCAGGAGATTATCTTCGCTGATCAGGACCCATTGCCACAACTAGCGAAGACCACGTGGCATCCAGAAAAGTCTCTACGACTAAGCTGCAGTACAGGCGATGGATTGCGAACACTGGAGTACACTCTGAATGTCTCGCGAGGGCCAGTGAATGCTCCTCACGATACTGGCACAGTGGCTGTCATCGACGGCTGTAAGGTGAAGATCACACCACTACGCACAGCCAACGTACCACCGCCCATGGCATTCGATGAGGTCGAGTACTCAGACAGTGCCCTGGATGTGGCTTTCAGTCGCACGGGTAACGAATTCGCAATCTTGCACCACGGCGAAGTGACCTTCTGGGAGTGCGATTACAGTGCCAAACCAATGGTGCGTGCGAAGCATGTCCAAACGGTCTCTCTGGCGGCTCTCGAAGAAACCAGGAGTTCACCGCGCCAGTTATGTCTTGGTCCCGGTGAAGAAGCATTGGTGCTCTCCTCGGAGGCAGGTTCGGGCAGCTCTCAAATGCACGTCCTCTCAAAGAACTCGACGATGAGCAGTATGATAACAGCAGCACATGTGTTATCACTTTTCGCGCGCTCTGATCATGAGCGAATACACTGCCTTGATGCTGAAGGTACGCTCGCCAGTATCACCTACGACAATACACCGGACGGGATGTCAAGCATCGAATTCGAGCCTTTGCTCGTTCGATTGCCAACTTCATGCCCACAAACAGCTGTCTGGCGACATGATGGGCCTTCTCGTGTCTTCAGCCTTAGCGCGAGCGGAGTATTGCATATTAGAGGTGACGGAGTAGCAACTACAATATCAGGGTGCACTTCTTTCATTGTCGCAGCAAGCCATCTGATTTACACCACAAGTCAGCACCTGCTGAAGTTTGTGCATCTTCACGACGGCGATCTCAGCATTCCTCCAGACGAGCCGGAGAAGGACGAACGATGCCGCAACATCGAGCGTGGTGCGAGGCTGATCACAGTAATGCCCAGTGCATACTCGCTAGTCTTGCAAATGCCTCGGGGTAACCTTGAAACCATATACCCACGAGCTCTGGTTCTCGCAGGCATCCGATCGGCTATCAACGATCGAGACTACAAGAAAGCGTTCCTGATCTGTCGGACGCATCGTGTGGATATGAACTTTCTACATGACTATGCGCCACAGCAATTCATGAGAGACGTGGAGCTTGTGGTCAAGCAGATCAAGAAGAAGGAGTACATTGATCTGCTACTCTCCTCTATGTCGGAGGAGATTGTTGCTGAAGGCATCTGCAAGGAGACGCTACTTGTGTCTTCTGATCTACCGGTTGTGAACGGCGTGAACGGTACAGTACACGAAGCAAAGATACCGACTTCGAAGGTCAACGCAGTTTGTGATGCGTTCATTGCCGTTTTGGAAAAGGACCGGAGCCGATATCTGCAGAACATTGTTACCGCCCATGTATGCAAGCAGCCACCAGACCTGGCTGCTGGCCTGACGCTTGTCTCGGAGCTACGAATCGCGGGAGATGAGGCACAGCTCACCCGAGCTATCGAGCATATCTGCTTCCTTGCAGATGTGAACCAGTTGTACGATACTGCGCTGGGCTTGTACGATCTTGAAGTGACGTTGCTAGTGGCGCAAGAGTCGCAGAAAGACCCGAGGGAGTATCTTCCGTACTTGCAGAATCTACAGGACATGTCGGACTTGCGTCAACGCTTCGCGATCGACAATGACCTCAAGCGATATGGCAAAGCCTTAATGCATTTAGGCGAGCTGACGGTGTTCGATGAGGTAACAACGTATACAGTCAAACATGATCTATACAGCACAGCCTTAACACTGTATCGCTATGACGCTGCCCGCACGAAGACACTGATGGCCCTATACGCCAAGCACCTGAGCAGTTGTAGCAAATACAGAGAAGCAGGTATAGCCTACGACTTCGTTCAAGACTACACCAAAGCCTACGAGGCCTACAGGTCCGCCAACATGTGGCGGGAGAGTCTTGCGGCAGCGACGATGGCAGACCTAAGCGACGACGACATCATATCACTTGCACGCAACCTAGCAGAGGGACTGGAAGAGTCGAAAGATTTTGTCGACGCAAGTTTGATGTACCAAGACTACTTGCGCGACGACCAACATTCCCTAAGGCTCCTTTGCAAAGCACACCGTTACTCCGAAGCAACGCGAATAGCAATCAAGCAACGCAATCCAACTTTCGTCCAATCTGTCATCGATCCATCCCTGATCGAAAACTCCGCCTCCATGACCGAGCTCCTAGCCGACATGAAGACCCAACTCCAAAACCAAATCCCCCGGCTCCGCGGGCTCCGCACCAAGAAGTCCGAAGACCCCCTTTCCTTCCTTGACAACGGCGACGCCGACGACGTCGATGTCCCCGATAACCTTTCCCTTGCTCCAACAGACACGTCCACCTCCGGAGGGACGTTCATGACCAAATATACCAACCGCAGTACCGGGACCTTGGCGTCGAATGCTTCCAGGAAGACCAGTAAGAACCGACGGCGAGAGGAGCGGAAGCGGGCGAGAGGCAAGAAGGGAACGGTGTATGAGGAGGAGTATCTTGTTAATTCCGTAGCCAGGCTTGTCGAGAGGTTGAATGTCGTGTCCGAAGATGTTAGTGCGCTTGTCGAGGGGCTGATGAGACGGGCTATGCGAGAGCGGGCCTTGGCGGTCGAGGCGGCGATGATCGAGGTCGTTGCTGCGTGTCGGGAGTGTATGCCGGAGGTCTTCGAGTCGGATACGAAGAAGCTTGCCGGTGGCGGTGATCCCGTGGCAGAGCAGTCGAGGCCCTACGGCGGGCAGGGCGTGCTGTGGGAGGCTTTGTCGGGGTCCGGAGCGCCGTCCGCAGCGCCGGTGCTGAAGCCGTTCGAGCGGCTCAGCTTGCTAGAGTAGTTAGTAGTCTTTCACCTCTGCACCATCTTCGCTGTCTTTTGAGCCGTCTTTTTCGCCTTTTCAGCCTGTCTCCTTGGAACTTGCAGCCTGTTTTTGCGTGCGCGATCCAGTAGGGCCCGCTTGGCCGCCTTGTCGTTTCCATCCTCCAGCAAGAAGCACGCTGCATTCTTTCTGACTCCGAGGCCGATCTCGGTCCAGGCTGCGTGCTCGACCTTGGGATTCCAGTTACGGTCCTCGCGGCGGGGCGGTTGCTTGCCGACTCGAAGCATGCCATCGGCACCGTGGATGATGAACCTGTTGATGCGTGCCATGGCGTTGTCGAACGTGGTCTTGTCGTACTTTTCAGCGGCGGTCACAGGAACACGCGCTTTCTTCGTCTTCATCGTGGCGCGTGTGCTGTTATCACTGCCCTGCTCCAGTGTCTCCGCGGGTGTGGGCTGTTGGTACATGGTATGATCAACCATGCCATACGTCGGTATCTGGGGTTGTGCGTAGTTGGCGACAGCCTGGTATCCAAAGTAGGGAAGCGGGTCTTGCCCCTCGGGGGACAACGGTGGCGTGGGAATGGTGTTTTGCGGTGCATCAGCCGCGGTATACCAAGGGCTCATTGCGCCACTGAAAGCTTGAGGTTGGATCAGAGGGTTGGCGGCCGCCCAGTTGCCATTCAGCTCGCCCTCATGGAGCGTGGGGTAGTCTTGAGGAAGGTTGGGGAACAGGTCCTCGTATCCAGTTGGCCCGGCAGGCTCCAGTTGCTGTGGCATCTCCAGGGCGAAGTCTTGTTGGACCATGATGTTGGCTGGTGCACCATAGATCTGAGGCGCTCCCATCGTAGTGGCAGGGAGAGTCATTGGCGCAGCTAGTGCTTGCTGCATTGGTGCCATGTGTCGATCGGGCGTTTCCAGGGACAGGTCGAAGTTGAACTCGCCTGCGGTGCTATCCACCGCATTGGGGACGAGAGGTTGCTGTGCCACTGCGCCGTCAAGAGGGAGAGTCGCAGTGGTGGCATTGCTGAACAGGTTGGGATCTTGATAGTCGAAGGCATCCTGTTCGCCAAAGATCTCGAGATAGGCGTCGAAACCGCAGTATTCCGCCATCTTGCTCTCTCCGTGGAGAGGTAGTGGTCTTTCTGAGTTGTGCGAAGGAGCTGATAGTAGCGTAAGAGTGCTTGATATTGCTGTGGGAGTGTAGACAGATAGCTGGTCTTGAGAGCAGAGATCTGTAGAGTGAAAGAGAGCGCACAGATATTAGGAACCGCCATACCTATGAACTGCAACACGATCAGTGCGATATTCGACTCGACAGCATATTGGTCATTGTGCTGTGGGGTGTACCACAGATTCGAAGTGGTATGGTTGATGGAATTGCGCTGACAGGTGCCCCTTCCTCCGCGCCCTTGAGCAGTACCTGCCCGACTCCCGCCATTGTACCTGCATGATGCGTATGAGATTGTAGCTCTCGATCAGCTCTACAAGCTCATATACATCTCACCTATCGTGCATCAGAGCTGCATGCATGGTCGCAATGTGCGTCGCGGAGAAGAGATTTTCAAAAGCTTCAGCAAGTGACGGAATTGGTCAGGGCTCTCCCAAATTATTGGGTCTGACTCAACCATGGCGACCACTATCAACCGTAGCCTTCGCGCTGACCATGTGCTGCATCGGTCGACGACGAGACGCAGTCAGCATAATCGGTCGGCGACGACGCGAGGGATCGGGAAGGCTATCGGCAGCACATGACAGCCAGGGACTAGCCATCGCCGGCATAACATAGTTGAGCGTTTGATAAGTTGGTGGGGTGGCCATTCCGTGTGCGATCGGGCCAAAGCGCGACCGACTTCTTGTGTTTCTGCTGGTCTTCCTACAGCATAACTCAGCGCACATGCGACAGCGACCAATTTTCATGATCACTAAGCATGATGCATACTGCAACGACATCGCGTTGTGGTAGTACATGGCTCATGGTCATCGAGGACAGGACCATGTCGACATGATCCCGAGGTGCGTAGTTGACGCACTGTGTCCAGATGGGAGCGCCGTCGCAGGTACTGACGACTGAACACTCGAGATAGGTCCGGCGCACAACCAGTGAGCCAGTCGACTGCGATATGCGACGTCCATCATGCGACACAGACCTGCGAAACAGACAGCCCTCATTGACCTGCTATCGCCATGGGCGCATCGCAAGTCATGCCTAGGGCTCCTTTCCGGAACCCCTTGAGCGTCGTCCTGAAAGCCGAGATGAACAACACATATATGTAGGGTGAAGACAGCATACATACATGGACTACATGCATGCAGTCTCCGACCCAAACTTGGAGGTAAAACCTTCGACAGCAGCTGGAGACGGAGCGGTACTTGCACGTCTCGACAGCCATACAACACCCTCACATATCGACACCGACACCAGATGAGAAGACTCTCAGCTGTTCCTCATCCATCCCCATGTCGATAGAAGCATGCCATGATCATTGTCGATGATTTAGATGCAAGGCAATGGGACACAGCTGGCACTAAGTGGCCTGGACTGGACACATAAATCGGTAAGCTCGACTTCGTATGGGCTCAAGGGGTTGCCATTGTCGAAATGTAGGAGCAGAACAGCGTCGTTGACCCTCTGGCAGGAGACTGTCGTCGTAACAGCATCGTGACTTCAGCCGAAGATGCACGAGCCTGACCCTTCCACGCCAGAGAGTCTGAGGACAGGACTCACTGCGCATGACGGAACTGTCCTGAGGTCAGGTCAAGTGTCATAGCGCTCGACTCAGTGACGAGAGCGGAATCGAGCATGTTGCTGGACGGCGGCCCCATCTGCCCCGGCAGGATCTCACATCGTGGGGCGCGGCTGCTACTTCACGGCCAGACGGCATCAACATCGTCCCACGATGCCACATGGCCAGTGATCGTAGCAGGAGTGATCTCGACAGCGTCCTTGAGGTCGAGTATTTCCGAAAGGGGAAGGAGTGAGTTGCCGCCGCTGGCAGGCGCCCAGGTCCGTCAACCAGTCGCGGGTGAGCCGTGGCAGGCAGCGATGAGCGCTCAACGCGTTGAGGGTGGTCTTTCGATGAACTTGATAGTCGGCACTTGTCGACCTCCACAGCCCTTACTACGCTCATCGTCGAGGGGGGTGACGTTGGAAATTGCTGACGGCTCAACGTCCAGGAACGGCCCGCGCATGCAGTCAACTCGTCGCACCCATGCAGTCAGCGCTACCCGCGCAAGCGGCAAGAGCTTGGCAAGCAACCGTCCTCATGGCTTCCTTCGATTCTTAGCCACGCATCTTCACCCAGTGGGTGTGGATTGATCCTACGCAGAAGAGGCGCACTCACACTCTATCTCGCATCAGCCACCGGGATTGACTTCCCATTGCTCTCGTCGACTTTCTGCTCCTTAAGTTGGTTCTGGAAGCAATCCGATGGATGCACCATGAGTGTCATTCTGTGCACAGGTAGGCGCATGAGCCCACGATAATTGAAGTCGTCTTCGAGACTGATCGCAAAGTAGCTGGCTACGACCATACAATCAGGTAAGTGCGAGCGCGACAGTATTGAACATTCGCAACGACATCACCAGCGGACGCCTGAGGACAGTCCTAACGGCCGCGGGCGAAATCAACGACTTCACCTGCGGAGCGGAAAGGCAAAATGGGTGCGGTGTCCTGATAAGTGCCCTCAACTGGCTCATCACTGGGCATCAGGGCGGCAGACATTGGTCAACGCTTTCAGAGTGGATCACCGCACGACGAACCTAAATGCTGGGTGCTGGCCAAGACAACGCTGCCAGACATGGATCCTGCTCATTACTACCTTCTGACTACCATACTACCACTCTGACCGCGGATGATGAAGACGTGTGTTGACTTAAATGTCCTCAGCCTACTCGTGTCCTCATTGTCCCCTTCAACACACGTTATCAACACCTGCCTATGCTGGACTCCGCGTCCAACAGCCGCTGACTCTCCTTCTCCAGGTTCTGGGAGGCATTGAGCGGCATCTGCTCCAAAACGATTCCTCATCCCGACTCCCAAGTCAATCGCCTCTGCATAACTCCCGACAAACGATTCCTCGCTGCTGCTGGCCGTCAGACAGTCAAGCTCTACGACATTAAATCGCCCAATACCGCTGCAGTCCTCACCTTTGAAGGCCACACTGGAAATGTCACTGGTCTAGCCTTTCACTGTGAGGGTAAATGGATGGTCACGAGTTCTGAAGATGGTGCGTTCGATCCTTCATTGTTGTCATCTTGTTGCTGACAGGTGTCGAGGCACCGTCAAGATCTGGGACACGCGCACCGGCTCCATCCAGCGCAACTACTCCCATGGCGTCCCAGTGAACGATGTCGTAATCCACCCCAATCAAGGCGAACTCATCTCCTGCGATCGTGGTGGCAACGTCCGGATCTGGGATCTCGGAGAGAACAAGTGCTCGCATCAGCTCGTGCCCAAGGAAGACAATCCGGTCGCTTCTGTAACGGTAGCTACTGATGGGTCCTTACTCTGTGCTGCCGTTAGTAGCTCGACATACGGCTCCGTCTTCGTCTGGCGGCTGGTGACAGTGCGAGACGTCACAACACTAATTCCAGTGACCGAGTACCGCGCTCACGGCACATACATCACTCGCGTATTGCTCTCCCCAGATGTTCGACATCTCGCCACCTGCAGCGCTGACCACACGGCTCGGATCTGGCGCGTGGATCTTGAGCGCGCTGAGGCTACAGCCGCAGCCATCGCGGAAGGCAAGACCACGCCCATGGAGCCCGGCTTTGAACTCGAGCAGGAGCTAGACGGCCACCAAAGATGGGTCTGGGACTGCGCTTTCAGCGCAGATTCAGCGTACTTGGTGACGGCGTGCTCGGATCATTATGCCAGACTGTGGGAGTTGCAAAGCAAGAGTATCATACGGCAGTATAACGGGCATCACCGCGGAGCGGTGTGTGTGGCTTTGAACGATTATTCGGAGGTGAGATGAGGATGGAAGAGGCAATGACGTGACATTTCAAATTTGCAGTCTTGGTTAAGAGGAGAGGTTGAGCGAGGCGCAGTTCTCTGCCGACCAGAGTGTGGAGTATCAAGCTTTGGGGGTCAGCATTCACAGTCAGCTGTAATGACTACGGCAAGACCACAGCATCTTGAGGACAGCAATGTAAATGGCAAGGATTGTGATTGGGTCGAAGGCGTACAGGTCACACTAGCATCAGGGTGCCCTGCACACTTGTGAACTACTGTCTACCCGAGAGACGAATATCACGTGCTACCTACCCAATGCAGATGCATACCGTGATCATGATGCAATCCCGTGCTACCTGTTCAAGCTCAACAGCCCTTCCACATACTTCCTAGCATCGACCCCTATACCACCAGCTAGCGCCGCCGGTCCCCACCCCGCTCCAGCACCTCCAGTGCTCTCCTCTGTAGCCGGCCCGCGCAAGGCGAGGGAACTCCACATTCCGCTCGCCACTCTACTGCCTGTACTAGCCTTCGCTGAGCTTGATGCATCGTTAGCGCGACGAACGAGGAAGGCGATACGATGCGTATCTTGTATCACCACCGGTGCGGGTGTATGAGTTGGCGTCCGCGAAGTGTCCGTGTTGCTTGGACGGCGACTGGCGGTGCGCTGCATCTGTTCAGACTGAGCAGGTGGACCGGCAGTAGTGATACTTGTGTCACCTGGCGTAGAGGGCGGGAGTCGCAGCCACACGATCCACCAGCCTCTACTCGTCTTGCTGGTGCGTTCAAGCTCGCCTTTCTTCCCCGTCGTGCTCGCGAGCGAAGAGAGGATCTGGCTATGCACGTTCAAGGCATCGAGCCTTGTCCAGGGCGCGGCAGAAGTCCTGCTCGAGGGTCCAAGGCCCTCGGCTGCGGAGGTTCCTGGCGCTGAGATGTCGGGAATGGAGGTGTGCACTGTCAGTCTTAGTGGATCGTAGAGCAGGTCATAGATCGGAGAGGTCTCATTCAATGACTTAGACAAGGTGCGAGTGCTGGTCGTGCTGGCGGTCTCGGCTGCTTCTGTATGCGAGTTCTCGATCCTTTGCGCGACTTTCCGAGGATTCGTAGACGTCAGCAACGGCTTGTGAATAGGCTGAAGATTGCGATGAAGCGATTTGTAGAACGCTGTGTAGCTCAGCGAATCAGCGCGCTGTTCGAACAGAAAGGTGTACACGAAGGGACGGTGGACGTAGACCAGGACTCGCAGGCGTTTCGAGTGCTGAGGTGAAGAAGACTGCGAGCTGAACTGCCGATTTGGCATTCCTTTTCGACCACGCTCAGGCTCAGGCGTGCTTGGCTGTGGATCTGGAGCAGGTGGAGCTGATTCTGTGGCAAGTTTGACATGTACAGTGCGCAATACTGTTCGACTTCCTCCAGAGTCGTCGTACGCACTACCGTCAGTGAGTTCTTCTTCATCCACGTCATGCTCGACGTCAAGATCGCCGGTGTAGCCGATGAGGAAGCAGCCCTTGCTCTCTTGTCGTATCTGATATGCCAGCCTTGCCTTTAGGGCATCGCCATCTGGTATGGGCTCGACTCGAGACATTACGGGCTCGTCATCACCGTCGATTGACAAGTCGTCTTTAGCGGAGGACCGCAGCGTGTGTCCGCTGTTCACAGCCTTGAGCGTAGTCGAGCTCCCGGTCGAGTTCCTCCGTAGTTCAGGACGCTTGGTGTTGTATGACTTTGCAAGCGAGCTCAGGCCGAAGGTCATGTACTTCATATACTGATCGGGTATGCCCATGGTCGTGCCTGAGTCATCACTCTCCTGAACTTCAGGCACAGATGCTTTTCTTGAGCTAGCTGCTGTTGCCTTCTGGAGGGCCTGCTCTGCTGCGGACACGATAGGAGGCGGAATACTGGGATGGCCAGCTGACGGCGCTCTCACCTTCCCAGTAGCATGATCATGAGACGCAACCCTATCGTGCACTTGTGGTGGATTATCGCTTGACGATAGCGATGACCCGTCCAGTGCCTTGTTCTGTTTCTTCGCACTCGCTACGTGAATGTCCTGCCCTGGAGTTACAGTGACATTCTGCTTCGTAGGCGTAGTATCGCCCTCAGAAGTGTTCACTGGCCGCCGCCTCGTCTTTCTTCGTTCGCGACTCGGATTGTCATGCACTCCATATGCGTACTCGCCCTGCGTGTAAACATGCTGCATCCAGAAAGCAATATTTCTGAGCGAAGGCCGATCAACAGCCCCGACACCACTAAAGAACACCCCGTCGGAAGCTGTAGGCGCATCACCACTGCCCAGCCAAGGCAGTGACTCCGTCCGCTCATATGTGGAGGCTTGCTTCTTGGCTGACGGCGCCGGCTCTCCATATCTCGCGACCACCATGTCCACGAGCCCTTCAGTTCTGTGCACGACATCTTCAAGCACATCCCGTTCACCGCTGCCCCACTCCTCCTCGCCCACGCCAAAGCCGAGCTCGCCACCGCTCGCTAGCTTCAGCCCGCCCAGAGCATCTACAGCAGGGTTGCCATGGAGCAGGACATCCCAACTTCGTGCGAAGCGGTTCCAGTACCTGCCGAGTGCGCTACAGAAGCGATCCCTTGATGTTCGCACGAACAACTCGTCCAGCGAGAAGCCGTGGTGGAGCGAGAAGATATGATGTGCTTGGACGAGTTGCTGGATCAGGAGCAGAGGCGGGCTGACTTCGCGAGCGGAATACTCGACCTGTGGCTTCTTGTCGTCGCCAGCGCCAGACTTGGCGGTAGAGAGTATGGAGGTGTCGGATGTCGAAGGGAGCCTAGTAAGATCGATCGACGCCAACACCCACCACCCCTCTTCCAACTCCTTCAGCACAATCCGCGACTTCTCTGTCTCCACCGAGTCCACAGGCTCGCCATTCGAGAACGTCCTCGCGAAGTGTACCATTCCCTGCGCCAGCCCAATCTGCCTTAGCCGCTCATTCTCCTCTTCTTGCAGCTCGCCATCCCGCCTAGTCTTGCCACCGTCTGCGCCGCCTTTCTCGCCTACATTGTCCTTCCCTCTTACAGCCTTGCCCTTGCCTCTGGCAGCCCCTCCCTTACCTCGAATTGTCCCCGCATCTTCACGCTTCTTATGCGCCGTTCGAGACTCCGCAGCAGCACGACTATACCAGAACACCAGCTGATCCGCGAACGTCTCATCCGTAGGCCCTAGCGTGGGATTATAAATGGCCAGGAACGAGAGTCGCGCAGGCGTAACTCGCGGTTGCGGTGGAGGGGAGGTCATTGCTACGCAAAAGTCCTCGAAGCAATAAGGTACTTTCACAACCACGCGGCGACATGGTCGAAGAAGCAACGGCACACTCGTGACTCGGTCAGCACTTCCCGCGTACCAGGACTACATAGAGATCCGGCGCATGGACAACATGGGATATGCACGTCTCGCGTGAGTAGCTGGGCAGCTTGCGCGATGAGCATGCGTGACGTGACTCTTGTACTGTATGAACGTTTTCACGTTTACATCGGTGATCGACATGTTCAACGACAGCACCTCATCACAGAAAATCAGGGGCGGGACTCGAGAACAAGGCAGCCATGGCCGCACTGTCGAACCACCCTCAGCGATCACACCACCTCATCGACGATGTCGATACAAGATACCGAATCGCCGCGAAGCCTGATTGCCTTCATTGCTGTTTAGTCTGTAGACCGCAGCCTCTCATGCATTACAGCAGATACCGATAGTCTGGCGACATGTCCCCCAATTCCATCTTCTGATCCTCCGTCAAATCGAGACTATTCGTCATCTTGTCCCTCGTCTTATTCGCGCTCCAACACGCAAAGCCATAAACCATGCACGCGATGATAGCGAGTATGATGAACGCAATGCAAATCGCGTAGCCTTTGACGTACTTGGGCGAATCGCCCGGCAAGAACGCGAAGACCGCAATGATTCCACCAATATTTCCAAAGCCGATCTGCCACGCGCTGCCAACGGAGCGTCTGTGATGGCCACCAAGGTTCTGATTGAACCAGCAGATCGTGATAGGCATAGCCGAGTAGGTGCCCATAGTGACGAGAAATAGCGCAGCGTACTGGACAGAGCGGTTGTCATGGACCACAAGTAAGATGGCAAAACCCGCGATGCCAATGAGGATCGATCCCACAGCAAAGGCCCAACGATGCCGAGCCGCGTCCGACATAGTGGCGAGGAACATCGCCCACGCAAAGGCTACAGCCCAAGGAGGCACGGAGTGGAGCTGAGTCTGAATGGGGGAGTATCCGAACGTCTTTATGATGGTCGGGGCGAAATATGCGTAGCTGGGAGTCTTGTCAGTATGCTGGCTTTGTCGAGGCAAGCAACGCGTACCCATATGCCGGCACGATTAGACCGAAGTATATGAGTCCGGCGACGATGACTTTGTAATCTGATAATACGCCCATGATGTCTTTGCCAGTGATTGGGCGTTCGCGCGCGGAATGTCCTTGATCCGCTCGCAGACGAGCAACGACGTAAGTTTTCTCTTCCGATGTGAGCCATTTGGCCTCCTCCGGAAAGTCGGGGATGACGAAGAAAAAGATGCAGGCGACGATGACCGTCAGAGCGCCTTCGAGGATGAAGATCTAAAAAGCTCATCAGCTCAAGATCTTGCACGGTTTATGTGGCCAGGTCACGTACCCAGCGCCAGCCGGCATAATTCGCAGCACCGTCCATCTTGCCGATCGCAGCAGCCAAAAGGCCACCAAACGCCCCGGCGAGTGTCGTGCTGCTGAAGAAGAACGAGAATCGCTTCTGTGCTTCCGCGCGTCTATAATACATGCCTATGAGATAGAAGCATCCCGGAAACATGCCAGTCTCAAATACGCCGAGGAAGAACCTAGTGGCAAGCAGCCCCGAGTAGCTCTTTACCAGACCTTGCAAGACAGTTACCAAGCCGAACATGAACATGTTCGCGGCCAGCCATATATGGGGCTTGAATTTCTTGAGCACTGATCAAGGTGTTAATCGTTTGAATAAGCAGATCGTGTAGAATCATCCTGCTTACGCAAGTTGGATGGAATCTCGAAGAGTATGTACGGCGCGAACTATAATATGTTAGGCATCCGCTGGGATTGATAGACTTCGGAGAGAAGCTCACGAATATGACCAGAGCAGTGTTGTACTCGACGTTCTTGAGCCCAAGCTCCTTCGAGAGGCCGTAGACATTGGCATTACCGATGTTCACCCTATGAATCGTGAGTCAGCCGTTAAACGCATGAGCGGTCTCTCCTCCGCTCTCCCGATGTAAGTACAGCCACGGCAGCGGCTCAGTGCAATGACAGGTCATGGAGAGGCCATGGCTGAGTGGGCGCACAGCGAAGTATTGTAGCTCTCTACTTCGATACTGCGTTCAACCCCGCTGGTGTGGTTGCGTCGATACGAGCAAAGGAGGGTTACAGCATAGCGGAGAAGTAAATGTGATTGTCAAGCACGTACCGATCGAGGAAGGCGAGTAGATAGAGTATACACAGCACCGGGATCAGGCGGATGTCGATGCGTCTGGTCATTTGGCTGTCGGTCGTCGTACTCGGGCACGCGACGTGCAAGTCCGAGTCCACATCACCGGTGGGAGGGTAGTCGTGATGGTAGCCATTCTCGCCAGGGTAGTTCTGCGCATACTGAGATTCGTCCGAAGACTTCTTCTCGCTGCCGCCGAAGCCGAATGGCATTTTGAGAGTTGCGCGATTGGAGATGCCGCCTTCTACGCGACTAAAGGAAATAGGAGCGAGTACGGAGTGAAGTGCTTCTACTTATTACCAAGCAACATGAAGTCGAAGAAACGGCTTAGGGTCACGCGAACCTACACACCTCGGGCCGGACTACACCGTTGTGCAGCGCGTGGAAAGCCGAATGCCCTGTGATGTTGCGCCGCGGTCACATCGGAACGATATCCCCGCACGAAGCATGCCTTAGCGAACGGCTCCATCTCGCTTCCTTTCCCGAAACGGCGCGCGCTTGTTTCCCGTGCGCATAAGTTCCGTCGTGTTTATGGGAGCGGCCATTGAAAGGCGACCGCTTTATCGCAAGTCGATGAGAGATATTGACACAATCACACCAACGCAAACATACTGCCGCTCGCAATGCCTGCCACCACACGAGGTTGTGAATCATGTGGAGGAAGGAACAACGACGAAAGTGAACTTTGAAGCAACCGACCTTCTTCGTCCTAGCGCGCCAAGACCTCACAAAGCCCACTCTCGATTTTCCAGCAACAGGAGCACAACTGTCCGGGTTTTTATTTACAGCACCAGCGACTTCGACATCCTTCTCCTCACCCGCACACTCCCTTCACCATGTCGACCAAGACCGCAAAGCCCGCCGGCAAGACCGGTGGCCAAGGCCGCAGCGCCATCGAGGATGTCGTCGCCCGCGAATACACCATCCACCTCCACAAGCGGGTACGTTCAGTTTGATGAAGTCCACGGATGGCTTCGGCACGCATGCGCATAGCTTCACTGCTGTGTGCTACGCTGTCGAGCATCGGACGGAAGACTGAAGACAAGAGTTGTATCTAACCGACATGCGCGGATAACAGGTGCACGGCGTTTCATTCAAGAAGCGGGCCCCAAGGGCTATCAAGGAGATCCGCGCGTTCGCTGAGAAGGCGATGGTATGTTGAACTGCTACTCAATCACCTCTTAGGCATTAGGCTACGACAATATACTGACTTTGTGCAGGGCACCCACGACGTCCGACTTGACCCCCAGCTGAACAAGAAGGTGTGGGAGTCCGGCATCAAGGGTGTACCATTCCGTCTGCGTGTGCGCATCTCGCGAAAGCGTAACGACGAGGAGGGTGCTAAGGAGAAGCTGTACTCATATGTGCAGGCTGTCAACGTGAAGAATCCCAAGGGTCTTCAAACCGCTGTGGTAGAGGACGCATAGAGGATGAATGATGAGCAGGGTGTAAGAGGTGGCGTCTGGTGTCCGCCGAGCATAGTGCGGCTGTGGTCCGCGAAGAGTATTCCCGCGGGCAATTGCCAGCGACACACTACCGTTACTGTCGTGGAACAGGGCAGCCCCGCCAGAGTCAGGATGGGCAAACCATACCCGGTCACTCAGACATGATAGTAAAAGAGCAACACATCAACGCCAGCCAGAGTGCATTTCCAAAATCGTCCGCGTTCGCGACCCTCTACCCACGTCAGCTCTTCGCGAGCACAGTCTGTACTTGCGAAATAATGCCCGAACCCTCGTCCTCTTCATCTAGTGTACAAAGATCGGCAATGACCTGATGCCTTCTGAATCGTGAACTTCCACCGCACGTTTGCCT
Source organism: Cryoendolithus antarcticus (assembly GCA_002077065.1). Classification (NCBI taxonomy): domain Eukaryota; kingdom Fungi; phylum Ascomycota; class Dothideomycetes; order Cladosporiales; family Cladosporiaceae; genus Cryoendolithus; species Cryoendolithus antarcticus. The sequence goes on from NAJO01000019.1 coordinate 32,557, forward strand.
CACTCATACAACACACTGTCTCAGACGCGAGCGGGATGCAGTCGACTCTGCAGTCGCGCCTTCCGCCATGACTTTGGCGCCAGGCACGCGTGGGCTCTAGGTTTGATCAAGCTGTATCACCACGACTCTATTGTGCGACTTGGTGGCGACCGCCAAGGATGTCACCAAGCTCATTGAAGCGCGTCGCGTCCACAGACTGCGACATCTCTCCTCCACCCAAGCGCAAGGCGATCGCCACCACCACTTCCAAAGCTGTCGCGAACTTCTTCAAGCCAACCTCCGAGAAGATCACAGAAACGCCAGTAGTGACCTTCCAAGTCGTGAACGACACACTTCTCGTAGCCCGTCATGGCGATCCGATTGCAGACCTCACGGCACGACCCAAGCCTGTCAAGATTGCTGCCTTCGACTTCGATGACACAGTCGTCAAGACCGCGTCTGGCAATGTCTTCGGCCGTGGTGCTACAGACTGGACTTGGTGGCATGCCACCGTACCGGGCAAGCTCAAGCAACTCCACGCGGATGGCCATGCTCTGGTCATCATCTCCAATCAGGCAGGCGTGTCACTTAAAAGTGACGCAAAGTCTCCGAAAGATGGCATGAAGAGTCTCAACAACTTCAAAGGCAAGGTCACGAACGTTCTCACTGCGCTGGGTCTGCCCATTAGTGTGTACGCTGCCACGGAGAAGGACCTTTACAGGAAGCCGAGAACGGGGATGTGGAATCGAATGATGGAGGACTACGAGCTGGCAGCTGATGGCCAGGTGGATCTTGCAGGCAGTGTGTTTGTTGGTGATGCTGCTGGACGACTGGGTGATAAAGCTGCCAAGATCAAGAAGGATCACTCGAGCTCAGATCGAGATCTGGCTGCCAACATCAGAATCGACTTTAAGACGCCCGAGGAGTTCTTCCTAGATGAGGAGGTAAAGTCTTTCGTACGCAACTTCGAGCCAGTGCAGTATCTGGATGATGCGCTACTACTGGCAAGCACGCCGACTGTGTTCAGCAAGACCAACGAGCTCGACATTGTCTTATTCTGCGGGAGTCCAGGTGCAGGCAAGAGCACGTTCTACTGGACTCACCTCAAATCACTGGGGTACGAGCGAGTCAATCAAGACATTCTGAAGTCGCGAGATGCCTGCGTTAAAGTCGCCAGACAGCACCTCGAGGACCGCAGATCAGTCGTGATTGACAACACGAACGCCGATGTTGAGACACGCGCTACCTGGGTGCGGCTGGCACAGAAATTGAACGTGCCTATCAGAGTCGTCCACTTCACGGCGCCACCGAAGCTTTGCGAGCACAACGATACGATTCGCGCCCTAAATTCCAGGGAGGTAAGCAGACAGAGCTGCACGAGGGGTTGCCAGGCACGAGCTGATTGCACATTGCAGACGAATCCTGAAGCAAGGACGATGCTGCCAAAAATGGCATTTACCGGATTCACTGCTCGCTACCGGGAGCCCTCCCTTCAAGAAGGATACCAGGACATTACGAAAGTGGACTTCAAGGTACGTTTACTGAATGCTGTGATGTATTGCGATCCATTAGGCGAGTGTAGAGCAGTGCAACAGCTGACGACCGCATGTAGTTCGAAGGCACCAAAGAGCAGAGAGCACAGTGGAGTAGGTACTGGATCTCATGAATCCACCAGCATCAGAGCATCTGGCAGAGCCTCGATGCCCATCGATCGACGACATCCCAGGATTCCGCACACCACCAACGATCACACGTGCGCTGTCCGCAGCCTCCAACCAAATTACGACCACCACTATCATCGCAATCCGGGGATCGCTTCACCGCCAGTGACAGCCGCTGCATGGCAAACCGGAAAAGCACACATGCGCTGGCGCAAGCCAGGGGGGGAGGGCGGCAACCTGACCACAGCCTTTCGGGTGCTGGCGTAAGGCGCTGCGGTGGCAGCAGTGAAGATCTGGTAGATTGTTTGTAGTACCTGGCTGTCGGGTTTGATGGCTGGGAGGGGTGATGGAGGTGTACGACCGGGGAAAATGGGAAGGTGGATACGGTGTTTGGGGTGACAGGCTACAGGTCGTACTAGATCCAAGCGAGACGCAAATTGACCATCAATCCTGATAGTTGTGTTCTATCAAAAAGGATTGTGAAATGTGGCGCCGATGGACTTTTCGACGCGCTGGCGATCTTGGGTTTGCTGGCATGATCCTGACATGTACCACGTTTCGAGATCTGCGGCTCTTATGCGCCTCGAGAGATGAGAGATGTAAACGCTCAGCCTATCAGAGCTTGGAGGAAGACATCATGGCTGTCTAATCTCCATTGTGCCCAGACACAGCGTGAAGCAGTCGAAAAAGCCCTGGCGTGCTGTCGTGCGCGAGTACTCGCAGATTACGGGCTGCACCGATATTCATGTTGCGGCCGTCGTTGCGCCGCGCGCTTGACTTTGAGCATTGGCAGCATCACTGTCGATCTCAAAGTCGAGACCGTAGACTTGAAACACACTCGCCTGTTGTTCGTACCTCGACCCGATTTCGGTACAGCTTTCGCGACAGCTTAGGCGCCAATGGGAGATCAGTCCGTGTAGCAGACTTTGCAAAAGCATCTAAGTCGCGCAGCTCTGGACAGCTGTCACATTACGCAGCCAGCGGGGAAAGGAAAGCTTCCGGGTATGCTGTGCGAGATTCGAACTGCCTGTTACAACGAACAGTGGATCACGGTGATGCTCATGAGCGTAGCGAGCGTGCTCAAGACCCAAATGCAGGCTCTACGTGACCGTGGACTGCTTTAGCCCGTCTGACATGCGCGCCGAGCTTCGTGCGCGGCTGCTGAATTCGCTCACTACTGCAGGAGTAACTGCATCTTACTCATCTATAGCCGTAAATCGGTGGTGACATGCATTGCGACTGCCGTAACGGTGACTTTATGAACAGGTAGCAGAAGTGGTTGGGGATATTCCATGTCGATAGAATATGGAAGCCACGGCATACCCCTCCAAGCCACAGAGGCATGTAGCACGGCGGATCGGGCCAGAATGCCACGCGAGTTCGCAAGGCGGAGGGGTATCCGGTAGCACTATCATCAAGGACCAGTGTCCGGGTAAGGGACCATCAGGGCATCGCTTGCAGCCCATTATGTTACGCACACCCGAAAACGGCACAATTGGTCCCTTTCGTACATGAATTGCGACTTGTGCGGTCTGTGCCATGGAAATGACGAATTGCGGCGTTCATGTGTCAAGCTTCGCCGTTGCAGAAAGGCGCCTGCGAGAGCGTTTGGCCAGCTGTCGTCTACACGAGCCTAATGTTCCCAAGCTCTCCAGTCTTTCGCGAGCGTCTCTTTGGTCTGGCCAGACTTGGTCACCCAATAAGCAGACAGAGCGTGAAAGGATTTTATCCATCACGTGGGGCCGAGGTCGATGACATCTTTCAGAACGATTTCTGTGGGCCTTGCAAAGACATTGCCGCTCAGCAGTCGGCATGTCCCATTGACTAGGTAGTCAATCAGCCGAAGTCCGATGACAGCGGCAACTGCATCAGCGAACATGTCGACTTGCGTCGCCTGCATGCCGCCGCTGCAGGACAGTTGGAGGGAGGGTGTGGCGCATGCAGTGATCATTTGAGAAACATTCAAAGTCTAGGTATTACCGGGGCGCCGGACGTCGCTTAGCTTCCGGCTACTCAGCCCTTCAGGCAAAACCCGCGCTTTCGGTTTGCTCTTTTGTCGCTGCCGAACAAATGCGGCATGTGGTGCAGAAAGCTTCACGATCTTGGTAGAGGCACTTGAGATCGCGAAGGCGATCGCGTTGATACCTCGCACACAAACGTTGCGACGACAGCGAGATTCTCTTGGCACTAGTCACCTCGTCAGCCCAAGTGATGGGAAGCCGATCTGGAAGTCTCTCCGATGCAGCGATGGCCGGCCCAACCTGCAGCCCATCGACAGGGCCCACATAGACTTTTCTACACTCCGTCGGTACGTCTTTAGCGCCAGGCACAGACAGGCACTTGAACGCATGGCACCTCAGTTCCGTGCCGCTAGCGCAAACGTACCTCGTCTTTTCCCACCTCGCCCACAAAGCAAAAGCGAACCGCCCGCCCGCCAACGCTGCCCCAAGAATGTAAAGTTGCCGAAGCCGCAGAGCTTGCGCCGCTTTTCTCCAGAACCTGCTGCTTACTCCCATCTACCAATTGTTTGCGCCAGCGCAAGTACTGACTCCCGCGGCGCACATCTGCGCCTTCTGTGGATAACAATCGCATTCACAACCTGCTGGTCTCACGTCGCGTCAAAGCTGTCCACCCACATCTGCAGGACAATCTGTGTCGCCGCAACACAGCCTCCTGCCAACACATCGATTGCTTTGCGCCGGCCTGGATTCGTGGCACACTGAAACGCGGTCGCGCAGAGCCACAAACCTTCCAGAGGAACGCGCGTGCATGCAGACTCACCTGCATTCGTGCTTGATGATGTGTGGTCTGTCACGCGGTTGACATCCAGCTTGACCTGTGTGTGAGGCAGAGGGCGATCGCCCGGCCAATACATCATGAGCAGACTTCGCTCTTTCAGCTTCCCCAGACTGGGTGGAGCAAAGCGAAACGACGACGGTATGACAAACGCGGAGTCACCGTACCACTTTGCGCCGTCGCACTCGCGCGAGTCTTCTGGCGCTTCGACTGCCTCAACGCCTGTAACTCCTACCTTTTCGAATCGGAATCATGGACACTGGAGCTCGACATCTTCGTTGGGAACGACGCCGGACTCACCAGTGAATTTAAGCAAGTCGCCACTGCATGACCTGGTGGAGGATCCTGACGAGCGTGAAGATGAACAGCTCGATGAGGACGTCAACGAATCGTATGACCTCGAAGATGAGCCACTGTGTATCTGTATGTTACTTGACGTTCATCTCGTAAAGGTCCTTTGCTGATTTTAGCAGGTGATACGCCTTTCTGTGCCCATCAAACAAGTCGAGATTCGAGGACTACGGTCATAATTTCACCTACGCCAGAGTGGTCTCCGGGCGATGATGCTGCAATCGCCTCGCTTCCATCCTTCCAACGGAGACGATCCGGAGAGCTGAGCCACGAATCGCTGGTCACTCGAATCAGTCGTGGATGGCCATCAGTCTCCAGTCGGTGGCGCGACCACAAGCCAACGACTTCGCTCTCGAATCCCCATATCCATAGTGCGCCCCCATCGCGGTCATCCTCTGTGAGACTAGGGAGTTTGCGTCAGACGCTGAGCGCCCAGCTTGACTCGCGCAATAACATGACTCCACCCTACACGCCTATCGAGCCTTCATTGCCCGAGATGGACTTCTCGAGACGAGCACGAGGTGCGCCGTCGCCACTCGAGATCAGCATGCCTGTGTCGGAGGATCCTATCGACGGTCGAGATCTGGCCTCTACGCCGCTGTTACCACCCATGATGGAGAATCTGATGAAAGATACCCATCACGAGGTCCAGTCGCCACTGCAGTCTCCTACCGTCGCAGAGTCTGCCGACTCCTTCCGCCGCCACCACACACCAATCCTTACACCTACCTTCACCTCAACGTCCACGCCACCGCTTTCGAGCACACCCTCCATTGCTTCATTCGGCCAGTACAGTTCTGGCCATATACCTCGGACGTGCGACATACCTCCGATGAACATCTCCGATAACGGAGACGTTTGGGCGTCAAAGCTCGGACACGCGAACTTCCACATCACTCCTGCGCCATACTTCCCAGAGCATTGCAGCCCGTGTAATTGCAAACGCCTACTAGATGACTGGGAGGCAGCCCGCAAAGACTGGATGCAGCAGCAAGCTCACCTGAGCGAGCACTACGGCCCAACATCGCAGATCTTCCGACTTGCAACCGAGAAGTGGACGCAGATCGATGCGATCTGGAGAGCAAATCACGAGCTCGCCACTGCTCAGGCGGGTGTCGCCAACACCGATAGCACGGTGCATCAACCTCTGGCAGAGACAGCGCCGCTAACCAGACTGCCATCACTCAACGATCCTCAGCAACCTGCGAAGTTCCCCAAGATCGAAGACGCAGACATTGTTGGCCCGATGGTGCAGTACGCAAAGATCCAACGGCGACCCTCCAAACGGCAAGGCTTCTTGAGACTCTTCACCGACCCAGCATCGTTGCTGGGTGGCAAAGCTTTCGGCATCCGGCGATGACAGACTCTCGTTCTACACCATCACACTGAGAGAGATCGCACAGCTGCATAGCGTTGTGTGCAGCGCAGACAGCATAATCATGACACATACGAATAACGAAACGAAAAGCACATAGACATACTCCCGGCGTCGAGCTTGCCATTGCGGCGCTCCGCTGGGGTCAGAGACGACCTGCCGCCTGGGACTCCATGCAGTGGCGATGGAAAGGCAGACGGCGGGTCGAGGGATAGAAAGGGGCGATCAGCTCTCGCGAGCTTCATCACGGGTCTGTACCGACCTTCTCCTTTGCTGACGATCGGAAAGAAGAGGAGAGGGAGAATGAGCCGTTGCATTGCCTGAGTCGGTGATGAGTTGTACATGGTAGCCTCTTCACGAACATGTAGAAAAGTTCGAGACTGTAGCAATGAAATGTACATGAACACGGCCAAATTGATAGTGCTCGATTTAAACCATTGCAGACCTGTGAATATACTGTGTTACACGCCGCTTTGGTGCTGTAGTGCGAGCAGGAGGTGACGTTGGATTTGGGTTGTTCCATGTGAAGAAGGAGCGTTTCAAGGAGTTATGGAAGTGGCAAGAAGGAGTTTTGATATTGACCAGGTTGGCTGCAGTGTGTTGGCAATGACCTGATGTGCTTTCTTGCTGAGGGTAGATTCTGTGTGTCTACGTCGTACGAAGCTGCAATGCCGTAGGCATGATGCCGAAGCTGGCTGCTACAATTCCATCACAGAGCCGCATGTCGACACAGCCATAGGACATCTGAATCTGCTCGTCGTCCTCCACCAATTCCTGGTGCATCTACGAGCGAGGCTTCTCCTTCTTCTCCTTCCACAGCGCACTCAGACCAACACCGGAGACCTTGACCACCTTGAATCGCACACCGGGAATATCACCCTTCGCCTTGCCCTTACGACCGAAACCAGCAAGCAACACCTCGTCGTTCTCGTCCACGAAGTTCAAGCAACCGTCATTGGGCACTGCTTGGTGTTAGTGTTTGCCAGTCGGATTGATGGTGTGGACACGTCGTACCGAAAGCAGTGACTTTCTTTCCATTCTTGATGAGCTGGACACGCACACACTTTCGGATGGCGGAGTTGGGCTGCTTGGCCTCGACACCGACCTTCTCGAGGACGATACCCTTGGCGTGTGATGAACCCTGCGCTGTATATCAGCCTCACGCTCTCTGCTCGTTCCCTTCTTACTCTCGTTCCAGCCTTTCGCATCTCTGCGCCCCCTCCTCGTCCTTTCTCTGGGGTATACATACACCGAATGGCGATGACTTGTAAGCCGTGCCTAACAGTCTCTTCTTGTAGTGGAGATCTGCCCACTTTCCCTCACGCCTGTGGTTGCGGAGCTTGCGCGCGGCCAAGAGTCCTCTGGGCTTTCCTTTTCCCATGATTGCTGTAGTAAACTGTTAGTGATGCGATCCTGTAGTGCTGTTGTCTCGGTGAAATGTGATGTTTCGAGTTGAGCTGGGTCTCCGGTATATTGAACAAGTCTTCGTGGATAGGCTGTGCTCTGTGGCAACAGTAACAATCAATGGGCGACTTACCGGTTTCGTGGAGTGTCGAAGTGCAATGAGGGTCGCTTCGTCGCTGATCGCCGTGTCAAGTCTACCGTGTGCTGCTAGCTGAGATTCTCAAGTGCGGCATGCCAAGAAATTTGACGATCATGCCTCAGGCGCAACACCCGGCTTCACTTTCGGACTTACTCGTTTGGCTATCAGTATCATGAACATTCCCGCCCCTTCACTCCAAATACATCACTTCGACACTCCTTCCCCTCCCCTCTCATGGACCTCCGCTCCGCTTGCTCACGGTAGTCATGCGCCGTGCCATAGTGCAAAACCTGCGCACCTTCAGACGACCATCCCCCAGGAAGGCGCTCAAGGGCCTCCGTATCAATGGACCGGGCAACGCTCTCTTCCAGCGCTCATTAGCATCTGCGCGTAGTACGCGACCGTTACAGTCGTCTATGCAGCTCCGGAGGGTCTCGATACCTGTTGCACTCGGTGTCGCTGCCGGAGGCGCATACTACGCCTACCAAGGTCAAGGATCACCGGGCAGAAGTGCATCTTCAGTTGCGTCTTCATATTCTGCAGCAACGTCTACTGGTCACACGAGTGCAGTGACGTACGCACCGTCAGGAACTACGACTTCGGCTTTGGACAATCCCAATGAGGTCCCAGAAGCTGTTCGCAAGGCGCTTGTCGTAGAGGACGGGCAGCTGTTCACCACACAGATCCCTGTGGGTCAGACTATCAGCAAGGAGACCGACGCGTCAGGGCGAAAGGTGCTGGAGATGGTCGACGCAGATCAAGTCACCGCTAAGCTAAGAACGAATGAGGAGAGCTATATGGTCGGTCGTGGTGCAGGAGTGGTACGCTACGATGTCGTACAGATACCGAGCAATGACCCGATTGAGGACGACCATGTAGAGAAGATCGTCGATGTACCCAGTACGACCGCTGCGTCAGGACCTGGTCAGACGAGCTCAGACTGGATGTTCTGGGGTGTGTTTGATGGGCACGCAGGCTGGACCACATCGGCGAAATTACGACAGACACTCGTGTCATATGTGGCACGCGAGCTAAGTGCAACATACAAGACTGCTCTATCGGATGCATCGCTCACGTATCCGAGTGCAGAGTCAGTGGATGCAGCGATCAAGTCTGGCTTCATGAAGCTGGACCACGAGATCACCCATGAGTCCGTGGAGAAAGTGCTCAAGGCGAAGACGAAGAGTGTAGCAGCGGAGGTGCTGGCTCCTGCACTTTCAGGGTCATGTGCGCTGCTCAGTTTCTACGACAGCCGCTCGAAGGAACTCAGGGTGGCATGTACGGGCGACAGCCGAGCTGTGCTAGGCCGAAGAGGCGCCACAGGCAAGTGGACCGCAACCGCACTGTCAGTTGATCAGACTGGCGGCACACCATCGGAAGATGCCAGGTTACGAGCAGAGCATCCGAATGAGCCTTACGTGACAGCTAATGGTCGTATCCTGGGTGGTCTGGAGCCTAGTCGCGCGTTCGGCGATGCAGTGTACAAGTGGAGTAAGGAGACACAAGATAAGCTAAAGAATCAGTATTTCGGCCGTACGCCATCGAAGTACCTCAAGACACCTCCGTACGTCACAGCGGAGCCGGTCATCACAACTACACAAATGGACCCTACAAAAGGCGATTTCGTGGTGATGGCCACCGATGGATTGTGGGAGATGCTTACCAACGAAGAAGTCGTAGGTTTGGTCGGCCAATGGCTCGACAAACAAGGCTCGTCAACCAGGACATCTAATGCTACAGCCAACGGCTGGCTGTCGTCCTGGTTCTCATCGCAAAAGGCCTCCCAGCTACCAGTCGAGCACCACGAGCAAGGCGACACCAGTGGGCAGCGCGCACCAATACGCCAACAGCAATGGGGCGTCAGCACAGGTCAAGACGACCGCTTTGTAGTGGAAGACAAAAACGCAGCAACGCATCTTGTCCGGAATGCACTCGGTGGCAGCGACAAAGATATGCTATCTGCTCTACTCACGCTGCCAAGTCCATACAGCCGCCGCTTCCGCGACGATCTGACTGTCCAGGTCATCTTCTTTGGCGAGGGACAAGTCGATGGCAAAGTGGAGCTGAACAAGGAGGCCTCTGCCACTGCTGCCAGTGGCGCGATCAACGGTGCGGCGGATGTGAGGGCGAAGTTGTAGGATTAGTGTCGAGTTTCTCGCGGGCAGCGATGCATAGCGCTGGCGTTCGGAAGACGAGCAGGCATTCGGGACTGGCTGGATCAATGGTTGCATACTTTCATAGAGATACCCAGCTCTCCTCGCTTTACTACACTGAACTTCCGATCCCCTCGCATTCTGATCAGTGGGCATGACCAGGCGAATCGTTTCATCCATTGTCCTTCACGGCCACTGGGAGACCACAAGATCACTTACTCCCAGAGATTGTGCGGTGGCGCAAATTGCGCCGTATGTCTATGAAGCGAGCATCTATTGCAAGTCCGTAGAAGATTATACTGAAGTTGCTGTTGCGATGATTAAGGAACAAGCTACGGCTTTCTCGCAGCTGCGGTAGCGGTGCAGTCCAATGTCGCAGCTAGCTTGAAAGAAGCGGGAGCGAGAAATGTCAATTCGGAAGAGGTACTCGTATCTATTGACCGTTGGGGAAGGCGCAAAATACATTATGATTCCTCGAGGATCTAGCAGTATGGTAACCCGCTGGTAGGACGAAGGCTATAGCAGCAGTACAGAGTATCAGATGATACGGGAGACAGAGTCTTGAGATACATGCTTACGACAAGAAGCTCTTGACCGCTTGCCCAACACCCTCAGGATCCTCAAATACATGCCAGTGTCCCACATTGGGCAACACCTTCGTCACTGCCCCCTTCATCTTACCTCCCAGTCCCGCGACGACCTCTGGTGGGCACACCTTGTCCTCTTCGCCTGTGATCAGTACCGTCTGCACGCCCTCGCTCAGCTTCGAGAAGTCTATCTCTAGGTCTTTCGCGCTTGCTACTGCCGTACAGCCCTTGGCATAGCCCTCTAGGTCTTGAGATAGGACACTCATTTGCACAGCTGTGAAGGCCAGGGCGTTCGATGTCTTGGTCTTGGCGGAGGTACCAGCCGTTGCGACGGCAAGAGCGACATTTCGTAGACCCTCTGCGCGTACCGTGGCTGCGCGTTTGGTTGCGCCTTCAGCACCGGCTGCGGGCAGAGGGCATGGAGGAGGACCGATGAGAACAAGCTTCTCTACCAAAGACTCATGCTGAGATGCAAAGAGGGACGCGATCAGACAGCCCATTGAATGTGCGATCAGTGTGACACTGTTCTTGCCGTCCAGCAGGGATGCAAGGTCGTCTGCATACGACTGGATCGTCAAGACCGAGGTGGCCTTTGTAGGCGAGAGGCCATGACCCTCGAGGTCGTAGAGGATAGCGGTGTAGCGACTTTGGTCGGCGTCCAGACCGAGAGAGTGCAGGAGAGGTGAATAGTAGTTCGTGTCTGCTCCCAGGCCGTGTACAAACACAAGGACCTCTGGACCACTCCCGAGTGTGCGTACATTGAGCAGCTTTCCATTTGGAAGCGTCGTAAGGCCGAGCCCGCCGTTTGTGAAGGCCAGATTTGAGACAGGGATGGCGCTCTCCTTGATTATTTTCGTTGTCACATAGTTGTCTGGCTCAGCCTTCGCCACCGTATTTCGGAGCGTGCCCAGTCCGGAGACGCTGATCTCGACTACATCACCAGCTTCGAGGAACACGGGCGGCTTGAGACCGAAGCCAACACCCACAGGCGTTCCCGTTGCGATTGTATCTCCAGGTCGGAGGGTCTGCGATTGCGAAAGCGTGCTAATCAACTTCGAGACCGAGAAGATCAGGTCATCTGTGTTACCCTTCTGGCGCTGCTCGCCATTGACATAAGTGGTAATGGTCAGCGTCTTTGGTAATGCGGACTTGGGCATGGCCACTGGACCCATCGGGCAGTAGCTGTCCCCGGATTTGCCTACTCGTGGTGTCAGTGGGAAATTCTTGGGTCTTTGCCTATCTCGAGACGCAGCTCCAGTGTTCAGTGCTAATATCGACACAGCTGCATTATTGCACTGTCGAATCGACCAGGTCGTGAGCGACAAAGCTTGACAGGTGCTGTGAACTATCGCAAGGTACGTCAAGCTTGTTCCTCAGCGACGCTGCATCTCCGACGTTCACCGCTGCAGCCGAGTCGATAGGTGCACAAGCAGCGACATGAATCTGAAGAGGAGCAAAGCCATTTGGGATCTTACCAATGTAGAACTGCTTGTGATCTCGCTGCTTCTCTCTTGCTGTCACATCGTTGATGATCGTACATCCCCATACGTGATCTTCAGCTTTGTCTTCGTCGATCTGAAAGCCACCCTTTCCAATAATCACGCCAATCTCACCCTCATAGTCGAGTGTTTCTGTGAAGCCTTCGTGCAGTAAGATATCCTCGCCACTAGCAACGATCGACGTTGCGCGTTTAGTGAACACCACAGGATGCGTAGGAATATCGACTTTGTCCGAAGAGTCATATCCACTTGCATTGAACTCCTTCGCATGCTCACTGTAGTTCTTGCCTACGGCTAGGACATCTCGCCCGTTGATGGGTGGCAGAAGAGTGACCTCGCCTAGTGGGAAGGGATCACCACCAGCAATAACATCGTCTGCACCCACTTCGATGACTTGATATAAGTTCTCGATCGCTGTGCCGCTGAGGAACGCCAATGGAATCACCTTGTCAGTGTCCCGATCAAGATGACCGATGCGGGTTCTTGCAGTGCCGTCTTTGAGCTGGTAGGCGATGAAGTTATTCAGTTTGACTTCAGCCTTCGACTCCATGACTGGCGAAGGATGCTCGTAAGCCACGAACTCTTTATGGCTGGCTTTGTGCACGCGTCCGTTGATCATGATGACATTGAGCTTGATGAATGTCAGCATTGCATGACTCGAGCGCCCCTCGTTGGATCAACCTACTTTGTCGTGGTCTTGTAGTACGGAGATGTCTTTGATTGGGTCGCCATCGACCAAGATGCAGTCTGCGAAGTAACCTGGTGCGATCTTGCCGAGCTCTTCCTCTCGCATGAACAACTTTGCTACACCTGCTGTCGCCTACTAGCAGTATTAGTGTCAGTCATAGGGAAACAGGACAAGCAGGCCTTGCTCAGCTAGCTTATCAGCCCTTCAACGCTGGTATAAGCTGAGCTATGATATGCACTCCATGGTCGTCACATTCTCGCCGGCACCGCATAGTATGATTCGAGGTCTGAGACATGCCGCATGCTGCCCCAAGCGCATTCCACAAATGAAGAGCATGAGAGGAGAACACATACCGCAACGATTGACTCCATTGGCGTGTAGTCCAGCAGTTTCACGAAGTGCATCAGATCACGGGCATATGTGCCGTGTGGAGTCCAATTGAAACTGCAACCACATTAGACAACTGAGCTGAGGCCATACCATATCGATAGCGTACCCGTAGTCTCCGCCTGGCAGCACGGTGATGCCTCTTCGGTGCATCTCCTTCAGACCCTTGATGGCTGCGTCCAGCTCAGCCTTGTAGCCCACCTTCTCCGCCTTCTCGAAGCTGTAGCCAAAAGCGGCGGATTCGTACAGCGTAGCCCACAGCCAATTTAGGCCCGGTGCTACAATATGCTTATCTTTGGCTTTCTCAAGCATGTCCATGCCCTCATCATCAATCCAGGAGGCGTGATAGATGACGTCCACGCCATGTTTGATGCACATCTTGACGCTATCGCGTGCACGAGCGTGCGCACAGAGTCGAATGCCCTGACGATGAGCTTCGTCCACACAAGCGGCGGTCTCGGCATCGGTGAAGTAGCAGTCCTGCGCATCTCTGATCTCTGTGATCTGCTCGCCGGACATGGAGAGCTTGATCTGATCAACGCCGAGATCGATATGATGTCTGATCACCTCACGCATCTCGAGGGGTCCCTTCGCGAACGCCGTGATACCAGCTATCAATTCGCCATCCGGCACCGCCATCTCCTTACCATTGGCAAGGTATCGTGGGCCTGGGATGCTGCCTTCATTGATCGCGTCCCGTATCACGACGTCCAGTCGCTCCTTCGCCGATGCAGCGCCGTATGCCATTGTGTAGCCACTATCTAGGTAGCACTGTGCTGAGCGAGCGGAGAGAAGGGTATGCTCTTCGACACCAAGACCGCCAAGAGCGGCCAGATCGCCGTTGTTCCAGCTGAAATGGACATGAGCGTCGCCTAAGCCGCTCATAAGGGTGCGTCCTTTGCCGTTGATGGTGCGGACAGCTGAATTCTTGCGGAGGTCATCCTTATTCGGGACTTCGCCGACGTGCTTTATGCGCTCGCCTGAAAAACATCAGCCTCTATTTCGATCGCATGGTCCCCGCTCTTACCTTCTATGTATACATCTCCATGATATGGATAACGCCCTGTGCTGTCGATGATGTTGACGTCCAAGAAAAGTACCTTGCTACTCGGACTTGTACCCTTGATCTGGTAGTTCTTCGGCTTCAGCGATGGGTCAAAGTGGACAGCCTCATGGCAATTCATGACATCAAGCTTCGCATTGCAGTTTCCATGGTGGCCGTTGACCCCATTCGTCATCAGGCCTCTCTCATCAACTGCGGAAGGGGACATACTAACTACGGAATAGCAGCGCTGTGCAGACTTAAGAGCAAGCAGTGTTTGAACAGTCTGATGAGAGCATATAACATTGGGGAACAGAGAGCTAGATGCCACTCATCCGGGAGTTGAGCTATACGCCACGCATTCGTAGCAGCTGCATTGTAGCTCGCAAAACTTACCTCATGTACCTAGTTTTGCTGCAGTCGGTTCTTTGCAGCTACTGGGACTGAATGGTAGACCCCGTGGTCTCCAAGCAAAGTCATGTCAAGCTCGATGTGCTGTAGAGTCATCCTCGGCGATTGCCTTGAATAATGACTGTCTATTACCCTTTGCGTCAGCTGTAGCAGTACGATGCCTACCTAGCAAATCCAGAGACAACATGCGCGCGCGGCGATTCAAACTGTTGTACGTTGCAGACACACTTCCGTGAAGCTCCCGCATCACAGGTAAGCTCATGGGCGCTGCCGATCTTCCAGACATCCTTCACATGAGTGTACCTTTTGCGGGGTATAGAAGCGGAGAAGTCACGTGTTTGGTCTTCCAGCAGGATAGAAGGCAGAGGCAACGACGCGGGAATAATGGCGTGAGCAAGAGAGTGCAACAATCGTAGGGATGAGAACATACCTACCTGCAGCCATGGGCACACGCCTAGTGCCAGTGCGCAGCCGTCGCTCTAGGGCGCGCGCTGTCATCGACTGCCGGTCTCAATCACTGTCGTCGTCCTCCACCATCGCCTGCCTCTGTCTGATCTGGTTCGCGGCTTCAACATCGCCGACCAGCCCACCCGGAAATCCATCGTCGCCGTCGTCATGCACGTCACCGATGAGCTGCCTCTGCAGCTCCATCATCCTCTGCGTTCGTTCCACTATGACATCTTCACTGACTCCAGAAGCCTGTATACGGCGTTCGATCTCCTCTTCACTGGGCTGAGGTGCTGCGCCGTCAGTGCCTGAAGGATTGAACCAGGGAAAGAGATCGGCGAAGAAAGTATATAGGCCTTGAAGTTCGCGGAGGTTGGACGTTGCAGATGTAAAGTCCGGCTGTGTTTGTCGTGTGAGAGCAATGGCTGAAGTCTGGTAAGACGTAATACTGTTCGGTGGAGGAAGAGGATCCGAAGAAGAGGTGAGCTGGGATGTGTAGGCACGAGGTATCAGTGCGATGAGCGCGGGCTGGTCCGAGACAAGGACTTGTCTTGCTTCGTTGAGCGTGATGTCTGCAGTGTCAGGGTCTGCTGATGGAGTGTCGAGAGGTAAGGCACTAGCTATCTCCGTGAGCAAGGCAGAAAAGTCTGGCGTATTCCATAGGTCTTTCGCACGTATGGCATACAGATCAGTGTATAGCTTCTCTCTGTCGGTCCTTGGCTCCTTTCCCCAGACGCCAGGTGGCGGCTGAAGGTTGAGTTCCTGCATTAGTCGGGCGATGACCCACGGGAAGCGACCGATTGCCGTGAACAGAGCCTGCTTGCCCTTGCTCTTGTTACCACCACGATACTCAGCCAGACCTTGACTGAGTACAACGTTGGGCATGTCGTCGTGCGCACTTTTTAGTGTCTTGTTGCGGCTGATATTGAGGTAGTCCAGTGATTGCTGTGAACGTATCGCGTACTGGTCCAGCACCAGCCACATGGCGTATGGGTCATCGTCGGGAGAGAGCGAGAGGAGGAGCTTCGCCCACTCATACACCGTTCGCCATGTCGCCCGCATGCTAAGATTCTGCATGTATCGCCAGCTTGCTAGCCAGAATTCGCGATTTTCAGGTCGTCGAAAGTCGAGCCTTGCCTTGCCTTCCGCGAGGTTTTTGGAGAATGTGCTGTGTACAGCTCGACCAAATGAGAACAACGCACGCTCCAGCAAGTCTCCAGAGGTCGTGTGGTCTCGCTCTTGCTTCGCGATCTCAGATACCTGCAAAAGTGTACTGATGTGATACGGGTTGTGCTGCAAGAGAACCACAAGCCTGTTCGGGTCCATGGACGCAACACAGCTCTCAAATTGCGACTGGACATCCTGATAGGCGCCATTGTGGACGTATCGGTATTCAACAGCGCCGTCCTTACGCTTCTCGACGACCTCCATGCCAAGACCTCCACTTGTAGACACCGGCCATTCTCCTTTGCCTTGTATGAAGATGTTCCGGCGCAAGCCAATAGCTGATAAGCCGCCCGCTCTGCCACCCTGAGCTCGTTGGCCACGCAATGCTTGTGCGAGACCCATCTGCTGCCCTCTTCGTTGCTGCCTTCGATTGCCACCGGGGTTTGGTGCAGCTGGGCCGTCTTCATCCTCCTGATCTAATGCGGCTCTCCCGAACAATCGGCGCATCTCGTTCTGTGCATGTAGATGACTCATGTCGATGGCGAGCAATTTGCATGCTTCACTGGCGCTGGCGTCGACACCAGCTATTGTCTCTCCAGCACTATTGCCACTGGTGGAGAGCTGCTTCAAGGCCTCGTCGATCTCATCGATACCATTCACTTTCGCCGCGTTTCCGTCCTGGCCGACTCCTTTGCCACCTTTCTTCTTCTTCTTTTTGGGCTTGGAGGTACTACGAGCCGGTACTGGCGATTCCCGAGGTGCGGATACTGCTACGCCTCCAACGTCTGCGCTCTCATCTTCATCATCGTCGCCCTCGTCCTCATCACCAAGCAAAGTAAATGCACTTGGCTTTGGCGGAGGAAGAGCAACGACATCGTCATCTTCGTCCTCTTTAGCGCAAGTGTCATGGTCCTGCCCCTCCAATTGCGCCAACCCCTCTCTCTCGCGTTGAGCCTTTCGCAGTGCACGCGACGACATACTGATTAATTATGTCGGAGGGAAGAGTGTTGTTGTTTTCTACCCGACTAAAGATCGACAGCTATAACGGCCAATGCCGTGCAAAGCAGAGTGACGCATTGAATCGTTCCTGCACGAGAACCTTAATAGTTCGCCAAGACATGAGCTTAGGGCATGGGGCTGAACAAACTGAAGACAGTGAGCGGCACATGAGAATGCTGTATCTCTGTCCCCAACAGACAATTCTAGCCTACGGTTACGGTCCAGGATAGCCGGTAGTCCTGTCGCTTTGATGCCCAGCTTCGCGACTCGGCAAGCAGTTCGTAGGATATCATGCTGCTCGCGACAGCCCACAAGACGTACGTCGAGCCAGTGATTGCTGGTGGCCACTCTCAAACCCGCCATACACGACCAAGATATGGATACACTTCTGACCCAGACAGTCTCTGGACAACTTCTACGTCCGGGACGCCAACCACGCCGTAGAAGAGACAGCGCCAACTTACTAATGCACTTTGAAGCAGGGCCTACCGGCCGTAGTCACGATTGCTCAAGACATCGGCCTGTTGGCACATTGTGTGGTGCCTAGCATACGGAATGGCTGTGAGCGTGATACGGATCACGGCTGGCAGGCTAGATGAAACCATGAAGCAGACCGCGGAGCGTTGGGTTAGAAGCGCCGCGAGGCCAGCGCAGTCCGGCGGAGAGACTGGTCCTTGACCTGTGACGCCAATTGCGGTGTTCTTCGATTTGGCTCCTGGTCACGGGGAAGGGTTGTCCTTTATGACTCCCTTGAGACAGCGCTCGTGTCGATAGTCTCCAGTCAGACCCCATCACCGACTCAGACCAGACGTCAGTGCGGATCAGAACACGCGGATTCGGACCACACCGGCTTGGGCGCCAGGTTTGCCTTTTGCTGTCGAGTTGAGAATTCTGGACGCTCATGCGTGACGCCCAGGACCCGTTATGCGCAAGAGATGCGCCGTCGGATCGTAGAACTCGAAAGGTTATGTCTGCGCCAAGCCGTATTGGCGTGCATGACATTTCGGCTCTGTCAGCTTCCGGTTCGGCAACTTGATGCTCCGTGCGCTTGTAATGGTGCAATTAGACTCCACCTGTTCGGCTGCAGATGCGACTTTGTGGCCAACCCGAGGTGATTCTTCCGCGTTGGCGTGACGTCCAAGGCTTTGAGCAGTCACTGCTGTCTCCAAACGAGCTTCGCTAAAGACCCCAGCACGCGCGGGATCTCCAACTAGCTACTAGGCGTCATCTCACACTTGAGCTAGTGTGAGATCCGAAACCGTTCCGCGCGAAGTTATGCATCTTCGCGCCCAGTAAGTGGAATGATACGAGCGGAATATCAGGGTGAGACTTACTCCCGCTGCCGTTGACGTGCGCATTCATACAGTGGCCTGATTATCTTCCTCTCTATTTACTTCCATCTGGTCGATCAGGCAGGCGTGATCTTCGACATCCGCCACCATGTCCCTCGTAGGAAACTTCTCATTCGGTAATTACGATCAAACGGCAGAGACTGCAGGCGCGCAGTCAAGTGGCTCCGCATTTCTTCGAAGACCAAGTCATACCCAGGATGACTCGGCACCACACATTGAGCGGCGAAATAGCTTAGCTCGCACGTTCAGTAGATCAGGACGACGGCCATCGAATGCATCGACGATACGGACTGGTCGCAGAGGTTCTGTGACAGCGCAGCATCAGGATGATCATCTCCGGTCCCAAGCTGGAGGAGGCACTGCATCGACGTCGCATACCGGAGGTACAGGCATTCACGATGGAACGTACTACCCTGACGGCGTCACACCCCAGGATGAGCGAGCAATCGAATCCGAGAAGCACGACTTGAGCAAACAGGGTCTTGAAGCCTACGAGTCGCCAAGCTCGGATGAGGACATTGAGAATCGCAAAGACAAGGAAGTCGCTCAGCTCGCCAGATCACTGACCCAGCAGACTACGTGGTCACAGCTTGGGGACAATCCACTTCAGGCAGAGAAAGGCTCAAACACCGACCCTAATTCGGAGAACTTCCGGTACCGGTCATGGGTCCGGAGCATGATCAAGCTCACCGAGAACGAGAATAAGAATCCTGGACGCACCGCAGGTGTTGCCTTCCGGAAACTAAATGTCCATGGCTTCGGTGCAGCTACCGATTACCAGGCTGATGTCGCGAATGTGGTGCTTAAGACTATCGATCCGATCAAGCGGCTACTGGGTCTCGGCAAGCAACGTCGCATAGACATCCTGCAAGACTTTGAGGGTCTTGTTAGGAGCGGAGAGATGCTTGTCGTGCTTGGTCCACCTGGCAGTGGCTGCTCTACATTTCTGAAGACTTTGACTGGCGAGACGCATGGCTTCTTTGTGGACGATGGCTCCGAAATCAACTACCAGGGCATCCCGCCCGATCATATGCATAAGTACTTCCGCGGCGAGGCGATCTATACTGCAGAGGTGGACGTTCATTTCCCTATGTTGACTGTTGGCGACACGCTGACGTTCGCTGCTCGCGCAAGAGCGCCCAAGAATGTTCCTGGTGGCGTGAGCAAGAATGTCTACGCAGAGCACATGCGGGACGTGATCATGGCTACTTATGGCATTAGCCACACCGTCAACACGCGCGTAGGGAATGACTTCGTCCGTGGCTGTTCAGGAGGCGAACGAAAGCGAGTGTCGATAGCAGAGGCATCTTTGAGTGGCGCGCCTCTACAGGCTTGGGACAACAGTACCCGTGGTCTCGACAGCGCAAACGCCATCGAGTTCTGCAAGACTCTACGACTTCAGACAGAGCTCAGTGGTGCGACTGCCATGGTAGCTATCTACCAAGCGCCGCAATCCGCGTACGACATCTTCGACAAGGCGTTAGTGCTTTATGAAGGACGACAGATCTACTTCGGCTCTACCAAGAAGGCGCGAGCCTATTTCGAGCGCATGGGCTTCGTCTGCCCGCATCGTCAGACTGACGGCGACTTTCTCACATCCATGACTTCTGCACAAGAACGTGTGGTCAAGTCAGGTTGGGAGAACAAAGTTCCCCGCACACCCGATGATTTCGCTGCTCGATGGAAGGCAAGTCCTGAGCGTACTCAGCTGGTGCAAGATATCGATGCATATAATCAGCAGTACCCGCTGGAGGGAGAATCATACCGTCAATTCGCTGCGTCACGCCGTGTTCAGCAGTCCAAGCAGTCTCGCGCCAAATCTCCCTACACATTGTCTTACACGCAGCAGGTCGAGCTCTGTCTCTGGCGTGGCTTCCGTCGCTTGACGGGAGATCCAAGTTTGACTTTTACGCAACTTTTCGGCAACGCCATGATGGCTCTCGTCGTTGGCAGCGTGTTCTACAACATGCAGCTCAATACGACCTCATTTTTCCAGCGTGGTGCAGTCATTTTCTTCTCGATTCTCCTCAACGCCTTCGGTTCGGCCTTGGAAATTCTTACACTCTACGCACAGCGACCGATCGTCGAGAAGCATTCGCGATACGCTCTGTACCATCCGTCGGCCGAAGCAATCGCGTCTATGTTGACCGACATGCCTTACAAGATCATGAATGCGATCATCTTCAATATCGCCCTCTACTTCATGGTGAATCTGCGACGAGAGCCCGGGCCTTTTTTCTTCTTCATGTTTGCTAGCTTCTTGACGACTCTCATGATGAGCATGCTGTTCCGAACGATAGCTTCGGTGTCCAGGACGTTAGCACAGGCGATGGCACCGGCGGCGGTGCTGATCCTAGGTATAGTCATGTTCACTGGGTTTGCTATACCGACTCGCTACATGCTGGGGTGGTGCAGGGTAAGTCATACTGCCGAACGCATATCAGTATGCACACGAAGCTGACGACTAAATAGTGGATTAACTATCTGGATCCTGTAGCCTACGCCTTCGAAGCATTGATGGTGAATGAGTTCCACGGACGCAGATATGCTTGTTCTGCATACGTGCCATCTTATGGCGATCTCGCGCAACGTGAACAAGTCTGCTCCGCCGTCGGGTCAGAAGCCGGGCTGGCATCTGTGAACGGCGACGATTATCTGGCTTCCGCGTTCCAGTACTACAATAGCCACAAGGTAAGGACCTCTCTAGTCATGTTTGTTGCAATATACTGACAATGAATATCCAGTGGCGAAACATTGGAATCATAATACTGTTCACTGCCGCCCTCATGACATTCTACATCGTCGCTACCGAGCTCATCTCGTCAAAGAAATCCAAGGGCGAAGTCCTGGTATTCCGTAGGGGCCATACGCCTGCAGTTCTCAAGGAGAAGACCGTTGACGAGGAATCTGGAAGCAACGGCTCTGCGCTCGCGAAGAAGGAAAGCTACACTGCACCTACCGATATCATACAGAAGCAGACAGCGATCTTCAGCTGGAGAAACGTCATATATGATATTAAGATCAAGAAGGAAGAGCGTCGTATCTTGGACCATGTCGATGGCTGGGTCAAGCCTGGTACCCTGACTGCACTCATGGGTGTGTCTGGAGCTGGCAAGACTACTTTGCTGGACGTACTCGCTACGCGGGTCACTATGGGTGTTGTCTCCGGCGAGATGCTTGTTGATGGTCGCCAGCGTGACGAGTCTTTTCAGCGGAAGACTGGCTACGTGCAACAGCAGGACTTGCACCTGCAGACTACAACAGTACGAGAGGCCCTTATTTTCAGCGCAGTACTGCGCCAGCCTGCAGATGTGTCACGCAAGGACAAGCTGGCCTACGTTGAGGAGGTCATCAAGCTGCTGGATATGGAGGAATACGCTGATGCTGTCGTTGGTGTCCCAGGTGAGGGCTTGAATGTCGAACAGAGGAAGAGACTGACCATCGGCGTTGAGCTCGCTGCGAAGCCGGAGCTCCTACTGTTCCTCGATGAACCCTCCAGCGGACTAGACAGTCAGACTTCGTACGCGATTCTCGACCTCCTTGAGAAGCTCGCTAAGTCCGGCCAAGCCATTCTCTGTACTATTCACCAGCCCTCTGCTATACTCTTCCAACGCTTTGACCGCCTACTCTTTCTTGCAAAAGGCGGTCAGACGGTCTACTTCGGTACCGTAGGCGAGGGCTCACACGTCCTCACCTCCTACTTCGAGCGCAACGGCGCACACAAGTGCCCTCCCGACGCGAATCCCGCCGAATGGATGCTGGAAGTCATCGGCGCCGCCCCTGGTACCACCACCGACATTGACTGGCATCGAACGTGGCGCCAAAGTCCAGAGTATACTGAGACACACCGCTACCTTGACCACCTACGCGTCGAACGACCGAAGGAAGTTCCGGAGCGTACTGTGCAGAACGACAAACTGTCATACCGCGAATTTGCCGCACCCTTTGGCACTCAGCTCTATGAAGTCACACACCGAGTCTTCCAGCAGTACTGGCGCACACCCTCCTACATCTACTCGAAGGTAGCACTCTGCCTTTTCTCTTCGCTCTTCATCGGTTTTACATTCTACAAAGCGCCACTCACGCAACAAGGCCTGCAGAACCAGTTATTCAGCATATTCATGCTGTTTACGATTTTTGGGCAATTAGTGCAGCAGATCATGCCAAACTTCGTCGTGCAGAGAAGTCTGTATGAGGCAAGAGAGCGACCGAGCAGGACTTATAGCTGGCAGAGCTTCATTGTTGCGAACGTCTTCGTGGAGATACCTTGGAATGCGCTGATGGGTGTGATCATCTTCTTCTGCATATACTACCCGATTGGGCTGTACCAGAACGCGGTGCCCACTGGAGAAGTGAAAGAAAGAGGAGCGTTGTTCTTCGCTTTCGTTATACAGTTTCTGCTGTTCAGTAAGCACTCTCCTCCTTCACCTGAACATTATAAGCAGCTTGCTGACCCACATTCTAGCTTCGACTTTTACCAGCGCAGTCATAGCCGGTATCGACACGGCCGAAGCTGGCGGTAACATTGCCAACTTGATGTTCTCGCTCACGCTCATCTTTTGCGGTGTCCTCGCCACACCGACTTCATTGCCAGGCTTTTGGGTCAGTATCTCTATATGTAATTCGCAGTAGATTCCAAACTAACAGCCACCGCAGATCTTCATGTACCGAGTCTCTCCGTTCACCTACCTCGTGAATGGTATGCTTGCTGTCGGTGTCGCCAACCAAGAGGTCATCTGCGCCGACAACGAGTACGTGCGCTTCCAGCCCACGCCCTCTACAACCTGCGGGCAATACATGGCACCCTACATCTCGCAGGCTGGCGGGTATCTGGCCGATCCGAACGCTACCCAAGACTGCTCTTACTGTACATTTGCCGATACCAACGTCTTTCTCAGCGCGGTGGCGAGCAATTACAGTGAGAGGTACAGGAACCTGGGCATCATATTTGCGTTCATCTTCGTGAACATGTTCGCGGCGGTGTTCTTCTATTGGCTGGCGCGGGTGCCGAAGAAGCAGAAGGTTGCGACCGAAGCGAAGTCGAAGAAGGAGGCGTAGGGTCACTCCGCGTTGTGTAGACTAAGTTGAGGTCATGCGTACTATATCAATTAGCAACTAGAAAATAGACTCGATCCGACTGAGGTCTATAGACGTGAGGAGCATGTCGATGTGTGCGAAGTTGAAGAAGCCGGGGTTTACCTCCGCTATAGTGATAGTCTAGGATGACCTGTGCTAGTGTGATTCCATGCACGAGTCTCTTTCTGAGCCTGTCTAGCCGATGGCAGAGTGTTCTCCCGTCATTAGTCAACAGCTATCAGGTGCTCACACCGACGGGACTTGTAAGGCAAATGTCGCTTGTCGCAATACGGTCGATATAGACTTCAGCTACGGTCGACAGCGGTAAAGAAGATTTTCAGACTTCCGAAAGAGCGAGGGTAATCTTCGAATCATTCGTACTCTATCCGTGTATGGTAATCAGGAAGTACGATTCATCGATGCGCATCGCCATTCATCAATGGTGAACCCTCTCCCAGACCAAACATGCGAACGGAGTTCTGGAACGCTGCTTCGCACACCTCCTCCACACTGACCTCTTTGATCGCAGCCACAGCATACGCCACCTGCGATATTGCACACGGCTCATTCCTTCCCTTCACCATGTACTCCGAGCTCCACTTCTCCTTCTTCACAGCCTTGGGTAGCTTCGGTGCATCTGTCAAGTACTTTGCGCTAGCATGACTCGGTCGAATCTCGCACCAAGGTCCATCTGTCTCGATCTGTAATCGCTCTAGGGGAACCTCCCTCACCACAGCGACATTCTCCTCAGTCTTCATGGAGCAGCCATTGATACCGATATCGAAGCCGAGCGAGACAAGGTGTCGCATTTCCTCCATGGTGCCGGTGAATGAATGCACCAGGCCACGCTTGGGCAGCTTGTTCAGTCGTGCACTGAGTAGAGCAGCGAAATCCTCAGCTGCTGCGCGCGAGTGCAAGAACAAGGGCATTTGCAGCTTTATGGCCAGTTCAAGCTGTTGCTCGAATGTTCGTATTTGCGTCTCCTTGTCGCAGTAGTGCAGTCGATCGTAGTCCAATCCGATCTCGCCAAAGGCCGTGACGTTTCCGTCACTCTTACCCTTGACAGCCAGATCTCTTAACTGATTGAGCAGATCTGATGCCCCGCCTGGATGCGTCTCGAACTTCTTCGCTGAGCAAGGATGAACGCCCACAGTCGCGTAACACAGGCCAGGGTAATCTTTGGCGAGAGCGATGGCTGCTTTCGACTGCTCCAGATCAGAGCCTGTGATCATCATCTTGCGCACACCCGTTCCCAGAGCACGCTGGATGACGTGCTGTAGATCGTCTTCATGGCGACGGCGATCGTCATGGAGGCCTCGAAAGATGGGATCCGAGAGGTTGATGCCGATCTGGCTGCAGTAGGTCAGAATATGTTTTAGAAAGACCAGGGGGAGCAGAGCAACTGACATCTGCGTATCTCAAGGAGGGTCTGTCTGGAGTATTGGGCACGCGCAAGGCGCTAAGACCTGCCGTGAGAGGATCGGGGACGCTCGACTCCATCATGGGGGTGGCAAAGACAAAGTGGTGAGATGGGACAGGAGATCGGAGGGCAGAGAACAAAGTTCTTGCTGGGAGACGCGTCATCAACGCACACTCAATGGTCCAACCGTATCCATTGTTTCCTGCGCTCAATGTTCGAGGACCGCATTTGACGATGCACTCATACGTGTAGCTGGGAAGGGGTCTGGAAGGGCTTAGTCATCTGAGAACGAGTCATTGGGCGACGAGAGAGGTCGTCCAACGAGTCCTCCGTGTTCCACTGCTAGATTTCATCCGGCACATCTCCCGTGATCGATCTTGGCAGCGGCACGACCGACTTGTTTGCTACGATTGCTGCCCTTCCTTATCCAACCATCTGCGCATGCTCCCGGTGATGCGTTCCCTTCGGACAGGCCAGTTGACTTGCCACTACTGCAGATCAACTCTGGGGAGTATGCTTCCCACGAGACTGGGCAGACAAGACAGCGGCAACTGTAGTGGAGGTGGCTTGCCTGGAGGCTCATGCAACCAACGGCGAAGACTCAGATGTCAGAATGGTCTGTCAGTGTTGTGTCTGTCCTAATGCACTGCGAAGACCCTGTGAGATCGCCTTAGCACAGTGCAAAGGATTCAGTCTGAGGCCATGAATGCGGGCCAGGTACCTACACATAGCGGCTGAACTAGACATCTCTAGGGCCACCGACGGCATTGCTAGGGAACTGATCAGACAAAGAAGGAAGAAACGTCACTTCTAGAAGCACATCAATGCGGCCTACTCTGATCTGCGCAGGCTCTGAGACTATCTTGTTGGGTCCCACGTGCTGCAGAGACTCATAGCACTCATAGTGTGTGATCGTAAGTTTGGTGAGTTGGTATAAGAGAGCAAGGTTGCACTCTCCAATACGTGGAAGTTCCCGTCATTCTCAAACTCTCCCTTCAAGGGACCATGCCTGCTGTCGGGGTCATCGCCAAGGAGGTGACTTGTGTCATCTCCGGTATTTTGCTGGTCTCTGACATTAACAATCCACTTACAAAGCTATGCAAGACCAAGACAACGATCACGGTGACTTCTACTAGCACTTCCAAGAGTAGCTCTTGCAGCACATCTTTCAGCACCACCAAGAGTTCAACATTGAGTACTTCTACCTTGAAGGGCTCGTCTATCGGTGTTTCCTCTACTGCGCCAACCACGAACTCAGTTGGAACGTCAACAAGCATAGTTCTACTGAACAGCTCGACTTTGACAGCCCCGTCGACAACCTCCAGCGCTCCCACTACGACCTCATCGAGTACCTCCAGTGTGCCCACAACGACCTCATCGACCTCGAGCACGGTTCTTACAACCAGTACTTCAACTCTCTCCTCGACAACGTTAACTACCAGTGCTACTCCAGGCAGTTCCAGTACTATAAGTTCCACAAGTGCTGTTCCGACGACGACCACTCCAAGCTCGTCGAGTGCTGTCCCAACGACGACCACTTCCAGCTCTTCGAGCGCTGTCCCGATCACGACCACTACTAGTTCATCAACCTCGAGCAGCGTTGTTCCTACTAGCACCTCGTCCAGCACTCCAGATGTGCCAACGACTTCAAGCGCCATTCCGACCATGACGAGCTCTCCAGTCGTGATCACTTCGTCCAGTACGACTTCGTTAACCAGCGCTGCGATGCCAACCGGTGGCGATGCCTTCAACTGCCCGGCCGGGCTTCCCTGTTCGTGCCAGAACACGACTGCCATCGCTGATACTTGCTCTTTTGAGTCCCCTGGTGGATTGATCTTGCAGACCCAATTCTGGTAAGTCGACCCCTCCATGGCCAGTGAGGCTGAAAACACATTCGCAGTGCGGTTCATTATAGCACAAGCACTTGCAGCCTGTTGATGAGAGCGCAAGAGATCATGGCTGACATCTTGCAGGGACGCCCATCGATGAGCTATGGTACTACTTCTACGGTAAGACCATGATGCTTCGAAGGTCTAAAGTTTGATACGTTCTGACACAATTGATCATCGTAGTACAAGGCAGCGTTCAAGAGAGCAACCTCCAGCCTACACAATTCGGGTCCTCGAGCTGCACAGCACCTTTCTACTACTACCCCAAGGGCTATGTACCTCCGAAAGCGTCGCTCACATCAGTAGTTGATCATAAAACTGACGAATTCGTAGTCCTTCGACCAAGACGACCACAGCAGGACCGACCGCCACGGCGTGGACCACAGCAGGACCGAACGCTACGGCGTGCAGCACCGCTACCGCCACACCATTCGCTGGCAAGGGCTGCGTCTACGTGTACAATAGCGCAGGGACCCAGCAAGGATTCCTTATCTCCGCTGGCAAATGGGTCAGTCGCTTCCACACCACTCCTCCCACCAGAATAAACAGAGCACACGCTGACGTCCCTCACAGCACAACATCGCTGGCACTCCTGCCACATACACCTCTTCCTCCATCACAGGCCAAGGTCCCTTCACACTTACAACCAGTAAGAGTCTCTGCGGTATCAAGGCGGACAACTCGCTCCTTTGCGGCGCTTCCATCACAACTGGAGCGCAGTTCTACAGCAATGGCAGTCTCTTGCAGTACGGAGACTCCAGCTATTTCAGCGCCGCGACGACGCCATCAGGGCAGACGCAGGGCACGCTGTTTGCGGACGATGCGATGGCAGTCTATGTCACTCTATCGTGGGTGCCGAGATGTCAGTCGTAGCAGCTAGATATAGGCAGGTGTCAATGCGGAATCATATTTTACGATCTGCACATGTTAAGCTGATGAGTCATCCGGCCATCACAACGCCGCGTCGCTCTTCCTGCCATTACTCGTCTTCCATGCACCACATGAACTATCCAACTTGTTCCCAGCACCCACGCAGCTTCCAGAGCTGTTAGCTGGGCGCAATACCATGCTGCCGCAACTTTGTTCTCCTGCTCCGAAAGATCGCTGTTATATGCGAAGCAGCTTACACTGGTTGGCTGGTGCATGAGGTACGGCTGATAACATCGGCCTTATTCGCAAACGTGTTTGGCCAGTAGAGTGATCATCGAGGATGTGGTTACTGAAGACCTGGGACCGTACACTTGTCCAATTCCAAGCCAGCAGCAGCGTGCGAAATGCAATTCTGTCACACACGTGGAACGGTGATGATGAAGCTACATTCGCGGAGGTGAAGAATGGCTGCGACATGGACGCTCCTCGCTTCGACAAAGTCAGAATGACTTGCAGTCAGGCTGCAAAGGACGGCTATGACTACGCGTGGGTGGACTCATGCTGCATCAACAGAGATAGCCTCACCGAGCTCGCGGAGGCGATCAACAGTATGTGGCGCCGGTATTACGATGCAGCAGTCTGCTATGTCTTCCTCTCGGACCTCGATCCAGCTTGTCCGGTGCTTGAGGATGTGGCGTCCATATTCTGTATCGAGGGAACTCGCGCCGCTACGGCCGATTGGGTACGAGCTTTTGCAGTCTGCAGGTGGTTCAGCCGTGCTTGAACCTTGCAGGAGCTTCTAGCGTCTAAAGATGTCAATTTCTACTGTGCATCAGTATCCTCAACCGACGATGGAGGCCTTTGGGGATTTGTGGGGTATAAACATAGTCTGGTCAGAACTCTATGGGAGATCACAGGCATCGACCTCCTCGCTTTGCAAGACCGCGACTCACTGACCCGTTTCGTCACAGCGCTCAAGATGTACTGGGCTTCACGAAGAAAAACGATTAAGATCGAGGATCGAGCCTATTCACTGCTGGGTCTGTTCAACATCCACATGCCGCTCTTATACGGCGAGGGCGATAAAGCCTTTGTCCGCCTCCAGGAAGAGATAATACAAAAGAGACTGGACCATTCCATTTTTGCTTGGGATACTACACGGTTCGACCCTGCCCAGTCTGCGGATCTGCTGTTCGCGAATAGTCCCGAGAAGTTCGCCTTGACAGGTCGATGGATGACTCGATGGCACTGGTCAAGCTACGAATCGGCCCTTTCGGTTGACTAACCAGGGTGTCCCATTCGAGAGTCTCGGACATGCGGCCTCTGCCGAGGGTGAGCATTTTGCCGTGCTGAATGCCTGTCATGAGGATTCTGTTTGTGAAGCTATCGCCCTACGCTTGGAAAAGACCGACCATGGCTCTACAGCGAAGCCGTGCTGGTCACCACGTCGGTATGATCGACTCGCCCGCCTTCCGTCCCGTGATATGACGATCGGCTCCATCGTACTGTGGCGTTATCGTACGACTAGCCTGTTGGCAGACCTTATGCCTCAGCCTAAGATTTGTATTGTGTCCCCATCGACATTGCAAATCCTGGCAGCATGGCCGAGGGCTTTGTGGAGTGTCGATAAGATGATGTTCCGAATTCCTCTGCAGCTGAAGCGAGACTTGCCTAGTGTCATTCATGCCGGTGCACTTTTGAGTGCTTCGGATAGCATGTCACTCTCACTAGTGGTGTTCTCTCTATCGCCAGCAGGCTCGAGTAATGTCTCAAACGACGCACGAAACCCTTTCGACTTCCGTATCGCTCTTGCGACGCTGGATATTGATTTAACGACGGTTACAAATGATAATCCCGATACGAAGGCCACGAGAAGAACTCTATACGTAAGCTCCCAAAGCCTTATGTACACACGAAAACATCTTGTACTGACAATACAGGTTGACGACGCCCTGGAGATCTGTGCACTTGGAGATGCACTTCATCTTAGGCTTCCACACACGGTAAATGAAGCCGAAGCGGATAATGATCTATGTTATGTCTTCCACACTTCCGATGTTCTCGATCCATCTGTAAAGGCGAAACTCATTAGACGGACTGGCACTCTCCCCGGTAACGGCATTTTTCTCGACCTCTATCTTTCTCCCCCTATAGTACACCGTGCCACCGTCGTCAGCCTGGGTGGCGCCCAGATCAAGAAGGCGTTCAGTCAGTTGACGACGAGACTAGGCATGTTGGGCGTCAAGCCATAGCTGAGCGTGCCTGTACGAAGCTTCTGCGCCGACTAGCCTGTCCCTCGTAGATCAGAGGACCTCACTGCCGCTAAGCTTGCTTATTAGGTGCACCGGTCACTGCTGGCACATCAGCATTGATCAGACCCAGCATTATCATCTACGGGGTACATCATACGACCTCACATACAATCATCGGGATCTCCTCAAAGTCAACGGGCTTGTCAGTCAGCTGTGGTTCTGCTACTCTGCAGCAGCCCAGTGGGCTGTGAGCGGAGATTTTGTGGACATGGTGCAGCGATGCGCAGCCACGAATGAGGAATCTCAGGATCGTCCTCCGTGAATTGTTGCTGGGAATGGGGGTCGTAAGGCTGTTCTATGCAGTAAGGTCAGGCGTTCACAGCCATTCTGTCGAGCAATATCACTCCCGGGGGTGTGCTGGCGATTTGACAGCGCACATCTGGTGCAGGTGTGGTGTGACATCGCTCCCTCCGCAACATCTTATTGCTCCTGAAGCTTGTGAGCGTTGACAACTAGCATGAATGGATATTTGAATTTTGTTGGATCTCTTCGATTCGGTTATCAAGTTACAGTTGGTGCTGTCGCGCTTCATTCACCTTTGCGAACCACGCAATCTCCAGCAAACAGTGACACTGCGCGATCTATAATCGAGCGGTCGACACTCAGGGGCTGAACGATCCTGATCAGCTGTCTCGAAGTTTGGAGGCGCTCTGATCGAACCATTGCTGCAGCATACCCTTGGCATGGCTTGAACGTGCTTACTTTACATGAAAGTCTAGACCCTATCGCAACATCGTGTTGCATACATTATGACATCCGCGAATGATCAACTACAACCTCCCAAGATGGTCTCAGCTGAGCGTCTCGGTGTGGCCGGGCACATCATCGTAATGGTTTCGACGCCATGGGCTCGGTCAATATCGATGACTTGGGTATAAAGGTCGACCGCCTTCTCTTGCGCATCACACCAGTCCCTCCTTCACACAGCCGATCTCGCAAGGATCCTACTCGACTGAGACCATCCAAGACATACCTCTACACCTCTACCACGTACACGCACATTACTACGCATCGATGGCTCCGCCGTCCGCAACCATCGATGAGACTGTCATCAGGGAGGATTATCCAAGCAAAGGAAGTACCACCACCACCAAGGTCGGCGCAGCCACCAATTGCAAGACTGTCGATACACTGGCGGTCGACTTCAGTGAAGTGAGGACCTGTACACAACTATCCTCGCCTGGCAAGACAACCGTTGTGGGCACGCAGTTCTCTGGTCCAGGAAGTGCAGCGCTCGACAATCGAAAGCTTTGGCCAAACGGGACTACCCTGATGGTGAGCATCTTTGGGTACGTATCTCCCCTGGTTTGTCCTCAAGTCAAGCGGCCAGCATATTGACCACATATGCTTAGCGCAAGCCCATTCGTTGAGTCCAAGATCAAACAGTTCGCCGTGGAGTGGTCCAACTTTGCCAACATCCAGTTCGTCTTCGTTGCTCCTGGCAACTCCGATATTCACATTACGTGCACCCCTGGTGGCAGCTGGTCGTACATTGGTACAGATGCCAGGCACATACCCCAAGACCAACCGAGCATGAACTTCGGCTGGTTTAACGATCAGACCGCTGATGACGAATTTCGTCGTGTCGTCGTTCACGAGTTTGGACATGCTATAGGTTGCATCCACGAGCAGTCTTCACCTGTATCTAATATACCATGGTCAGTTCTAATAGTGCATAGGCCATCGAAACTGAAGGGCTCGATACTAATGAGTCGCAGGAACAAGCCGGTCGTGTACGCGTACTATCTCAAGAGCAACGGCTGGGATCAAGCGATGGTAGACTCCCAGGTTTTCGCTGTGGCGGATCCGTCAGTCACAGTCGATACCCCATTCGATCGTACCAGCATCATGTATGAGCCGTTGTGGCCTCCTCTATGAATGGTACTGATATCAGAGCAGGGAATACTCCTACCCTGCCAGTTTCACACTGGACGGCAGTTCTGCGCCGTGGAACACAGACCTCTCGGATATCGACAAGACCTTCATCATGCAACTTTATCCCAATTTCGGACTACGCCGCACCACGAATGATGGCGTTTACCTTGTCAACTGCTTCAAGGGCTCCGAGATCTCAAGCGGTGTCGCCTACTATTCCTTCCTGGGTAGCAACGATGGTCAGCAGCCCACGGCTTACATTGACGTGACTAAGGGCAGCAATGTAATCTGGGAAGGTTCTCCTGGGTCAGGTAATTGCATCCCGGGTGATGCGTACGCATGTCAAAATACTGATAAACATTCAATAGTGTCGTTCCCGGACGGTAACACAGTTAACTGGGCGATCGTCGCAAATGCTGGATCACTGGGCACCTATTCGCATGTCGGGTCGGCGAGGAACAAGTTCGAGAGTTGGAACGTGTACAAGGACAAGTATCGTCTGCTGTACCAGGTTGACGGGTGGTCCTGCTATACTGTCTACTGGTGCTTCTGAGCAGTTCCAGCAGAGGTCAGATAGTGAGAGCTCGACTTGTTGCGATTGGTGTAATCCGCTGCTATCGATGGGGTGTCTGTCGTGGAAAGTCGGCCACGACAGGGTTTATGTAACTGCAATTTAGTTTGCCATTTCCGATCATTTCATCTCCAGCAAGCTTGCACGTGCGATGGTGAGCGTCGACAGTGGTTGATGGCTGGCTCGGAGACCATGTCCGTGCTGTCGTTGACCGCACGTACATCCACTTCTACAGTACTTGTGGTGACCCCGTCCGAAGACATATTTGTTTGCGCTCTCCAACAACAACGAGGTTCTCGATGGTGGCACCTGCCTGCTTGAGGGTGTATCGAGCGCACTGCAACATTGTCATGTCCTGTGGAAGCACCTTTGAGATCATCGTCATCTCGATGCTCTCTCGAAGGTGCCATTCGGCGCGCAACCACACTTCCGGCGTTGCTTGTAGTAGCCTGAGCACTTGAGAGTCGTCAAGGGGAACCGGAAAGCCAGAGAGACTGGCAGATCAATGTTCACCATTTGACACCCGCACGCATCGCCAGTTACCTTCGACCATCGCGAGCATTCACCGAGGCAGACCCTGATGTTCGTGCGATTTCAGTCGTGTCAACGTGGCTGTGGCCGTAGGGCGCTCGATTACCGTAAAGTCTAGTCTAGACCTGAGGTAGCTGAACTGGTGAGTCTGCTTCCAGACATTACTTACACTGCACGCTAGAGCCGCTGTTCCAGGTGCGACATGACTTCCGGAACAGCAATGGCGCGTTTTGGACGACTAATGGAGCGAAAGTGCCACAGCTTCAGGGTAGGCTGAGCTCATAGCCGAGCCCTCAAACTTAGTCCGCCCTTGGCGACAGCATACGGATGTCCTCCGCCCCGGCTCACCAGATGATCGACGTCCAAGGTACTTACAAGCCCTGGCTGACACTGATCGATACTCGTCACACCCACAAGCGCCATTGCAGTCTCCAGCTCTGACTTCAATATCTCGACGAGGTGTTCGACGCCTTCCTGGCCGTAGTTGGTGGCGTACAAGAAAGGTCGGCCGAGGCCAACAGCCGTGGCTCCCAGACAGAGACATTTGAGTATGTCTGAGCCTCTACGGATGCCTCCGTCCACCAGCACTTCGATCTGCGAGAAGATCTCGGGACAGTTCATTTGGCACTCTAGAAGTGTCATGATGGCTGGTGGTGATCTACAATGCGTCAGTGAACTCAGCTCCTTTGCAGCCGCATCAAAGCGACTCACGTGTCTAGATTTCGCCCTCCATGATTGGATAATAGCACATGTATGCCTAGATCAGCACTCATCTTCGCGTCCTGCCAGCTCTGCACGCCCTTCACTACGATCTTGCCTGGCCAATGCCTGCGCAGCCAAGTCATGTCGGCCCAGACGAACGATGGGTCGATATACCCCCCCATCAGTCTACCCATACCACCGCCTTTCTTGTCATTCGAAGCTTTCGCTCCGGACATTGGCGCAGCGACACCCTCATCAGCCTTGACGCGCTCATCTGCTTCCCGTTTCCCGGCTTGTGGCGCATCGATGGTAGCAAAACAGACGTCCACACCCAAGGCCCGGACGTGCTTGAGCAGTGCTTCCGACTTACTCCGGTCTTTGTTGACGTACAGTTGGAAGAAGAACGGATGATTCTTATCCTTCGGTACAGCACTAACGATCTCCTCTATCGGGAAGGATGCGTTCGACGATATACCCTGCGGAATGCGATTCGGCACACAGCCTCGAGCCATGGCTCTCTCGCCATCTGGGTGCACAAGTTTCGCCATAGCAGCCGGTGAGACGAAGAACGGCGCTCCAGCTGCGTGGCCGAGAATCGTCGTTGAAGTGTCAACCCTCTTCACATCCCGCAGTAATCGAGGTCGGAACCACATCCGGCCAAAGAACTCTCGATTTCTGTCTCGCGTCAAGCAATCGGTGTCTGCTGATGAGTAGAAGGCCCATGTCTTCTTGGTGACGGTCCGCTGAGCGACGTCTTCAAAGTCCTGGCTGTTCATGATCGTCTCAAGCGGAGGCTTGTCGTGAAGCTTGAGTTCTGGAGTAGCTGATGGAGGCGGTTTGCTCCACTCATCCGTGACGGATCTCTTGTCCAGAGCACCAATTAGCTTAGAAGAGTCGAGATTGGATGATAGTACAGATTGGGCATGAATGCCGTTGTAGGATAATGAGGCATCCCGGCCAGCGTGCTTGTAGATTACTGTGTCTCGTCAGACGCTATACTATACTTTCTTCGACAAACTGACGACCTACTTTCACCACCTCCTGGGTGGTCTGGTGCGAACTCAGACAGGTCCCACACCTCATCATTGACCACTAGCCAGCAATCTTCAATGGTGTTGTGCTTCTTGATCTCTTCGACACTGATAAGACTCGAATCCGCCATGCTGACCTATCGTAATTATATCAAACGCCAGCGTTGATTTCTGATAACCCGATGCGATCCAAAGACTAACATTTATGCGTCTCGCTCAGTGTTTGTTGCCGCCACTGTCGGCATGTATACGATAGCACATCGGTGGAAAGATGCACCGAGCAAATCGATGTCGGCTATTGCGGCATCCAGGAAGGTGGCCAATTCACGTCTAATGGACGAAGTGACTCTGGCTTATCATCACCTTGCTCTGAATTGTAGTACACGCGTGGCGAAGCCTCGTGGAATGGAGGAATTAAGTCCCGCGAGCGGCAGACTTAGCAATCACATTGACTGCATAACTGCTTAGTGTACGCCCAATCTGTTATCGCCTGCGCGGTAACGCGCTCACACAACTGCAATGGCTACAACAACATGTCCTCGAGCAAAGCGCCTACAACTCCGGCGTGTCCGCGAACAACGCCTTCGCAAAGCCCTCCGGATACCTCCCACCAGCCGACTCAGCATCCTCACAAGCCTTTCGAATCTCCTGCTCCTCCTCCTTCGTCAACTCAACCTTCAAACTCCCCAGATTCTCATCCAACCTCTCCAGGTTTGTCGTGCCTGGAATCGGAAAGAAGTCATCGCCCTGCGCCAAGATCCACGCAAGCGTAAGCTGACTAGCAGTGCAGTTCTTCTTTTTGGCGATCCTCGTGATATGATCGACTAGCTTGATGTTCTTGGGGAAGTTTTCCTTCGAGAAGCGAGGGGCGAACTTTCGGAAGTCGCCGTCTTCAAAGTCGTCGGGACTGCGAATGGTGCCGCCCAGCATTCCGCGGCCGATGGGCGAGTAGCAGACAATGGCCACACCGAGCTCACGGGCGGCTTTCAACACGCCGATTTGGTCCGATTCGATGTCGAGAGAGAAGGGAGAGTATCTAGCTGCTTGTCAGTGGCTGTTTTTGTCCCTGTTCGATCCGCTCGACTCGAGGCTTGAGCTCACTCCATCTGAATGGCATCGATATGCTCGACCTTGCACGCTCGACGAAGCGACTCGGCACTGCACTCTGACAGTCCGATATACTTTACCTTCCCCTCCTTCTTCAGCTGTCCCAATGCCTCCGCAGTCTTCTCTACCGGCGTCTTCCCATCAAGTCGATGCGCATAGTACAGATCAATATGCTTCACTCCAAGCCTCTTCAAGCTCTTCTCGCAAGCCTGCTTGCAGTACTCCGGGCTCGAGTCCACAGAACGGGTGCCATCAGCCTCCATCTTGTTCGCGAACTTGGTGGCGAGGAAGAGCTCCTCCCGGGCGCCAGGGTTCTGCTTGAACCAGTTACCTAGTAGATCCTCTGAGTCCATGTACATGTCCGCAGTGTCCCAGAAGGTGCTGCCTGTGGCGTAGAGCTTGTCGAGGAAGGCAAAACGCTCGTTGTCGGGCTTGGGCTTGCCGTAGAAGGCAGACTGGGCGAAGTCAGTGAACTGGGAGGAGGGCGTGAGACGTGAGAAGGCTAACGAGACCCATCGTGCCATAACCTAAGCGGTCGACGAGAGGTCCATCCTTGCCTAGCTTGGCTTGGGGTAGTTTGGCTCCGGACATGATGGCTGTGACTATGTTGAGGACTGCTACAATGGGGTCGTAGAAGTGATACTGCTGCAATGAAGGGACTGAAAAGATGTTGCAAGGAAGAGTAGAAACCGAGGAGTAAGTCGAACCTTGAACTTATTCTATAGGTAGAAACGTAAACACGACTTACCTAGCCGCTCGCTCAAATTCTTATTCCCTAACTCCGCCTTGTGCCGTCATTGCGGGGTGGGGCTCTGGCGGGGCCAGAAGGCATCGAGCGGTGATCTGGCATGTCGTTACTTTACAAGCGGTGCTAAAGGTGAGCTAGACCGAGACGTTTAATAGATCCGGACGTGACAGTGTGACTTCTCCGCACGGTGAAGGTCAGGCCTGATCGAATATAATTTTACTGTACCATATAGTCTGTCCTGTATCAGCCTGTCGTTGCTCAAGTAGCAATGCAGCCACTGCTTGCGGTCACTGTCTGCGACCAGCGCAGTGCTCAATTGAACCTCGATCCATCGGCTCCACTACTCATCTGACGTCTCCTTCTAGCATTAGCCACCGCAGCCGCACTAGATCGAGTGGCAGCCACCGCGGCGGGCGTGTGTATAGGCGTTCCCGCATCTACCTTGCCTCCCTTTGCGTCGCCGGAAGACAACGGCGCCATGCTCAACCGACTCTGTGCGCGTCGAACATTCGCAGCGTTCGTCCTCGGTAGCCTGCTCTTCGCGGCTGCACTCAAGTTCGCAGTGCCGTTCGACCAGTCCCGCGCGTGCGAAGGTGCCGCATTCGAAATCGAGCCGCTGCTGCTATCGCGACTAACGGGCCTGTAGGGTGAGCTGGCAGCAGTCGTGTTCCTTGACCTCGCTGTATCGAGTGTGCTGTAGTCGAAGTAGCCTCTGCTTGCCCCGCGATCGGTGCCAGGTGTAGGTGGCAAGCTTCCGGCTGACGAAGACATGGGCGGCGGAGTCATGGTACTACTTGAGCTCCGTCGTACAGGTCGCATGTCGAGGTTGCGCCGAACAGTGTACTCGCTGCTTTTCACCAGCTCGTTTGCCATCTCGCGTACGAGGATTGCGGGGTCATGCTTCGCTAGGTCTGCAACGCTGTCGAGCAGACTATATGTGCGGATCAAAGCGCCTTGCTCTTCCGAGGCGTCACATATGCTGCGAATGACTCGGAGGAGGTTCAGGCGCACCAGAGCTTTCTTCGAGTGAAGGCGCAGGACTGTGCGACTGAAGAGATCGGGATGTGCTAGGCTTGCGGCAATAGGAGGGCTGAGTCGGAGGAGCTTTTGCAGAGGTTCGAGAAGGTTCTCAAATGCGTCGGCTTTACTCTCGTTGAAGCAATGAGTGATCCCCTCGCTGAATGCAGATGATGCAAGAATGTGCTCTTCGACTTTCGCCGTCTCTTCTTGTAGCCAAATGAAGATCGCGTCAAGTGCTGTAACTGCCCAGTACTGATCTGCAAGCAGATCGACATAGACCTGCAGCCCTTTGTTCTGCCACAAAATCTTCCTGCCCACTGGGCCGCTGTGTGCCATGTCGCACAAGATTGGCAGAGCAAACTCCTTCAGCGGACGAGTCGTCTTCACGATGCGCTGCAGTAGTGGGATGACTCCACATAGCGCAGCATCTTCTTGTCGCGCTTTGCTGAGGCGGCAAAGATTGTACATAGTGTTGAGCACCTGGTTGCTGACATCTCGGAAATGTGGCATCTTCATGCTAGCATTCAGCAAGTCGACGAGCACTTCGATCGCGTTGCTGTTCTGCAGTGCATCCAGCGTCGTCGCCAGCATGCTGAGGTTCTTAATGAACTTCAACATCGTGATCTGATGTGCTGGGCTCATTCTCTTCAGGTCTTTCAGCACTCGCTTGAGAACCATGCGATCAGCTATTGTCTCCTTGACATGGTTCTCGGCTTGCGAGAATAGCAAGAAGATATTGACAATGCGGCCTTCTACTAGCTCAGCCAGCTCGCCTTCCTCGTCCAGCACTCTGCTCAGCACTAGCGACAGTGGATATAGCACCGAACTACGCGAGAAGATTCGACAGAAGTCGTTCTTCGGCGTCGGTCCTTGTAGCTCAAATACGCTCCAGACGCCGTTGACGCCGACAAGCACGAGCTCGCGACCGGTAACGCTGTCGTAGTCCTCCTCGAGGAACTCTACCAGCACATTCAGCCCGCCACAGCTGACGAACATTTGCAGCGTCAGGGTCGAAGTCTGGTACATGAAGCGTACAAAATTAGCGGCCTCAAGCCGAATATCGCTGCTATACTTCTTGTGCGCGAACTTGGAAATGATCGGTATTCCACCGACGAAGCACAGGTTTTCTTGTACCTCGATACTGTTGCTGATGATGATGTTGACGATCTTGAGCAACCGCAGTATGGTAAGAGGTCGTGTGCAAGTCTCCAGGATCTCCAGTATAGGTAGCATGCCATGCGAAGCCACAACAACGCTCTTAGTGTCCGGGCTCTCGTACAGTATCTGGAGTAGATGTTCGACGATTTCACCAATGATGTCTTCGGGTTGACTGAGTTTGAGGTCGGAGACCAGTCGTTCCACTAAAGTGCACAGTCGTGCGTGCTTGTCACGCGCCACATTTGACTCCAGATCCAGCTCGTCGAGCTCTTCTTCGAGAGCAGCGAACGGGTCGTCTTCATCCTCTTCATCTTCCAGCCATGAGACTGAGCCGCTCAGCTTCAGTGTACCCGGCTCAGACTCAGACGGCTCGCTGGGTATCGAAGATGACTTGGACTTGGTGAGCTTAGCTCTGCTCGCAGGTAGCAGACTGGCGGGCGACGAGGTGTTATCACCAAAGTGAATATCGGTGAAGTCCTCGTCTTCTTCGTCTTCGGCATACTTCTGAATCTCGAGTGAGCTTCGTGTGCGCTTCATGGCTGCAGCATCATGGACCATACGCGGCGAAGTCCGACGCACACTGCCGCCATGTTTAGTTGACAGACTGCGCAACTCGGCGACATGAGGCTGCTTTGCAGGCGAGAATGAAGCGAGTTTCTTCTTGAAGGCGAGATCGTCGAAAGGCACGAGGTCGGAGTAGTCATCGTCTTCTTCCTCTTCCGTGAACCCCGTTGAGGAGCGCGCTGACGTTCTACCAGCCGACGACACGGCTGATGTCCTGGTGACCAACGGCGGCTTCTGCGCACCACGAAGTATCTGCGTCTTCGGCTGGGAGTCCTTTGACAGCTTACGCTGATGTTGCGGCTTGGGTGCGCGCCTGTCCTGAGCATTCTGGATACCATTGGCGGATGGCGGACGGAGTCTGTTATCGGGACTTGAGACTCGTGATGAGTAAGGCGGTCTCGCGGGAGGTTCAAGTGCAGTCGTTTTGATTGCAAGCATTGGTGAGCGTACGGTAAGATCGCCCTCGTACTCATCGTCCCACTCGTCGACCTTGCCATCGAGTCCATGTCCGAGGTCCTGTTGACTCGCGTACTGCTTCAGTCGTTCGGCAGAGAACTGGCCATTCGTCCCGTCTTGAGCCTTGAGGTGTGGTAGCTGAAGTGCAGTAGACGAGATGGAGGACTCGAAGTCATCATCCCAAACGTCCTTCTCGTCTTCTGGAGACTGGAATAGCTGTGTGGGAGGTGTCTTGCGCTGGCCAATCTGTAATGCGCCTCTTGCAGGTGCCGCTTGTTCATACTGCTGCTTTGATGCGCGCTCGTGTGTGATTGGTGGAACAGGGCTTCTCGACTTTGCACGACCAGACGATCTTCGTTGACCACCCTGTGCATTTGGTGGGGATGACTTTAGCGCCTCGTTCCACTCCTGCACGCTCTTGACCGCCTGGTCATACTCGGTCGGCTTGTTGACCTTCTCCTCTTTCCGGGTGCTCATGATCCAAGGGTGTCTGAGCAATTTCTTCGCACTGACCCGAAGATTCGGATCTTTCTGGAAGCACTGCATGAGGAAGTCGCGAACAAGCGGACTAGTCCCATCGGGTATTGGCGGGTGATCATCGTTGACAATGCGAAAAAGTGCTGGCATTGGTGCTAGCTTGTGATATGGCGGTCTGCCATCAAGCAGTTCAATGACTGTGCAGCCCAGCGACCAAATGTCGGAGGCAGTGGTGGCGCCGGCCAGCTCAATCACCTCAGGCGCCATCCAGTAAGGCGTGCCGACCACACTGCCTTCGCTCAATCCTTGCGCTTTCGTCGCAACACCGAAGTCTGCAAGCTTCACCAGCCCCTCTTTCGTCGTCAGGATATTGGCACCCTTGATGTCTCGATGTATGACACCCTGCTCATGCAAGAACAGCAGACCTTGCAACACCTGAGCCGTATAGAACGATACAAGATTCTCCGGGAACTTGCCAAAGTTCTTACAGATCGAATGGAGACTACCATTCTCGCAGTACTCCAAAATGATGTACAGATTCTCGGCCGTCTTGACGAAGCCTTGATACTTGACAATATTGGCATGGTGGAGATTCTTCAGCAAGTCGATCTCTTGCATGATCACATTGAGCTCGCTCTTCGGCAAGTCAGTAAGACGGATCTGCTTCACTGCCACGGTCTCGCCCGTACTCCAGTTCAGCGCTCTGTAAACGCTGCCAAATGCTCCTCGGCCAAGGCAGTCCCCTAGCTGATAGTCCTTTAGCCCCTCCACCTCCTTGGCAGTCCTCTGCACAGTGCCATCCTTGCTAGGAGGCTTCTCTCGGGGTGCGTCCTTCGTACGGGCTCTTCTTGCACTGGCATCTCCAATGTCTGATTGTGATCCTCCCCGGACCTTGCTATGCTTTAGCTCCCTTCCACTGCCGTTGTGCGTGGACTTCTGCGCAGTCCGGCTCTCGATTGCTGCCGGAGAGTTGACATGGCTGCCATTGATCTTATGGTGTGTGGGAAGTCCATGGAGAGGAGGAGATGAAGGAAGGACGGGCATCGTGGAAACGGTCTCGGAGTCCACCCATCGGCGATAATATAGAGTGGGAGGCGATCAATCTCGACTCTTCAAGGTCATCGTCCTCGGCGCGCCTCATGTGTTCGCAAGTGATGGTCCGTATGTAATAGCCGTTGCCCGGGCAGTACTCGGACGTGTATGCAAGTCGCGTACCTGCCTTGTTCGTCCAGCTGATCGACCGCAACCTCTACCTTACCTGCTCCTGATCAGCTTCGCCTAGCACACCGACAGCTCGCCTACGACATGTGTCTACACGAACCCGAGAAGGCTGGTAAACTCGCGTTTCACATGATGGCTGTGGCAATCACGAAGCTGAGTCAGCGCGCGGCAGCTGCACCACGCTTTCCACCTTGCCGCTAAATCATTTCCGCCCTATCGTCCACGCACATCTTTCAGTGCATCTGTTGACGATCATGTCAACGCTGCGTCCGCCAAGTACGCGGACGGATAGACAAAAGCAGACCGTAGGCAGTGTCGTCGGCAGGACCGTGATCACTCGACACAGACGCGAGCTCGAGTATGAGCTGAGTGATTTCCTTCTGTTCGCTCTCCTCTCTGCATCATTCCCTACCACCGTGAGAACTGCCATCAAGATGTTCTCTACTGAACGACTGGTTCTGCGTGCGTACGATGAAGCATTGGATCTGGTGTCGCTGTGGAAAGGTACTGCTCTCACAATCTCAGCTCATCCTCGTCCCCGCTTGCTGAAGCTCGATAGCAATGAACGACATCGAATACCGTACTATGCTCGGCAATGCCTCTCTCCTCCCCTGGGCCAAGGAGGAAGTACGAAAGAAGTTCTTCTCATCCGAGTCCATTTACAATCCCATGCTGCCCGCTTTGGCGATCTGCGTAAAGCCTGAGACCAGTGTCGAAGAGGATAGCAACAAGCACCCGTCTGAGCTGCCTGCAATAGGCCATATTGGTCTACTCGCTGGCAGGTACGATCCGAAGAATCGCGTCGCCATGCTCGGGGTGGGCATCATGGATACCAAAGACAGAGGCAAAGGGTATGGGAGAGAAGCCATTACATTCATGCTTGAGTATGGGTTCATGGAGCTGAATATACATCGTATCGGTGAGTTGATGAGATCACAGGCGGTTCTGCATCTCAATATCTGCTACTTCTCACAGATTGACCTCCAGAGCTCATTGTATACGCTTTCAACGAAAGTGCAGCTAGACTCTACCGCAGCATGTACGTTGCACACTAGGTGACAGGTGGGACGCACTGTGCCAAGGCTGATTCTCGTCGCAGCGGCTTCATCGACGAAGGCATTGCCCGCAAAAATTACTTCAAGAGTGGCGTGTGGCATGACACAATCAACATGGCGGTAAGCAGCACCTCTTTGAGCGTCGGCTACAGAGATTGACAGCGACACAGGTTCTTGAGGAAGAATGGTGGGAAATCCGCAAGACCAACAACGTCCG
Source organism: Cryoendolithus antarcticus (assembly GCA_002077065.1). NCBI lineage: Eukaryota > Fungi > Ascomycota > Dothideomycetes > Cladosporiales > Cladosporiaceae > Cryoendolithus > Cryoendolithus antarcticus. The sequence continues at coordinate 75,294 of NAJO01000019.1, forward strand.
AGTCATGCCGGCGCACCTCCAATAGAGCTTTGCCTCTGATACACTCCTTCATCACTCAAGCAGCCTTCTCGGCATATCCCTTGTGGTCTCCGTTCGGCCCTGCCATCTCATCTGCAGTCGACTCAGTCCCATGTAGTGAGTAGGGCTTGTCAAAGTCTGGCGAGACTGCTTCGTCGCCAGTCATGTAGAGGTACCAGTATACGACGCCGACGAAGAGACCGCCTCCGATAGTGTTACCGAGAAGGGCAGGGATCATTGACTTCCAGATGTAGTAGCCCACGCCGAAGGGAGCGCCGTTGAAGATGCCAATCGGGACGAGGAACCTGTGAGGTGGTAAGTAAGCATTTCAATATGTTAGCTGATGCTTCCATAAGGGCGTACGTACATATTGGCGATCACGTGGTCCAGTCCAAGACCCACGAAGCACATGATCGGCCACCAAATCGCCAGGATCTTACTTGAGATCTCCCTTGATGAAGCAGCCATGAAGACTGCCAGACAGACAAGCCAGTTCGCTATATCACTCTCAGTCAGCACTAGTCTCACGCTATGATGCGGTTCAAGCAGACCAACCTCCGATGGCCTTCAGGAAGATCTGATGCCAGTGCGGCGTAACAGCCTTGGCAACAGCGAACTTGATCGCTTCCTCCTTATACGCGCCAGCCGAGAACACTCCACCATATCCAACGATGATTGCCATGAAGAACAGCATGCCAGCGAGATTGCCGAAGAACGACATTACCCAAGAAATGGCAATGTCTTTGAGGCCGCAGCGTTTGTGGAGATACGCTATTGGCATGAACTGAGGGATTGTAAGTATGCGGTGTGGAAATTCAGTCAAGGGGGGTAGCGGGCGACTCACCATAACGTTTGACGTGTACAAGTCTGCGCCAGTCAAGACGACAAGGATAAGGCCCACCGGGAAGAAGCACGCGGAAATTGTTCGAATGAGCCCAGGGGCGTTCTCTTGGTACCAGGGAGAGGAGTTTGTAGAGAGTGAGATGGCGCATCTAGCTGGGATTCAGATCCTGGGTCTTGCGGGGTGTAGCTCGTGGTCCTCAATACGTACCCGAAGCCCAACAGAGGTCCAGCGAGGAAGCTGTTCCACCACAACTTGTCCAGTCGCATCTTGGACTTCTTCTGGCCGACGCGGGAGAGCAACTCCATAGTCTACACACGGGTCAACGTCCGACTTCTGCGTGTTCCAAGAACATCTCATACCTGCTGGGGTGTGAAGGCGTCCATCATGGGCAGATGTTCTTCCAATACAGAGATGCGTGAGCTTACTCGACAGACAGTGAGAACAAGTGCAGACGAGGGCTAGGAGACAACAAATGCTTATCATCCACCTCGCGGGCCCTCTTCAGCCCGCTGGCACATCTCAGCTGCCGCGCACGCGGTGCGGCACAGATTCAGGCACGCTACGAGGTAGGGATCTCCAGCTTTTCGATTGGAGATCCATGTGGAGGATGGCCCGGGGTATGCTACGCGATTGCGGTAACTGGAATGCTACATGCGGGTTGGATATGGGTGGTACAGTCCGGTGAGATCGTCATGCTGAGCGTTGGCCACCTTCCTGAAGCGCTCGGACGACGGTGTCGTGCATGGAGCGAGTTGCGAGATGGTCCACTATTGATTGCGCTAGAGGTGCAAGTGCGGCCTACGATATGCCAAAGTTCGAGTCGTCTTGAAACCGTCGATTGTCACTATCGTAATTCGCATGGTCGTCATCCTATGAATCCGAGGTCTGAGGACGTTCTTGCAAACGATTGCTTCCCGCCCCCACACTTTGACAAGCCTGTGATGCACGTAATCTGGATATGCGGCACTTCAGGCTACACGAGAGGGAATGGCTGCAGTAAGCCTGGCTAAGCTCAGACAAGGCCGCTGCAGGCGCAGCTCAAGCTCCAGCCGACGTGAGGTGGCGTTTTCTTGGGATGCACTACATATATCAACACGAGCTGAGAAGAGACGGACAATATGGTTTGTATCTGCAGGCGCTCTACTGGAGCTGTGACCATCACAAACCGGCCACCCACGCAGCTCGCGATATTGTTCTGCAATTTGTCCATGCCGTTGGTGGCCTGACCGTACAAGTCGGAAGCCGCGCCTTACTCTCATCTAGCCGCCGCCGGTATTGCCTGTCACTGCTGTTCAAGTTGCTTGCTTCAGTGAAAGGCCTCCAAGAGCCTTACGAAAAGCTGCCTGGCCCTTCTCCAGTATCTGCTTCTGCCCCTCGAAATGCTCGCGCTGACTAGTGATGTCCTCGTCTTCGCCAGCAATCTGGTAAACCTCGTGCTCGCTCATCGCATCGATCTGCAGGGGCGAGAATGTCTCTCCAGCTAGGTTGGTCAATAGGTGACGCTCGACGACCTGGTCCGTGACTGCCTCGATGAAGTACTCGACCTTGCCCTGTGAACTTGTCAGTGATCGTGCGTTCTCTCTCTCTCTTTCTCTCTCGGCGATACTGTATGGCTCTCGCGGCTCGCAGGTTGTCCAGTAACGTACCTTATAGTATGCGATCAGGCTGTCGAGAGCATCCTCGGCGTTTGTCTTCTCCATGTCTTGCTGACCTTCCGCCTTCTGGACTACCGTGGTGTTGACAGGCACCGCCTGAGTACGTGATGTGACGCGCTTCTTCCTTGAAGTCCACAGAGTTGTGGTGTACGCCGGATTGTAGGTACACAAAGTGCGCTGCTTATCTGCAATGAGTTTGTCGAGCTCTTGCACAGCTCCTTCGTAGCGCTCTGTGAGCTTCGGCTCCAATTTTGTCTCGAACAGCTTGTCCGCTTGCCCTTCGAGAGTGGTGTGCTCAATGGCAGCTTTAACAAGATTGTTGCAACGGTGGTTAACACGCTCGATATGTGCAGCTGCGAGAGTCTTCCAGTTCTTCGATTGCTGCCAGAAAAGCTGGCTCATGAAGAGGGGATTCGAGTTGCCAGGAAGCTCCATGCCTCGCGAACGCAGAAGGAGGTTGTGAACCTATTCGATAGCTTGTTGACGACTCTTGTCTTCTTGCTGCTTCACAGCCTTGGCATACTCACTCAACGTATCCTTACGCGCGGGACCTCGTCGGCAGCATTAGTGCCATCGAAGTCTTTCTCGGTGGCGATGCGGAATGTGTGCCCGTACTGGCGCATCTGGATGGCGAACTGCTGATTGAGATGGTGTACGGCGGCACGCAGACGACGGGCAGTGACCGGATCTCCGAAGCCCTGAGTGATATCTGACGTCTCGAAGAAGGGGTGCGCGTAATCGCCCATCACGGCGTCCTCTACAGTAGCCTGATACTGCATGCTGACTTCGAAGAGAAAGCGCTTCTGCTCGGCTGCGGTTGAACGCTTCTCGCCCAGCTCTTCCAGGGTATCTGTTGTCTGCTCCAGCCGGGCATTGAGCTCTTTCTGTAAGGTCGGCAGCTCTTTCTTGAGATGGGTGTACAGGAGCTGAGATAGACGCACCCGTAGAGATAAGATCCCCATTGTGTGGCTGGGGAGAGACTTGTATGCCCCAGCCGAGAGAAATGTCTTCTCGTGCGCATTGCGAGCCTCGAACGACATAGCTACATCTTCTTCAGTCCCGCAACACTGTCAGCTCAGGTCATATACCGATTGTATTGCGCATCTCTAGATGTAGCCGTATGTGCGAATTACACATGCTGTCCGGCGGAGAGAAGAGGCCTCCTCTTCCGACTTGCGCTTGCATTTCTGCGAAGTAGCAGGCGCACAGGTTCACGGCAGCACTACTAGGTGCTGGGGAAGGTACGTACCGGTTCTTTAGGATATGCCAGCCAAGATTGAAGTATATGTTCGTATCGCGAGCCAATTCGATCCAGGCGGCCTCGTTGACGCTACCAGCCTTCAATGTATCAGGTTTGGTAACAATGCCGAGCGTACGATTCCCATGCGGATCGATGTTTCGGCACATGTGCAGAATCATCTGATTCGCGTAGTCGTTCTTGGCGCTCACGACTGCAAGCATGATCGTACTCTTCTCCTCGAGGTACTCGCTCACCATCTCGTGGATGAGCTTCACATCTTCGCGAGTCTGCTCCTTGGTCGGCGTGTGAATCAGGCCTGGCAAGTCGACCAAGGTCAACTGGGGATGGCCGGGACCAGAGATCTCGATGCTCAGAACGTCGCAGGTGAAAGCTAAGGTGCCATGGCTTGATGCTGTGCCGGCGTTGAGTCCCATGGCGGTAGTCGCCTTGTCCATAAGTCCTGGTAAGCGCGAAAAGTCGGTGATTGTTTCATTGAAGGCACTCAGCTTCGTGCGCTCCTCTGCAGGGCGAGACTGGTCGGGGATAATCCTTGTGGCGATAGTATCGGTGAGCGCACGCCTGAGGTTGATCTCCGTTGCATAGCGCGTGCAAAGTTTTCTTTGCGTGGAAAAGGCACTTGTGTGATTGCATCCAGCACCGAGCTCTTTCCAGAAGACTGGTCGCCGCACACCACGAGCTGAGGCAGCTGAGGGTTGAGCCCAGGCCGCTAAGACGGGGCTCATCCACTACGCTCAGCACCGAGCGGTAGTCTTTGCTCTGTAGCTCACTCAGCCGATCCGGTGGCGAAAGACTCAGGGTGGACATTGGTGGGTTTGTTGACCGCCATACGTGCGCCTTGATGCCCATTGCCGTTGGTCTGCGGTTTCATCAGTGATACTCAACTGGAGATAGCAATGAGCTGTATACCTCGAGCCTTACGTCCTCCTCAGCGATCACAGCCATCATTTGCGTGGACCGTTTATGTGTGCAGTGTGAGTGTTGCCGACGTGCCCCAGTAGGTGTACGCTATGTATCAGCGAGTTGTGCAAGTGAAAGAGAAGACTGGTGGTCGAGGTGGATTGTTCAGCGCGTGGAAATGAAGAGAAGGAACGAGTCACCCTTTGACGCCAAGCACGTGAATGCATTCGCACCGTCACTTCACTTGCAGCTCATGTGCTACTGCCACTCACGGTGAAGTACGCATCTAGACGCCCGTCCTTACCTTGCTGGTAACGTCTGAACATGCACCAGCAAGTCCCTGTGACCGTCCGATAGCGACTCGAGACACATGGCATCGAGTGTAGAGAAGCACCGACGCGGGTCGCTCGAATGACTTGCTCGAACCGAAATGAAGCTCGAGTGGTCACGCAGAAACGTGCTGAATATGTTGAACGACAGAGTGATCACGTCTGATCGAAGTGAAGCCGATCAAAACCACTCAGCTGCTGCCACCCCTTTCATCCACCGGCTAGGACTTCCTTCCTCGCTCTCTCTCGTAAACGTGTTGCTTCTGCCAGTAGGGTAATCAGACAGGCCATGAAACCCTGTACATCCAAAGCTCCAGAGATTTGGGGCGACTCTGCACCTTTATCCCAATGGGAGTCCTGCATGCCCGGGAGTTCGAACGGACGTCCGCTCAAGATAAAGCCAGGATTTCTGGACAGCATGGTGTCCAACATATCGAGTCCCCATTGCTGTGTGCATCTTGGAGCTTGCGTCTGCTCGCTGACAATACTTGACGCGTCCCGCAATCACAGAACCGCTCAGTCTATCGAAAGATGCACAGTTTTGACGTTTGGCAAGACAGATGCCTGGACTAAAATAAGACACACATCTGCGGCTCGCGTCCGTCCCGCCGCGGACAACCCGGTGGAGTCAACCAAGTGAACGCTATCTGCGAATGCCGAATCCTCTCGCCAATATTTATCACGTAGCAGCTCATCATTTCAAAGGACTAGTACGGGCACCTTAGACCCGTGAGGAGAGGCCATCCAGCAACCAGCTTTTGATCGCTAGGCCTCGAACCTCGCACAACGCAACCATGCGGGGAAGCTCAACACCTGCACCTCCCGAACTCCATCACCAGACTCCCTCCCGCCTGCACATCAACATCTCCCCAATTGGCCCCTGCAGACCTCACCGCCATCTCACACATCTGTGCATCTCCAATCCGGCTTCCTCCCCCCGAAGTCCGACTCGACGACACTGGACGGCACAGAAGATAAGCAGCGCTAAGCTTTCGTCAACGCTATTTCAACCACTCGCAACGTGCGCAAATGTAACCAGGTACAGTGCCAGATAGCTCCTGCACTCGTGCGTTGTGGCTCGTTCATCGTCCGTTGCGTAAGGTAATGGACGGACCTTGGCGGAGTCAGCTGCGGACTGTCGTCTCACTGGTAGGATGGAAAGGATGCACGGGGAGCTTGACGATAAGTATATGTACATTCCCTTGGTCAGCTTCCTCTCGCGCGTGTGGGTATTGTGCTGTCTTCCTATCTTCACCGAAGCTCTGTACTACCTACTACCATATCATTTGAGCACCTGTGACTGTCTATCTCTCACCTTCTCTCCATCACTCCAAGCTTCTCTCAAACGCCTCATCACCACTACCGTCAAAATGGCCGCCCCAAGAGCAACCCAGTTCCTCGCCCTCCGCAACCTCCGCCCAGCAACCCAAATGCGACACCTCCACATGAGCGGTCCATCAACCTACCCCTCTGCTGCAGCCCTCGTTACCGAACCAGTCGCCCGCACAGCCGTCCGCTCAACACCTGCCGCAACCCAAGTCACGCCAAACCGCGACTTCAATACCTCCCGCGCCCACCGCCAGCTCAAAGACTCCTCACCGTCAGACCTCATCTACCTGCCATCGCACCTCACAGCCGAGGAAGAAGGACTAGAATCAGTAATCAAGATCCGCGTGCCCATAGCACCAGACTGCTACGAGCCAACAGTCGAGAGCAGTGTCATGGAGGAAGCTGAAGTCGTGCGTTTCGCCCCCTCTACATCACCCAGAAACGATACTGACACCGCCCCTCTCAGCCCGTCATGAAACCCGAGATCTCCACCACCTCTCACGGCAGCGTCTACAGCGCGTTAGCAGACACGCACGATGGCCACGCCGAGGGCACAGAATTCCACGACCTCGCCGATGGGATCGTAGCAGGTGTGAAGAAGATCGCTGAGCCGGCGCAGAAGAGCGTGGGAACCTTAGGGAGAGTGTGGAGGGATATGGTGGATGATGTTTTGGGGGGTGGAAAGAAAGTGGCTGCTTAGGAACGGGCAAGGAGTCGAGCTTACACAGCAAAGGTCTTCGAGGGTTTGAAGATGAGGGTCTGGGGCGAGGGGAGATTGACGATTACAGGAGTTTACTTTCTGTTTGGTTGAGAGGGCGCTGAGGGTTGCCATCAACTAGTGTATGTAATTTGCGCGCTTTGCGCTATAATCCTTTGCTCTGCTTTTCGTTCACTTGCGTGAAACCCGCCAGACTGATGATCAATCGCGTTCAGTAATGCTGGAACCAATGACAGCGTACTGTTCTATCACAGCTCACGACGCGGAAGCATGCTACATTCCCGGTGGCGGTGGCACCTGCGACAATTAGTGAGGTCCAAAATGAAAGACACGATAGATTTAGACTTACAGAACTATATCCTCCAGCACCAGGCGGTCCACTCGGTGGCGGCGGTGGAGGCGGCACATGCTCAGTCGGCGGTGGTGGAGGAGCGCCAGCACCATTCTGCTGCACTGGCGTCCCATCTTGACCCGGGTAGTACCCTCCTCCGTAACCGATCGGAGTCGCAGGCGTAGGTGGCGCAGGCTGAGCATAAGCAGCCATCACAGCAGCAAAGCCACCATACTCCTGGTAAGGATCGAGCGAAGGATTCTGGCTGTAGTACACCATCCAAGCAGCAACCTGGTCAGGCGTCATATTCGCGGCGCCCGGCTGCTGAGAAGCTTGCTGGGGCGATCCTGCGGTTTCGTAGCCTTGTGGAGCTTGCTGGCCGTATGCGCCTTGACCTCCGTAGGCTGACCCGCCGCCGCCGTAGCTTGAGCCACCACCGTATGAGCCGTTGTTGCGGTCGCGAGGGGTGTAGTTCGGATTGTCTTGCGGTCCGCCGAAGCCTCCTGGTCCGCCACTACCACGTGGACCACGCTCTTTGAAGGCGGCATAGGATTCTTTGACTGACTCGAGAAGGGAGATGCACATTTGCTTGGCGTTCTCGACTTCGGCTGCGTCTGGACCACTGCGTGCTGTCAGTACTGTGCTATTGTCCGACCTCACGAGTATACGTACGCAACGTGCAGGTACATCTGCTCATCGCTCTCATTGCCGGTGTCGAACTCTTTGAACCCACTGCCGCGCCCCTTGATCTGAACCCTACAACGTGTCTCTTGCTGGATATGCTTGACGTATGATCCGCCAGCTCCTACAACCTGCGCTCGGAGGTTGAAGCCTGGAATGGGCTCGAGGTCGATCGGGATACGTTCTTCGGGCCACTTGCGACGGCCGAGGTGATCGCGCTCGACTACAGGAGCATCTTCGCGTGGACGACGAAAGCGTCGCTCGTCGATCAAATTGGGCAGTTCTTGCTGCTTGAGCTCTTCGATGCGCTTGACGGCTTTGTCGAGACCTTCCTTGGTCTGGCTGGTGACGTGGAGGAACAGTGGAGGAGCCTTCTGTATGTTAGTACATGTATGGGCGTGTCCAGACAGATGTCACTCACTGCAGCAGTAGCCATGCTCTTGTCCGGGTAGTATTCTCCTCGGGTGGTGACATCTTTGAACAGTGAGCCTCTCGAACCTATACATGTTATCGTTATGGACGGAATGTGAGCGTACCGGCGCCAGTCTCTTCTTTGATCTAGATTGGCACCTGTCAGCTTGTACAAATGGTGCGCGCGCGTCGCGACTGCTTCGGAGACTACAAGTGAGCAATGATTTTCTTCTTCCACAAGTTCGCGTAACAAACCCGAGCAAGGTGCAAGGAGGGCAAGGACACATGGAGCAGTCTGCGGGGTATCAGTGTAATGCAAAGACAAGTGTGTATTTACCATTTTCTGCGTGCTGCCTTTGGTCAGTGTGTACCGATTCCGCAAGTCATTGACTTCAATGTCCTTAATGTAGTCGCCATCTTGCTGGTAGATCTCGTCGTTGAGAGCGCCTGCTGAGGGTGACTTGACTGATGGTCCAGCGCTGGGAGACTGTGCCTGTGACAAGCATCAGCACACCTTCCATACTTCAGCTGTATAGACATGCGTACCGATCGAACAGGCGGCACATCTACATGCTGCACGCCCTTCTTGCTCTGCAGCGAGGCATTGATCCTCGCCGCAGCTTCGGCCGCCACTGCAGCAGCATCTCTCCTCGCATTTCCCTCGGTGCTGGCTACCGGACTGCGGCTCCTGCGTGTAGCATCCCCATCCCCTCCTTTGGGTGGTGATCGAGAGCGGCGGTCGAAGCGACTCTTGCGCGGTGGGTCTGGCTCGGACTGATCGAAGCGTGAGCGCTTGCGTGGTTCGGCAGACATGTTGGCAAAGCCACGCACCCGCGCTGATATTCCCTGTTCGTGTTCGTGTCGAGTCGTTACTGATGCAGAATCTGTGCGGGTAGTCGCAGCTTGGTGGTGATCTTTTGCATGTGGAGCTTGGAGAGCTCAGAAGGCCTGAGGCATCGAGGCATTCATCCGTGATCGGCTGCGAGTCACTCGCAAAAGATTGAGAGCTCTCCCAAACAGGTCACCTCTTTCACTTACAATCACTATGGCGTCAAAACGAGCGCTCAGAGCATTGCGTTCTCTGCAATGCGAGCCCTCCACATTCCGCACAGCGCCACGCTCCCACTTCCAACATGTCCGACCTTCGTCCTCTTCGACCTCCGCAATGGCCTACAAAGCTCTCCAGCGGCGCATCTCCCCATTGCCCGCAGCAGCGACAACGAGCGCTGTCTCACCTGCCGCAGCAGTGTCTAGTATCCTCTACGAAACGCCACTACCGTCTTCAGCACCACCCAAGCGACACGTGCTTAATTGTCTCGTGCAGAACGAGCCGGGTGTACTGTCACGCGTCTCTGGTATTCTAGCAGCGCGAGGCTTCAACATCGACAGTCTGGTTGTGTGTAGCACAGAAGTTGCAGATCTCAGTCGCATGACAATCGTACTACAGGGGCAGGATGGGGTTGTTGAGCAAGCGCGACGACAGCTGGAGGATCTGGTACCGGTCTGGGCTGTGCTGGACTACACTGCTGCGCCATTGGTGCAGCGCGAATTGTTGCTCGCTAAGATCTCAATCCTCGGACCTGAGTACTTTGAGGAGCTCCTCGCGCATCACAGGGAGATGACGGATGTAGAGCCGAGTCCAGATCTCACCCCCGAGGAGCTGGCCGAGCAGCAGGGTCAGCATGTAGAACCTCTGGACTATCATCCGCGGAATCTGGCGCCGTCCGAAGCGCTGCGGTTGAAGAACCAGCATTTGGAGACGATCACGCATTTAACACATCAGTTCGGTGGAAAGGTGTTGGACATCAGCACGAACAATTGCATTGTGGAGGTTTCAGCGAAGCCGACCAGGATTGACAGCTTCATGAAGCTGATTGCGCCGTTTGGCATCTTGGAGAGTGCGCGGACAGGTAAGACCCTACCCTGCTATATCTCTTGCGATAGTCATGCCGTACTCACATCTCACGCAGGTCTTATGGCACTACCTCGTTCTCCGTTGCACGGACCGAGTGATGTCGGCGAGAAGGATGCAGAGGATATCGTCGATCAAAGTCATTTGCCACCAGGATAGGCGATGATCGCATCGATTTGACTATGTTATGCGGTGGTACTGGTGTGGCGTTCTAGCGTGGGCTACAGTTTGGACATACGAGGCAACTCGCTCTGTACAATTATTATGCTGCCTCAACACAGACGCGGCGGTCATGAAGAAGCGGCAGTACAGACAACTGCTCGGATCTGACGTGGCGAACCGGGGTGCTAATGGACTGTAGGCTCTGAATATAGTGCATGCTTCGTGTCGAGGAGTAAAAGATCATGCACCTGCTGCAATTCAGCTGCATGCACGTTCGCTGAATACGCGAACCGACAGCCGGTATCGGCATCTCAGGCACTTCACCTCAAACACCTCCATCACATTGGAAACCCAATTCCAGTCATAATGTAATGAAGCACGTGGACCTGGGATAAGTATCAAGTCATTTCCTACTAGCATCACTCCCTAAGATCTCTTGATTGCACGTGTGCTTTCACATCACTACTATGGAGTCACTGGAGCTCGAGCGCTCAAGCGAGGCAGCAGAGGCCATACCAAATCAATCAAGAAAGTCAACTTGGCTACTACAATGTGGCGCAGGCTTGATTCAGTTGCCAGCCTGGGGCTGGTCTCTCAATATGCTGATGGTGACACTCAATCCTGACTAAAATTTGACAGGCCTGGCTATGACGTTCGGCATCTGGCAGGACGCCTATGTCCAGCAGCAAGTCATCCACGGACCTCGAAGCGTCACTGGTATCATCGGCACGACTATGAACGGCGTCATGTACCTGTCCATGCCATTCCTGTCGACCAACATGGAACACGGGAAATGGGCTGAACGCCGGAAGGCGGTAGCGTTGGCTGGAACGTGTCTAGCGTGCGCAAGCTTCTTCCTATCATCCTGGAGTACCGAAGTCTGGCACCTGGTCGTCTTACAAGGCCTGCTCGCCGCTCTCGGCAACGCGATGCTCTACGTCCCTACCACGCTCTGGCTAGACGAGTGGTTCAAGGACACCGATCGAGCAACTGCCTACGGCATTCAGTTCTCGATCAAGAACATTGTCGGCACTTCCTGTCCCTTCCTCATGCAAGGTATGCTCGAACACCTTGGCTTCCGCACCGCGCTTCGCGTCTGGGCCGGCATTGCCCTCATCACCAGCCTGCTCGGCCTATTCCTGATCCCCTCCCTACCTCCGGATACTCGGCGTCGTCCTACGACAGTCGCCTGGTCGTTTCTCCGCCATCGAACCTTCTACATTTACGCCATAGCCAACGTCGTCTTCAGCAGCGGCTACGGACTACCTCAGACCTACCTCCCCTCGTATGCCTCACAGGTCGTACACCTCTCGCCTACGCTCAGCTCACTCACACTAGTCATGTTCAACGCCCCCGGTATCCTGTCATGCACCGGCTTCGGTCTCCTCAGCGATCGTAAGATCGTCTCAGCTTCGACGAACACACTGATCTCAGCCGGCGGCTCAGCGATCTGCGTTCTATGCTTCTGGGCAATCAAGTCAAACACTGTCCCGACTCTACTCATCATCTTCTCACTTGGCTATGGCTTTTTTGCGTCGGGCTACAGCTCTACATGGGGTGGCTGGATTAAAGATCTCGAAGCCGAGGCTGCGCAGAACAATGAGGCTATCAACTCGGGGATGCTGTACGGATTCATGAACGGCGCGAGAGGCATTGGGTATGTCGCTGGAGGACTGGGCGGAGTGGGTTTACTCAAGCCGGTTCTATCGAATGATTACTGGGCTTTGGGCACGAAGTATGGAGGCGTCATGGTCTTTACTGGCATTACGTCCGCACTTGGGGGATGGGGAATACTGTGGAATGGATGTAAGGGTGTGAGGAGACGGGCACAGACGTGAGTCGATGCTCTATGGCTGCCACGTGCATGGAAAGAGAACTGGTTTGCTGTGTTGCTGCCTTGCTGCCTTGCTGCTGTGACACTTCTTTTTGGCGAAGAGTAAGACTCGTTTCCTCTTTGTTGCCATCTTCATGCATGCACACCTCGCAGCAAGAGAAGAGTTTGCCATTCAATGGGGTCGTGCTGCACTTCTTGGCTCCATATTGCCAGCACTTTCCCGCAATCTTACTGCCTTTCCATCACACGCTTCATCCTCGCACCTCATCTACACACCTCATACTTGCACCTTTTCTCCAATCCGCCTTTTCTCTCTGGTGTCGCCGCCTGCAACTTCTCTGGACCCGACCACGGCACTCGACATACTGCTACACCGGTGTATGTCGCAGTCAATGTCATGTCAGCATGTTGTCCATAAATGCTGGAACCCTGTGTCCAGACTTGGAGGGCACAAGTGTTTGGCATCTGCCTGACAATAAGGATCTACAAGCGGCAAGTTTGCACATCTCAGGACCTTGTGTCTGGAAGTGAATGAACTGTGTTGGTGCGCACCCGCTCTACAATGGGACTTTGCAAGTATGTACTTCCCACATGCCTGAACTTGGTGTCCTGGAGTGATGGCGCCGATGTGTGGCTCGCCTGCTTCGGCTCAGAGACATGTGAGCGTGCCTTTGCTCATCTTACTTTGCGCTAGAGAATATATACTACTTCCACTCCTCCAACTCCTCCGGATAGGTACTCTCGACTTCTGGGACGTCCGCGACGATATTTTGGCTCTGCATCTTTAATAACGAAGGGCCTTGTCGAACATTGTACTACATCCATGAACTTGCGAAGCCATGGACCCCAATCTCTCCGCTGTGATCGTCGGCCGAGGATCTGGGTCTTCCCAGCGGACCTTGGCTGAGACCTCCCGGCTCGAGGTCCCTCATCGGCCGGAGCATGCGGTGCCTGGCGACTTGCTCCGGCTGCGCCATGCGCCGAATGCGATGGCACGTCAAGCATACCCGCAGCGTATGCTCCGTACTGCCGTCGACAATTAGGTTTCGATGGAAAATATCTACAAGCATCCGGTCGTAGTGTTGGCCAAGTTTGGGGCTGAATATCTGGACTTGTGCATGGTGAGCTGCTCATTCTTGCAGCAACTCTTACGAGAACGCAAGTTGACAGAATGTCATTAGATCACAAGTCTCAAAGACACTCCGCTCCAGGAGAAATATAACGACGCCCAGCTTCAGCGTCGTTACATACCCAACTCCGAAGCGCGCTACGAGCATCCACTTGTCCTGTCCGACCCACGCTATTTGCCACTTCAGCTTCAAGGTGCCGCAGCTTTCGATCGCCCTGGCTATGTCTTGGCCAGACCGGTCTTCCGCGCACACTTCTCAATCTTGGAGCCATACGTGGCGACGAGGTATCGAGGTGTGGCAACACACATGTCGAGAGGCTTCGACGGCTGCTGTCCGTTGCCGAGTCAGTGGACTACTACAGGCCTGATGAGACCTCTAAAACATTTTACCTCAATCCTGCCGAGTATCCGCCACTCGGCCAGCGCAATGGCTGAACGAGATGGATGGTGGAAGTCGGAGGTGGCAGAGCAAGTAGAATTCGCACGCAATTGTAGGAGGGCGTACTAAGACATCGCTCAGAGAATGCTCTAATCTCTGACTGCGCATGCCAACAGACGAGCGACTTCATGCATCACCTCTCCGAATCGCGAACGTGCCCTTGCACCATCCACTACAGCCTGTCTCCCGCTTGCATGCTGTATTCCACCCGACTCCAGCGCTACCGAGACCTGCCTACTTCTGGACTGTGAAGTCGTCTGTGGAGCTTCGCCTACAAGGGCGCTCGCCTGTCACATGCTGCATCCGACGCGACTCCGGCATCCAACGGACTTATACAGTTCCTGAGAGTGAATGTCTCTTCGCCGCGGCCGCTGCAGGACTTCTGTCCGTCACATGCTAGATGTCGCCCGCCACCGGCATCGACATGGCGTGTACAGTTCGCAGACGCGAAGTCTTCGGTGGACTCTCGCCTATGAGAGAACTGCCTGACACGTTTTGAATGTTGCCCGCTACCGACATTATAATGTCGTATATACTACCTCGACCTTACACTACTCCAGATCCTACTTATCACTCCACGACGACCAACTCCGCGCTGCGTTGGACCTTTGCACGTCTTTCGCTCCGATCAACACAGGTCGACTCCCCTTTCTTGTGCGCGTCGACGGTAAAATTCCACCAGAGTGTACGCACGCAAGGCCATTCTACAATTCCAACGGCATCCATGGACTTGTCACATCATGGCGCAATGGACTCCCGTATCCTCCGGAGGTAGGAAGGGAAAGCAGTCCGCACTTGATCTCTCTAGAGGCGAAAAGACCCCGCCCAATAAACCCGAAGCGACTCCGCCGGATGTCGCGAAGGTCGAAGACTGCCGACCAGGGCATGCAACTTTTATTGTAAGGGCTCCGACCGAAGAGGAGAAGCGGAGCTATCCGTGGCTGGTGATGAAGTTGGCAGGTACAAATGTCCCAGCTCCAGCGGAGATCCACGAGCATGCCGTTATCGTCGGCGGCAGACCGCCTTCAGCTCCTCTATGCCAACGTTTGCGGTGTAACCAGCTTTGGCGCAAAACTCTCGCGAACAGATGTCCTATTGATGGTGATGTGTGGCAATCCTACGTGCCAATTGGCAAGGCATTGCATCCTTACTCTGTGACTGACCTGCGCTATCGAGGGCTTGAGTTCACGACGAACGACAAGTCACTCAAGATGAGCTACGTCAAGGCGCATCAGGTCTGCCGTGTGGAGATGTCGCTACTCCGACCGCACAGGGCATCACCAAGCCTGTTGAACGGAATGCGACTGACCGATGCGTCGATCTCTGACTTGCTGTCGGCCTGCAGGCAGATACTCAAGTACGAGCCTGGTAGATCCTTCGAGGAGCGCGCAGTCGCTTTGTGAAAATCCCAACAGAATGCTCGACCTTCGACGGCGAGTCCGAGGACGCTCCCAAGTTCTCTGGCCAACGTCCAGTCACCAGAGTTTCGCAGCTCAGCGGACATGTGGAAGGAGTTCGGGCGGAAGCAATCGGGATCACCGGATGTTCAGTAAAGCTCCTCTCGCCGCAAACACTCTGATATGGGCGCTCAGCTTCGTGAGTGCTGGCAGGATTGTCACAGTGGTCTTCGAGGTACTGAAGGTCCATAGGCCTGCCCAGGCGTTGCGAAACGCGCCCATGCTGGATGACGAGTCTCGTCAACGCCCGAAGTCGATCCGCAGGAATATTGCAAAGTCGAAGCGTGGGCTCAGAGACACTAGAGTTGGTGGCGATAGAGTGTCTGCAGCGGTGCAACAAGTGCAAGGTCTCCTTCGTCAAGGACGAGCAATGTGATAAGATCACGTGCACCCGCTGTCGGAATGTGCAATGTTACATTTACTGTGCGCTCGTTGACAGCCGTCATGATAACTTTGCGAGGACAACGACCGTCTTGATAGCACCATTACTGCGCGCTCCGACTGGCCCTTTGCTCCGGCAGATTTCCCCTTCTCCATACCATCACCAGTGTTGTACATCGATAACAACACTCCCTTGGGAATCAGTACGGATCCAAAGTTCCATGATCGCACCAAGCATATCGAGCTGGAACTCCACTCCCTACGTCAGACGACTCTGGAAGGACAGATCAACACCCGAAGCATCGACAGGAAAGAGAACCTTGCAGACATGTTCACGGAATCGCTGCCACGAGTCGACACTGAATCGCTTCGCCGAATATTGGGTATCGAGGGTGTACGAGGCGGAAGCATGGAGGGGAACGAGGCTCGGGGTAATGCCATACCAAAGGAGGGAAGGGCTGCGGGATTAGCACAGCGAGTACAATGATTCTGCGAGCGGAGCGAGAAATGCGGGAACTCCGACGGGTGAGGGGAAAAGTAGACATCGTCGTTCACGAATGTGCGTTGTATACAGTCTCCAACGCAAGCGCTAGCGTTACCACTCCATCCTTCTCTTCTGCCAGAAGCTCGTCTGAACGCAGCATGACATGGAGCACTGACTGATCACAAAGGGGCTGCGCCATGCGAGACGTTAGTTTAGGTTGTAGGATAGAGGAGCCAACTGGACTGCGAGCGTAGGGTTCCTCTCAAGCAGCGCAACATCGTAGCCTCCAAATCTGCCCCGTAAGTATCGAGCGTACATGCGACGTAGGTGAGGGCCGAGACATGCTTCCAAAGGCACAAAGACGACGTAAAGAGTGTCGTTTAATTTTGCCGAAGAGATCTCCGTCGGAATGCACCGGGCAAGCCAGTCAGCGTTCAGTGCACTGGCTGAGTACATGAAGGCAATATGCTGGCAAATGAGGTGCTCGCCAGATCCGGCGGGGTTGCAGTCTTCTTTTGAAAGGTTCCATTACTGATGGTCGCTGACAGGAGCTTCGCGGCATCGCAAACTGCGGGCGGAGCACACAGCGTGGGCTCACGACCGCGGCATCGCACTAGCAGTGCTAATACTGTTCGTCCTGGTCCCGTCGCCTCCTCCTTCGCTCCTCGTATACCGATGCACATTCCTCGCACTGCACTCCGAGATCGGTGCCCTCAACTCCCCACCCGCACCGTCCTTCAACTTGACCTCTACCCTCCAACCCTCGGCTCCCTGCTGCAACCAACCAAGCCCGTAATACAAAGCCTCACACCGCTCTCCATGCCGTTTCACTAACCTCGCCACCGCTTTCCTCGCCTCAACCAGGTCCTTCTCGCCCTTCCCTTTGGTCCAGCTCGGCATCAGTCGCCCTTTCAACTTTGCTCCGGGCTGCAGACCCAGGCTCCGCTCGAGATCCCGCACGCGCTCATGGAGCTCAGACTGATCTGACAGACAGCAAGTGAAGCGGCAGCAGTGGTTGCGGAACTCGTCTGCCGTGGGAGTTGTGGGGTTTGGGCCGTGTTGGGCTAGGAAAGTATCGCAAGGACGCAGGGGCTGGGGTGAGGGACCCGGAGTTCGAGGGCATTCGCGGCAGAACTCGAAGATTGTTTGCGTGTGGGTGCAGCGCCACTCGACATGCAGGAGGCGGCACATGATCGGTAGATTCTGGCAAATGTATGAGAACCGGGTGTGAGGGCGGTCGGGGAGAAAGTCGTCCGAAACAGCAGTTGTGATGGCAGCCGTGATCCGTCTGAGAAGTGAGTGTTGAGTTGTCACTGCAGTGATGTAACGCTTTGTGATACTTAATCCGGAAGTGTTGTGACAAAGGCATCTGTGAATGGAGGCACTGCGGAATGCCGAGCTTTTTGTCGACAAAGAGCCGGGCACAAGTGGCAGCGTATAGCCACCAGCGTGTGTATACACTGAATATGCAGGAACAAGCGTGTGGACCAATTCCTGGCTCTGTTGGTGGTTGCGTACAGAGCTGCGACCTGGCATTGCGTCCGATTTTCGCTCCACCACTGTTTCGAAGGCGCTCTCCATGACCAGAGCTTGTTGCCAGAGCGTCTTTACACTACACTGTAACAACCAACTGTCCACTGATGTACTGGAGAAATATATAGAGCGCTATGCATCATGTCTCAATCAAGGTACGCTCTCTCCGCGGCTGACAAGGCGTCAATCGACACTCGTGGTGCGAACGAAAGTACCACAAGATCTTTCAGAGCTTCAGGAGAGAGCTCATGCACTTGACGTCGTAATCTTGCCCTTGTTCACCACGAAGGCCTCGAGAGCGCTCACTGCAGCCCATAATCTATTCTCGGCTTCTTGGAAGACTACGCTCCGGGGTCCATAGAAGACATCGTCATTTACCTCTTCTTGATGCCTAGGTAGGCAGTGCATGAACCTCCAGCCCTCTTTTGCGCCACCCCTGCTTGCCATCTCGTTCGTGACCTGGAAGCCTGCGAAGTCCTGAATCTTCTTCTTAGCTTCGGCTTCCTGGCCCATAGAGACCCACGTGTCAGTAACGATGATATCGGCATTCTTGACAGCTTCCTCGGGATGATTTGTCTCCATGAGCTGAGCATCGGAAGTTGGGTGTGCGCCCTGGATGATAGACCGCATGAAAGACGGAATCTCGTAGCCCTTTGGTGTGGCAACCGAGACTGAGGCTCCCAGTTTCTGGGCACCGATTGCAAGATCGTAGAGGACGTTATTCGCATCGCCGACCCAGGCAATTTTCAAGCCTTCGAGACCAAGGGAGTCTGTCTTCGAAGATGCCTCATCACCAGGAAACGACTCGTGAATGGTGAGAAAGTCGGCAATCGTCTGCAAAGGATGATACAGGTCCGAGAGGGCATTGATGACTGGCACGGAGCTGTACTTGGCCATCGTAGCAACATCGTCATGACCATGGACACGAGCGACTATACAGGAGACGACGCTGCTGATCATGACTGCCGTGTCACGCAGAGATTCATTGACACCGAGCTGGATGTCTTGCGCACCTAGAAACATTGGGTGACCGCCCATGATTGCTACAGCGCCTTCAGTAGATACACGAGTGCGTGTCGAGCGTTTGTTGAAGGGCATTGCGACAGTCTTGCCAAGGAGTGCACCCTGGAGGCTTTTCGGGGTATGGCCGGACTTGACCGCAGTCTTGTGTGATGCAGCATTACGGACAAGGGTGGTCAATTCTGCTGGTGTCAGGTCTGCTATCGACATCAAGTGCCGAGGCGCAAAAGGCGAAGTCTGAGGTGTGCTGGCAGAGGAGTAGCAGCGGGCTGGCGGTGAGGAATGCTGGAACGTCCGGAGGCAGCCATTAGCTGGGCGAAGAAGGCGGATGGAGGCCATACTGAGCTGTATGTTGAGAGCGAGAATTCAGTGGCTTTTCGCTTTTGAAGACGGTATTTGTGGGCTTGACAGAATAACGTGGATGTGAGAGCTCCAAACTGCTTCCCAAGAGTCACGACGAGATCAGAGTTTGGCTTATCTGAGGTTCCGAACGGTCCGATATCGCCGGATGCTGCCGAGAATCGAGACCTAGCCGATCGCGGTTTAGCATGAGGTTCGTAGGTGTTCGTCACCATCTCTCGAGGGCTCCAGGCGCGTAAGAAGCTGAGACCTCGCTATACAGTACCACTCCATTCGCTTGATGGTCCACAGTGGTAGACGGGGATCGCATACTAGTCCGGAACCTTGGGGGCACTTGCTGGCTACGGCCACACAGGTAGCCGTCATGGCGTCCACGGACGGGCAACCTCTCACACAGCGCGACCCAGAACCGGACATCGAAGCATCAGAGCGCACGCCCCTCATATCACGCTCTTCCAACGAGCAACGGGACTCAGCGACCGGAGAGGCACAAAGAGAGAGGAGCGCGCAATCGCCTCCGCGGTCGCTCAGCGGCGGCGACGAGAAGCCAGCCAAGCGAAGATGGCCCAGCCTATTAGCACTACTGCTGCTATGCATACTGGCCATCACCATCATGGTGTTCGCCTTCATCGCGCCTTCCGTAGTGGAGCAGTATGCACAGCAGGCCATCACCTTTGAGCCGGAGAGCTTATCGATCGACTCCTTCACATCATCTGGCGTGCGAGCGCGCATACAGGGCGACTTGGTCATGGACGCCAGCAGAGTGGACAAGAAGTTCGTGCGCGACTTGGGCAGATTCGGCACGTGGATTGCTCGCGAGGTGGAGTCAGGCAGGAGCTTCGTGGAGGTGTCATTACCGGAGTATGGAAATGTCCTTCTAGGCACGGCACAGGTACCACCCATCAAAGTTGGCATTCAGAATGGCGATATCACGCACGTGGACTTCGTCAGCAATCTGCATCCTGGCGATGTGGATGGCATCAGGAGGATTGCACATGACTACCTGAATGGTCGGCTTGGCCAGCTGAGAGTGCTTGGTGAGGCGAACGTACCACTGAAGTCAGGTCTCTTCAGTCTGGGCAAGCAAAGCATTCGTCAAGAGATGCTGTTCGCGAATGAAGACGTGCCGAAGCTGCCTTCGTATAAGATCAAGAAGCTCAACTTCCGAGAGGAGGCATTACCTTCGGGACGAGGTATGGCTGCCGATGTGGCCCTTGTCGTGAAGAATGACTATCCAGTCGATTTTACCATTCCACCCCTAGGGTTTGCCATCAAGGTAGCCGGCTGCAACAAGAACGATCCGTACATCATGCTGGCGGATGCATTGACGCATGACCTCTACATCCACCCGAAGCAGGACGTAGAGTTGAACGTGACGGGCAATGTTCGCCGGTTGCCTGACATACTCACGGAAGCGTGCCCTGGCTCACACGAATCGCCACTCGATGCCATACTGGGCAAGTACCTGCATGGCAAGGACGCTAAGTTGTACGTGCAAGGATCGGACTCGCCTTCCCAGGATACACCTCGATGGATCACGGACATCATCTCATCGATTACGCTACCAGTCGCGCTGCCAGGTCGTACGTTCGGTTCTTTGATCAAGAACTTCACTCTTGCAGACACGCACTTCAGCTTGCCAGACCCATTCGCATCGCCTAATACGCCTGCATCTAACCCCCGTATCAGCGCGAAGGTACAAGCCATCGTGGCTCTGCCAGAAGAGATGAACTTCAACATCTCCGTCTCGCGAGTCCGCGCCGACGCGGACGTATACTACAAGGGCAAGAAGCTTGGCAAGCTTGACTTGCATCAGTGGCAGAAGGCGAGCAGCGATCGGATCGAGCCGATATCTGAGTCTGATGGCCCGACCCTGATGGTCGAGTCACTGGTCAGGAATGCACCACTGAATATCACAGACGAGGACCTCTTCACGGACGTGCTTCAAGCCATGCTCTTCGGAGGACGTGGCGTGATGCTGCAGGTCAAAGCTGAAGTCGACGTGGAAACAGAGACCGCGCTGGGCGCTTTCGTGATCAGGAAGATACCCGCTGAAGGCCAGGTGCCTGTTCAACGTAGGTCATGACCTTCACTTCTTGTACGACCCTTACGAAGACCATGACACGATATACGAAAGTGCGTTGTCCCCGCCATCAGTCCCGCTCGCCGCTTCACATCATCAGCAGCTGACATGTACGTCTCACAGCCATCACACCTGGGAGTGGCATCTCCGATCCTAACAACCCAATCACCACCCACCTCAAACCCAAGATCTTCAATCTGGCCATTCTAGACACAGCACCCCACTCCCTCACCCTCTCCGCACTAGTGAATCTCACGAACCCTACGAAGTACACTGCCACGGTACCGTACATAGACATTAATATCCTCACCAACGGCACCCTCCTCGGTCACGCCACAGTACGGAACCTCGAAATGGGTCTCGGCAACAATGCCTTCATCCCCGTAACTGCAGTCTGGGAACCCTACGCCTCCAATAACGGCGCCACAGGCCGCGAACTCCTAAGTCAGTACATCTCCGGTCTAAACACGACCCTAACCCTCCAGACTTCCGCGGCTTCAATTCCCTCGCTGCCAAGTCTGGGCAGAGCGTTGAGTAAATTCAACGTCACCTTCCCGACACCTCGGCTAGGCTCCACGCCACCATCGCACGACCATCGTCCCCATGACCCCGCTGACCCGGTTGAACCGGGTAAGGACGACCAGAAGCCGCACTTCATCAAAGATGCCACCATGCACCTCATAACCTCCACGGCGACCTTCACACTCCTATCCCCACTCTCCCACAACACCCTCTTCATCACCTCCATCAACGCCACGGCTTTCTACCACGACGAAGTTGTCGGCACGATTCTGTATGATCTGCCTTTTGCGGTGCCGCCGGTGGATAGTCATGGCGAGGGAATCGTGACGCCTAGGCTGCCGGTGGACTGGAATTTGGGCAGTGTGGGGTTTGACGCTGTCAAGGGGGCGTTGGGGGGCACACTGAAATTGAAGGCTGAGGCGAATGTTGGGGTGAAAGTCGCGAGATGGGGGGAGGAGGTGTGGTTTAGGGGAGGGGAAATAGGGGCGAAGGTTAGGCTGTGAGTGGGCATGAGATTGGGTCAGATTTGAAGGACAAGTACGTGAGGCGAGACGCCACCGCTGCGGTTGGCGTGGACGATGCATGTCACTCTCGAGTGTAGATATGGGGTTCCTTGGGCACCGGAGGATGGGGATGAGACCCCTTGGACGCGGTCAGTTGTACGTGCGCATAACGAATACTTGGCAAAGTACAGGGTGTTGCACACATCGTTGCGACCTCGAGCATACATGTACTTGATCAGCAACTTGCTTTCTGTCGTATATACAGACGTCAACAAATACACACATTCAAACCCACAGAGGATGTACTCTCCCAAACACCATAACACCTTCGCTAATTCCTCACAATCCCACCCTCAAATACTCAAGCACTAGCCTTCCGTTCCCTAAACTCCACACTCCCACTCGCCTCCCCCTCACCCTGCTCCTTCTTCCCAATATTGAGAAAACTCAACGCCCTGCTAGCCCGACTACTGGTCTCACTCGGCCTTTCACTTGCATCCTTCGAACTCACCGGATCCACGACTCTCGCCAACGCCGGAGTAGCGCAAAGGCCAATCGGCATGAGCGTTCCGAAACCAAACACCACGGCGGCGACGATGAGAGCGTATTTTGCCCCTCTGCCATCGAGCGCGAGGTGGTTGGATATAGGCGAGAAGACGGCCCCGCCGGAGATGGCGGATGTGATGACAACGGAAGCGAACTTGGTGTGGCGGCCCATGCCTCGCAGGCCTTGGGCGAAGATCAAAGCGAAGAGTGGGCCTTCGAAGAAGTAAGTCAGAAGGATCATCGTCAGGCCTGTCTTGCCTGGTAGATGCATAGCGAGCGTGGGGAAGAGTATTGTGCCGATATAGAAGGCCAAGAGGAGATATCGGGGCTTGATGAAGAGGTTCAACCCCGCTGCTATGAAGCGACTAAGCGCGAACAGCGTGTGGCCTATGGCGTTGAAGTTTGCTTCGTTCCAGTCTGGCGAAACAACTTCAGCCATGTACCCGGAGAACGTCGTGCCTACGACTTCCTGCGCGCCCACGTAGCAGAATTGCGAGAGCGCGGCAAGGGAAAGGATGATCCATATCACCGGCACTCGACCGATGGAGGCTTTATGAGCGGAGTCTAGCCGCTCGGCAGCGTCTTCGAGTTCTTCTTGCGTAGCTTCGGGGAGAGGGACATAGTGGTATGCGACTGCAAGCGCGATGGTGAAGAGCGCTATGCCGAGGTACGCGTACTGCGTGCTCACCAGACTCGGGGCATTCAAGTTCTCGCGGAAGAATGCACGGTTCGCGATAAGCGGCGCGACCACAGTGCCAATGGCTTGCACGCCTTGCGAGAGATTTAACCGGATTTCAGCGTACTCTGGCGGGCCGCAGAGGGCTATGAACGGATTCGCGGAAGTCTCGAGAACAGAGAGACCGATGCCGACGATGATGTTTGTGATGAGGTAGGCTGGGTAAGACGTAAGCACTGCAGATGGCCAGAATATCAAGGTGCCGCAGGCGTAGATTGACAGGCCGACGGAGTAGCAGGCATTGAAACCCCAGTGGTGCAGCGTCCAGTTGCCTATCAGCCATGGCCCGAGGAAGTACCCGATGAAGTACGCGGAGTGGATTGAGGTTGTCTGGCCGGCGGTCATGTGACTTACGCGCTGGAATTGCTGATTCAGTACATCTAAGAGGCCGTACTCGAAGCCCCAGATGAAGAAGAGGATTGTTACCATAGATATGGGGAAGACGGACTCGCGATTCGTCATGTGCAGCATGGATTTCTTGCCTTGCATGTTCACGAAGTCGAAGAACGCAGGAGAGTCTGGAGCTGTATGGCGGGTGGTGTTTGTCAGGGCTGTCTGGGTGCGGTCGAGGCGGCTGGGGAATTCGGACATGTCGGGCGTGGTGAGGAAGTCCATCATGCCCATTGATCCGTCGTCCTCGGCTTGCTCTCGCGGAGGGCATGCGTGTGTATGTGCGTTTGCATCTACGCCATCTGGGAGTGAGATGACTGAGGGTATCCGGTGCGCATTCGCCATATCGGCTGTCTGATCTCGCAAGGAGAATGTACCAGACTTTTCGGTCACATCGCCTCGGTCTCGCAGCATCTGCGGCATGAAACGTGAAACCAGCGGCTTCAGTGCTGGAACGCAAGCACAGCATACCCCTACATTTACTTCCAGTACGCTCCACATGAACGAGAGTGACGCATACCAAGAGAAATCGGTGTCTTGAGTCGAGCTCCCGGAGCCGCCACTCTCACTTTGGATCTCGGCTAGGCGAGTCTGTGATGCCTCTTGTAGGTATGCGATGCGCACCACGTCGACCGCAGCGACGAAGATACCGAAGGAGAAGGTAATGATCAAGATGATCTTCTGCTTCTTTGGTAGGCGCATGCCAGTCAAGATCGGCATTGGGAGAAATAAGATGGCCAGATCAGTGATGATGTTCAAGGGTGCAGAAGTGAGGTATATGATCACAATATCTGTGCACTTGGCGTTGTCCGGTAATGGCGTTGCAAACACTGCACCTACAGGTCGACACTGGAAGATGTTCAAGAATGTGAGAGCCAGACCGCCTGCGTTGACCACGACCAACGTAGCGATTGTGGCCCATCTGAAGGTCCTGTTCGTCTGCGACAAGGTGAGATAGAACATTAAGATCGAAGTCTTTGTAGCCATGAGTGCCGGGTTGTAGAGCACTGAGAAGGCATAGTCTGCTTTCTTCAGTGTCGATTGCCATGCGTCTGGTACGTCTTTCTCATGTCTCCCGAGTCCATATCGTGTGCCCCAGCAAACCGCGAATGTCATGCCAAAGGTGAGCAGCCATGCGACCAGCATCAGGTAGTCATCTGGGGAAATTCTCTTCACGATCGCGCCACGGGAGATCATGCGGAATATTACGAACAGAGTCGCTATGGCTAGTATGATCGAACTGACCGCCAGAACGGCAGGCCCGCGCCCTTCGATGTTTGAGTGTCCCGTGTCCATGGTAGCTTTTGTGCAAAATCGCTACTCGGTATCCTTCGACGTTCGCCTTGCCATCCTGACATGGACTCTGTGTCGCTGGCTTTCGTTCTCGGGCCGACGGCCTCAAAGCGCAATATTGCAAGTCCTCCCAGTGATCCCTTCACTCTTTCGACCTAGTTCTTCGTCTTGTCCAATGCTGCGCATCAAGTCAAGCTTCGAGTGTCGCGTGGCACCTACGCTTCGATATGCTTCAGCTCATTCTCACCAGTACCATAGTCTAGTCAACGCAAATACCGACTGTAAGGCAACACAAAAACCCAGTACTCAAGAAAGTAAGGCACAATGCCACGAGGCAAACCCGACGTCGACATCACAAGCAATAATGCGGGATACTTTGAAGAGCAACGGATCGGTGAGTACTCGGATGCCCAGATGCAGACTGGCACAAGCGATGTGATGCCTCCGATTCGTCACCGCCATGCGGTACCGTTGATAGAGTACCGTACTGACGAGGTGGGTTGGAGCTATGTAAACTCAGTCTGGGTTTTGCAGGGTGACGGATGCGAGGACCCCGCAATCTGGAATCGTGTGGAATGAACGCAGTTCTGCCTTAATCCTGGACCATCCGGGAATGGACTGATAGCATCTTTGACATCTTTCATTCTGTATCTGTATGCTCGTATACCCTTCTCAAACAATTGACTGGCGGAGGTCTTCTCTGGCTTCAAACAAACGCCATTTAGGTCGAACACAAAGCTGGCGAGGTTGCACCGAGACCACGCCGCGACGGTGCATGAACGATCGCACCGACCAGCCGAGTCTGGGGAAACCAGTACCGAGACAAAAGTCGCGTGTCTCGTCAACGTCCGGAGTCGCTGCCGCCGGGAAACATTTTGCTCTGGTAAGCCGGGAGTCCCTCATCAGCGACGCATAATTAATCAGGCGCTTCGACATGTGCATCGATCATTACAGTTTGCGAACGTCAAGCCTGCGTCCACTTCTCGTCTCCAGAGCCCCAGTCTTGAGATCCCAGCCAAGGTCCTCAAGCGGCTTACGATGCTTTTGTAACAGCTGATCGACGTCTCGCATGGTCTTCTCCAGCACACTGAAACCCCCTTCGTCCTCTGCATTGCCAGTGGAAAGAGCGGTGACCGTCTCAGACATGGCAATTGCATGCCACCATGCGGCGATAATATCAATGCACTCGGCGCCCTGCTTCAGAGCGATAGACACCTCCAGCTGTCTACCGATTATGCGAGGCTCATACCACAGGATGTACTTCTTGGTAGCGAATGGCAGTAGCAACTTCGTGAGACTGATGCTACCCAGCGTTGTAGACTTTGTCGAGCTGTGCGTCGAAGCGATGCTGCTGAGCAGATCCGAGATCGAGGCGCCGACAGTACAGTGGCCGAGCAGGCTCCCATCAGCACGCCGCATGACACCATCCCAATCGAATATCCACTCGGTGTGCGCAACTTCCTCGGGTGAAGGCACGTGGCCTCCGCGAAGATGGTGGTAGATGATGCCAGCTCGCTGTCGATTCAGTGTCCGCATGCTCACAGCTCGTACAGCTCGTACAGCTCGTCGATTCGTCTCCAGATGCACCGCGAGCAGTAGCATCAACGTGGTCCATGTGGGCATTGGACTAGTGACATACGTGACGACTTGACTTCCCACCAGCATGCCCAGCAGACTGATGACAGTTTCCTGGCTAGAATCCTTCGCATTCAACTCTCCCAAATTACCCCACTTCGCGAAGTGAGCTGATAGACTGGCCTTACTGCTTCCTGCTGCAACGCCACACAGGGCTCTCAGGACGCCTGCAAAGGTGAGTACAAGCACACGCAGTGGCTTCGGAAAAGCAGGCGAGAGGCAATCGAGGACGAAGGCAAAGTCGTTGAGAACGTCAGCCAGCAAACGATACATCTTGCATTCGGGCTCAAGGGAGGTGCCGAAGCGGTATGCAAAGAGGATAGTGATTACACGACCGACGGACTGCTCGACTACGGACAGGAGCAGTGCGGCAGTTGGAGAGGCAGTGGCGTCGCCGACCCCCACACTCGAGAGGACTGCACGAGATGAGAGCAGACCGGCGATACTGCTCGAGAAGGCTTGTAAAGAGTCCTATGTCCGTGTCAGCAGTGCGTACAGCGTGAGGCTTCATATCGGGAACGCAATACATAGACTTGATACCTTACTAATGTTCAGCATACTGATTAAGTCATGGCTACGTGACAATGACCCACTCAAAATAGTCATTCGTGACGCTGTGAGGATAGCCGGCAGGAAGGAAGACACCTAAGGTCCTTTGAAGCAGCGACTTGGTCTGCAATGGTCGAACGAGGTCGACTCTGGCGTTGCCCTGATCATTCGTCGACTCGACGTAAGTCACAGTGATATTGCCGGCATCGTCGTGCTCGATTACTTCGAGATTTGCCATGTTTGCAATGTCGGGCACTCCTCATGAGGCAAATGTGAGGATATTAGCGAGACAAGGTGAGGTCGAGTCAACTAGGTGGACATTCGAAGGCAGGAGCGAATGCCAAGCCAATGCTAAACAAACATCACGTTATGCAGAGTACATTCCGATGTGACCGGCATTCTCACGAAGTCCAATTGCGATGTATGGGTATATTTAATCGCTACTCCCGCGCTTGCTATAATGCTTCGCCACGACATCGCCTGGAAGGAGAGTCACTTGCACGCTGCTCCGCCAAGCTCGTACGCTTCAAGGCCGAACGCCGCCGGTCCCCACCTGCGTTCCTGGCAAATAGGTGTCGAGGTATGACACCTTATCTTGAGCCCCGACTGGGTTGAAGTCCACTCGAGTGGCTCGTCCCTCATCTGCCACCCTCAAGCGCCTTCTTCACAGCCTCGATTTGCTCCATGACTGCGCTTCTGCTCGTCCCACCCTTTGCACTGCGCATCTCAACACTCTTCTGGTAGTCAAAGACCTCTATGATATCCTTTTCGAACCGCTTATCAACGCCTTGGAGTTGCTCGAATGAGAGCTTGTCCATCGGCTTCTTCTCCCTCTCCGCAAGCGCAACGCACTGACCGGAGATGTGGTGCGTCTCGCGGAATGGCACACCTTTTCTGACCAAGTAATCTGCGAGATCAGTGGCAAGCATGTCGGGCGTCAAAGCGGCTAGCATGTTGTCTGGCTGTATCGCGAGCGTACTCAAAACTCCAGTGGCAATCTGTATGGAGTCACCAACGGTCTTCACGTGGTCGAGAAGTGGTTCAACAGACTCCTGCAGATCCTTATTGTACGTTGATGGTATGCCCTTGATACTCATCATCAAGCCAGCCATCTGTCCGAAGGCACGTCCAGCTTTACCTCGTAGCAGCTCCAGCGAGTCGGGATTCTTCTTCTGCGGCATCAGGCTGCTGCCCGTGGAGTATGCATCCGCCAGCTTCACGAACGCGAATTCGCCACTAGAGTAGATGATCAGATCCTCAGCCCACCGTGAGAGATGCATCATCAGCATGCTACCCCATTGCATCGTCTCGACGACGAAGTCACGGTCTGCTACGCCGGCCATCGAATTCATGATCAGGCCATCGAAGCCTAGCTCCTTCGCAATGGCATCGCGGTCGACGTTGAACGGGTTACCAGCAAGCGCACCACAGCCTAGTGGGCACTTATTCACACGCGCCTTCACCTCTCGCAATCGTTGCAAGTCCGACGCGAAGAACGACCCGTACATCAACGACCAGTGACTCCACCGTATTGGCTGCGCACGCTGCAGGTGTGTATAACCAGGCATCAGCGCATCGATTTCCTTCTCTGCCCTGGCCGCAATGACCTTCAAAAAGTCTACAAGGTAGCCCTCAAGCTCATCGAGCTGGTCCCGTAGCCATAATCGCATGTCCGTAGCGACCTGATCATTACGACTTCGGCCTGTATGTAGCTTTCCAGCTATATCCTTCCCAATAACCTCGCCCAGCCGTCGCTCGTTGGCAGTGTGTATATCCTCGTCAACACCAGCTTGTATCTCGAATTTGTCGGTCTCCCATTCCTTCAGCACCTCCTGCAAACCTCGCTCAATCTCCGAGAACTCCCGTTGCGTGAGTATGCCAGTCATGACGTTCGCACGTGCGTAAGCAATGCTCCCGCGAATATCTTGGCTGTGGAAAGCGCGATCGAAGTAGATCGACTCATTGTACTGGGTCATGATGGGATCCTGGTCACCAGTGAATCGACCACCCCAAAGCTTCCCCGCTGACGGCGCATTGGAGGCGGACGCCATATTTCTCGACTCGAGATCCGCTATGGTGCTGAGGTGTAAAGGGCTTCAGACGACATTTCACGCGGGAGCTCAGGAATATTCTGTTCGTGAACCCGACAGCGCGGTAGCCAGAAGCTCGCGAAGCTTGGCAGGGCTGGCAAGGGATCTGAGGTGAAACACGCCCAAACACGGCGACGTCCCACTCCTGTCTTGCTCAGCAGCAAAGACTTGTCTTCGCTCAACACACTCATTCACCTAGTCACTATCGACTCTCTCACTCATTCGAGGTCGGCAATATCACGCTCATTCTTACGCGTCCCTCGAAGATACCCGGCATTTTTAGCGATCACAAAGATCATCGCGACCATGCTCACCCTGAAGACCACTCTGCTCGCGGTTCTCGCCACCGCGACTTCCCTCGTTGCTGCAGCGCCACCTGCTTGCCTTCTAGCCGCCGTCAAGTAAGATCTACAAGTATGGGCTGGGTGTAGAAGAAGCTAAAGGAGTACCAGCACCTACCCCGACCCTTCAGATTTCAAGTCAATCTGCTCTAGCCCAGACACAGTCACGAGCTACATATTGAAAAATTGTGGGGACAATGCACAGACTGCGCTGAGCGCCTTCGAAGGCGTGTGCAAGAACGCGGGACAGACAGTTTGTAGGCGCATCGTGCAAGGCGCACGAAGTCTGCACAACACTGACATCGGACCTAGTGATCTCAATCTCGTCCTCGTCCTCAGCCTCGGATTCCTCGACCGCATCATCAAGTGCTTCATCCACTGCATCAGGCGCCTCTGCGACCTCAAGTGCGATGGACAGCGCAAGCTCCGCGTCGTCCTCGGGTACGGACGTCACCTCAGCTTCCGACAGCAGCATGTCCAGCACGCTGGCGACCAGTGCGTCAGCTGCTGGCGGTACAGCATCGGCGACTGACTCTTCCACAGCTGCAGGGCCTACGAGTGGCTTTGCCGGCCCAATTGCAACAGGTGCTGCGCCTAGTGCTTCGAGCATAGCGAACTCAGCTACAGGAGGTGCTGCTAGGCTCGGGATGGATATCGTAGGACTGTTGGCTGTGGGCTTCATGGGCGCTATTGTTGCGATCTGAGCCAGGCAGACAGGTCTTTAGATACCACTATGGGATGAGTCTTGGATAATGACATTGCGTGAGGGCTGGACCCTCCTTCCACCGCACGGAGCTGGTGGCCTCGCATCTCGCCAAAATCTGCTGCAGCCCCATTGCGCTGAGTCTTTCCTTGTCTGTTGTTGTAGTCAGTCGATTTAACAGCGGACGCCGCACCTTGCGCATGCAATCGTGGTCACTAGAAAGAAAGATGTTGAGCACGTGGTGCATGTTCAAGTCCTGAACAATCAGCACAATCTCTCTCGCCTCGCGCACAAGTGCATCGTGAGCATATCGAACCAATTGATCCCAGCATTCGAGATGAGAGGCTGACAGTGGGAGCTTATATGTTACATCAACGTGGTGTAGCAAAACACGAGGCGCTCCACTTTTCGTTCGTCGGCGGTACCTGCGCTAGCCAGCCTTCTCCGCCCTCGCCAATAATAAACCTTTGCCCCTCTCCGCGGGCACTGTCGAACAGCAACGCGTTAGCTCGCATGCCCCTTTCGATGGTTCGCGCGGTGCCGAGACATCCGCTTCTTTCACGGTCGAGCGACGCGTGGATTTCACGTAAATACAAGGCCGGCGAAACGGTTGGTGTCTGTTGCACGTCGCAGAGCCGCGCGCAAAGGAACAGCTCGGGTGGCTGCCGATCTTGGTCTGACCGTTCGCGTGTCGGCCGCCGGCACGAGCAGAGATTAAAAGGACCAGGGGTAATGGCGTAAATAGCCGTGGGAAGAAGTAGAGTTTCTCGAGGGGCGCTTTTGTTTGGTCGTGGCTTTCGACGAATGTGAGCGGATTGGTGAGGATTTTCGCTGTAGCTGACAGTGCCAGCAGGACGATTGGTCTATCACGACGTACCGACGATGACCTCGCTGATGGGACATTGTTCTGACTACGCGTCAATGGCCACCAGAGATCTTCGCGACGTTCCCCAGTACAAACTGGCGAGACGTCACAAGACGCGACGAACACGAGGCACTCGTCTGGCACCATCCAAATCGGCAGCGCCAGGGCCCGGTTTTGGCTGAAGGTCGTACTTCGCAGAGTAGTCCGCCTGTGCTTCACGAGTGCGACGGAGATCTCACGCTACCCCGTTCTGACTGCGACCCTAACGCAGGCTAACGGTTGCTTGTGCGGGCCTAGTTGCCTAGCCTAGCGAAGTGTCTCTCTTGCGCAAACGGGCAGGTCACCTCTCCTTCTGCAGGGCAACTGCTCTTACTATCCTTCCCCTGTTCTCTACTATATTTCCTAGTCAATCAATATTATCACTACGTCCTAACGCTGGACACTTGCATTTTCGCCTTCACAGGCATACACTCGCTCACAGCTTGCTTAACAACTTTCCTTTGCAGTCGCTAAGATGAAGTTCACATCGGTCCTCCTGGGCTTCTCAGTCGCTACACAGTCCGTCATCGCAGATCCTTACCATGCAGAACATGCCGAGGAATCGAAAGAATCCATCCTCGAGTCGAGGCAGTCTGGCTTTACCGTTGTCTCTGGTGCCCCTGGAAGCGCGGTCTACCCTCGTCTGGAGGTCAGGCAGATGTTATTCACCAAGCCCAATCAGTGGATCCTGTTCATGCTGGGCATGCAGAGATTTCACGCAACCAATCAGGCTGACAAGATGTCGTACTATCAAATTGCTGGCATTCACGGCGTGCCTCGACAAAACTGGGACAATGTCGGCCAGTGCAGCTCGTGTGGTGGGACGGACGGCTACTGCACACACGACTCTGTGCTCTTTCCATCCTGGCATCGCGCCTACCTCGCTCTCTTTGAACAGTCGTTCCTCAACGTTGTCAGTCAAGTCGTGGCACAGTATCCTCAGAGCAAGCAGGCCGAGATGCAAGGTGCTTTCTCCACGATGAGGTTTCCGTACTGGGATTGGGCAGCACAACCAAAGCCTGGCTACCCCAATCTGCCGCAAATTGTCAGCAATAAGTATGTCACGGTCAATGATGTGAATGGCAACTCCATCACGATCATCAACCCGCTGTTCCGTCATGACTTTACCGATACCAGTCAGCTAGTCTACAGCCCTTTCGTCAACTGGGCGGTGACATTACGCTATCCGAACTCCAATGCCAACACCGCATCTAGCACGCAGCAGTCGTCGATCGATGCGTTCAACAACATCCGCGCATCTCTGCAAGACCAGGTCTACCAGTTGTTCTCGACCTGCACGGACTACCTGCACTTCAGTAACGACGATGCTGGTTCAAGCTCCACTTCGTGCTCGAACTCCCTCGAGGCCATTCACAACACCATTCACACTACAGCAGGTGGACCTGGATCGTCGACAGTTTCGGCTGGACACATGACTTACCTTGCGACTGCTGCTTTCGATCCGCTTTTCTGGCTCCACCATACCAACGTCGATCGTCTATTTGCAATGTGGCAGGCCATCAACATCTTCGCTTACGGTGCTAATCAAGTCGCTCCTCACTCGACGTGGACGATCCCAGCTGGCCAGTTGCAGACTGCGGACTCGCCTCTGACGCCCTTCCACAAGGACACTTCGGGTAACTTCTGGACGACGAACGATGTCCGGGACATGAAAGTCTTCAAGTACACTTATCCGGAGTTCGCGAACAGCGATGGCAGTATCAATGCGATCAAGAGCTACGTGAACAAGCTGTACGGTCCTGGCGCGACTGCCACTGCAGGCTCCTCCAAGCGCACTGCCGCGCCCGAGGCTGCCCCCTACGCTGCGGGCAATACTACGGCTACGGCTGGCACTGCCTACCCGACAGCGACAGGCACACTCGTCCAGCCCGATAATGCCACCCCTCTCCGCGCCAACAACGGCAGTCTGTATCAATACGTGGCGAACATCCGGACCCCACGCTACGCTCTGAATGGCTCCTACAGCGTCTTCGTCTTCAATCGTGCACCAACAAGCGAAGATCCCACGACCTGGTCACTCGATGCAAATCTCATCGGCCCATACGGCATCCTCGCTCAGCCAGGCATGACTGAGAAGAACATCACGACCGCTGGCTCCATCCCCTTGACCCGCGCGCTCACCTACGAAGTCACCCGCGGCGGACTCACAGATCTCAGTGAGAAGACAGTGGTGCCATACCTAACAGCCAACCTCAAGTGGCGTGTTGCTGGCCCTGCTGGCGAGAACTACGACCCCACAACCATTCCCGGGTTCAACATCAGTGTATTTGCCTCTTCGGCACCTTCACCATCGAGCCCAGATGTGCTACCCAAGTGGTCGAAATTCATCTACTTGGCGGATGCGACGAAAGGTAATCAAGCCCCTCCCTCGAAGTTGCGCAAGTTAGGACGGTATCTGCATGTGATTGCATGAGTGTGAGATTTGTAGATGAAGCATGCCAAGAGCGTTGCAGAATGTATGGGATGGCGTTTGGGGTTGGTGGGCGTTTCAGATGGAGTGCTGAGCACACTGAGGCTGCTTCACGTAACGATCACCGCTTCATTGGATCATGACTCTGACACTCGTTTTGCTATTACAGGATCTACCTCATGTGCTTCATCGTACTAGACCTCGAGTCAGACGACACTGCATACGGCCGGCGTTACACTCCCGTTACGATACATTCGCGACAGCCGCTAGTCTCATGACCCGATTGGCGTATCGACAGGAATACACTCTACTAATCAACACACCACGGCATGTCTTGCCACTCGGAATTAAGCTTTGAAGATCTGGAGCTGTCACTTGTGCCATGTGGCCTGCAGCTAAAGCTTTGCTTGTACATATACATGACCAGATGCGGAAGGTACAGTAGCTGCATATGCCACGCTATTGGCATGCATGGTTGCTCGTGACACGGGTTTGGGGTTGCAGTGGACTGGGGTTAGCCGAACAGCACTACTGGAGCCGGTCTCCAGGTTCTGGAAAAGTGAGAAGATCTCCAGAGTGTGATAATGTCTACCAGCGCTACCCTGCTGAAGTGACACCAGGCTCAAGCTTCGGTGGCGGAGAGATCGGGCAGTCTGCAGCCAGTGATCTATTCCAAAGTAATAAGATTCGTGTACATAGCAGAAAAGTCTTGATACGACCTCATGCCTCGAATACTGTACTGCCCTTCGACTCCAAAGTCGTCCGGGCAGCTTGGAGCATGAAGTCGTGGTCAGGAACGCGCCTATCCCCCGGCTTGTTCAACCCTTGCATCGAGCACATCGTATACTTCGTGAGATGCTGATGACAACTGGTGTTTTGGCCTCGTCTCTCGGCCGCAAGTGCACTATTCATGTAAGTTACATTTATTGACTCAGCTGAAATCCCTGTGCCCGAAGACAGCTTATTACGCGGATGGCCGACATGACACTTCAACCATCGACACCTACAAAATGTCATCAGAAACCCCTGCCAATGGCGCAGACTCGGCGACTCGGACCTCTGGGACTAAGGCAGCCCAGTTGAAGGCACTACCGACTCATGCGATATCGCTCGAGCGCTGTCCGCACCTCTATCTACTTCCGAACACACCCAAAGGTATGCTCAAATTGTCTCCGCTTCGACTCAGGCGAGGCCCTGAGATACTGGACGCCATAGCGCGTGGCTAGCTACCTTTGTCTTACAGCTGGCGAGCGAATTGATCTTTCGACTCGCCTCTATCGTGAGTCTACTCGAGGACAATGAACGCAGCAAAAGGCTTCCTCGTACCTGCCATCTCGAGATCGTGAAGGTACCGACGTGGCTGAGCCGACGAGACCGTATCGCACCTTGTCACGCCAGTCTATGAGACAGCGGTGCTCACAGCGAATCGGCAATATCAACCTGACATTTTCTGCAGGCCGTGGTGTTTTCGCCTCCCGGGCTCTCAAGCGCGGCACACATCTCGAAACCTCCCCGGTGCTGATGTTGCCTCCTTCTGAGGTAACGAGTCATACATCTAAGACTGTACTCAATCATTACACGTACAACTGGCCACTGCTATCATCTTCGCCTCCACACAGTTCTGCCCAGACAGAGTCGTCCTTCGTCGCCAAGACGCAAGTCACGCAGGCGATCGTATTAGGACTTGGATCTTTGTTCAATCACAGCTCTGACCCGAACGTGGTCTGGACGCGGGATCTAGAAAAACAATGTGTTTCGTACAGCACGCTCAAGAACATTGCAGAGGGACAGGAACTCTGCATCTCCTACGGCGGGCCGGGACGACTGACTTTCGTAGACGTTGACTATGATCCACGGGGAGCGGAGGCCGAGAGCTGGGAAGATGGTCTTGGGAAGATAGGGCTGTGAACAGCTCGAAAAGCGCAGGTGTACCTGACGGGAGTGTCGTAGACATGCACTGTGAACGTTCGCCAGAAAGCCACAGCTAATGATCGGGACGCGCCCACGTGTCTCGCGTGGCCCTCGCGTCTTGTCAACACTTCCAATTCGATGCTGGTCATTCATACACACACTTAACGGCATTGAACGGACGGCATCAAATTATCGCAGGGCTCACTTCGGTTTGACAGCAGGCATGTTGCCACCGAGCGATGCCGCTCTCGGAACAGCACGGTGAGCTTGACCGAAACGTTAGCCAATTCCGCGTTTAGATCAATATCAATGCACTGGCTGCGGAATGATTCCATCTCGGCTTTGCGAGTGGCCATACGCACTACACTTGAGTAGTGGACATTGCTGGAATGCTTGGGACATAGCACATAACAGCGTACGCGAACGACACGTGAGCTCGACATCAATGCTTATAGCATGGACATCAATCTGTGCGCTCATTACCGGTATCACCACGCAATGTCCCCTCAATGTGGTCGAATCCGACCTTCGTGGAGACACCCATACTCCAGGTGAGCCGCAATTTGATCGTCTATACCGTCGCCACTAGACTTGACTGCGGTCGTGAAAGTTGGAACTTCCGAGGTTAACACATGCGTTGCTGGGCTTCGGACTGAGCATGTCGACCTCCTTCTCGTGTCTTAGTCTGCGCAAGCCACATGGAGGCTCATTGCAGTCATGGAGCTCAATCCGGGATAGGCGCTCAGCTGGGAGTCAACTTCTCGTCTTCGAAAACGGCATCTTTGGACGGGATCGACTGCGTGCGCACGTATGTTTACTCAGTCTCTAGGATCTACCCCGTCGAAGATGTAATCGTCGAACCGGTGAGCCCCGTTTTTCTTTCGTATAGTCGTCAAGGCTCTGTTCGTCGGTATTCACACCATCGCGGTCGAATCGGACTCGTGACACTCTCCGCGCTTGACGGTCTCGCCTTCAGCGTGGTCATATAACTGGTAGGGATGTAGATCCTATATGTATATGAGTGAGAGCCTTGCTAGAACTCGCCGCGCTTTCCATTACTACTCTATCGATCACTACATCTCAAGTCCCTGTTCCAGCAGTCATGCATCTTCTACTGGCAGCAGCGGTACTCGCCACCTCTGTGTTCGCCGTACCGGGATCAGTGTGCTCCAAGGCTCCATTCAAGGCACTGCTGCTACCACTATCGAAGAATCCCTACGCTCAGGTGTTCTGCACGTCGCGGTTAACGTTGCCGGCCATTACGTCCACCATCGCGACTACGACCCTGACGGCCACAGCGACCGCATCTAGCACAATTACCATGTATGTCGTGGTCAATGCCTTCAAACCTAATGCAGAGATGCTGCTGACAAAATCGATCATCCAGTTTTACGACCTTGACGCCCACAGTTGTGGTTTCAAGTTTCGGGCCCGATCTCGCGACCAGCACCGTGGTCGCGACTTCCACACAGACGATCACGGCGACCTTTACCACGACGCAGACGACCACGTCAACATCGACGCAGGCTATGACTACTACCATTGTGACCGATGGTGAAGGGAACGTCTACAGACGAGGCGCAGACCCGACTGCGTTTCACGCCGTTGAAGGTAAGGCATGAACATGTCTTGCCCCTTCCGGAATAAATCTGATCTTGCGCAAAACGAGCTGCTGCCGCCCTTCCCACCGCACATGGCTTCGCGAAGAATGCTCACAGACGGCTTCTCCACGTGTCTATATGTGGCGACGCTCGACGCGGGGGTTACGGCTTTTACGCTCTGCGCTCTCGAAGTTCTGGCCGTCGGAGCATTGAGAGACGACGAAAGAATGGGCTGTGTGGAAGTTATGGTCGCAGAATACACCCGTAGTAGGTTTCGTACGGTCCTCTCTCCCAAAGGTATTGAAAGCAGTCCATGCTACTGTACTGTCAGATCTGTATTTGATCTGCAAGCGCTGCACTCCCCTCTCATTGAACTCGCATTCCAACCCCCCTCTGCTGCGTCAAGTGTCTCAAGAGCCTTGTGCTACTCGGGTGGTGACCGGGATTGCCGTATCACGTCTGCCACTCCGATGAGAGCATGTACCTAGGAGGCATGCCCTTTCGACACTGCTGTATTAGAGCGCCTGGTGTCCGGGTGCAAAGGCTCAGTCCTCCACGCGGCAGCTCTGCTCATTGAGATACTCGCATGTTTGGCACAGCCAAGGTGTTTCCTCCACCATAGCGCGATCGACAGGACTTCCAGGCCTCCTACAGGCTGATGCGATCGCGGGCGCTTGTCTCTTGACGCTTCACAGCAAAAGCGGACCGCTCAGAGACTCGCTGTGATGGCAAACGCTGGTATATGCAGCGTCACGATAGTGTAGCAGTGTATGTGCTATTGGTGAGAATGTTGTTCTCATTCGTAACTGTCAATAGTAGCGTCCCGTTGTGGTAGAGTAGTAGCTTATCTCTGAACCGACCGCCTTTCTCTTTCGAGAAGCGCGCTTCTTCTGTCATCCGCATTCGTAGCAATACATAGCCAGCCAACCCCAAACCCACAGCCACCAGGAACGCCCTCGGCGTAATCCACCATATCATACATTCACAGCCTCGCTACCTCCCCCACGCCCTCATCGATCCGTTCCCTCCTCCCCTCACTCCCACTGCCCCTCCCCGCAAAGTTTAACCCCATACTCACCCACCAATCCTCAGGCACATCGTCCCTCTGCGCCAACCTCTCCACAACTCGCCTCATAGCATTCAAATCCGTCTCATCGCTCAGCACCTCCGTCTGCTCGACGATCGAACGCGCCCTCTCATCCTGCTCGACTACGGCAGCTTCTCGCGTGCGTCTTGGCGGCGCGATGGCTGGGTGGGTGTCGACGTAGGTGCGTCCCGACGCATTCAAAGCGTCGACGGCGAGGTCGGCGGCTCGTTCGGTGCGAAGGCGTAGTGCGCGTTCGGCGGCGAGTTCAGCGTGCCCGGGCTCGGCGCTACCGATGAGGGATAGGCGTTCGCGGCCGGATTCTGTGCGGAGCGCTTCTTCGATCAGGCGGAAGCCGATGTCTACGCTGTGACCTTCGTGGCCGATCGTGAAGCGCGTCCCTTGTTCGCTTTGCAGGCGTCTGTGATATGATATGCGAGCTTGGCCTGCTCTAGTGTCTGATTCCATGTTGTAGAGATGCGAGGCGAAGGTTGCGGAGTGGGCCAGGAGGGAGACTTCTTCGTCTTCTTCGTCCATGGAGAAGGAGCCGCAGGAATCGGAGTCGGCTTCTCCTTCGAGGTCGTCCATTGGATCGATGGCGGAGGAGGCGGGGCTGCTGCTGGCAGAGGGGTGTGAAGACTGTGTGCTGCCACCTGTGCCGAAGGAGGCGCTTGCGGCGGCGCTAGTGAAGCTGCTGCTTGCTGAGGGAAGGGTGGTGTCTGGGGCGATGGTGCTGCGCATGAGGTCCCAGGTGTCGGCTGCCGGCGTGGGACTGCGATTGCGGTCGCCGAGGCCATCTACTGGTACTGGCGAAGACGGTTGCCAGGAGCGAGAGAGCGGATGATGAGATCGAGGCGGCGCGGCGAGGACGGGATCCGGATAGTAAAGGATGTCAGGCTGCCCAGGCGCTTGCAGGAGTACCGGCTCGACAGGTGGAGTTAAGACGGTTGCCCTTGGTGGTGCCGTGGCCTCTTCCCCAGCCGCCACATCTGGCCGAGTGAGCATGTGGAAATCCCACGTCCCCGGCGGCCTCCTATGCCGCTCACTCAACTGCCTGATCCTATCCGAGCTCGCCTGTATCCGCGCATCTATACGCGCAAGCTCCCTCTCTGTAGCCTCGTCATCATACAGCTCGCCCTGCGCCCTCAAGCTCGCAGCCAGACCATCAGCCCGCCTCGATAGCCGCTCAGTCTGCTCCCTCAGTCGCGCGAGACTCGAGTCCAGTGCCTGCGACTCATTCTCCCGCTGCCGGTAAGCCCGCGTGACAATCGGCGGATCACGATATCGCCGCTCGCGGTCAGCTGACTCGAGCAATGTCGAGATTGGGGGCACGCCGGCGCGCCCATTGCGGCGGGTAAAGCGCGAAGTCCTGCCATCCAACGCTGGCGGCGGCGAGCGCTCGAGACGAGGCGCGAAGGCACGTGTATCGCGTCGTGACCCGCCTCGTGGGCCGTGTATGGAGGGCCGTCGGCGAATGGAGGAGCGGGCTGCGGCTGTGGGGTCGGTCTTAATCGCTGCGGGCTTGTTGACCTTCTCGTCGGGATCGGTCCACATACTACAAATTGCTGTGTGAGCGAATTCTGCAAATACGACTTGCGCGAAACGAGGCTACGCGCCGCGCAAAATAAGGACTGGGGGCCAAGCTTACGGGAGGCCCATGGCTGCGGTGTGAGCGCGGACAAGTGAAGTGGCGGTGTTAGACCAGCTACGCGACCGCAATGAGGGGAGATTGAAGAAGCAAAGGGCGGAGTGGAGATGTTGCTATTGAGTCG
This sequence comes from Cryoendolithus antarcticus, assembly GCA_002077065.1. Classification (NCBI taxonomy): domain Eukaryota; kingdom Fungi; phylum Ascomycota; class Dothideomycetes; order Cladosporiales; family Cladosporiaceae; genus Cryoendolithus; species Cryoendolithus antarcticus. Next base: position 115,573 of record NAJO01000019.1, read on the forward strand.
TCAATTGTCCGTTGTCGCGTTGCCTCGTTCAGCCGCCACGCTTGACTTTTGAGGAGCCGTCGGACCGCCCCGCGCGCTGATGCGAATGCATGTGCGACCTGCATGCTTCACTTACAATCCTCAAATGGGAAAGCCCAGTCGTCGACGACAATCTTTCCACGCCGCTCGATCAGCCACTTGAAATTGCTGTAGACATGCTCTCTTCCGTTGACGCGGCTCGGAACCCAGAACCGGCTCGATGAGCAGGCCAAGCACCCGCCACCCGGCTATCGAGAGGCGTTGTAGAGACTACCATCGGGATTCGCGTTGCTTGAGCGCCAGGAAGTCCTCAAGATGATCACCCCAGGTCTCTCCCGTATCTCTCGTCTCCTCGCCACCACTCCCCTTCCCTGGCCAGCAATCCACGTAGCAGGCACAAATGGCAAAGGCTCAGTCTGCACTTACATCTCCGCTATGCTAGATGCGTATAACGCCTCAACCTACCGCACTCACCTCGATCAATCCCGAATCTCTCACGGCAGATTCACGAGTCCTCATTTGATCGATCGATGGGATTGCATCACTATCGACGGCCTAGTCGTCGATGACGGGGAATACAAGCGAATTGAGAGCAAGCTCAAAGGTCAAAATGCTGGAGGCGGCATCGGCGCGAGCGAGTTCGAGGTACTGACGGCAACTGCGTTCAAGCTCTTCACTCAGGCGAAGGTCGATGTTGCAGTCGTAGAGGTAGGAATGGGCGGGAGACTCGACGCGACCAATATTTTGGGTCAGCCTGTTGATGCTTCCGTTCTGTCTCCTGGCACAGGAGCGCCCACGAGAGCGAAGCCTTTGATCACGACGCTGGCCTCTATCTCGCTTGATCACCAGGAGTGGCTTGGCGATAGCCTGGCCGCGATTGCGAGGGAGAAAGCAGGGATCATGAAGAAGGGCGTGCCTGTTGTGTATGGCGATAGCGTCCAGGAAGAGGTCGCGGAAGTGTTCGAAGCCATCGCGGATGAGGTTGGAGCTGATGTGACCAGCTCCCAATGTGAGTTCGAAACCATTGACGTCGGCCTACCAGTGCATTTCTCTGCGTCAAGAACAGCCTCAGGAGACACCGCTAGTACAGACCACGACTTCCCCGTGTCCCTCGGAACACACGAGCGCGCCAACGCGGTCCTGGCCTTTCGTTCGACATGTTTGGCCCTCCAGAAACTAAAGCGAATTCCCAAGTCTTCGGCTCCTCCTTCGGCATCGGAGCTTGTCCCTCACTACTCCAATCTAATCCGGTCCCTTCTCGCCGTACCTGCGAATGTCACGACCCCAGGAAGGAGCCAGATGCTCTCTCTCAGCGCTCTCACGGGCCGGGTAGAGGCCGTACTGTTGGACGGTGCGCACAACGCAGAGGCCGCGCTGGCACTCCGTGAGACCATCGAGACCCGCTTCCCAGACGCAAAGCGCAGGACCTGGGTCCTCGCCGCCAGCAGCACCAAAGATGTAGCTGCTTTGATCATGGGATTTGGTGTAAAGACAAAGGACCATGTACTAACAGTCGAATTTGGCGAAGTCGATGGTATGCCATGGGTCAAAGCAATGTCTGCGGAAAAAGTGTTGCAGGCTGTGCGGCAGGTGACGAACAGAAATGACACGGAGTCCGGCCAACGGCAATCGCTTGGTGCGGATGTCGAGAGTGGACTCATAGCCGCCTGTCAGGCTTCCAACGGCGGACCAGTCATCATAGCTGGGAGTCTGTACCTGGTCGGAGATGTGCTCAGACTCGTCCGCCGTGCTGAGAAAGGCTGAAGCGCTTATACGCGCCTTAAATTCATGCAATGCTCGGTAGCATCCTGCTAAGCCAGGCAGTCGCTTGTTTCCAGGACGCGGTGAGGGAAACGTCTGCCGGCGCAGGTAACGGTTGTTGCCATTCTGTGATCTCGTGCACCCGTTGGCCGATCAGCGAGTCACCCATGGACAGCGTCAAGCCTCTAGTGCTGCGGAGAAGGACGTCGACAGCCGTGATCGCACCATAGCGGACTGTGAGATCAACAGAGGCATGTGAAGGATTCAGCATGGCAGAAGCATCAGGCTTCTTGCCTAGCAGGGGCGTAGATGAAAGCGTGAACTGTGGCGTCTGGAGGAACGTCCACTCGGGGGACTACACCGCCGGACAACGAACGTTAGCGTCCCCATGGATGAGTGTACGACTGACATAACATACCTCTAGCTCCCTGATACCCTCTGAAACTCCCTTCCTGTCAGCCCATGCCTCTCCCAAGTCTTCCACCTCCATTCCGTGCTGGCCACCATACATCCTCCTAAACTCCCGCTGCACAGCCTCCATGAAGTCCTCCACTTCCAATTGCAGGTTCCCTACCGGTGAGCTCACACTCTCCACTCCTCTAGCAGACATGAACCGTTTCGCAGGACTCCTCAGCAACTTGGGAATGACTCCCAAGTTCGGAGTCGAGAGTAAGCACGTACCATGGTGCAGTGCCCTCCCGCGCGTGAGCTTGTAGGCTGAGCCGGAGACTTTGAGAGGCGTTACGTCCTTGCTGGTGAACGGCGTGACATGAGTATCTTCCGGATCCGCAGAAGAGGCTTCAGTGCCTTGATCCAAGACGATATCATGTCGTTCGTTCACCCTCGCCCTCGCCACCCCAAGCAACCGCAAAGCCCGAACGACCATCTCGGCATGCTTGTCGCGAGTGAACTCGGCAGAAGGACAAATGACAGTCCAGTTGACATTGCCGAGATCGTGGAAGACTGTGCCGCCTCCGCTGCGGCGACGGACGAGATCGATGGGTTCAGAGATCCCGAGAGAAGAGGCATTTCGTAGAAGGGACAAGTCCGTTTCTAGCCAGGGATTCTGGTTCCGGCCGATGATTATGCTTGGTCGGTTGCGGTAGAGGAACAGGATTGTGGAGTCCGGCGTTGCGGTGGAGAGGAGGTGGTGTTCCAGGGAGAGGTTGAGGTGAGGGGTGTGGGAGGAGGAGATGTAGGATTTGACATCGCTCTGACAAGGCCGCGTGGTGTAGAATCGACGGCGATGTGGTGAAACAGCATTTGATTTGGTTCCTGATTTCCATCCCGATGTGCCTGATGGCCTGCGAAGCACTGTCGGAGGTAGTTTCATCGAGACATTGTTCCAGTAGCACGTGATCGACGTCTAGGCTGCCAAACTATGACAACGTCACCTGCGTCGAGAATGCAAATCACTTGAGTGAAGCTGAAGGTGATGGGAAGAGGACACAACAGCGACAAGACCGGCGACCAAGCATGTGCAAGCCGGGATTCGCCCACGCACGCGCTGCTGGTGCCAGCCCAATGCCCACGCTAGCGCAGGTACGTTGCGTCGAGGGGTCCACTCACATGCTTCACTCGACGCAATATAATCCGCACCTCAAACACGCTCGCAGTGACCATGGCAGCCTATCCTCTACACCCTCCTGGCTAACACTCCACCTCATCGTCGCCAGACAACACCGCTCCGCGACCACCACATTGCATGACTGCGCACGCGACAGCGCAGAATGCAATGGCTTCAGACACCGGAGGCCTATTCGATGGCCGCCCTTTCATGGCCGCCGCAGACATCATAGCCTTCGTCAAGAAAGAGCTGGATATCGACGATGAGCACCTCGCGCGTGTGGTTACTACGAGTTCAGGCGACTTGCCGCGCGATGCACACTCCGGCGTGACACTCGACTTGAGCCATAAGAACATACGGGATCTGCCAGTTGAGGTTGTGGAATTGATAAGAGACAAGGTCGAGCGTCTGGCTCTATCGCACAATCCGGCGATCAATGTGCCAATGCAGATTGTCCATTGCGACCGCTTGCGCTACTTGAATGTGCGATGGAATGGACTGCGCAACTTTCCCGAGGCCATCTTGCAGTTGTCAAAGCTGGAGATTCTGGACATTAGCAAGAATCGCATTGTGGCGATACCGGAAGGGATTAAGCGGATGACTTCGCTCAAGTTCTTGGCTGTAGCGAGGAATAAGATCACGCGGCTTCCGCTCTCGCTCGGGGAGATGACGAGTCTGAGCAAGCTGAAATTCGACGAGAATCCGATTGAGTTTCCGCCGCCGGAAGTCTTCGCGCAGTCTATGGATGGAAGTACTGTGTCGCTTGAGACCGAGAAGGAGAAGGATGTGTGTCAGCAGGTGAAACGGTTCCTGAAGCAGGCTGCGCTACGCGAGAGGATGATGAATGGAGGAGAGAGTGACACGAGTGAGAGTAACGTCGAGACACCAAGACCGGTCAAGCGCGGCTTTGGTGGTCGCTTTCCAGTCCGCCCGAGCATTAGTGGTATCGATGCTCTCCCAGACTTCAACACTGGACCTTCGCCACCGAACAATGTACCTCCGATCCCGTCCCGCTCGCACGCACGAATCACATCGCAGACGCTGGGCAGTCTGGGCCTTCAGAGCAGACGCCCCGGCATCGCACCTCTGCTGACGTCTGGGGGCGACTTCTCCCGCAGCCGTAGCGAGACTGTGTCGAGCACCGCCAGCCTGCGTGCGCGCAGGCAAGGCTTCGTGCCAAGCAAGCGCAATGTTAGCAACACGCTTGATCTGAGCGCAGTCAACGAGATGAGCGGCCAAGCCTCGGCTCGCTCGAGTACTGCTACGGTTCGACCGCCCAACTCGCGCAAGGCCAGCATGTCTTCGCTGTACCGCAGTGTCTCTACAGCGACAAGCGCGGCGACTTCGCGCGCGACGAGCCCAGTTGACGATCGCTTTGATCGTGGACCCACGCCCAGGCCGTTGCCAGCCACGAGGTCTCAGGGCCTTTCACCTGCCACGGGTTTGCAAGCCACAAAGCGTCTGAGCTATATTCTCCATGAGCTGCATCGCTCAATCGGACACGTAGCTCGTGGCCTGAAGGCATCAACGCCGAAGAAGACGATGCTGGAGCGCCAACTGTTCGCAGCTGGGGATCATCTCGACGGACTCGACCAGCATATCGGGCGTATGACCGAAGACCTACAGCCTGCAGCACTGAAAGGACTTGTTTCGATCGCATGCAGCACCCTTAAAGCCTACGAGATGGTCGTGAGAGAGCTGAAGGGCAGCGTTCAGAAAATCTTGACCAGCGTCGAGCCGCTCTTCATTCGCTGCCTTCTTCATCAAGTCTACATGACAATGCTTGAAGCGCGCAACATCTGCAAGATGCTCGGCTTCATGATTGTGATTCGGCCGCCCGAGAAGCGTCTACGAGCGTCTCAAGCTTGGAGCACCAAGACTGTCACCCCAACGCAGCCTAGACCGACCACCAGCCGTCGTCTTCGCGGCAACACGATCCTCCGCAGCGCTAGCAGTAACGCTACTCTCCGCACAATGCCACCTCCAGTGCCACTCAACAGCAGCGCCAGTACTCGCACGAACACTATGACTTCACTCAGCGCATCATCACTCAGCGCCACGACTCCCCGCTCAGGCGGCTCATTCAATGCTTCCTTACCCTCGCGCAGCAATACCCTCCGGAGCGTCGCCGCGGCTGAAGACAGCGACGAAGGGGACCTAGCCTTCGAGCGCATCTTCTTCAAGCTCCGCAGCGCCTGCGAGCTTGCTCTTTCAGATCTTCCGCTTTGCCTAGCAGAATTCAAGAAAGAACGAGAAAACGCCGAGACATCCGCCGGCCGCGGGCAAGTCGCAGCAGCCTGGACTGTCGCACTCGACAAATGCAAGACCGTCATACGCGCGAACGACGCGCTGCACAATCGGTTGATGACGCTGAGATTGAAAGACCCGGGTGTACGCAAGCAGCGAGACTTCTGGCTGCTGTGCGACGCCTTCGTTTCGGTAAAGCCCACCCCTTCTCCTAAACTTCCTCCTGCTCTTTCGCGCCCAACTCGTGCGCCCGTCCGGCCGTGGCAGCAGTACACCAAGCCCCCCACGGTGTTCTTGCGTGACAGGCCTTTCGCGTACCGGAAGCACATTCCCCTAGCCCCAGCACATTCATGTACTCCTTCCCCAGCACTAGAATGAGCACCAGCGGCTGCGAAGCCGCACCCACTTATATACCCCAACAACCCCAATACTAACGTCCCACAGACCTGGACCGACCTCGCCTCCGAAGTCAAGATCTTAGCCCAGAACAGAATAGACATCACGGCCGTGCGCCGCGTCATGCGACCTCTCCAACGCTGCCTCAAGGAAGCCTCGAAAATCATCTCCTCCTCCCCACTCTACCAACAACACATGCGCCTCCACGCCTCCTCGAACCCGCTCCCGCCGAGCCTCTCAATCACCACAACGTCCTCGCATCCGATCCCACCCGGCCCCTTAACAGCAGGAGGAGGCACCTACGCCACACCCCTCGCCGCCGCTCTCGGCACCGCCGCCCAAGCCAGTCTAGTCCCTTCAGTAAGCACACTCCAGCTCCAAAACGACTACTCCTTCCAAGGCGGCCCCGCCTTACTCGGCGGTGGAATCCGCGATATGCACAGCATCCTGCGCATGCCGTACCAAATGTCCAACAACGCGGGTGGCCCGCCGGCGCATATTACGCAACTGCCGCAAGCGACGCAGTCGGCTACGGATCTACGGTTTGGGGATATTAGAAGTACTTTGGGCGCGGGACTGCAGCACGAGAGGGGTGATACGAGTCTCGGACCTGCGTTTCCGGGGACGAGAGGGGAGAGTGGTGGGAGCGCGAGTGCGGGATTGCTGAGGCGAGATGCGGCGGGAAATTTGAGGTAAGATGAGCGTTGCGTGAGGTTACATTACGTTTTGTGTGGCGGCGGCGGCAGCAGCAGCAGCAGCAGCAGCAGCAGAATGGCATGCTACAAACCTGGATCTGGAGAGGGCAGATCAACGATGAGAGGCACTTTTAGTGGGCGCTGAGTGTGATTGGGTTGAGTTGGTGCAATTGGAGGGCATTGCTTGCTCGCTTGGTTCATGAGATGGGAGCACGCATTGAACGGCCGATGAATGATGGTGCATATGAAGGATTGCGCTTGTAACACTAGAGTGGTCGCCCGCTCTCACAGAGATGGCATGGGCATATGGCAGTACATGGCGCAGACAATATTAGCGTTGGCAGGCTATAGAGCTTAGGGGAGAGAACACTTTGTATGATAGAGACGGCGATGCCTAGCCAGCCATTGAATCAATCTTGATGCCACTGATGAGACTGATTCACGAAGGACACACAGAATGAAAGACCTGAACAGGTGATGGAGTTGGGTTGTGCAGCGGCGATTGTATTGGCATGGTCTAGCTTGCGTTGGCTGCAACGATATACATTACTCCGTGAAGCAACGATTCCGTCATTGTGCTGCCGTTCAGTAACCTGCGTGATCTGCCAGTAATGTCCACCGTGACCGTGTCGATTCGAGACCGAGCGCTTAGTCGAAGAGGCCGAAACCCATGTCCTCGTCGGACTCTTCCTTCTCTGTGACGCAAAGTGGTCAGCAAACGTCACTCTGACCTTCCCGAGCCGGAACATCTTTTTCCAGCTCGCATCCGAGCTTCCATTCACAAGGAATTCAATGCGGGCAAACTCACCCTCCTCCTTCTCCTCGGGCTTCGCCTCCTCCACGGCACCTCCAGCAGCTCCTCCAGCCGCGCCACCGGCAGCGGGCGCAGCAGCGGCACCGCCTCCAGAGCCGACGTTCAACAGCAGGTCCTTGACGTCCTTGCCCTCGAGGGCCTTGGCGAAGAGGGTCGTCCAGATGGGCTCGACGTCGGGGACTTTGGCGGCGGTGATGAGGGATTGGAGTTTGTCGGCCTGTTGATTTGAATTAGTAAGACTGTTGGGCAACTGGTTGAGAGTAGCCGTGGTAGGGTGTATATGCTCCATGAAGGTGGGAGCAATGATGGAGGGCAGGCATACAGTGATCTCTACGCCATCATCGGCGAGGATGAGGGCCGCGTAGGAGGTGGCGAGCTCGGAGGTAGACATCTTTGTGTAATGTGGATGGTGATAGCAGATGAGATGCTAGACACGTTTCGGCGCGTACGTGCAAGACTTCTTCTCGATTGCAGTGCAGGGCGTGGGTGAGGTCAGGGTGCGGGCGGATTTGCATGTGGGCAATTTTGGTGCCAAGACTTGGGGATCATGACTCGCGCGCGAGACGGAGATGACTGAGGCGACAAGGCACGAGGGCAATCAGGGCAATCGCGGCTCAGGGCGGGCGGGGGTGTTTGGCAGGAGCTGCCGAGTGGTGGAGTATCGGATAGGATAGGGGTAGGGTAACTAGTTGGGAGTCTCGTGACCAGCGCGATCAGTGACTGGCAACGGTCAGCACCGCAGTGACACCTCCTCGCACTCCCCCAAGACAATCAATGCCACCATGACCGACTCCCCAGCCTTCCGCGCCCCCCTCGACCCCGCCGAACAGCCCATCCTCGACTCAATCCTCACCCTCCGCGACAAGCTCAGCCTCCTCAAACAAGACCGCAGCACCTACGTCAAATCCCAAGATGTCATCTCATTGTACAACGCTCTCCTCTCGCAAGTCTCCTCCCTCAACGCCCTCCGCGAGAACAAGCGTACCGAGCAAAATCGTGTAGATACAGTACTGGATGACTGCTTCCAGCTCATATCGCTCTTCTTCCTCACCATCGGGCGGAACAATGAAGCACCCGCTGTCTATTCGGCGGTGAGTACTGTCAAGCGGCTACTGGATCACTTGGCAGAAGCGAAATTCTACAGTCCCACGGATCTGGATGGGATTGAGGGCCATATAGTCAAATGGGAGGGGAGCGTTGAGCGGCATCCGGATGACTCGGAACATATGATCACGTTGCTGAAAGCGAGGATTGCGGTTTGCAAGCAGACGTTACAGGAGTTGAGGGATGGGTTGAGTAGGCTGGATCCGCAGATGTTGGCGACGTATCAGAAGCTCGTGAGCATATTGCGGAGTTTGTCGGCTTGCAATACGCGGTCGAGGGTGAGTGATTGATGGTGTTAGATGCTATGAGGTGAGGCTGATGAGAGTGACAGTATCCAGAGCAAGAGGTCAAGGAGTTCGAAGCACAACTTCTGGAGATACAAGATGGACTCCACGAGACTCGCGATTCACATGTAGGCCAGAGCGCAGAAGAAGTCTACGCCGACCGACTCGCAGCCATCAGATTGACAGAAGGTGGCGCGCGAGAAGGCGACGTCGTGGTCAAGAGTCTGCTCGCACGCTGTCTGCTGTGGTGCGAGATCGTACAAGAAAAGTACCCCTACCATGCCCCTTCCACCTCCCTCACAGACGACTAACACAGCACGCAGGAAAGGCAAAATCGACGACCGTTTCGAGGAAGTCTACACCAAACTCCTCAAAATCCGCAACAACCTCGAGCAAATGAACCTCACGCACGCCTGGTCCCTGCGCGAAACAGATCTCTACTCCTTCCAACGCCAGCTCGACCGCATAGACGAGTCGCGCGTCGAGGGAAATTTCCTAGATGCCCTCAATCGCCCCGCAGATCTCCACGCCCAGCGAACGCTGCTTTACCTCCTGCGCAAATCCTACGCCTTCATTTACCAGTACATTGTCTCCTCGGAACCCGTCTCGGAAGCGCTGCTGCCGATATATAACCAGCTGTTGACGCTGAAGCGATGTCTTGTTGAAGTGCAAAATAATGGCGGCGTGGATAGTCCGAGGGAATTGTATCCTTACTCGATGAAGCTGAACAGTATTGATAACATGAAGAAGGACGGGGCGTTTCGGATTGGCGATGAGATTCCTGAGGGGCAAGGGAGTTGTATCAGTTTGTTGGCGGAGTGCTTTGAGATGGCTTATGAGTTGAGGACGGAGGCGCAGGAGAAGGAGGAGGAGGCTGAGGAGCGGGCGCAGGCGCAGACGAATGGTGGAGTGGAGGTGGGAGGGAATTGAGTAGTGGACGGAGCGATGAGGATGCCGTGAGGACTTACTGTACTTACGAGACGACGGTGAGGGGTGGTGGTTTAATTGCTTTGCACGGCGCTGGAGGCGCAATATATTTGTGGCTGATGAGGGCGGGCAGAGATATGGCTCACGGCCGCTGGGAGGGGAGGATGAATATGTTGAACAGCACTCATACCTTTATAGAGCGCGGCGGTGACGCGAGACACGAAGGTGCAGCTCATACTACAGCAAGTCCGGATGCGACTGATATCTGGAGCATCGAAGCTACGGTAGGTGGCTCCAATAACAGGGGCGAAGCGCACTGTTTACGCAGAGCTGCGACGTCCTTCCTGCTTCTCTTTGGCTGGGCTTTTGTTGATGCTGCTCTGCTTGCTTTCTCCTTGGTCTCCTTCTCACTGCTCTATTTCAATAACGCGCATCGAGTACGAAGTACGTTATCTCAGCAGATTCAGCACATCGACATCCAACGAGAGAGACCCAGCATCCCCACACCAGCCCAACCTCAACCATGCATCTCTCCACCGCCTCCGTACTCCTGACCTCCCTCCCCCTCGCCACCGCGCAGACCTCAACCTCGAACTCGCAGAAGCCCAGCCACACAGGCACCATTACCCCCTCTGGTTGTGGTCCTCAAATCGACGGCATCATCCAGACATGCCTGATTGATTCCAACATCATCCTCGCCGCCTGCGACAAGACCGACTTCTCCTGTCTCTGCTCTCGAGCCGCAGCAGTCGCGGACTGCTACCTGAACTGCCCCACGGGTACGTCCTACCCACTCCTCCCACGAGAGGCTCCCTTCCAGCCGCTGACTACCCTCACTGCATAGCCCCTGGCCAAGAGCCACTCAAGGACGCCAGCAACACTTACTGCGCCAAGGCCGTGGACTTGCCTGTCGCGACCGTCACGGAGACTTCGGCGAGTGTGGTTACGGAGGTGAGCGTTACTACGGGGTCGGGTGGGATGAAGGTCAATTTCGGTCCTGTGACGAAGGTTGATGGTGTGCGTGTGACTTCGAGTAGCGAGGCGGGTGCGCGCAAGGCAGGCGCTGGGGTGGTGTCTGGGGGTGGGGTGGTGGGTTTGGTGTTGGGGTGGGTGGCGCTGCTCTGAGGGGCGGAGAGGGGATGTTGTGGGATGCGGATGTATGCTCGAGAGGGCTAGGGTAGGATGGAGTCATTGACATTGGGCAGCCTGGTGCCTTGGTTGTGTGTGCACGCAGGCTACTTTTGAGACGTATCGAAGGGTGGTGCCCTTATGGATGAGCGAGCGGATTGGTAATGTTCGAATGCAGAGCAACTCGTCGTTGTCTTCTCAAATGTCTCCTCGTAAAGCAACATGTACCAACGTCGTCGTACCGGATCGCTCCCGATCGATGCAAGACAATTATGCACCGCAGTGTCGCTTGAGGTTCCCCTTCGAAGATGTGGTGTTGCACACATTTTCGCTAAGATACTGAGCGTTTACCACCCAGGGTGTGGTAGAGGGTGCTGCGAGATGTACCATCCGTCTGTCCTGCAAGTGCTTCGTCCGGCGAGTTGACCACTCTGCGTCGTTCAACATACACTCAGATTGATGGAAGATCAAGGGCATTGACGGCAATATGAAGCTTGTGCAGAGGCGTGATCGAATGTATCTATCCCAATGCTAGGTGGCGCGCTCAGGACAACCCCAGATTGGTACGAGAACCCCTTCTATCGTCTACAGTCTATAATGCCAATAGTAGTACAGTAAGTCACGCTACCTCATACTTTCTATACCTCTGACGCCAGCGGATCGCCGCCGCGTATATTTTCCCCTCGCGTAACCTCACGCCGCGCCGCCCGTCACCTTCTCTGCAGCTTCCTTGGGAAATTTCTTCCAGCTTCCCAACACACTGATGAGAGCCGCAGCACCGAAGCAAGCTGTGGCGATCGCGAACACAGCCTTCAATCCAATGACATAACCGTCAAGTATCGCTGGAAGTTGCTCCGCGGTGAAAGTCCTGCGAATCTCGGTTGCGCCAGTGCCTAGGATCTGAAAGGCGTCGACGTTTGGGAGAGATTGGCGGACGGAGAGCAGGAGCTTGTTGTTGAAGGCGCTCTGGGCAGCGGAAATCGTAAAGGCACCTCCAATAGTCAGAGAAAAATTGATGATCGCAGTGGCCTGCGAGATGTCTTCCGGCCTTGCGTGGATCTGGGCGTTGGAGAGGGCGCACTGGAAGGCGAAACCGATGCCAAAGCCAATTAGAATTTGGAAGCCGATCCACTTCCCGGTTGAGGTGTCCAAGTCCAGAGTATACAACAGCCCTGTCCCAATTGTCGCCAGTGCGGCTCCGCCTAGTTGGAGGGGAGGCGTGCGGCCGATAGCCATCTGGCCGATGCCTTGGAGAGGGGCTGCGATAGTGAGGGGTACAATCATGGCTAGCATGCGTACGCCGGCTCCGATGGGCGAGGCGTTCTTAACCGACTGGAAATAGATGGGCAGGTAGTACAGCGCGACGAAGTAGGCACCCGCAAATGGAAGCTGATCTCTCGTTAGCTGTCTATAGGAGCTTTCATGTTCGTGTACGAAGTGATTACCATATAGGCGACTCCGTTCCAGATGTAATTTTGCTTGAACTTTTCACAAACTTCGGTCAGTGTCTGGCCTAAAGCCGATCGCTATGGATGCCAGATTATCTTACCAAGCGCCATACAACCATGGCTCTCTCTCCCAACCACCATTCCCAAGCACACCAGACGGTGAACATCGCGACGGATCCGACGAGCAGGCCGATGACAACGCTGCTACCCCAAGGATGGGTTTGGCCGCCGTACTGGAGGGCGAGAATATAGGAGATGATGATGCCACACATGAGCATCGCGCCGACAAGATCCAGTTGCAGTAGCTTTTCTTTCCAAGATGCCTCCACAGGCTTTGCGCTCGTGGGCACGACGAAGAAAAAGAACGTGAATACAGCGGCCAGTCCTCCGATGGGAAGATTCTGAACGATTTGTCAGCCTGCTGCATGCCAGTATTGCAGGCGTTATCAGCCTACAATGTAAAAGCACTGCGAGTATATTAGCATACTGTAAGCCAGATCACGTGACCATCACTTACCCATCGCCACGACACCTTATCCGTGAGAGCGCCACCTAGGAGAGGTCCACAAACTGCTGCGATACCGTACGTTGCGCCCACAAAGCCCAAGATCTTGGGCCGTTGATCGGGTTTCACGGCAAAGCCCACGATCGTGAAAATCCCCACTCCCATGCCAGAAGCACCAAGGCCCGCGATGGCTCGGCCGACGATAAGTGTCGTTGGATCTTTAGCGACGCCACAGACCAGGCTGCCTAGCTCGAAGAGAAGCATGGCGATGAGGTAGCAGAGCTTCAGCGGGAAGTACTTGAATAATTTCCCGTACGTGCTCTATTAACGCTGTCAGCCTGTGACCCACAGAGGATTATGTGGATTGGAGAATCACCTGAAAGGCTCCGAATGTAAGAAAATAAACGCTGCCATACCAGGCAACCTTGTTGAGATCCTTGAAGTCGTCGGTGATCTTGGGGATGGCGACGCCGATGATGGTCTATCCGAAATCAGTATTCGTACAACACCAGGGACAGAAGGGCGACTTGCGTTGTCGAGTGCGATTAAAAACATGCCCATCCTCGATATTGTCAGTACATGTCACTGCTGTCCACGTGCAATCGAGACTTACATCAAGGAGGCAATCAAAACCACCAATTTGAGACCGTGAACATACTCAGTCGATGCCTCATCTTGAGTCGTGTCTGGCTCGTGTATGCTTGAATCCTTCTCGGACTTCTCTAGTTCTGACATCGCAGATGTTCGCGGCGGTGGGACTGCAAGTGATCGTGTGCGACAAGCAAGAGTCAGGTCAAAGTGACGTCGAACGACAGCCGCCGGGATTCGAGTGCAGCGATAGCGAGGGAATGTAGTTGCACAACACTTTGCCTATCGAACCTCCTTATACTGTACGCGGACGAAGTAAATGTGCGAGTCATCACCTCATACCGGAGGCAATCTCTATCTCCTTTGAGACTGCAACGGCCAGCACGAGCAGATATTCGTAAGCCACTCGGATAGAAGATTGACCAGTGCCCGAAACCCCCGGCTTTGCGAGTTCGTTATTGCACACATTCCGACCGTTGTATGAGATCCTTCGTCCGAGAGTGGAGCACGGAGAAAACACCGGTGGCCTATTAGAGTCTAGCCCATTGTGCCCATGGCCTTGGTACTGAATGCGATGCATCCTGGTGGTAGATCTCTTCGAAGCCTGGTACTTGCTGCCTGGAGGACTAGTGTACTATCTGGGCCGCTGGTCATGTTGCTTGAACATAGTGCAGCTGATTATCTAGGTCAAGCCAACCTGGCAAGCGCCGAGGAGAGCTTGATCTTTACTCCAGCGATTGCAGTATCATCAGTGTCGCGCACGCGTGATTGAGGTAGATCAGGACACCGCTCTACGATTCCAGCAAAGCTGACAATTCTTCTCGCGCTCGCATTCAGATTTTCACGAGCGTGATCGAAGTGGCGCCTGCAGACCATCCCAATGATTCCACACAGCCGCCATGACCACCATGACCGGGATGTCAAGGTTCGGCCGAAGCGCTCATGAAGGCTAGCGAATCATCACCAGGAAAGAAAATATTTCGAAAATGCTGTACCCGTGTTCTGGATCAAATATGCGCTAAATCTATCAAGAGGACCATTGCATCAAGCCAAACGTCGTAGAACATGGCTGTTTGGGATACTGGCCAGCTCGCAGGCCTGATCTGCAGCCTTTCATTGTCCATCACGTCCAGCATCGAGCAATACACGCTAGACAATAGCAATCTGCTATAGTCTTGGCGGTACAGACTTTTGAAACGATGATAATCTGGCTGACTCAACAGCTGCACGACGCTAAGTCACGTAGACCGCATCACTCCGTGGTCGCTCGTCCGAGCCTCAGGTTCACCCTGCTCCGTTTCGCGTGCATTACATTTGAGGCTGAACTTGCACGACTTGGCCACGATCAAGTCACCACGGAAGCATCACCCCACTGCAGCCGCGTCTCACCTGTGACATTCCTTGGGGGCTCGAGAAACGATCTGGTCCCGACCCGGATCTCCACGCTCTGTGAACGGAGTAGCTTCACAGCGTTCTGATCTACCGAAGCCCAATAGCTGTCTGAGGCTCTTATGTGCCATCGCTGAGCCGCAGCTCTGCATCTAAGCCCCCGTTTCACATAAGCTCCATCTCAGCAAAATCGTCACCGTTCCAGTGCTCTTTGCGACAGATCCGTAACAGCATGGTCGGCCACGCACCACAGGGAGAGAGCGGCTTTGGCATCCAATGGGCAAATATGTCGCCAGTTCCTGACGAGCCGAGCTTGAAACGGAGGAAGGTGAGAAAGGGAACGCATAGTTGCTGGGAATGTCGCTCTCGTAAGATGTGCGGAGGCTGATAGCATCAGAACCTAGCATTTGTCGTGCTGACCCTTCGGCAGAAAATGCCTGTACGACTCACCGGATGACCCATCCTGCATCACATGCAGAAAGCGTGGCTCGGAGTGCGTGAGCCAGGTGGACTCCGCTGCGCCTTCAGAGAGTACAGAGCGCAATGCTCGTATGGGCTTTGTCGGCGACAAGTCAGCCTTTGTCGTCAATCAAGGTAGCTCCGCAACATCGATCACGACGCACGCGTATGCTCCACTCACTCCAGAGTCACGGGCATCACCTTTGCCTCTAGTACCGCGAGGAGGGGTTCGGGACGCCCTACTGTGCACTATTCCCTCACAGCATGATCTTCGCTTGCTTATGGACGAAGTTGGGCCACGTCCCGCTTTGGACTACAGGTTTTGCAACCCAATCACGGAACAGAGCATCGATCCACGACTTGCGGTCGCTGCACTTTTATCACCCAATTCGCATCCAGTCTTACTAGCCAGACAAATGCTACGCTTCGCAGCGGCGTTGCAGAGCATCCCAAATTCGCAAACGATTCCGTCATTATCGCAGCATCAGTCCGTAACGACCAAGAGCGTGATGGACACCGTGATCAAAGAGGTCAATTCCAATGATAACCTTCTAGGTACATTGGAGGGATTCGACAATCTGATCAGCGAAACGTTGTGGCACGTTGACTGCGGTCATCTTCGACGAGCATGGATCTCTTTGAGAAGGGCCGTCATGGTAGCACAACTTCTGGGACTCGATCGACCAGGAAGTCGTCGTTACAAGGTCTTAGATCGACACGAGTATCTAGATGCGGATGCGATGTATGAGTACGTTGTTCGCGTCGAGAGGGTGCTTTCGCTCCTACTCGGGTTACCGACGAGCACGAACGGACTGAATCTAGGGCAATCGCTTCACGATGAAGTCGTTCCAGCGGCGCAAGATCAGATGACGATTGGAATGAGCGGGATCATTGTCAAGGTTCTCGCACGCAATCAACTCGGGGCTACACCACAGAACCTGGAGATGACGAGAACAATCGATCGTGATCTTATTGTGCTCGCTGAGTCAATGCCCCTGTCTTATTGGCAGCCTTTGAGTTTTACAGGCCTTGAACCAGCCTCTATGCAAGCCAATAACGAGTTGCGGCGCGGCTTTGCCCACGCTTGCTTCCACAGGTAACTAAAACCTCGAGGAGGCTGACCGAGACTGTTGCTGACGCGATGAGTGTAGCATGATCATCCAGCTCCACCTATCCCTGCTATTGAATCCTTGTGATGCCAAGCAAAGGACGTACTCCAAGATGGCCTGCGCGAGCGCCAGCCGCGAGCTTCTCAGCAAAGCCATCGTAATGCATTCAGTCTACCCCAGCTCTCGTGCTAGCGGCCGCATGATGCATGATTTTCTTGCTGCTATCGCCGGCTTGACTCTAATGTTAGCACACGCCACTAGCCACCATAACGAAGACGCAAATTTGTTGCGGCACCAGCGCGCGACTGATCGAGCTGCAGTACAGCGTGCTGTTGAGTGATTACAATCTATGCGTGAGGAACGCGAAGAAGCTCTTGCGCTGAAATGTGCAACATTGCTTCAGGATCTCCTAATAGTTGAAGACGAGATTGCAAAAGAACGCAATCGACCGGAAGCTGCAGCCGGAGTAAAGAGCCGAAGCATTCTTGTAATCAAGGTCCCGTATATCGGACATGTGACCATCTCCCACAAGGGCGTCGTTATGATGACACCGGCTGTTGCAGAACAGCTTGAAGAGTCGGACGAGGATGTGACTATAGGCGGCCTCGGCAGTATCCGCGCGAGCTATCCTAATACGCCGGGCCACGAAGAAAGAGAGAGCGATTGCGACGCCCAGATTTCAGCCACTTCGCAGCCGATGTGCTGTGCGGCTCCGCGAAATCTGTCAAGTGGCGTGGAGACTGGCCAGCATAATCTTGCGATGCAAAAAGAGACTATGTTCCCCGATGCAGCTGCGGGCCTAGATGACTGGACATTCCAAGGCCTGGACACGGCGTTCTTCGATAGTCTGATGCGTGGATCGAATGATCCCCTGCCGGATGCGAGCTTACAACAGTCGATTTGGGACACCAGGACCACTTGGCCTGGCAGGCACATGGACAGTACTTCTGCTCTGCCAGATACTTAAAGCAGTAGAGTTAGCATCATCGCAGCTGTGACAATACATCACCGCTACCAGCACAACGAGATGCATAGCTGGATTTTGGCCAGAAGCATTCAGCTGGAAGAGCTTATTGTCGAGCTCAAGATATCTTCAATTTACATGCAGCTATCAACGGATGCGAGCCGGGTATTGTCTTCGGTGAGATTTGCATATGTCTTAGGCTGCTGTTACGCACTAAAGGCGTAACCAGGAAATCGTGTTCGATGGTCATGATGAGGAAGACTTTGGAACGATCTACAACTTAACACTCTACCATACTACAAGCTGCCGATGCCAATCATGCTCGACTGATGTGAGGATGCTCTGTCCATGCTATAGTGTCGGTGCGTACAGCGACTGACTGGAGTGCAATGAGCTTTCCGATGCCACATATATCCTACTACCAACTATCTGGAGTCGGGTGCAGCACCCACTCGTACTCGCCGTCCGCGCTGGTGAGCTCCTCGTCATCGCGAATCGCCGACACCACGTAATCATCAAAAAATTCGTCAAGCTCCTTAGTGATCTCGTGCTCCGCCTGACCAGTGGTCTCATCATCCTTGGCAACGTTCTTTCGCCCCAGCGCAGACATCCTCGTCGAGGGCAGCCACTTTCAGCGCTTCGATCAGCTGGGTATCGCCATCAGCATGGAAGCTGACATAAGGAACAGAGCAAGGCGGCTTTTCCAGAAGTGAGTTCCCGGGGATCTAGTTGTAGGAGGCGTCTGCGAGGGCAAAGTCACATTCTCCGGGCTGCAGTACGACATTGAGCTGAGATTCGGTGATGTCGACCATATCGTGTTTCGGGAGCAGTGCAACCATATCGTAGCACTTCGAGACCTCACCCCATTCGGCGGCGATGGAGCCGCGTTGGAGGTATTTGAAGATGCAAACGGCGAGGTTGACAATGATGGTATTCAGGTAGAAATGAGCGAGCTCTTAGCATCCATCGAAGTGGACAGCTCTGCGAAGGTACGGGAAGCAGGCTTTGTAGGTCGAGGCGTTCAACACTTCGTCAAGCTCCCCTGTGAAGGCAGCGACACTCATCTCAGATGTGCCATCGGTATGAACATTGTCGATAATACTGCGGACGAAGTCGACGACGGCCCTGAGGGTCTTCGTCTTGAACAACTTAGTAAGTGGGTACGCCTTGTCACGGATAGCCGCGTAGTGCTTGCTGTTCAGATTGCCTCCGTAGACGTAGCGAGTCAGCACAAGTACGTGAAGATTGGTGTGGGGGAGCATGAAGGGGAGACTTGCGGTGAACAATACGCCCGGCAGTCAATTTCGCACGTAACACTGAACTTATCGCCACCAGGATGTCGAAACTCTCGCCGATGAGGAAGTCGTACACGTCAACTTTGGCAAGGGAGCGAGGGAATAAGCGAGCAGAAATTGTGGTTGGCGCGGGAACGTTATTGTCGGCCGGCGCAGCCATGGCGGAGGGACGGAGGCAGTCGGTGCGCTGGTGGACTGGTATCGGGACCTTTCGACTGGTGGTTGCGGCTTGAACGGCAAGTTCTGACGGGATGTTGCCCGTGCTTGATTTCAGTGAGCCGAGTAGGGGTAGGGAAGCGTGAGTAGCATCGCGAGGATCATAATGCTTAAGCTGATGATGTTGCGCATGTCGCTGCTGGTACTGCTCATGCTGTTCGAGAGGAGTAGTATGGCACTCGTTCGCAACAGCCTGCTTCTCATTGCGCTTAGTATGAACAGACGCTTTGCCCTGTTGCGGCGTGGAGGCCGACTTGGATCCGGAGGCTGCCTGCACAGAAGCAGGGCGTGTCTCGGCATTGATCTCCCGAGAGATAGGTCGTGGGCCCATTGCTAATGCGGAAGGCTGCTGCTCCGGCTGGGATTCCTGCTGTAGCTGCAACAATGGGATCAGCCAAGACGTGAGACACAACATGCGTGGAGGGAATTACATTGTGCTGATGGTACTGAGGTGGCCTCTGGGCGACTCCGGCACGGTAATTGGCGTAGAACCGCACTTGCTGGACAGGAGTCTCGGTGGACTCGCAGTTGTGTTGGGACTGAAATGAGTGGTACTATCAGTGAAGCAGTCACTGCGCCACCTGCTCGCTCGGCTGATTGACTCGCGGGCACCCGGCAACCTGCTAGGAAAGCTGGGCTCGTTCGCTCCTACCGTGAGTCGCTGAAGTGAAGGATGACGACCCTACGCAATGAGGCGGTCACAGCTAGCCGCGAAATCCGAATGCACGAAGTACATCCACAGCGCCATACTAGAGACCGCGTAACACTTGGGCTAGATCAATGCTCGAGGTCTGTGGTCAGACGTTCGTCTTGAAGCTTCGCTCAGTCCGCCAACGGAGTTGTGCATGGCGAAAACGCTCGGATTTGCCCGATCTAAGTACGCCCCCACCACCGTATGTGAGCCGAATTGAAGAAGTGTACTTATTGCTCTGATACCTTCATGAGGCCCATACCTCTTTTCATCCCCAAGCATCTCCCCAATCGTCTTCCTCTGCGGCTAACACTTTCTGCGCATCCGGATCCTTCGTTGGCGCAACCTTCGTAGCGGCCGCCATCCCAATACTCCTCGACGCAAGGGCTGGTTTCACACTAGCTGTGTTGCTGACAGGCGCTTTCTTGGTAGCAAGTCCCTTCGACAACGGTTTGCTCCGCGACTTCGCAGCAGCCTGTGCATTCAGCCATCCCTCGAAGTCGGGCTCGCCTCCATCATCGTACGAGCTCGTCGCTCTGGCCGTGGAGGCACTACTTGTCGGCCGTGGCGAGGTGGGTTCCGAACCCCAAGCGTCGGCAGCAGAGGTGTCATTGTCGTCCAACTCGCCCCAAGTGTCGCCGAAGTCCTCGTCCTCTACTGTGGGAGGCGATGCGGTCATGTTGCGCAGGTTGGACCCTGCGCGAGGCACTGCATTCGCAGAAGGGGCGCTTTGTAAATTCGGTCGTACAGCCAGGCCGTTCTGTGGTGGTGTAGATGATGCGCGCTCAGCTGGCGTAGGCTTTGCGCCATTGCTGTTTGGTTGGATCTCGCCACTTGCAGCGCCGACTTTGTTTGTGAAGGATGATATGGCCCATCCCATCCACTGGTTGCTGGGCTGTGGAGTGCTTAGCCTGGTCGGACCGGCTGACTGCGACTGTGGGGGTGGTAGAACACTATCGGGTAACGTGCTTCCGTATTTCCGAACACGATCGAGGTAGATGGTCATTGTCTTATTCGCTTGATCCCGGATGATCTTCTCTCTGTCGACAAGGCTTGGACAGATAGCAGGCAGCATCTTCGTCGCGCAATCATCTTCCGAGAACATGTCTGCTGTGGCGGCCAAAGCCATAAGAGCTGCATTGCGAGCATGCACGAATGGATCACGCAGAGCTCGTGAGAAAGCAGCTGTTAGGACCTTCGCTCTCGAGCCAGCTCCCAAATTGCGCGCGATCTTACCCAGACAGATCGTGGTGTTTGTCCGTATGCCAGGTTGTTCGTCGTTGGCAGTCTTCGCTAAGTGCCGCAACAGCTCACCATTGATTACCCGGTCAGACAGCTTGTTGATCACCACCAAGACGGCCTTCACAGTCTGCTCTCGTACGATGGGCGCCAGATCACCAAAGCCAGTCACCATCTGAGGAAAGATCTTATCCGACACAGTCTTCTGGCTGAGGTGATCAATCGTTTGTGGCAAGTTCTCGAGCAGACAAACCCTCAGAGCGCGATCCGGAAGGGTGAAGAGCCGCACGATGACCGGTGTGATCTGCGCGTCGTACTCGTCTTCGCTCAATTTAGTGGCGAAACGCATGACGAGCGCGAGGGGTTTTGCACCACCACCGCCGAATTCCACAGACTTGAGCAGCTCGGGCAAGACCTTAACCTTGAAGAAGTCTTCCGGAAAGTCATCGGAGTCTGCTACGATTTCGAGTTCGCTGCGTTCACATTAGCTGTGCTCGATCTGATGCATCGTTTCACCATACCCAAGGAACGCTTCTCGCTCAATGTCGTTTTTCAAGCCCAAATTCTCGATACCATTTGTCAAATCGATCAATGGCGTGTCAAAGAATCCACCCTTCCTCACACCTTGGTCCAGAAAGTGCCCGACGCTGAGTCGCATTTTCGGTAAGGCGTGTGTCAGTCGTCTGTACGACGCCTGCATAGCCTGCGGCACATTTTTGACACTACCAATCTGGTCGCTCCCAGAGAACCCTCCGCTGAAGACTTCAGACACCAGTGTACCGTAGCCATATGAGTCTATAGCATGTATAGGATGCTGTGAGATGCTGCTCCATCCACCCTTGGCAACTTCGGGTGGAGTGTAACGGCCGATGTCTGGCACCAGACTGCCCAGGGTGAAAATCACGGCATCGTCTTCCTTCATTGAGGAGCAGATCTCAAGTCCAGCTACTTTCCACTCGCCGCTCTCTGTCGTGAAGATTGATGAGACTCGCACGTTGCCATGTACTGAAGCTGCTTCATCATTGATGAATTTCAAGGTTTTCTGTGATCATCAGTGCCGCCCAACGCCTGAGTGACCAAGTGGGAACGTACTGCGACATTGTGCAATCCCCACTTTGCGCTCTCCTCCGACAACGCTCTGCGTTTTGTAGCCCAAGCTAGCGGTGTGATGCGTTCAGTGGCGATGTAGATAAGCTGATCTGTCTGGCTTGCCATTCGGTCAGTCAATCTCACAGTGGAGACCTGGATATTCTTTCGATCAACGCACCTCAAGCGTGTCTGACACCTTCACCACGCCAGGATGTCGAAGTGTTCGGAATTTCCGCAGTGTATTCTTTGCAATCGGTAAGCGCGATCGATTCGCGTTGATATCGAAGGAGAATATGCTGCATTTCGAGTTGTCTTCCTGGCCACGTCTCAGCGCCTGATCTTGTGCCAATCTGATTGCTCACGCCCGTCACTCACCCTCTTCGTCCCGTTATGTAAGGTCCATATCGACTGATCGACGTCCACGCGATCGCCAAACGTGTAAGGGAAGGCGGGGCCTTTGGCAATTGACGCCACCGCAGACTTGAGGAAATCCATATCGAGTCGTCTGCCGGACTTGTGTGTCCACGCTGCGACTCTTGAGATGCTACGCAACCCGCGCGGAAGGATACCTGTCTTCACACAGCATGCTATAAGGAACCGTGACATCTGGCTACTAGCATTGCACGGGATCAGAGTGCGAGCGATAAGGTGCGGGCCGCTATGATCCCTGCAGACGCGCTAGCAACAAACGCGTGCAACTTCCACCCTACAAACGTCGATCCAGCGCTGCTTCTTCAAGTTAGTCTCTGGACGTTGCTCTGTCGTCAACACCAAGGCCTAGCCGTACCAACACGCTATAGGAGTTGAGGCCTTCATGAGCGGTACTCAGGTACAACACGCGCTCGTTACGTATATTCTGGAACTTGTACACAACGCCTGCCCATGACCTCAAGATCTCATGATCTCTTGATCTTGAGATCGGCTGGCGAAGGTTGAAAGCGTCGAGGGGTATGTAAGATGATCTAATGATTGTCATTGGCGACTTGCTAGGTGATGAACGATATGGTAAAAGGGCTTATTTGTGCGGCGGTTTTGGTCTGGAGACATTCAACCCCGTGCCAGGGAATGACGAGCATTCATGGACTTCCTGACAGCGACACATCATCAGGACGACGGATGACGCTAGATGAATTGCACATGCTGACATGGTTCGCAGACCAACACGGTTCAAAGCGTATGGCACCGTGCAGAGCACATTTCTGTAGTCGTCCTCGCACTTGCCCACAGACACGCTAGCGCACCCTCTACAATATAGCTGCCATTCAGAGCATACGGACTATGGCACCATTACGACACACTTTCTCTTGGAACCAGGAAATCAGTGCCCTTTATGGTGCTGCGGACGATACGCAGAGCCCTGTTTACTCGTCCCCAGGCTCGAGGCGTGTTTCTGGGCTTCCGGCGACCCGCGCGCACTCGCATAGCTCGCCAGCATCGCCACGTAGCACCAGAATATTGACCACTGCAGGTGAAGTAGCTCAAGCAGCACTGAAAATTGATCATGAGGGCCTGAGCAACGTGCCAACAGGTCCTAGACGCCATAAGTTGCCGTTCATCGAGAGCATAAGGTCTTCGCCCCACCTTTCGATCGCTTACGACAGCATCCCAGGCAGCGAGGCACTACTGCAGAGGCTCCAACGCTTCTTCTCACCTGCCGGTGCTAGAAAGGTTGTAAGAGACGCTGTCGGCTACTACGTTATATTCGCGGAAGATGCGGAGGGGAAGCGTCTCCTTGATCAATGCTTCCGTAGTCACGATGGGGTCATCTTTTCAAAGCAGTATCGCTTGAGACTCACCTGTCATGTCAACGGCTTGATGGGCGCTGCACGTACGGAATGGCTTGCCGCACGTCACGCACGTGCCGAAGGACTGGAGTCTCATTACACCAGAATGCCGGATGGCAGCGTCCAGGGGCCCGTCGCCAAGTCATCACCCAAAGCCCTCTCACCGATAGGACGATCTGCAAGCCCAATGTCGAGCACAATGAAGCGACCCCAGGAGGATACGTCCTCCGTGGTGAGCAGCAGCAGAACACAGTCTTCGGCGACTAAGAGTCGTCGCGAACGATGCTTCGTCTGCAAACAAGATGCTGCGTATAGGCCGACTGGACTCGTACAGTGCTCAACCTGCACCAAGCAATACCACCACTCTTGCCACAATGGGACGAACGCCCCTACACTCGGGCCAGATCACTTCCGTCCCTGGAGCTGCAACAGCTGTGTCAGGAAACAGGATGGGCTGAGCACTGCTGGAAATTTGACAAGGACTGTCATACAGACACTTTCACCCAGTGCTCCAGCCTCTGCACCTAGTGCGACAGAGTCCCGCAGACCGGCTGAAGCGATGGCGCCCGGAGCAATCACAACACCGCTGTCGCGAAAGTCAGGACACGTGCCTGTCAGTTCTTCTCCTAGGAAGGAAGCTGACAAGCTTGTCGAGACCAGTTCTGCGGCTGCACCAGTTGTCGCGCCTCCGCCCAAGTCGGGAACCGGTAAACTGAATCTTACGCGCAAATCCCTGCAGCAGATGCCTGACAAGACACCGACCCTGGCACGTCAGTGCGGTGAGATTGTGCAGGCTGGCTCAGTCGAGACCGCACATGATACTCATCCTGTGCCGATGGAGGCTGCACCAAAGAGTCCTGTTCGCAAAACGGATACAGCTATGAAGACGGTGGACGTTCCTGCAGATCCGACACACCCTCCCCCAGCCGCAACCAACTCTCGCAGTAAAGTACTCGACAGCGTAAGTACAAAGTCTGCCCGGCCCGCGATGGCGAAGCGTGGTGGATTCAAGGCCGTGCTAGGCAAAAGGGCGGCCAAAATCAGTACCGCTGTGCCGGGGCTGTCAACCCCTCTGTCACGCGTGGGCGGTGCTATGAGCTTGAACGCCAGTATAGCTCAAGGTACACTCCCCTCGGAAGCTAATAGACTTGACGACATGCCCGATCTCAACAAGCCTGAGCAGCGCCTGGATGCCGTTGACGTTCCTACTAAGGCGCAACGTGGCAAGCCTTTGCCACTGCGCAGTCACGTAGTATCCTTCGCAGATCTTCTGCCTGCATCTGAGGACCGTAGATCAGCAGGAGTGCCTCAAAGCAAATCTGCTCTGCCAACATCTAGCAATGACTGTACCGCCTCAGCTTCCAGTCCTGCGACACAGAACCCGGCTTGGACGGAGGAGGATCTTGCCCGGATTAAAGATCAGTTGGGAGACTCGCACAAAAGGCCGCGCCGAACAGCCAGATTCCCCCTAGTAGGCATGGCACTTGCCAGTGCTACGGGCTATAGACTGCAAAGCGTTGGGGTGAACAAATGGGTCGCTGACAATATCCCGACTTACAAACTCGACGAGGGCGACTGGGAGAACTCCTTGACCGCTTTGCTTTCGACGGGCCAGTCAAGAGGGCCGAATATAGGCTACTGGAGGCAGTATGATTGGACTGTTGGAAGTGGCGGGATTGGGACTGGATGCTGGTGGGAGTTGTTGCCTGGCAAGGTTGATGAGATGTGGCAATGGGACATCCAGCGCAAGCAGCCGATTCAACCGCGTCGTGCATTGTCTAGCGGACCCACGGGCATATCGGCTCGCAAGGAGCAGCCTCAACACGCCGTACGGAGTAGGAAGAGGAAGACAGGCAGTCAAGCAGCGTCTAGTCTTGAGTCGAGTCGTGCAGACACGCCGCTCGCAGAGAAGCTGTCGAAGCTCTGCGGAAGTCTCAGCACAAGAGATACACCACTGACTGGTTATACATCGTCGGAGGAAGAACCGATCATGAAGAAAAGACGGAAGTTGACACCCTCAGCTTCGACAACTACGCTTAGCTCCAAGTCTACTCCCGTTCCTGCGAAGACGAAGACTCCCATGCTCGTCATCAAACCAGAGCGCTCTCCACGGGCGAATATGATTGAGAGAAAAGCAACTACTAGCGAGAAACCAGCTGTGGTACCGGATAGCGCAACTGTACGCCAGTCGACTGGACCTGCAGACATGAAGCCGCGGCCGCATCTCGTCTTCATTCAAGATTGGAAGAAGAAGCCAGTGCTTGCCACAACTGCTGAGGAGACTGGTTTAGCTACTTACATTGCCCAAAAAGGCCCTCAGTTAGACTTCTCAGTCCGCTCTTTGTTTACCGAATGGCCTGAGTACCACCCTTGTCACGCATCGAGCAGCACTACACCAAGCACTCGGCTCACACGCAAGCAATTGTGTGGCAAGCCCGCTTGCTACTCTCGCCTCGAACCGTTCGGTCTTCCAGTCCAAGCCGCCTCGCCGGTTAAACGTTCCAATGTGTCACCAGAGAAGCGGCCAAGAGCCATTGTTGATGCTCAGCCGCATGATCCATACCCTTGGGAGGAGGATGGGACTGACGATGGAGGCGAGGGGAGAGAGGTTGCGAGCTTCGAGCAACTGCTGGGGCTGAGTGAGGACCCTGTCATGAAGATCCTCTACGAAGGAGATCTGGCGTTTAGAGAAGAAGTGAGGATGGAGAGTGGAAGACTGGCCAGGGGACTGGGCGTGTATGTGACAGGCTACGTAACTTGATATGCAAGCGGTGAGCTGATCTGACGATATGAAAGGGGACAGTGTTGCGCGCAAGAGTCTTGGTGGGCAACAATGTGTGGGACTTGCGTGGTCTTCTGGCACGCTGGGAAAGGTTCTAGGCTGGAGTCGGGGTCTTGAGCTGGCAACTGCATGCATAATGGTTACATTGCCGAACAGAATAGCGCTTATGCTACAAAAGGCAAGTGGAGACTTCATCGACTGGCGTACAACAAATCTGGAGGAGTCATATTTCACACCGACCTCGAGGCGAAAGCCCGTGCAACACCATCATCAATGACACGAGTGACCTTGCCAGCCTTCCAAGCATCTCCGAGCAAATAGACGGAAGTTTATTACATTGTAAGGTTCAGTGGCGCTTATGCAGATATCTGCGCACCGTGGCTCTAATTCAATACCATGCTCAAAGTTTCTGCGAGTGCATTCGAGATCCATGTATCTCCACAACCATGCACTATCGAGTGTGACCCTCGGAGCTTTTCACAGGACGAAACACTTCCACCCACGGTCCATGGAGCAACCCATTGACAACGCCTCCAATTGACCAATGCTCCCCCACCTCTCCGTTGACTTCGCTACCAAGCATTGAGCTTGTCAAGCCACTCCACCTCATCTTTCTCTTTTGTAAGCAGAGTGATGCAGACTCCGCAATCACCGGCTCATTCGTACCGTAGCTCCACTTGGCACATCATGCATGTTATATGCAGTGACGTTGCCGCGGCATGATAAAAGTACGCTAGGCGGGAATACAGACGACGGAGTATATCCGGATATACACGCAGAAGTGATGCAGGAGTGGGACTCGGTGAGATTAAGACTCGTGCTTGCGATTTTAGAACGCCATGAGGTGGAGACGCTGGCTAGAAAACGGTAGATGGTGGTCTGAGCAGATCCATCGAATCTGCATAGGCTTCGGTACGCGGTCAGGGCGATGTTCAACCTAGCTCGCGACGTTGGATGTTGATGCAGGCATGACATGATATGTGACGTGTGGCCGAACAGCATTTGGTCAGAGCCGCAGAGCCCTATGGCGAAGAAAGCTTCTCGGAGGAACAGCAAGATGGAGTTTAGTGCTGTAGCAGAATGGCATCGCCCGCTTTGCAAACCAAGGATCAGCAGAGCTCTCGGCACAGGCCGAACATGATGCTGTAGTAGAGTTTAAGGTAGTATGAACTCTGCGAGTCAACTTGGACTGCTTGTCTTGGCGATCCTCGACGACGGATAGGACGGTAGATGTAATTGGCACGATCGTCAAGCAGACTCGACAAGAACCTGATGGGAAGGAGAGCAGGCTTGGTGGAGCGGACTGTGCTGAAGCATGACGCCGCAAAGAGGAGCCTCGTGTCACCTATGCTCGTACACCCCGAATTTCCGCCAGGCCTGTCGAAACCATACTCTCCACATCCATGGCATGCTCGAGGCCCATAACATGGTAGAGGCGCGATACTAACGCAGTCCCGAATGCTTGCGACCCCGTCCTGGCAGTCCCGATAATGCGAAGCCACTTCCACTGCCTTGTCCTCCGTGCTGATGTCCGACAGGACTGCCCACAAGCGTCTCCGTGTCTGCCACCACCGTACCGTTGACTGCAAGCACATGTCTCTCGAACAGCCCCCGGGATCCTGAGATCGCCGGGAAGACATATGGCCCCGCGCCGGAACCAGTGGTGACGCCGGAGAAGATCATGTCCTGCTCGGTAGTGCCAAAGCTCGAAGATGTACTGGAGGTGGTGTTCGCAATGTACGTCGCGTTGCCATTCTGCGTAGTGGATAGGGACGCGCCCTGGAAGGTGGGTATCATCGAATGTACGGCGTTGGATGCTGAGAAGCTTTCGAGCCCTGAAGGAAACACCCCTTGACCCAGGGTCTGTACGTCTTTCCCGCGATTGATCGTAGCCTGAATGGTGAAGTTGTCGGCCTGTGTGGTGTACGATGAGTAAGCATACAACGGGTAGCTGAAGTGTTTAGCGTATCCGCTGGAAGAGACATCATAGCCTGTCGTCTGTTGTGTATTGACCTGGGTGTTTGCCCCATCTGTGTATACTCCAGTGTTCGAAAAGGCCAGGCTCTGTCGCCAAGATGCGGTTTTTCGCCCACGTGATGTGTTGATCGTGCTCTGGAAGGATAGACTGCGCTGTGCCTTGACTGAGTAACTGAGGGTACTGTTGGTACCATTGCCGACAGTACCGACGGCAGAGGAGACCTGAAAGCTTGGAGCTGGCTGGACAATCGAGGGCAGCGTTCCTGTGGTGACATGACCTGGCTTGTCAAGCCACACGAACACCTTGCCAGTGATCAGCCAGTACGAGTCGGTGGTCTCGGATAGCGTCGCGGTGCCATCTCCAGAGTCGTCCAGACCAGAGACTCGTATTGTGAAGTTATGCGCATTACCGTCACACATCAACGGGAGCCACGGTGTAATGTCAATCTCATCCTCTTTCAAATCGAAAGCATCAATGCCTACAACAGGCCGCCAGAGGCCTGGAACTACGCCGCCAGTAAAGATGATCGGAAATGGCCAGGCAACGCCCACTAGCGTTCCATCGATAGAGACTTGAACCTCGCGAAAAGGCGAGTAGCCGTACAAAGTACCGTACTGTGGGAAGGTGTCGATCTCCGATTGCAAAGTATTGGACCACCAGAACTAGATATGGTCAGTGTCTGCGCCCGCATGGTCAATACCGCAATCATGCATACCTCTTCTTGACTCTGCCCAGTCGCCGCGACCGTGAATATAGCCTTCATGGCATTGCGCGGTAAAGTGAGATCCGATGATGCTACATCGGACGGTACAGTGAACACACTGGCCCCGCCATCCGAGCCTTTGTGGGCGGAAACCGGCAAAATCACATCCGCCGGAATAATTGAGTCGGCCGCAGTGAAGTACGATGCCGTAAGGGTCGTGTTGAAAGCGCCCGTATAGGTTGCATCTATGAGATTGCCAAGGTCCATAATCAATTTACCTTGCTGCTTGAACAGCGACAAGTAACTGGTCATGTCTTTCGAGTAAGTCCACTCGATGCCGTTCGCAGTCGGCTCCGCAGTGCTTGTGCGGAAGACTTCGGTGTCGCCCAGATACACAATCCCGAGCCTGTCGAATTGTCGCCCACGCGACGTGACCGTGAGGTTCCATGTCACCCGATTGAACGAGCATGGCGGAGGTGTGTAGTTTCCAACGAACGGCTGACCGTAGGAGTAGGCAAAGGAGTACGACACCAGCGTCTGTTGGCAACTCTTCCGATGGTTCTCAATGATGGCAACCGTGGCCGTGCTTGAGCCATCTGTGATCTCGAGTGTGCCGTCGGGAATTACAGTGAGCACGGGAGGATAGACCTGGAAAACTTCGAGGAGAGAAACCGTCGCAGCGCGAATATATTGGCGTGATGACCGAGGCTGGACTAGCACGTCGCTCAATTTGGTTCCGGCGTGAAACCGGTTGGTCATCACACATAGCGTGATTATCAGGCCAGCTGCAAGTGTGGCTGCAGTGATCTTCCATAGTCGATGCTGCCGCAAAGACGCGATCGGCTGGTCTGCCGATTCATAGCCACAGTGCGCCCCGCATCCCGTGTGGTTCGCGCCACGACATCCCACCGCGAGATTGCTAACGAGATCATTAGATCTTGACAAACTGGCTTTCTCGGCATCTGCGACTAGATGATAAGCGGACATGATGGTGACAATTGTAGGTAACGCTTTCTTCGCCGCTTCGGTAAGGAACAGACACGCGGTGCTCAGGGCTGCAGCTTGTCCAGTAAAACGGATTTTATCGGACCAAAGAGTTAAGTCCGATGCGAGGCTGTGACACAATATCAATCTTGTGCGCTCGCACGAGGTCGCAGGCATCGACTTACCAATGGCTCTCAAGTACGACTGCTCTCCGCGTGCGTGGTCCTCCAGTACCGATTGACGGCGTGCTCCGCGGCCTCGCCAGAAAAGCGTTGACGGAAGTAGTTGAAGACGGCAAATTCGTCCTTCGTGAAGACGTATGAGTCGGGGTAGTTGTCAAGGTTTGACTGAATCTGATTGACTGCCGACTCAAGGTAATCAGCGACGTTGGCATCGAGATCGCCCTCAGTATTACGGGCTATGTCGATGGCACGTTGGTAAGTAAGCACACCGACTCCATCGACGCTGGTTTGTTCGGTACCTCCCATAACGAAGGGTAATCTATGTTCAAGAGTTGCGTGGTATGGTGAATGCCCATAGGGTGTCGTAGGCATGGACGGTGGACTTGGATAGGCAGAAGAAGGCAGCGGTGCACACATGCTGAAATAAATGTGCGTGACGTCTGACTGCTGTGACGCGAAGCGAGACGAGGCTAGGCGAGCGTGCAGAAAGTCGAAACGTGCGTGAGATTGCTTGGGTGAACGAAAACAGGGCTGCTTACATCGATGTGGCTCCAGCACCTATATCCCTAGCCGCGTGGTGTGCGGGTCCTGCAGTCCCTCCGAGTCCGAGCAGACGCAGTTGTGGACCGTACTCGAGTCGACAACGCCAAGGCTGATGGAAGCTTAGGATGGCAGAGCTCGGCTGTCGACCGCTTCTGCCGCGCGCCACGCTCTGGCGTGAGGTGGAACCAAGACGCCTCGATTGATGTTTACAGGATCCTTGTGCTGACAAGTGCCCGAAAGCTCCGCTGAGGCCTGCACTCCGCTTTCTGATTACAACGGGTGACGACTCGGTAGTCTTGGCTTGGTGGAGACAGAGACTGTTCCGTCGGTGTTGGCAAGTAGGTGTGATAGAAGGCTCCGTTCGAGCGAAGTGACTTTCGTGAAGACATGTAGTCCATACTGCCATAAACCACAGCTTCTACAACCGGTGCTAGCGGCATGCGACACTGATAGCGACATCGAGCTGCCACATTCGTCGCGGCAGTGCGCTTGTTGGCAAGATCTGCTCTTTGTTCTGCGGCGTTGAAGCTGCCGTCTGCAGTGGATTAGGCTTGCGGCATGCCGGAAAGCTTACCAGGGCGGATCCTGGCACTATTTTGCATTTGCCCCACGCAGACGCAGAAACAGCCGAGCGTCCACTTTACCACATGGCAAAGCCTGGGAACAGGGCATCTTGGGCTTTGACTTCAGATCTGCCTGGCTTGACAAGTCGGAGCGGCCGAACGACTGACAGATCTCTGCCGCATTCGAATGTCTTTCTCGGCAACTGGGCAAAAAGACTTTGCAACTACAGACGCTTGACTGGCCTGGATTGACACAAGCCTAGCTGCGTGTCTTGAACGTTGGATGAAGCTCGCGCTCCGCTGCATGCACGGGAGCCAGATTCAATACCATTGCGGCACAGTTGCGATACGCTTTGCGATAGCAGCCAAGTCTCAATCCTGGCAATCGAATTTAGTGGTCGGGTGTCTTGCAGGCATTGCATACAACCGAAGAGTGGGATGTCGCAATAACCCCTCCTCAGCATTTGGCTAAATGAGAGTGATACTGAAGGATCAGGACATACATGGTCAACGTAGGAATGCCATCATATGGCTGAAATCGCCTGGTATGAAACAGAGCAGTTCATGTCGGTGAGGCCATATCCTTGCGGCTCTAGATTAATAGCCAACGCGCATGTTGGGGTAGTGGTCGATCTGACCGCTTTGGCACCGCAGCACAGCACATCGATTGCCCTGCACACGCCCGACGCTAAACTGTAAGGTTACAGCAGTCTTTGACCCCCGTGTCATGTGAGAATCCATGAACTTTCCATGTTGAACTAGCGTTCTAACAGGACTGTTCTGACTTAGAGCTGATATAAATCGGCGCCTGATGCAGGACTGTCCCCCTACGACATGGATGCGGCTGTTGCGCATAATCAAACGACGTCTTGACAACAGCTGTACCGTGTCTGGGGATTCTAGGAATACAGCGTCATTGTGAGTGGGTCAAGATCTGGGTTACTGTGATCACGAGAGAAGGACGAGCGCAGCCCCATCAAGCTATGGCCATATCCGGAGACCAACATCCCGCCACGAGTCGAAGCGTTCAAGGGCCAGGACGGCCTGCTTCACCTACCGTGGTCGCGAATGGCATCGGAAGCGTCCCGGTTAAGTATGGTAGATTCATGCACGTTGCAAATTACTCTACTATGGGAGTGGCTCGAACAACAACTCCCGCGAGTGAAAACATTATTCGGCATTTCGTCAAAACGCAGCATCGCTTGGGTGAATGCCTTGAAGCGAGCCCCTTGCAATTACCTCTCTCGACGATGCGCTTCTCTGCTGGCGCTCATGGCTGCCGAGTATGGCACGCCGATGCAACATGGAAAGCGTGGAAGCAGGTGCGATATGTTCGCTCCGCAGCGCCAGCAGGCACCTTGATCAGGAAGATTGACAGCATTGTTCTCGCCGCGATTGGCGCGGCGTTACGTGCATCAAGCATCCATGAAGTCCGAGTTTGAAGCGACGACGAAATGTCGGTAGGGTAGTATTGAGCGTTCGTGGGAGCGTTCGACAACGTCACTGCGACGACGAAACCTTCCGATGAATCCACACTCCATAGCATGGTAGATACAAGAGTTCGTGCCCTGATGCCTCTCTGGGCTGCATCTTGTTGCGGAGCTTAGACGCGGCAGTTCTCGCATGCACGACATTTGCGGCTGAACCTCGTGAGTTACAATGCCATACAGTGGACAAAAATGTGGTGCAGCGGCGGTGGTGTCATCCGACAGACTGTTGCAATCCCTTAAAGTTTCGATTGAGGAAAAACAGCGCAGTGAGGCCGAAAGCAAAAGGCACAGCGGGTAGTCTTCGGTATGCGGCAGATCTGCGTCGCTAGAGGCAGTCCCGCGGGCCGAACCTTCGCCAGCTCTACACGGCGCTTGAGAATGACCCCATCGCTGGCTGACATGAAGTCATGAGGTTTACAGATACTAAGGGAGGCGGACATCATGCTCACATCGCGCCTGGGTGCACATGCACTCCAGAGTAAGCCCTTGCAAAATCACATCCTTCGTACGACATTTCAGCGAACAGCCTTCCGAGCACCGCCGCGGTCACGATCAGGCTTCACAATTCGCCCATACACCAAACATTCGCCACCACGATCCAACACATCTTTGCTATGGCAGCTCTTTCCACGGGACCGCATAGCGAATCGGTTCCGCAGCATCCGCAATAGCAGCACGCAATCGCCTCATTCCCCAAGTCCGGCACCCGCAATCCAAACCCCCGAACCCACGGGCTTGACCGCACGCCTCAGGCGCCTTTCAAAGCAGTATGGATGGGTGGCTGTAGGCGTATACTTCGGACTGTCAGTGATTGACTTCCCCTTCTGCTTCCTAGCAGTCAGACTCGCTGGGCCAGAGCGTATAGGGAAGCTCGAACATGCGATCTTGGGCTGGCTCACAACGACCTTCGCTCCGGCATGGAGAGTGCTGCAGCCTGCGGCGGAGCCGGTATGGAATGCGATCGAGCCTGCAGTAGAGTGGGTGCTGGGGATCTTCCGCACGAGACCGCAGGCTGTTGAACTGTCTGGGGCGGCTATCGAGGAGGCTGCTGTGAAGGCGGAGAACAAGAAGCGAGCGGGCGCGAGTACGTGATACGCACTGAACATCGTTACTCTCGCGTACTGACATGATGCAGGTATCTGGACCGAGCTTGCGATTGCGTACGGCATCCATAAGACTCTACTCATCTTTGTCCGTGTGCCTTTGGCGGCAGCGTTGACGCCCAAGGTCGCAAGAGTCTTACAAAGCTACGGCTGGAAGGTGGGTAAGGCAAAGGTGGCATGAAAAAAGGTAGCGGCGCCGAGGGAGGCTTATAGACGGGATGTACAACAGTGTGTAGGATATGTACAAATAGCTGATGCCGCTTCAATCCAAAGTCTTGGTACGAGTCTCTCGAAAGCGGAATTCGGCGATGGCTGGCAGTCATCGGCTTCTGCATGAGGTCGAGGGCAGCCAGCTCAAACCATGTGAACTTCCCAACAGCCAATGTTGCGCGGGCCAGATCATCGACGTGTTACTAGCACATGGCACATCCTCTCACGCAGTTCATACGAATGGACTTGTCCGCGTTGCCAACATCAGCAGCTACATCAGCGGTAAGCTTCGCGATCTCATCATGGTTCTCTCCCTGATTGAGAGCGCAAAGGCGGGATCTAAGAAGCCAGGGCTGATCAGGTAAACGGCGCTTTTGGATGAGCAGACCTTCGATATCTAGCCGAGAAGGCCTTCTTCTACCACTCTATATTCTCGAGCCGTATCTCGATCGTGACTGCAAATTCAATCAGACCGTCGGACGTAGCTTGCACTTCGTCAGGTGTGTCGTTCCTCAAGTGCTGATCGTGTCTGATTTCAGATATGGCATAGCGGCTAGGAACAGCACATCATGTATCGTCGAGAAGGACTTAACTCACGATCACGGCAGAGGCAGCGGTGACACGAAGACGTCGACAAAATCGGAAGGCGGCTTGTGCTACAACTACGTACATGTGGTCTGTCTTAGTTTCACTCCGCAGAGCTACTCACACCGGACACCACGTGAAGGTGCAGACCACAACCGTCCGGCTCTATCTACTTATATACACTATACTAATTCACTTACCACCATCTTCCATCTCCATTCACCGATGACCCGTACGATGAAGTCGAAGCTGATCTGTATGCCGTCGGCCTTTGGCTCGGCGGCCCATTTACTCCCGCTGCTGCCCAAGTTAGTCCGCCTTGTGCTGGCGCGGTGTATGCTTGTGCGTTGTATGCTTGAGTGTTGTATGCTTGTGTGTCGAATGCTTGAGTTTTGTAAGCTTGAGTGTTGTATGCTTGAATGTCGTATGCTGATGACCCGTATGCCGAAGGCCAGTATGTCGAAGCGCCGCACATTAGTGTATCGTACATTGGTGCCTCGTACATCGGTGTCTCGTACATCGGTGTCTCGTACGTGTTTGTCGGGTACATTTCGATTGGGTGTGTCGGGGTCGAATACACTGGAGGCTTGTAAGCTGAGGGTATGGCTGCCATCGACTTACCCGAATCGTCTTGTAGTTCGCCTGTCGCAAAGAGTTTTCCCTTCTCGGCGCGAGCTTTGTTATCTGCAGTCAGTTCAGGCTTCAAGCCCGAATCCCAGAGCGGCGACACGATGTTGAGTGCTGGTCTCAGACGACCAAGTGCGCCGTCGAGAAACTTGTTGAAGTGGTGCATGAGGTTGCACATCGTGTGCTCTGTCAGGATTAGGGTGTTGCTCTTGTACTGCGTCAAGTTGGCCAGCTCGATGCGAAAGAAGCCATCGAGCTTGACATAGCTCTGCGCGCTCATCTTCGTTCCGTTCGCCAATTCGAGTGCTGGGAGACCGTCGTGCGGTGCGCTGTTCGCCTGCGAGATTGGTAAATATTGCTTGCGGAACGTAGAGTCATAGGGGTACTTCTCTGTGATGGTCATGTTGCCAACTTTGGATTGCTGTCCGGTGGATGACTTGATGTATTTGCTGAAGCTGGTCATTTGCAAGCAGAGAGCTTCTGATGTTGGATCGTCCAGCTGAATGATGACACAAGGATGATTGACTGCACCTACACCCATATGGCGTTGACACGCTAGCAATGAGCTCCCTTTGTCAGCTGAGGAAGGGAGCCAGGCAACCATGCCCTCTTGAAAAGTGTTGTGTTGCATCATGGTGAGAAGATTGGTTGAGATTGTGTGCTTTATGCAGTATGAGTGCGTGAGCTATAACCGTTCAGACTTTGGAGTATGAAGAGCTATGAGAGAGAAGAGAGAATTGGAGAATTGGGGATCTGACCGCGTATTTATTTCTGCGTTATGTTGTTGCAGCTTTTTGCTTTTGCGTGTGCCATAGTGGACACGCATCTGGTTGGTCAAGTGTGTGCCTTTGACTCCCAAGTCACCCACTCATCGAATATTGCTGACCCCTCGAGACGTGCGATTGGGAATCGCTGACCTTCTCGAGCTTCCAGGGCGTCTTCACATATGCGCCATGGCAACAGCATGGTAACTATACGGGTGAATGAGCGGTGTCATCTGCATGGAAGGCGTGTTGCGGATCAGGACTCAGGTAGTCGACTATCAGGGTTGCTCAGGGCCGGTGCCACGAGATCCCTGCTTCACACAAGAGCGAGCTCCGAGACAAACGTCCAGCAAAGATTCGTATCAAGGGTAGGGCCGCTGAGACGCAGCTCATCTCTGCGAGTGACTCGCACATGCTGACCTGCGCCGAAGCACCTCCAGCACGTGCGGCACCATGCTGCGGCCATGTCGGCTGCGAGGTGGCCGGCCCATCGGGCAACGTAAGAGCGAGAAGGTGATCCCGGAGACTGGGTGATTCAAGAACGTGGAAGAGTGAGTCCAGTGCATCTCGTATTGTGCCTTCGCTTATTGGAGGAAGCACGGGCTCCTGGAGGGGGGGTGATGGCTCATCCTCTGTGCCATGTGAAGCCAAGCAGTGAAGACGCAAACCGACTTCGTAGTCGTGCCCCTGTGACGCAAATAATCGAGGAGTTGCCTCGACCATAGCGATGATGTGCATCTGAAGTCGAGGTCATAGCCGCGGCCTTCAATCTGAATAATGCATTTGTTCGGGAGTCACTGCATGTGCCGGCGCCAGTGACTAGCTTCCGCGCGGGTGCAGGGGTGTGCATACTCGTGTGCATTCACGAGCCTTGAACTTGTATCACCTGCCACTATTTGCTATTTGCGACAAACTTTCGTTGACACTCCAATACCAACATTCCAATTCACCTTGCTTGTCATCATAATATCGGCGACCAGTTTGCGCCTTGTCACTAGGCCTACCTCGAGGACATCCGGTTCTTGTACACATCCCCTACTCCACTTCCTACAATGTCGGACCTCAACACTAAGATCGAGGAGGAGCCTCCGATCTCTCCTCGCGCAGATGGTGACGATGGCGACAACGACGACGAAGAAGAAATCGCCGCGATGAAGAAGCGCGTTCAGGAGATGGAAGCCGAAGCCGCACGCCTACGCGAGATGCAATCCCAATTAGACTCGCAATCCGACAGCTTACGCGAAAACAAGGAGGACATCGACGCGCGGAGTATCTTTGTGGGTAATGTGGACTATGGCGCGAGTCCCGAGGAGATCCAGGCGCATTTCCAGAGCTGTGGGAGCATCAATAGGGTGACAATTCTACTGGACAAATTCACCGGTCATCCGAAGGGGTATGCGTATGTGGAGTTCTCGGAGCCGAATCTTGTCACGCAGGCGCTGGTCTTGAACGAGAGTGTGTTTAGGAGCCGCAATATCAAGGTATGTGCGGATTGCACCGTAAGCAAGATGAACGCGATCTAATAAGAGCTATAGGTGGTACCAAAGCGCACGAATCTACCAGGTCTGACTCGAGGCGGACGCGGCGGTGGAGGAGGAGGTCGTGGTGGGCCGCCTCGTGGACGCGGTGGACCATATGGCGGAGGTCCCGGGTTCGGCGGGCCACCAATGTATGGGGGCAGAGGAGGATACGGTCCACCAGGCGGTTACATGTCACGGGGCGGCGGAGGCTATCGCGGCGGATTCCGTGGCGGACGAGGTGGCGGGCGAGGCTATAATCCTTACTGAGCGCATACTTCGCCTCATCAATACCACGCCAGTGGGATGATCTTGTAGGCGCGGGACTCGGGACACTCGATGAGGCCCTCAGGTGGAATGCAGGTGAAACCTCAAGCTGTGCAAACGGGCATGCTGGGCATAGGGCAGAAAGAAGCCACAAAAGCTTGGGTTGACGGAGTAAAGAGCCAATTGAAAACGAAAGACTCAGTAAAAGTGATGTCCCTCCGGTCTGCTTATAAGAGTCAAGAATGAGGAATGTTGAACGAATGATCACGCGTAAGGTGAATGTTCACCGGGTGATGCTGCGAAGTCGAAGCTCCTCTCAATGAGATCGTAGAGGCAGCCACTGCGTCGCACGGCTGAATCCAGGGGACCATGACTCGCCAGCCTGACCGTGGAGCGTTGGCTCTCTAGGACACGGCGTCACGTTGAAGCTGCTGGCTTGAAGATGTGGGAAGATGCCCAAGAACGTTACGAGCCTGGAGACGCAGCGGAGACGGTCGCCAGTCGTGTAGCGGAGTGAGGTGAGAAAAGGCGCGTCACCCTTCACTTCTGGTCGGAGCTGACGATAGATGACCAGACTTGGATGAAAGCGGGAAAAGATGTTGCGGCCTGATGCTGTGTCCGAGAGCAATCTGGGGGCCGAAATCGCGGTGGCAGCGCGACGTTGGTTTTCGCAACCTGTCGATACGCCTGCTGCGTGCCTTGCTCGTTGGCTTTGCTACCGCGTGGTTATCGGCCTCACCGACGAAATACTATGAGTAGGCTCTTGTCTCTGGCGAGTTGCGAAATACGCACTCTTCTTGCATGCGCTCATTTTCCCATTAGGCGGTCGACAGTCCTGCGGGCGTAAGGCATTTCTACCTCATCTGGCGGGCATTATTGCTCCGCACATTGGATCAATATGAACACGTCTCCAACATAGTGGCGGAGTACTTAGCATATTCACCTGAGGAATCGAGAAAACGTATCGCAACCACAGTACATGTTCCCTGCATGCGATGATCCCACATGCCAGGTCTCGGAGCTCGTCTACAGCCTTACCAACAAGTCGGTTGCATTGGCATGACATGGAAGCTCACGCAAAACCTGACTGTCGTCTGATCAGCCTCAGCCCGTATGTCTCCGAGTCGGAGACATACAGTACGGCATGCACAAGGCGGTTTGTGCTTGCATACGGCATTCCCAGAACGCACGTGCATACAGTGTCAGTTTGAGTCTTCCGTCAAGCAACATCACTCTGCATGTGTGATCGGCAGCTTAAGCCGCTAGAGACGACGATACGAAAAGCAGTTGGACCTCTTGCCGTATGCAGCGTGTGGTCGTATCAGTAAGCAAACCTCGGTAGGCGGGGCGGCGGGCTTTGTAGCAAACTGCTAAATCGGCATCCACTCAGCAGCTCTTTCTCATGCTATGTAGTATCAGCTGAACGATGAGAGTTGGCCTTGAGATCGGACTCGAGACGAGTCGTGATCTCCGTCTTTGGAATCGCCAGTAGCTGGGGGCCAAGAAGCTAACGAGGCGGTGTGTAATAAGCCGTGCCAAATCAAATGTGCTGTGTCATGCAACTTAGCGGTCGACAAGGCGACCAACGTGCTCATGATGATTCAGCCACGGTACGGAAGGTTAAGGCATGACACCTGCATCGTACGCCTTACCACAAGCAAATGTCAGCGGATATCGGGCACTCGACAATGCCCGTTCCTGTCGCGCGAGACGTGCATATCGAGAGTGAAGCTCGCTATTCAGAGGAGAGACCACCGCCGAAACGCGAATGCGAGCGACACGCGCTCTTTGATAGGCTCAATTTTCGGCCGTAGAAATCAGATTGTCTGGCCGAGCGCAACATCATGCAAGATGCGGTACTGGCCTTTTAGCTTCCTTGGCCCAGCTAACCGCATGGGCCGATTACTGCGACCTCGAGATTCGTGGGATCATGCCTCTCCAGGGGTCCTCAGCCACGCGCAAGCGCAACTACATGTAGCTATCAGTCCACAACCACAGCGCATGATACCACGAGAGCCTTCCAAATCTCTCCCTCATTCACCCGTTCAAGACTCATCCCATCGCTTTCCCCGTTTCCATTCAGAGACCCCGCCAGCAGTCTGCTGACATACTTTCACTCGGTGGAACCAGGGCCGACTCACTCGCAATGGTTCCCCGGACGTCGCTAAAGTCCGAGCATGCGATTGCTTCTACGCCGATACTGCACGACGTTGCAGCTCAGGCAACAGCATCCAACCCTGTCGACTCTGACGATAATGAAGCGGTTCGACAGGACGCTACTGCCCATGCTGCTCAGCCCTCATCGAGTACGCACAACGGTCGAGGGCTGTCGATCCATCGCGCGGATATAGAAGATGCCGTTAGGTGAGTCGACTTTATTTATTCAGCTCCGTGTCTGTCGTCCGAGCGAGCGCTGTTTCGCTGCTATTGTACTTCCAATACTGCTTATGTTATGCTGAGAGTGTAAAACCTTTCTTTGCTTTCGCCGGTATATGACTTTGCTTTGGAGGGTACTGCGATGTTGACTATAGCACCTTGGATGACTATGGAGAGTAACAGTAGTAGGGCACCTAGGGTCGGACATAAGAAGTCGAGGAAAGGGTGTGCACAGTGCAAGAGACGA
Source organism: Cryoendolithus antarcticus (assembly GCA_002077065.1). Lineage (NCBI taxonomy): Eukaryota > Fungi > Ascomycota > Dothideomycetes > Cladosporiales > Cladosporiaceae > Cryoendolithus > Cryoendolithus antarcticus. Next base: position 156,211 of record NAJO01000019.1, read on the forward strand.
CATGTCAAGGTAAGCTTATATGTTTGCGATCTATACGAGTTGCACGGAGATGGCTGACGAAGCTTCGCTTTCGCTCGCAGTGTAACGAAGAGTCCCCGTGCACAAACTGTCAACGGCACGGAGTTGCATGCTCATTAGCAGGCGGACCGAACGTACCACGCGACGACGCAAAACCGAAGTCAGTGCGAAGTGGGAGTGGCAGCTCTGGGTCGTCGCGGCTCGCAACCAGAGACACGCTTTCGCGAGAGGGCTCGTTCAATCGCGCCAACTCCTATTCAGGTGGTGCTGCATCTTCGCAATCTACCTTCATCCCTACGCCCACCCCCAGTCATGGCGGAGGCAACAGTCCCGGCGGGGATTGGCAGGACTACAATGCCATTCGCGTACTTACCGGGTCGGTGGACCGCACGATCGCGCCAGCAGGGCAAGCCTCGATGCTGGATCTCGAGCTGATGCACCACTTCATGACCCACTACTTCGACGTCATGACCGAGAACTTCGGCATGGATCTCATGTGGCAGTCTACCCTGCCTCAACTAGGCATCACGGCACCCTACGTGATGCACGGTCTCCTAGGCTTCTCAGCCCTACACATGGCCTCGATAGCTCCCGAGCGAGCGCCACTGCTCCGCGCAGCAGCAGTCAAGCACCTCGACCAAGCCTTGGTGTCTTTCCGAGAGGACTGCGGACCCTCAACAGCCGAGAACGCAGACGCAAAGTTCGCCTTCACCTGGATTGTAGCACTGTTCGCCTTCGCGATCCCACCTGCTGTACCTCCAGTCGACGCGCTAGTCGAGCTCTTCTCCCTCGTCAAAGGCATGAAGTCTGTCGCTCAAGACACAATGATCTGGGTCGCTCAAGGACCTTTCGCGCCAATGCTATCGGACGCTTTCTCGGATGGCAGCGGCGTGACTGCAGATGGTCTCATCTTGGATTTCTCGGACGCTTTCGCACCAGGGAATAACAACCAGACGAGTCTCGCCCCCTTGCCCGAGGGATTCGACTTCGGGCTGAATCATTTGGACTTCATGATCGGCATGGGTGCTATGATTCCTGAGGAGCGAAGGACGTGTGCGGTGATACTGGCTGAGCTCAAGCAACTGTACACCACTGTCTCGAAGAAACGGACGCAGCACTGTGCCGTTTCGGCGATTGTCTGCTTCCCACAAGCAGACCCGACAGCCTTCATCTCAGTCATCCGACGGCGAAGACCGCAGGCGCTGGTCATACTGGCTTACTATACGGTGCTTCTGGACTTGCTAGACAGTAGATGGTGGCTGCAGGGTTGGGGCAGAGGGGTGCTGAGAGACGTTGTGGCGAATTTGGGCGATGAGTGGAAGAGCTGGATCGAGTGGCCGGTGCAGACAGTCTTGATGAAGACTCCACCGGTGCAAGGGGGAGGTGCGATGTCGATGGACAGTATGCATGTAATTTGAGACGGAACTTACCTGATGGCATTCACCTATATTGAGGCGCACGGAACTGCGTTAAGCGAAGGCGTTCGAGATAGGTCGCCACTCGATCATGTAGGATAGGGACTTGTACGATATGGTCTTCGGAGTGCCCATTTGTGTGATGTGGTAGGGCGTCAGTCGCCATCTTGCTTCTGTCGGGGACAAGACACTGACGGCAGTGAATGCCTCTTCGTGACCGTGAGAATGAATTCATGATCATGCCTGTTACTCGTGTTCTTCGGCATCGCCATCATGTAGTATCATTCACCGAGAGTCTCCAGTGCCTTCAAGCTTAGCACAGTCAGCAGCCTAAGCAACAAGTGGGGTCAAACTTCCTCAGGTGACGCCGCCTGCGGAACAACCCTTCCGTCTTGACCACCACCCCCCGGGTACCGCACCCAGTATCTTGCCTACGCAAGCATTGCTAATTATCTCCTCACAACCCCCATCAATCGCTTCTTCCACCCCGCTCTGTGTCATTCCGTACAGTCCGCGTTTGCTCCAAGCGACTTCTGTAGGCTTGCCGCGCTTGGCCTTACACAGCCACCATCAGTCTTCGGGATAGGAGCATACGCAGGCAGACGCATACTGGACTACAGTGGTGCGATATACCGCGCTGAGAGGGTCACTGGCGACAGCGGAGAGCGTACGAGCGAATCATCATTGTTGCCTGGTGGGATTGGTGGCCGTGACGTGAAGATCGGTCAAGAGACTGAGGGCTGTTCGGCATCATGTCTGAACTTCCGACGCAGGCCAATTTGAGGGTCACGAGTACGCATAAGCATACCATGAAGAGAACGAGAATGGGTAGGCTGACGATACTGCAGTCATTGCCGCTGATGGATTGTACAAACGCGATGTCTTTCGTAAGTGGCGGATCACTATGGTGAGCTGTAGAACGGATCGCAAGGCTAACACGCAACTCTACAGGCTTCCCGGATCCCTTTGCTGTGGCGACGATTGGAGGCGAGCAGACGAGGACGACTGGCGTGATCAAAAAGACGCTCAATCCGTACTGGAACGAGAGCTTCGACATGTGAGTGCCGCGCGGTGAATTCATCGGTGACTGATGCGCGCATACTGATACGTAGTAGGCGAGCTACTGATGAGAGCATACTGGCAGTACAGATCTTTGACCAGAAGAAGTTCAAGAAAAAGGACCAGGGCTTCTTAGGTGTGGTCAACGTGCGCGTTGGAAGCGTCATTGACCTCGATGTTGGCGGAGATGGTAAGTCTGGCAGATCTGATGCGAGACGGTCTGTGCTAACATCGGAACAGAGATGCTGACTAGAGACCTGCGGAAGTCGAACGACAACCTCGTCGTCAATGGCAAGCTGATCCTCAACCTTTCTACCAATCTCCGAGCACCCATCAATAATACGAGCAACGCAAACGGGGCAGCGAGACCGCCGGCTTCAGGCTCTGGACCGTCCACAAACGGCGCACATACACCCACGACAGCTAGTGGCGCGCAATCGCAAGCATCACTGAATCCCGAACGTCCGGTCTCAATGAGCTCTCGAACCCCTACCAGTACCTCTGGGACCAATGGAGCGCCGCCTGGCGTAAATGCAACGAACGGCGCGAACAGGCGCGCTGATGGCACTGGCTTCAGTGCCTTCGAGGATGCGCAAGGCAGGCTGCCAGGCGGCTGGGAAAGACGAGAGGACAATCTGGGCAGGACATACTACGTCGATCACAATTCGCGGCAGACGACATGGATCAGGCCGACTGCTGATGCAGGTCAACAGCGACAGAACATGGAGAATCAGACGAACGTGGAGAGGCAAAGGCATCAAGCCCGTGTACTGCCAGAGGATAGGACCGGCGCAAATTCGCCTACGCTGTCGGACAGGGCTTCGCCATCTGCGACACCGAATCCTGTGGCCCAGGCGAATGCAGCGCAGATGGTCGCGACGGGCGCGACAACGGCGGGGACTGGAGAGCTTCCAGCAGGCTGGGAGCAGCGACATACACCAGAAGGCCGAGCGTACTTCGTGGACCACAACACTCGCACAACGACGTGGGTTGATCCCCGGCGACAGCAGTACATAAGAATGTACGGTCAGAACGCTGGAGGAAACAACACCACGATCCAGCAACAACCAGTATCGCAGCTCGGACCACTGCCTAGTGGCTGGGAGATGCGACTCACGAACACTGCCCGAGTCTACTTCGTGGATCATAACACGAAGACCACGACATGGGACGATCCTCGATTGCCCTCTTCATTGGATCAGAATGTGCCGCAGTACAAGCGCGACTTTAGGAGGAAGCTCATTTACTTCCGCTCACAGCCTGCACTTCGGATCTTGTCGGGACAATGTCACGTCAAGGTCCGTCGAACGCATATCTTCGAGGACTCGTACGCGGAGATTATGCGTCAAAGCCCGAATGATCTCAAGAAGCGGCTGATGATTAAGTTTGACGGTGAGGATGGTCTGGATTACGGTGGTTTGTCGAGGTGAGTAATGATGGCTGGACCGAGTATGACAATCAGTCACTGACACAACGGCAGAGAGTTCTTCTTCCTCCTCAGTCACGAGATGTTCAATCCTTTCTACTGCCTCTTCGAGTACTCAGCACACGACAACTACACCCTCCAGATCAATCCCCACTCTGGTATCAACCCCGAGCATCTGGGCTACTTCAAGTTCATTGGCCGCGTGGTCGGTCTGGCCATCTTCCATCGACGATTCTTGGACGCGTTCTTCATTGGTGCTTTCTACAAGATGGTCCTGAGGAAGAAGGTCGCGCTCCAGGATATGGAGGGTGTAGATGCCGAGTTCCACAGGACGCTCACCTGGACAATGGAGAACGACATCACGGACGTGATCTATTCGACCTTCTCGGTTGAAGACGAGCGATTCGGCGAGAAGGTGACCGTCGATTTGAAGCCCGAGGGCAGGGACATCGAGGTGACGAATGAGAACAAGAAGGAATACGTTGAGTATGTGCAACCCTTCTCGTGCTGTACGCGGCAGTACACTGACTCCTCTGCAGGCTTATCACCGAATGGCGCATCCAAAAGCGCGTGGAAGAGCAGTTCAACGCCTTCGTTGCCGGCTTCCATGAACTCATCCCCGCTGACCTCGTCAACGTCTTCGACGAGCGCGAGCTTGAGCTCCTCATAGGCGGTATTGCCGACATAGACGTCGATGACTGGAAGAAGCACACCGATTATCGTGGCTATACCGAAGGCGATGCTGTGATTCAGAACTTCTGGAAGGTACGTGATCTGTGTCCCTCCATTGCTGTTGTTACTCTGCTGATATCGTGCACAGTGCATCCGCAGCTGGGACGCCGAGCAGAAATCCCGGCTCCTCCAATTCGCCACCGGCACGTCCCGCATTCCCGTCAATGGATTCAAGGATCTGCAAGGTAGTGATGGGCCAAGGCGATTTACCATCGAGAAGAGCGGTGAAGAGCAGCAGTTGCCGAAGAGTCATACGTGTTTCAACCGGCTGGATCTGCCGCCTTACAAGACTTATGATGCGTTGACGCAGAAGCTTACATGGGCTGTGGAGGAGACTGTGGGCTTTGGGCAGGAGTAGTCCGGGCGAGGATGGGAGGGAGATTGGCGTTATGGGAGGGGAGAAGGGACAGTCATGTAGGGGCGATGCATTGTATACAATCGAAGGCGATGCGCTTTTGTGATGCGATCTTTACAATATTACTCCGCCTCCGACTGAAGTATCTGCGACCTAGGGAGGACTTACGCAGGTAACAGGCTCTTAGGGTATTCACCCGCCCTAAGCCCATTCATTGCCACCACGTTCGCTCCAACGCTATGATCCCACTCCTTCCATGCTCTTGTACATTATGACTGCAGCCTCGCATCACGTGCCCTCATCATCCACTCACGCCTTCGCACCAATCCGCCTCGCTGGCACACTCTCCACCTCATCATCACTGCTCTCCTCCTCACTACTCCCTATCATGATCCCACCTTTCACAATCCCAGCAGAAACCCCGACCTTCTTCCCCGTTGAAGCCGAAGCACCAGGCGAAGCGTCTCCGCGGACGGCTTCGAGGGCTTGCAGCTTGGCGCGCACGTTGTCATTCTGGATCGTCGCGGCTCTGGGACTGGGTTTCGAGGCTGGGGTGGAGGTCCTGGGGGTGAGGGCTGGAGGTGTGTTGGTGAGAGCTGTGGAGAGAAGGGAGGGTCGACCGCGAGGTTTTGTCGCGGGCTTGGGTTGGGCAATGGGCTTCGGGGAGGGCGCGAGGATTGCGGAAGAGGTGGCTCGGGGGATTGAAGCGGGCGGGGTGGCTTCTCCATCATCATCGGAGGGAGAAGCGGCGTCGTGTGATGTGCCGTTCACTGGGGTGAAAGACGAGGCAGGACGCATGCTTGGTTTCTTCCCTGCTGGCGGACGGCCGCCAGATATTTTTGGGTAAGTCGACGTGCCGTTCGTGGCTGTAGCAGCCGCGGTGGTAGTGTCTGACACTGCACGAGGACGGGGACCTGGCTTGCGATGCTGCGGCCCGCGTTCACGTGAAGGGCGGGGATCATTTGGCAGAGCATCGGGGTAGCCTCCACTATCCTCCGCGGCGTGAGTCGAGAGGTACGTAGGGAGTGTCCGGCGACGGTTTGCACCTTTGTCATTGGCACTGGGAAGGAGCTCCTGCTCGTCATCGGAAGTAATGTCGACTTCCTCGTACTGAACTGCAGACTTCCGACCTCTGTTGCCTTTCGTGCTGGCTGCAGACGTGACGCCAGGGTTCAGTCGTTCAGATCGGTAAGCGGAGTAATTTTCGTCCTTCTCCACCGGGATGAGAGCTTTCTTCGTATTGCTCGTAACGATATGACACTCGCGCTCCCGTCTCTTGTAGCGCTCTCGACTGAGAGTCTTGGGATCTGTTAGCTTCCTGGGCGCCAGATCGCTCTTCAAGAGGTCCTCAGGACCAGCTTCATCGAGGATCTCACGGCGCAGCTGCGCCTCAGCAGAGTCATCCACTTCACGCTCGGCGTCCACGTCGTCGCCATTAGCAGCAGCTAGGGCGGCACGAGCAGTCTCCTTGGCTTGAATCTCAGCAAGGCGATGACTGGGTATAGACAGTATGACAACACGCTTTTTCCCCTTCAGCCAGGCTTGCATCATGATGAAGCGTCCCTCAGACTTCGCGCGTTCCAGGGCGTTACGCTCGCGCTCCTTTTCGAATTGCCGCTGCACTTCGCTCTTTGAGGTAGTTGGAGCATTTTCCGTCTCTGCGAGATCAAGACTGCGGAAGCCTGCGGCTGCAAGACGTGGCTTCTTAGCCTTCTTAGCCTTGGTCATGTTAATGTCCTCACAGTCGCCGCCATCGTCATCGTCGTTTGCGCGCTTGCGCTTTGAGCCGCTGATAGTCATGGAGTCGCCGTGGGCACCGTTGGTGACCTCCATTGGGTCTGGGTAGTTGTATGCGTCATCGTCGTCCTGATAATCGACGTGCATCTGTGCAGCAGGTGGGACGTAGCCTGCGGTACGAACTGGTGCATATCCGTCGAAAGCCCCGTGTGAAGGTGCACCAGCGACCATTGCAGCTGGCGAAGGCAGTGCATCGTTTGCTTGACGAAGCCGACGAGCCAGCAACGCGTTCTCATCAAGCTGGCTGGGACTGCCACCGGTGAGCGCCGGATCAATGGCCGCACCACCAGCTGGAGGCGAGTACTCGAACTCCACCCGGCTTGGCTCAATGTCACGCTCGTGGTCATCGTCGAACTCTGCCTCGTTCTCTTTCGCCTTCTGTGCAGCAGCCTTCGCACGCTTAATGCGACTAGACTCTGTCCTATCCACAGCATCATCGTCCTTCAGCCAATTCAAATTGCTCACACTGAAGTCCACGAGAGCTCCGACACTCCTGGCATCCGCCACTTTCTTCGTATCATGTCCAAGCAATGTGCCCTTCGGCTGATAAGGGTCACTCTTGCCCTCCTTGACGCAAGCGCCAGCGAAGCAGATACCCAAGCAATGCGGACAGCTCCACGCCTGGTCTTCCATGATTTCCACGGGCATCTTGTCCCAGCCGCGGAACAAGCTCCCGTAGCACCACGCTCGATCGCAAGTAGTGCAGAATGCCATCTTCCAATTCGGATGCCGCTTCTGGCACACATGACAGGAAGTGTTATTCTTGAGCCACGTCTTGCTCTTCTTCTTCGCGACCTTCTTGACCATGCCGTCGTCACCCACAATAATGTCCTCGTCATCGTCCTCGGCGTCGGATTTGAGCTCCTCAGCAGACTTATGCACATCCTTCCATGGACGGCGCTTGAGCTGGTCTTTGCAAATCTCGGCGAGGGTTTTTTTGCCGTGGCGCCTGCGTTCATCATTGAGTGTCAAAGGAGTCCTGTCAGTGACTGCGCCGCCATCAAGAGCAACGATCAACTTGCGCCAAGTCTCGTATTTAGCCGCGAGCTCCTTCCATCGAAACTGCTCCACCCACTTGAGGCCGCTGATGCAGTAGCAGGAGCGACCCATGGCGTAGCATTCCATGCACACATCGTACGGGTCTCCCTCGTCTTGCCCGGCATCGTCATGGCCTAGCATGTCCTTACACGAGCCGCAGGACAAGAAGCGATTGAAGATGTTGCCTCTGCAGTACGCGCAAGTGACATTGCTGTCGAACGGTAAGTATTCGATGTTCTTGGGTGTATCACGGTCGTCGGGATTGAACATCTCGGACAGCAGGACCTGTCGGTAAAGTATGAAGAGCTTCTTGAAGTCTTTGACAAGTTGCTTGATCTTGGTGGAATGGAGGAATTGGTGCGCATTATCTGCGGTCATTCGAGCAGCCTGCTGCTGTGCCAAGCTGAGAAGCCCGCTGTATTTCTGCAACGTGAAGTAAATGATGGCCTTGTTTTTGTACTGCTCATCGCGGCAAACGATTCGGCTTCGAGGTAGCGCCTCGTTCAATGCCATCTCAAGCGTTTCCACGGTCGTGCGATTCCATGCTACTTTCATGGTGCGAGTGCCGCGGTTCCAGACCTGATGTGGTGCAAGAGGTGGGATCAGGATCAAGTCACCTGGACGCTGCTCTACGACATAGACATTGAAAGGCGCTTTCTTCCAAGCCACGACCTGGGCAAAGTGGTTCTCCACCTCGATGTCATGTCCAAGAGTGTCCAGCCAATACTCCGCGACTGTGTGTCGATCGTTCGATTCAGTCATGAACCAGATTGACGAACCGGGCTTGGTGATCTTGCCCTCGTCATCAACGTTGGCGCTCGCCTCGACCATGATGTTCTGACCTAGGCTAGCACACATCTCTCGATGCGCAGGTGTGTACGTGCCTTCGTGTCCGATGTAGCACATGAGGTTCTCTGCGCGCATCTCAGGGGGAAGAGAGCTCATCAGGTCACCCGCGCGTGCGATACCCTTGCTTGCGCGCACTTGCCCGTCAGGTACCGACCCCGGGCCGCCAGCCCCGCCGGTGTTGTCGTTGAGGTAGGCCAGCGACTCCGGGATCTGCTCTCTGACTTTGTCCCACCACACAGGCGGGCAATCTATATCCTTCAGGTACACGCGCTGCTTCTTCTTGTCTTTGTATGCGCCCTTCTGTTCAAAAAACTGGTTCGTAAGAACGCTCATGTTCTTCAGGTAGTGCTTCATGCTCAGCGGGATGTATTCCTTTGATCTCAGGTCCCGAGCTTGTTCCACCTTGTCGCCACAGTTGTCGCGCAGCCACTTGGGCTGGAAGGTCCATGGGTCCAGGCGATCATCGAAACCGTCGATGACCAGAGGCTTCCCACCATTGATGACATGAAGGAGGACGAGCTTCTCGAAGGCAACAATGCCCTGCTCGTCGATCATTTCACAGCCGATACGGTCGACGTAGGAGAAGTTCGGCGTCGATTCGACCAGCGCCTTGAGATCGAAGTCCGGCGGGATGGGGTCAAACGATGCGCGGGGGCGTTGGGCAGGCATGATGGTGGAGAGTGTCGCCCACTCAGGTTCAGATTACGCCAGTATACCAAGGACTTCTCTCCGCCTACACGCTACACGGGCCCAAGCAATATGAAGCTCGTGAAAGCACCTTCAGCACTATGGATGCAGTCGGAGTCGCATCGCTTCGCAGGATCGAGCATGCAGGGCTCGGCAATAACGTGAAATGCGGACCAGACACTCTCAGCCTTGCGCAGATCCTCGTCGCGCTTGATAGCCACTATGTTCAGCGAGTCGTATCTGGCAGAGAGATGAATGAGGTGATGGAGCTCGCGATCCAGTCGCGTGTGGAAAGTGGAGGCTGGAGATGCCGGCGGATCCTACGTTTCTCCGCATACCGTGAACTCTACCTGCGCGCGCTCTGATCACTTCCAGACTTCACTTCCGAACGTGCATGTACTTCTTGAATACACCATAGAGCGCATGCTTTGATGCTGTGCCACGTTCGTGGACGCACTGTAGACGATGTTCATCGAGAGGCCTGCCCGCGCTGCTTAGCTGCGACGCTACGAGCAGTGGACTGCACACACTTCAGGACCCAACCAGTAGGTCACCGACATGCCCTTTCTTCAGTGCAAAAAACACATATTGAGAAGGTAAGCAGTCATCCTACATTTCCTGTCCGACCACATTTCCTCGCGATGGCACTTCCGGCCATCATGCGCTCTTCCTGGATCCCTCGATCTTCAGCTTTCGCGCGCACTTCCAAGCAATTACAAGCACATGCCCTACAGCGACGGTCCTGGCGTCTGAATTCATCGAGACTATGGCTCGGCTGCGGCACGAGTGCCTCGCATACTACGCTCAAGCCGCTTTTGGTCACAGAAACGGCCACCGCTGGACGATCAGGCGGAGCTCGGTTCCCGTTCCAACGCCAATTGTCGACAGCGCCGATCGCCATGCCGCAGCCCCCTGATCCACCAGCTGTCTACACGCCTCCAACATCGGGCGTACTCTCCCTTCTGCCAGCATCCTTTGTACCCTACGCCGAGCTCTCCCGCTACGACAAGCCCTCAGGCGCCACCTACCTCTTCCTCCCATGTCTCTTCTCGACCCTCCTCGCCGCCCCCCTTACAACCCCCGTCACGTCCCCTCTGACTGCCCTCTCAACGGCAGCGCTCTTCTGCGCCGGCGCCCTGATTATGCGAGGTGCAGGCTGCACCATCAACGATCTCTGGGACCGCAACCTGGACCCGCACGTTACGCGAACTCGCCTTCGGCCACTAGCTCGGCGAGCTGTAACGCCTTTCCAAGCCATAACCTGGCTCGGCGTCCAACTCTCAGCTGGCCTAGTAATACTGCTCCAATTCCCACCCTCCTGCTTCATCTACGCCACGCCCTCCCTCCTGCTCGTAGGCCTCTACCCGCTTGCCAAGCGTGTCACGAATTACCCCCAATTCGTCCTCGGCCTGACCTTCTCCTGGGGCGCGATCTTAGGCTTCCCAGCCCTAGGCCTAGACCTCCTAGCCTCGACACCGCATCTCGTAACAGCAGGCTGCCTATATGCCAGCTGCGTAGCCTGGACCCTGGTCTACGACATGATCTACGCCTACCAAGACATTCGCGACGATCCGAAAGCTGGGATCAAATCTATTGCTCTCGCTCAGGCAAAGCACCCCAAGACATTCCTGTCCACTGCCGCAGCGGCGCAAGTGAGTCTGCTGGCTGGCGCCGGGTTGGCCATAGGGGCTGGGCCGGTGTATTTTGGGGGTGTTTGTGGAGGCGCGGCAGCGACGTTGGGGTATATGATTTGGAAGGTGGATTTGGGGAGTGTGAGTGATTGTTGGTATTGGTTTAGGAAGGGCGCATGGTTTGTGGGAGGGGCGATAAGCACGGGGTTAGGGGCGGAGTATGTTGTTAAATATTTTGGGTGGGATGGTAGGAAAGTGGAAGGTGTGGTCATGTTGTGAAGAAGTAAAGCACATCAGATGCAAGTCAGAGCTATTGAACTACTAACCAATTCCTCAATTGCGCCCCAGCGCCTGCCCACCCCATCGGCGAGCCGGACTTCTTACAATCCCCACTCAATTGCCGCCTGCCTCGCATTCAGCCACAAGTCATCGCCGAAGTTGTCGATGGCTAGGGTTTCAATGAAGTCCGCCAGCCCCTGACGCCTCGCCTGGACGCGTCGTGACCAGGGGACCGCCATCGTTGCGCACGCCTCCATATTCTTGACCCACTGAGGGTCATCCAGATTGATGAAGGTGTCCTGGAAGCGGTCCTGGGAAACGGGTTAGTGACTGATGCAAGCTGAGTGAGTGATCGATTGAAAGCGATGATGTTTACGAATACAAGAGGCGCGGACTCAGGCTCACTTGGGAGGACGGGAGAGGTGCGGGTGCGAGAATAGAGGGCGCCGCGTACTGCAGTCTGGTTAATGATGCGCCAATGTAAACGGAAGTTTGGGATGATGCTTACGGCGTCGGTAGACGGACCGAAGTGATGGCATGATGATGGCTGCCACCGGGAAACGTCTTGCTTGAGCGATGTTGGTATATTGAAGTGGAAGCAGAATTTGCATTTGATCCAGTAGCGAGCGAGGCGAAGCGGTTGAGCCAAGACGCGGTGAGTATGCAAGAAGGCAGGAACGACAGTGAGCTGCAAGGGCCGCTCTGCACCTGCCTGCTCACAGCTCATATAGTCAATCTCACGGAACGGACGTCCAGAGCTCACCAGAGGCATCGTTCAATCACTCGCATGTCATTAGACACCCCCTGAGTACGCGATCCGTTTCTAGGTGCGGTACAAAGCATCCAGTACGCACACTCATAGCGACACGATATCTGGATACCACGCTTGGCCGATTCTCTCCACTTCGCGAATGAACTTCGGACTCTGGATCTCCAGTGCGCGATGACCTCTCACTAGCTTCGGATCGTGATCGTCGGGCACATAGAAAGGGTTCAGCAGTAGTCGAATATATGCCGTCTGTAGCGCGTTGAATGCCTGGAGCCGGTGTCAGCAATTGCAATCAAGAACTTCGACACGTCAACTCACTGGCAACAAATCGCCTCCCCTTAGCCCCAGCACACCGATCTTCGCCGCCTCTGGTGTCGGTGCAATCCGGCCCTCCATGTCAACGACAATGACGAGCTTGACGCCCGTGTTAGTCAGCCAGCCGTACAATGCAATCCGCTCATCTAGAGCATGGAGCAAGCCGAAGTCCTGAGAGGTCTTGGACGGCATGCGGGCTTCGAAGATGTCGAGGGAGGAGTTGAGCATGAAGGTGAACTCGAGTTTATCGCGGGGTTCTTCGTTTGAGTTTGGGCCCATGACTGGGAAGAGGGAAATGTGGAGAGGATTGTTCTGGATATCTCAGCTTCAGTTTGACTGCCACGTATTCTAGGAAGACTCACCTGTCTACCTATCACGCCTATGCAGGCAATTGACGGTATGCGGGCCTCCATTCTGGCGAATTGCGATTACAGTTTGTCGATGTCTTCGTCAAGGGCCGTGCATAGTGGCAAACTTCACGCTCTCACAGAGGACATTGAATGCGGATCGCTTTGACAGCGGCGCGTGCTCATTGACTTTAGAAGGTGAGGCGTAATGTCGAAGTGATTCCAGCGCAGCGAAGACGGCAGCGATGTCTGTCCAGTGCGATCTATCCGAAGTTCGACCGTGCTCCGATCTCCCTCAACCAATCAGCGATCACTCAACTCAAAGTGCATCATCTATCTCGAGAGCCGCCACCAGAAGTCCGACATACACCAGGCGCTCCACTCTCCACTCTCTCTCTACCTCACATTCGCAGCCATGTTCTCAACCACACGGCAAGCGACGGCTTTGGCGCTGCGCGGTACGACACACCTTCGAACCACTCCTAACCCACAATGGCCCTGCTAACACCTCCTCAGCCAAGCCGATGAGCGCACTCCTCCCCCTCCGCGCCGTCAATGCTGCCTTCATCTCTTCCTCGGCGTCGAAGCCCGCGGCGCCCGCAATGCAGACTGGCGGTGTGGTCGCAGGGAACCCGGGCACACCACCACCAATGAAGGCGATCACAGGCAAGGCGCACCGCGAAGTGCCATTGCCAAGTCAAGAGGGGAAACAGGGAGTGATGCAATACGCGCTGTAAGTTCAGAATGCTTGAAGAGCGTACGTCGTGGGCGAGAAGGCTGACACGGGAGACCAGCACAACCCTTGATCAAGTAGCCAACTGGGCCCGTCAAGGCTCTCTTTGGCCTATGACCTTCGGCCTCGCCTGCTGCGCTGTGGAAATGATGCATTTGTCAACACCTCGCTACGACCAAGATCGTATGGGCATCATCTTCCGCGCCTCGCCACGGCAGTCAGATGTCATGATCGTGGCCGGCACACTCACAAACAAGATGGCACCCGCACTACGACAGGTCTACGATCAAATGCCAGAGCCGCGATGGGTTATCTCGATGGGAAGCTGTGCGAATGGAGGAGGGTACTATCATTACAGCTATAGTGTGACGAGGGGTTGTGACCGCATTGTGCCGGTGGATATCTATGTGCCGGGCTGCCCGCCGACCGCGGAGGCGTTGATGTTCGGGATCTTTCAGCTGCAGAAGAAGATGAGGCATACTAAGATCACGAGGATGTGGTACAGGAAGTAGAAATCTGTTGGGCGACATAGGCCGAATGGCGCAGGGATTCGGGTTGAAGTGGCGTTCGGAAGGCGTCCATGCATCCGACTATTTCGTGTACATATGACTATAAGTACTACAGACATATCTTCCCTCGCTGCTATGCCATTCGTAATATGCCACTTACAAGCAATGTCGCCGACATGATACTCGAGAAGTACCTATTTGGCAATTATGACTGAGGCAGCAATGTGCACTGACCCACTGCGGAATTTGTTCGACTTTGCTTGCACACCTTTTCCCCTTCTTCCCCTCACCCCAATTGACTTCATGCATGCGGTAATGTTACATCAAGATCCACGTCGACATAAGGCAATGCCGTATGTCTCTGATCGGATCGGTCATCTCGATGGCAGGGCGCTATGCCGCACTGCGACAGAAAAGCAGGAACCGGCTCCATCTGCCATGAGCAGCTAACCTGTTTGACGGCAGGTACACTTCTATTTTCTCTCTGCCTGCGTTCTACTTGGCTGCGACCAAGTTATCTAGGGTAGTGGCTCATCACGATGCCGGTCTGGCCATCCCTAATGCAAGCAGTATTACTTCTCACCTCACAGGTACAGTCAATTTACGGACAGTCCGGTGCTGACATCCTCGCCTTCGTCGACGCACTGATTGGGACGCTCAACGGCGGCCATGTCTTCCCTGGAGCTAGCCTGCCATTCTCGATGGCGAAAACTGTGGCAGACACGAATGGAGATGGGTATCAGGGCGGCTTCGCGAGCGACGGGAGCAACATCACTGGCTTCAGCCACATGCACGATTCGGGCACTGGAGGTGTAAGTTCTACCCATTCCCTATCCGCGCGTGTTGTATCAGAATTGTGAGCACAAGGATGAGAACTTCAGTCTGAACCTGAATCGAAAGATCTGTGAGGGCCAAATATATGTTTTAATTTCTGACTGTTGCTGTGGCATTTGTATCGCATTCATGGACTTCTGGGAGGCGAACACCAGCTGATCATACCATAGTCTCCATCCCTAGGCAACTTTCCACTGTTTCCGCAGAGCGGGTGCCCGGACGACGAACTCGACAACTGTCTCTTCACGAAGGTTGATCGGGCTACGCCACGTATCAACGGCACCGTCGAAGCTCATCCAGGCTACTTCGCTGTTGAGATGGCTTCGAAAGTCCGCACAGAGATGACCGTCAGCAACCACACTGCATTGTATCGATTCACGTTCCCCGAGCAGCCGTCCGAGCGCAACACTACCCTGAGTCCTCTCATACTAGCCGATCTCACGGATCTGCCTGACTCTCGTATCAATGGCTCAATCTCTGTAGATGAGGGCACAGGCAGGATCTCTGGCAGCGGCAGCATCAGTCCGAGTTTCGGCATTGGCAGCTATACTGCATACTTCTGCGCTGACTTCTCCGAAGCCAAGGTGCGGGACACAGGTGTATTCATGAACAAACGTGCTGGTACTGAGCCGAAGAACTTGACTGTCACTGCAGATGGCATCAACATCTCTCCCGAGATCTTGCCCGCAGGAGCTTGGACTCGCTTCCGCGCCCGAAGGCTGCGAGATCTTAGCAAGGGTGGGAGTCAGCTTCATCAGCGTTGCGCAGGCGTGCTCGTCTGCGGAGAAGGAGATTCCGTCGTTTGACTTCGATGCGACTCACACAGCCGCACAGAACGCTTAGGTCGATAGCCTTGGCGTGGTATCTGTAAAGCCTGGTGGAGTAAAGGACAGCATCAAAACCATCTTCTGCTCGGGACTTTACCGTGCCTCGCTCTCTCCTCAGGACTATACTGGACAGAACCCACTATGGAACAGTACAGAGCCCTGTTACGACAGCTTCTACTGTATCTGGGACTCGTTCCGCTCCATACACTCGCTGATCACTCTGGTCGATCCTGTCAGTCAAGCACGCATGGTCCGCAGCCTCATCGACATCTACCGATACGAGGGGTGGCTACCAGACTGTCGGATGAGTCTCTGCAAAGGATTTACCCAAGGTGGTTCGAATGCGGATGTGGTCCTCGCTGAGTCGTATCTTAAAGGTATCACGGATGGCATCGACTGGGCGACAGGGTACAAGGCGGTAGCGCAAGACGCCGAAGTCGAGCCTTCGAATTGGGCTGTCGAAGGTCGAGGCGGTCTTACCAGTTGGAAGAACCTCCACTACACCCCGGCTGATGACTTCGATCCTTACGGCGTTGGTCCGTTCACACGCAGTATCAGCCGAACAGGCGAGTACGCCTATGACGACTTCTGCATCACCGAGATGGCTCGCGGTCTAGGTAATCAAGCAGACTACGAGAAATATCTGGCGCGCTCAGAGTACTGGCAGAACCTCTACCTTGCGTCCCAAACTTCCTACATCAACGCGACAAATACCAACTACACCGGCTTTCTGCAGCCGCGCTTTTCAGATGGCACGTTCGGCTATCAAGATCCCATCTTTTGCAGTCCCTTGCTGAATTCCACCTCCTGCTACCTCAAGCCTAATGGTCACGAGACATACGAAGGCTCTGCTTGGCTGTACACTTTCTTCGCGCCACACGACACTGCGACTCTCATCGGTCTCCTTGGTGGGCCAGACACTTTCGTCAAGCGGCTCGACTACTTCCACACCAGCGGCTTGCTCTACATAGGCGATGAGCAAGGCTTCCTCAACGTCTTCCTGTACCACTATGCTGGCCGTCCCGGCAAGAGCGCAGAGCGAGCACACTACTACATTCCGTCTCAGTTCAACGACACCCTTGCCGGGATCCCAGGGAATGACGACAGCGGTGCAATGGGCTCTTTTGCTGCGCTGACCATGATGGGGATTTTCCCTGCGGCTGGACAGGACGTGTGCTTTGTCACGCCGCCGTTCTTCGAAGAGGTGAGTGTGCGGAACAAGGTTACTGGGAAGACTGCGGTGATCCGGAACGTCGGGTTTGATCCGAGCTACCAGGCGATATATATTCAGAGTGCTACATGGGACGGGGCGGAGTACACCAAGAATTGGATTGGACATGACTTCTTCAGAGATGGTGGGGTCCTCGAGTTGACGCTGGGGAAGAATGAGAGTGCTTGGGGGACGAGGGAGCAAGACTTGCCGCCGAGCGCGTCGACACGAGGCTATTGAGAAGATTGCCATCTCGTTGCGCAAAGGAACGTACAGTGATGAGGAGAGTATGCTATATAGCATGCAGCAGGTGGACACTCAGCTGCCAAACAACGATGTTTTGGGCGTTCCTGCCCCGCCCCTGTTCGTCTGAATGTACTGAAAGTGATGTCCATGTCCTCCAGGGACTTGCTCGAGTCAATTCGCCAACATGGCGATGTCAACGATGCTCTTCCATGAGACGCCAGAGCTACGAAATGAGGCTCGCATCGAAGGAGGATGTCTACTACCGGGCCGGGTGAGTCTCAGTTTCCCTTGCACGTGTTTGCCCTTTAATCCCGGCTTCACCCGTCGGAAGTGAGGTCCGAGCGCATCCTCAGCGACATGTTTTTGTGTTGTGCTATACACTGACGCCGCATCTTCGCCTTCTACCTTCCTCTGACTCCATTGCATAGACATCTCCCCTCACAGACCAGTCCTACGACCAGCCGACACCTCAATACAGCTTCTGGAACAGCTTCAATCCTCGCAACCTCTTCACAATGGCTTCCCCCTTCTCCTCAGATATCCCCAAGCCTTTTGGCACCACCGAAAAGGTCGTTAAGGACGTCAATCGTGCTTTCGCCCTACCTGTGCCAGCTTTTGGCGATCTCAGCAAAGCTGCCAACGACGTGGGTGTATCTTGAAGAGAGAGAAGGTGAAAGAGCTGGAAGTGCTGACCAGCGCATAGCTCATCAACAAGGACTTCTACCACACCGCGCAGGGTCAGCAGCAGCCATTAAAGCTTAGGAGGACATATGACTGACAAGGGAGTGCAGCTACGCTCGATGTCAAGCTCAAGGCACCCAATGGCACCAACGTCAACGTCAAGGGCAAGCAGGGCTTCGATGGTGTGACGAATGGATCAGTGCGTACTCGCCTACCCTTCCGCACTCCTTGAACAGCACTAACAAGACCACCAGATTGAGGGCAAACACGTCCTCAAGCCCCAGGGTACGCGCACCCCTCCCCCAGGCTTCATAAAGCTCATGCAAACATTTACCTCCCTCCCTGCACCCTATCGCACGCATCTCTATCTCTTCCTTACTGCTATGCCCTCGCAAAACGCAAGAGCTCCTACAAAACACAGAGCTGGTCTGATCTGTAAACACCCCACAGGCGTCACCGTCACCCAACTGTGGACCACCGCTTCCCTCCTAGACACCAAGATCGAGCTCGCAGACGTCGCCAACACGGGCGTCAAAGTCGACTTGCAGAACTTGTGGAACCCGAGCAAGCCCAACTCGGCAGCCCAGAAGCTGAACCTGGCGTTCAAGAACCCCAGCATCCACTCGCGCGCGTTCATCAACTACGGTCTCGCCAATGGCAACCTCGATGCCGTCGTTGATGTGACCGCCGGCCATGAAGGCTTCCTCGTCGGTGGTGAGGCAGGCTACGACGTCCAGAAGGCTGCTGTCACGCGCTACTCGCTCGGTCTCGGATACCAGACTCCCGCTTTCACTGCTTCCATCGTCGGCACGCAGAACTTGTCCGTCATTGCTGCTTCGTACTACCAGAAGGTGAACAGCGCCGTTGAGGTCGGCACAAAAGCTGCCTACGATGTGCAAGGTGGCAAGCCGGCTGGTCTTGAGCTAGCGTCGAAGTACAAGCTCGACCCTCTGAGCTTCGCAAAGGTGCGTCTTCCCGTACGTGTGTGCCACGCGTGAACTCCTTACTAACGACTTTCCAGGTCAAGATCAACGACCGCGGTATTGCGGCTCTGGCCTACAGCACCAAGCTCAACGCCGGCACCACGCTCGGTCTCGGCCTCTCGCTCGACACTGCTAAGCTCAACGAGGCGGGCCACAAGATCGGCACCTCGTTAACATTCGAGGGTTAGAGTGTGTATAGTATAGAGTGGATCGTGTAGGAGGCTGTACAGTAGTGGCAGACATAGACTCGTGAAGATGGGAGTAAGCATCGCATTTGTACCTGCGTTCGCATGTGCTGGTGTGCATACCTAGCTCGTATCCTAGACCCGCGTCACGTACCCTAGTCACCCATTAGATCTTTCTCATGCTCTGCAATCGAAACGTTCGCAATAGCGTATCTGTAACCCATGCTTGTGTGGGTGTGATCATGTGTCCCTGACTGTCGTTACGCTCCCAGTCGCGTTTCAGGGCTGCAAACTTTGGTGACATCATCTATGGGAATGCCAAACGGCGGTCATTCGATCCATGAAAACGCCATCTTTCGTCTCCGTCCATCGTCCCTTCACACAATACGGCCAATGCCAATCACAGCGCTAGAGGAGCATGCTCTGTGCGCCGTGTTGGCGGCGAGCCCTCCAGAAACGCGCTCTCGAGACCTACATAGCCCCAAGCGCAAGCCGATCGTCTATCGGACTAAGTACGAACACAACACCATGGAGACACGGCAAAGGCCCATTTCTGAAGCTACGTGCCCATGATCCAGCCCCGGGAGCCTCGAGAAGGCCATTCCACTCCTCCCGCCGGCTCAGCGCTGATCCAGATGCCCTTCCCAATCATTACGCGACTCTTGACCTCTCCATTACAGCGACTACGAGCGAGATCAAGAAGCAGTTCTACAAGCTCTCCAAGTCCTATCATCCTGACCTCCACCCCGAGAAACCGAATGCCAAAACTCGCTTTCTAGCAATCAGCGAAGCCTACACGGTTCTGTCCTCGCCCACGAAGCGGCCTCAATACGATCGTAACTTCCTCCGCGCCACTGGTCCACAGACAACTTCACCTGCAACAGGCTCCCCCGGCGGCCGCCCCGCCTCCGGTCTAAGTAAACGCCGCTCCACCTTCCGCGGCCCACCGCCCTCCTTCCATCGCTCTGGAGGCTGGGGTAGCCACACCCAGAAACGGGCTGAGGCGGCCAGTCAGCCCTCGCACTCCCATCCCGCTGCTTCTATGGCGCCGGGGACTGGCCCCGGGAGCACGGCGGCGGGACATGGGGTGCCGCATTTCGATCACGAGCAGCATACGAGCACACACTCTACGATCGAGAGGACGCGGCACCAGGCGCGGAGGCAGAAGTTTGAGCGGCGGATGGAGCAGGCGCAGGAGGATGTACAGGGCGGGAGCTCGGCGTTGGTGAATTTCTTGCTGGTTGGGGGGATTTTGGGCGTGGTGTTTGCTGTGCCTGCTGTGTTTTTTAGTGGTGGGAGGGAGAGTGGGAGTGGAAAGAAGAGGGGAGATGGGTGAGATGTGAGCCGATCTACGTTAGGAGTGCTGTACACACTCGGCCTGGCAGGGTCCGCACATCTGTGAATTGCTCGTATACTCGGGTGGAGAATGCCCAGTGACTTCCATCTCACTTGAGTTCGGCGATCACGCAGAGAAACGCACTGGATACCTCACTCCGAAGCGACGCTGTGATCGGCTGCTTTTGAGCATAGCGGGACCTGATGCCCAATTGACTCGTCCTCGTCATTCCTGTGGGTCTCCTGGATAGTCATATGGACTCTGCTCAGACGTCTTCGAACATTCGCGCAGACTAAGTGGCTGACCACGGCTCCTGCAAGTCTGCACAAGCTTGCGGGGTGGCCAGGTGGCATGTCTGCTGCATCGCCCACTGCGGTCACTTGCTAGCAGCGCCGGTCAGCTCTTTCGGACCAGCGAGTATCCTAGCGATATGGTGCACTGTCTCCAGTGCCTTAAGCTCTGCGAAGAGATTGAGGCTTGCTCCACGCTGCATGTATGTTCGATAAGCTTCAATATCTCGCGGTCGGACACATGAGTCCATGCTGTGGCAACGGCAGACAGCGCAGTGTCTACGAGCGCAGTCAATCCCAGTAGTCGCATGAGATACATCAATATCAGCCCTTACTGTTCAGCCATCCAGTCGTCAAACTTCCCCTCTCCCCCATAGCACTCCGCCACTCAATATTGAGCTGCGCCAGCGTTCTCTTCCCATTTTCCCCAATCTCTCCTTCCCTCACAATGAACATGACCTGTTCCACATCCATCGGCTTCAACACTATGCCCTGCTCAGCGCCCACTGCCCTTACTTCTAGCCCCTCATCCTCCCTCAACCACACTTTCTCAATAACCACACTCGCTTCCCCTACATTCTCCAATTGAGCCTCCAGCGACCAGGAGCGAGGTGACTCCTTGCTCCGTTGCGGTGAGGACGTGACTTTACTCCGCACAGCGACCAGATTCTGCGCGATAAATTGGTACAATTTCCTGAACGTCCTGGCTCGACCGCCACTAGCGCCTCCCTGCTCGTCGAGGGTGGTCTCGGTGTAAGTCACTGTGATGGAGAGGACGTGAGTTCCTTCTTCCTTGAGCGGCTGGCGGACTGTACGTTGGAGTGTGGCTCCGGGCTGTAATCCAGTGGACGCAGACTCACTGTCATAGTCCGAGAGCTCGAGCGCGATGCCACTTTGATTGGATGGAGTTTGTAGCTCAGCGGTGATCCGCACACCGCTGACTGATTTGGTCGAGTCCGATGTGAGCTCGTTGTTGGCACAGAGCGTACATGCGAACGTCTCGCCTACATAGGCTGCACCGAAGGCCGAGGGGAGTGTCAGGAGAGGTGCGAGCGGGAACGAAGAGTCATCATTCGCCGCTGGGTGAGCCAAAGAGGCCGATGGGGAGATGTCTAGGCCGTTGTCGAAGGAGGTCTTGGGGAGGGGAGTCTGAGTTGCTAGAGCAGGCCGTGAGAGGCGAAGGACCTTGATGCTGACCGAGTGGGGTGTACTGAGCTGGTTGGACAAGACGGTGCGCTGGTATTGTGCCATGGTTGCGGGTTGGTCTAGAGCTAGGTGCTCGCGTTTAGCCAGATGGGGACGCGGCAATCCAGGCAAAGATGTTCGGGATTCTGTAGGGGTGATGAACGATTGCTACCTGTCACCGAACTGGAGACTAGACAGTAACCTAGTTCATGACTGCGAACGTGACCATCATTCATACCGAGTACTTGGCCTGACTTCTCGGGAGCGAGCTACGAGGAGCGTGTTCCATGTCTGCCGCTCTTCCAGCTGTTGTCATGAAATCAGAGCAGTACACCCTGGGCAGGGTGTGTAGTATCAGTGCAGCGTCTTGGAGGCAGCTCGTCAGACCGCTCAAGTGACATGAAGAGATGCAGTTGACCATGTGATAGGTCGACACTGAGCGACGGATCGCAGTGTGGCAGTATTATATATATTATTAGATTTTGACGATTGATCATGTCGCTTTAGCTCACATGGGAGAGCGCCAGACTGAAGTTCACTTCGGTTTAGCATACTGTGCGGTATCTGGAGGTACTGTGTTCGATCCACAGAAGCGACATTAGCTTCTGCCAGCCATTAGACTGGTACGAAAATGTTTTTGCCATTTTGTGACAGTCCATGAAGTGTTGTAGTGCTGGTCACGTTGCTCCCAGCGCACGGCACGCAAAGTTCTGTGAGACAGTGGCAAAGCTAGCTGCTCTGATTCTATCATTCAGCAGCTGTACAGTCGTACAGATGCATTCCGTCATGAGGGCAATACGACGGCAATTCAGGTTGATGTCTGGACGCAGGTACCTGTTCAATATGGCAGGGCACTTCAAGCGACACTTTGCGACATCACTTTTGTCGTATCATGCAGCACTATCGATCTTTTCCGCAGTATCCGCGACGGCAGCAGCAGTATCCGCAACCTCCTTCTCCCCTCCCTCCGCTCCAGCACCAGCCTCAGCATCAGCCTTCTCCTCCGCCTTCTTGACTCCCTCAGCCCCAGCATCACCACCCAGCGTCTTCACCAACTTTTTGACAACCTCCACCGTAGCCGCCGGTCCCCCAGCTTCAGCAGCCAGAACCTTACCCTCCTTGTCCACCACGAAGACACCTCTCGTCGTGCCTGAGGGAGATTTTTTGAGGCCAATAGCTTGGATAAGCGTTGCTTTCGGATCGCAGAGAAGTTTATACTTGATATTCTGCTTTGTTGCGAAGGTGGTGTTGGATTTTGGGCTATCTGTTGAGAGGCCGTAGATGACCAGGCCGGTAGCTGTGAGCTCGTCGTAGGCGTCGCGGAAGAGCTGGACTTGAGTTGTGCCTGGAAAATATCGATTAGCATGCATGTAGACCAACAGCGCCGCGAGATCGAGTCCGTCACTCACAACCTGGCGTGCTTGCTTTCGGGTACGTGAACAGCACTACGCCGGACTTGCTACTTTGCGCAAGCTTCGACAACGTAGTCTTCTCGCCATCGTGCGTCTCGACTTCGCCGCCGAAGCCTTCGAGCTCGATGCTATCGCCCTCCTTCGGTGGACCGGCTTTCGTAGATTTCGCTATGGGAGCAGGCGCATCCTCTTTCGCAGCTGCGGTCTCTGCTACTGGCGCCTCAGCATCTTTTACTGCCTTCTTCGGCGCCGCCTTCTTCTTCGCTGGCGCTTCTGCTGGTGCTGCAGGAGCAGGTCTTTTCCGCAGTTCGACCATTGTGATATGCAATCACTCTTAGACTTGGGAAAGCGAAGTATTGAGACGAAATGGTCTCGATATGGAGTATACAAATCTGCAACGTGCCTTCTTTACCTTACAAAGTCTGCAAAGTCGCAACTTGCACAATCGCATGTTTGTACCTGGTTGACCAGACCACAGCCGCTAATAAAGCTGCCCCGCTCGCGTCCCCACACGCTGGAACGCCACGGCTGAAGATCGACCCCGGTGCCTGCCAAGAATTGTTGGTAGTCCTCGATCCAGTCGCCGTTTCTGGACTCGACCATCTGTCTTCAGTTCTCGACTTCAATTCTCGACCTCAGCATAAGATTGCGTCGCTAAACGCAGTCCCTAGTGCACGATGCACGCAGTCTTCCGTTGTCTGTTGTACAGTGAACAGCAGCCGCGCGAGACATTCCGTATCGCGGCGATCCATGAAGCCCGCGACACTGCGCAGTCCTGGCTCCGTGGGGGTGCTGCGTGTCCACGCGGCACTAAGGACCGTCATTGTAGCATCGTGACTCATGCCCGCAGGTGACATGTGGCAACGTGCACGCAGGTGAGCGATTTCGCTGTTATGAGACCGAATCGGCGGGTCGATGTCGATGCACCCCGGGAGATCTCCTCTCATCTCATAATGCTCACAGCGGCGATCACCATCGCGAAGACTGTGGCAGAGTACGAAGGTCGATATGTCGTCCCAGCACTTGCGACGCCACAGCACTTCCGATTGTACGTAACGCCGTTCATTCTCGCAGCGACCTCGAAGACCGAGCCTGGACCTGGATCGCCGAAGTTGTAGTAGTCGACCAATAGCCAATTGGGCGCACGATCCCACTCCTCTGTCAAGCTTGTCAGTGAACGCACTTCACTATCCTAGATCAGAGCTTGGACATACCGACGCAAAGATTCGCCCTGTTGCCCAACTGCCCCTCCATGTCAAGCTGCCCATTCGTAGTATTGATGTCTGCAGTATTCGGGATCAAGATTGCATCCGTCGAGTCCGTCCCTAACAGCGCCCCCAAATCCACAGCAGTATTCAAATTCTGATTGACCAGATTCATCAGGCTCGTTCGTGCGAGAGTCTGATTCAGATTCGGCGGCCTCTGGATGCTGCAATTCCGGAAGTCGGCCACTTGCGGCGAAAATGCAGTCTCGGTCATATGTGTGAACTCATCCAAAATGTACGGTACTCTGGCGACGTCGGCGTCGTAATCCATGAACATTATCATTCTCTTCCCTTGCAGAATGAGCTCACCAAGGGTGGGCCATTGCTCGCGATACATGGGCGTTACTGGAGGGATGTAAAGGTAGCGTTCGATGCCTGAGTTCTGGATTGCTGGGACGTAGTTCTCGACGTCAGTGAAATCTGAATTCACGACGAGCATGGTGAGCACTTCGTAAGGGTGACGGTCAAGCCACGAGACCACCGTCTCGAGCTCGGATTGCCAGGTGCCGGCATTGAGGAGGTCGCAGGAGGTGTGGCAATTGTAGATTGTGTTGTTGACGTAGTGGGTCTCGCCCTGTACTAGCAAATTGTCAATAGTTGTTCAAAATGTGGCATTTTAGTGGCAGCGTACGCATTCCAATTCCATCATTCAATTGGTCCTCGATACCCAGTTGCTGATTACTTCCCGCGTTGTTCTTCACCGCAAAAGCAGAGTTGTGGGCGCACACTTGTGTGATGTTCCCGTACGAGCGGTTGCAAAACTCGACATGGCCATTGCAAGGCTGAGTGTTGACCGGCAGAGGCGCTGTACTGGTGGAACTTGCTGTTCCCGTGCTAGACTTCTGTCCGCCTCCAACAAGGGCGGTCAAGGTCTGAGACGTTGATGTCCTCGTGATCTGTGTGTTCGTGCTGCTGGCCGACGATGTGGCATTCTGCGATTCGACGGTGGCAGAGCTCATATTGCGCGTGCTCTGGCCGTTGAAGGACGCGTACGTATATTGCGTGCCGGTAAAGGACTCGGGTAGAGGTGTGCTGACCGTGACCAGCGTTTGAGAGAATGTGAGTTGACTCTCGGTCTGGGTGCTATCATTACTGCTGCTGCTTCCGCTACTGCTACTCGAAGCTGTCGATGAGCTATCAGAGGCGGCCGCTGAGCCGCTTTCCGTCGAAGATTGTGCCCGAGCTGCAGTTGCGGTCAGGCAAAACACCAGCAAGGTGTGAGGCAGCATCTCGAATACGAGCTGTTGCCACAAGACACGCGTTGCACAACAGGTGACAAAAACAAGGGAACAAAAGCTTTTCTTAGACCAAAGGTGAAATAGAGCTGTCCGAAGAGGGCATGGAAGTCTACTCATACCTACTGCAACGCGATCATACCCATCGCAACCTTCATGATACGGCATCCCATGCCGGAAGATTCTCCTCGCACCGAAATGCCTCAACAATGGCATTGTGACGTCGGCCGCGCGAGGCGAAGAAAGAGAGTTTGACGCGTTTGCAATCGCGGAGTCGTGCGGCTCTGCGGCATTGACATCGTACTGATAGCTTTGTTTGGCACTGCCACGGCTGTTCTTGTGCCAGGCGATCGATGAATGTCGTCCTGGCTTGCTCGATCCCGCATCGACAACTGGTGGTTGAACCCGAATACAACTCAGGTCATGTTCGAGGGCATGGAGTCGTCGGAATAACATTGAAAGATCGTTTCGGCAGTCGGCAGGGTGGAGCTTCTGCACGTACCATGCCAAGAAAATCCACCGACGACAGTAGCAAAGTGACGTCTGCCGCCTCGCTCACGATTGTGGCTTCGCGGTGGTGGTTACGAATTGAAGCTTTCCACTGCGCGCGTCAACGTCCGCGCGTGGCAGTGGGGACGATGGCGTCGTCAATCGCTGTAGGTAAGTGTCTCTCTTTCTTTCGCAACGAGAAGGATAGATTCATTCAGCTGTACGTAGGACGAGGCTGAGCAAGACTACATTGTTTCTTGATTTCTTACCTCCACTGCAATCCCTATTGGAAAGCTCCCATATCGCCCTCAGATCTTAGAGAGACGCCACCATCGTTGGCTCTAGATAGCCCACTTCTCTTGCCCCTACCACACAGCAATCTACGCAATGTTCGGACGGACATCCAAAGCATCCGCTGAGGGACCAGCAGAAGATCGACGAAGCGACAGCGACAAAACATTGACTGAACCCGGCCCAAGTAATGCTCAGGTCAAGCGCGCAACACGAACTCGAAAGATATGGAGTCTGATCGCCAGCTTCTTACTGCTCATCAGCGTGGTCTTCCTCATACTGGTCGAAATAGGCAACATCAACGACCGACCAGTCATCCGATCGACATGGTTCATTAGATTAGACTTGTCGGAGGTTATACCGCTCAGTGTTCCCAATGCTCAGCTTATCAGCAGTATTGCACAAACGCTCGGCCTCAAAGACGACTACTATGTTGGCCTGTGGTCGTACTCCGGTAGGAACACTGGAGGCACTTCGGAGTTCTCGAAACCACAGACGCTGTACTGGTTCAATCCCGTCGAGGTCATTACGTCTTCGCTCTTGTCGGGAGCTAGCAGTAAGTTCTGCATCCTATGCCTTGCGCAGAATATTCACTGACAACAAGCAATAGTCGCCCTCCCCGCAAAGATCAACAACTACCTCGACCTCCTCCGCCTCGCCTCGCACTGGATGTTCGGTCTCTTCCTCGCCGGCGTCTGCCTGAACTTCATAATGATCTTCCTGATCCCATTAGCAGTCTACTCTCGGTGGGCTGCCCTACCAATCGCGATTCTCACCTTCCTCGGCGCCTTATTCACAACTGTTGCCTCGATCCTCGGAACAGTGATCTTCCTCATACTCAGCAAGGTCTTCAACTCGGTTGATCAGCTCAACATCAATGCAACGATCGGAGTGCAGATGTATGCGTTCATGTGGATTGCGAGTGGAGCCAGTATCATCGCTTGGATCATCCTGATGGGCGAGTGCTGTTGCTGCGCTTCGAGACGGGATGTCAAGAAGGGAAAGAAGAGGGGAAGTAAGAAGGCTTGGGAGACTGAGACTGTGGGCGTGAGTGAGAAGCCGGCAAGAGGAGGATTCATGAGCAGGGGAAGGCAGTGAGGCATGAGGATGGAGTGATGTGCATTTAGCGATGGCGCTTGGGACTTGTCTGCATTATACATGAATGGAGCTTCTTGTCTGGTCTGTTTACACCGGTATGACGATATAGTAACGCATACAGCATGCAGAGCCTGAGTGCCGGCTTCATTTCGGTCTGCGACTTACTAGTACGTACGCAGCTATCAACGTGGTCACCATTACAGCTGATGTGAACAGTAGCGCCATAGAGAGGTGGCTTTTACGCACTTGGTTGCGGTGTGAGCGACAGTCGTCCTAGCGAGCACGCTGCCGGGGACATCACCAAGGTTCCATGGTCGCAGCCAGTATGAAAACACCATATGACGATCTTGACTTCCCGCGAGCGTCGCGCTGGAGCTCTTGCAGTAAGTCACCGTATCATCAGTCCGAGCCTGGATGCGCAGATGTCTAACAGCGGTTGACAAAGAACACACGCCGTCTCCCTGACTTGCACTTAACAAGCCGTGAGAGACTGCTAGAGCGGATTCCGATAATGTCTGACTTATCGACTTGTGGCGCGACGTATATGGCTCGGTGGCTGGTCCCTCTCTTTGTCACGAACGTACTGGGCTGCCCAACGGCTTTCTGGTGGTATCGTCTCGTATCCGTTGCGTACATTCCGGAGGCCACTTGTAGGAACTGCCGTGCGAACGATAACGCATTCAGAAACAGACCATTGTAGATCGTCAGAGTGGAGGTAACGGTTGTGTGATTTATCGTCCTTCGGAGACATGGACTTGATCATCCAGCACTCATCGCCGTCACGATGATCATTCGTGCTCCTGCTATAATGCTTGGAGGACGCAGCATGCTCTGCTGGGCTTTGTGATCTTATCGGCGAAGACCGAGATAGTCCTGGGCTGGAACAGCGGTCAACGGTAGCTATGATATCTTTGTGCTTGTTCGATCAGCAACGTACGGGTTGAGCCAGGTGAATCTAATGTAGTGACTATACCACTACTGTTAGTGAGACTGGTTGGCGTAACTCAACGAGTCCAGGGTATAAGTGCTGCAAACATCCTCAGTTGTTCCTTTATCAAGAGTTCAAAACCTCCAAGAGAACATTCGTCCTTCTCGTAATTGATCAAGATGCTCACATCACGTTCACTTCCACTCTTGCTTGCAGTCAGCATTGCATCTGTGCTTGCTGCTCCGTTAGAGGAGCGTGCAACCGATCAGCCCCAGCTAGCGACTGTGAGTCGGACCACAATACTCCACAACGTATGCCGCTCGTTGACACTGCGCGATAGTTCGAGGACCTGGGAAACGACAACAGCGTCAAGGTCTGTCAAGATCTCAATTGGCCCTCATTCAAGACGATCCAAGCCGACCTCACCGGCACCATCAATGGCACCCATGCGATCAGAGTACCGGCTCCGAGTTACCGTTTCATCAGCAAGACCAAAGACCTAGACTCCTTCGACGTGACCAGCTTCTCACTCGGATGTCTTGATAGGGGCGAGGGCGCCGTCGCTCTCGGTGTCGCGGTTGGCTGCAAGGTCATCATCAAGAGCGTGAAGCAGAGCTCGACGACGATTATACCATTCGGCACCTTTGATTTCAAGCCTGCCCTCGGTGGGCTGCTACCTTCGAACATGGAAAAGGCGCAGCTGAGCTCGGCGGCGGAATTGCAGAGCTTGGTCTTCATGATCGATAAGGCTGACAAGATTGCTGGGCGGTCCTTGCTGATTGACGACTTGAAGCACGTCAATCACGTGAAGAGCGCTGTGTCGCGTTCGCGGAAGGGTGGTGACCTTATGCTGACGGTCGATGATGTGAGTATTCATCGTCCACACATTGTGCAATATAAAGCTGATACAAGGGGGTCAAGCTCGAGGATGAAATCATTGGCCAGACCATCGGCGAATTAGGGAACTCCGGCCTGGGTCAGGGTTCCTCCCTTTTAGTGGATCGTGAAGTGGCGGCCACTGCTTCGTCATTATAGCAGGGCGCATCGGTAAGTGCCTGAGCGCTCGCGTGTCTTACAGAGCGGGGCAATGTACTCAATCAAGAGCACAGTTCGACGACATCACTCCTCCGGGGAAAGCAATCGGGACCTATCAGGGACTGGTCTGGAATTTCCTCGCCTGCCAGAACGCGCTGCTAGGCGCTGTAGACGGCATCAAGCCCGCGAGCAGTACAAATCTTGCCGTGTCGACCGCGGCGAAGGCGGTTCTCTCGCGTCCACCGGGATCTGGCACAGGGACTTCCGCGCAATTCACCGTCACCGCATTCAGCTTCGCATGTGCCGCTAAGGTCACTGGAAAGATTGGCGTCGGGCAAAATTGCGAGCTTGAAGTGATTGGCAGTCGCGGTCTGAAGATCGTAGGGCGGTAATACCACTTATACACTGTTAGTGTCGGTGGGATATTGGGTAGGTGGTCCTGCCGGCCGACGGCTCGTTCGCTGGGCTAGGCAATCTGTTGTTACGAGTGAGGCCGGATACTGCAGTGCTGCTTCTCGACAATGTCGTGCATGCCTGATTGCGGGCGGAAGAGTTGTAGTACCTTGGGTTTTTCTTGGCATCGGGTGTACAAGGGAAGTGGGCGCTTAGACTCTTTTTTTGGAGTTCGTCTTCACCAAGTAGTTAGAATCGTCCGATTACGTAGTGCTACAGCCTTCCACTGTCGTTTTTTTTGTCAGGCCAGCCCTAGACTAAGTGTTTTCAAGACACGTCAGGTGAGTACTCTTGCGGCCCTGCCACCACATCCATTGCCTCGACTTTTACTAGAGCATGCCCTCGCAGAAACGACGACGAGGCCAGGCTATGATCTTAACATCATTCCATCGAACGTTTCTCATGCTGCAAGTAGTTGAGAGGCTCGGTTCACATTTTGGCCTACAGGCTGTTGTGTTTTCCAGAGATGCTACTTGCCAACGCTCACACCTCAAAACCCCTTATTCACCCCGTCCCACTCCGGCTCCTCCAACCTCGCCCTCAAGAGATCCGCCGGCCAACTCCCCCTCGGCGCCTTTGCCGGACACCTCTCCCCTTGCGCCGCCACCGCATCACCCAAGACCTTCTCGATCTCCCCTCTCGGGAACTCCTTCTCCGTCCGCCCCACCACCCCGTCTCCCAACAACGCCCTCCACTTCTCATCCCCGAAGTCAGCTTTGACACCCATTCTCAAACACCTCGTCAACGGTCCCATGCGCTCCGCGATGCCTCGCGAAGTGTGCAGCGCGATCGCTGTCCAGATTTCACGTAGGTCAATGTCGGGAGACATCGAGCTCATGAAGTGCACGGCAGCATCTGCGCCACAGACCTCGAAGCGTTGAGCGTGGTCGTGCTCGGTGCAGGTGCCGAAGTCGTGGAAGATCGCTGCTGCGAAGATAAGGTCGTCGAGGTCTGCCGAGTCGGTACCTACAGGGAGGTCGGGAAAGAGCTGCGGGTTCCATATCGTTGTGGGCTGTAGCTCAGCGAATGTCGTTATGTCAGCCTTAAGCAGCGCTCGAGCGTAGATGTAGACGCGTAGGCTATGCGCTAGGATGTTTGGATGGAGGAGACTGTGGGCGTGAAGGTAGCCTGCGCCTGAGATGCGTGTCTTAGGCACACAATCCGGGATGGCAACGCCCTTGCTCGTCGTTGGCGACATCGAGCCGTTCGTTCGGTCCCTCGTTTGTTTGGTTGTTATCTTGGCCAGTTCAGGGTTGACCTATACAGTATGCAATCGAGTCGTTGGGCCGCAAGGAACAAAATCTCAAAGACGGTGACTCTAATAGTGCTTTGTATTGCAACAGTCCTCAAGCTACAGCTGCAAAAGCTCAGACGTATTGATCCAAAACACGCCCTACCACAAGTTGACTATTTTGCGGAACGCGGGTTGCAATGCACGCACGATGTAACATGGGTCACAATACGCCCGTGTGTTGAGCAGGAGAGCGACTTCATGAAGGAATTAGAGATGGAGTGGGCGAGACTAAACAAGAGGGAAGGAACGATGCGCGTCGACTGCAGCAGGCACGACTGTCACTGAGCGGTCGAGTGCTAGAGAGCAGCACACTACTAAAGAGGTCACCTTCGACCTCTTCACGCTGGGTGGCTTGGCTGAGGTCGGGCCTGTCTCATCAATGTAGACATAATCGATGCCAGAGCGACGCGGAGTGTGTCGTCCTGATGCAAGCATATTACAATCTCATGCTATCGTGTCTGCGTTACGCTCCAGCAAAGTTGAGATCATTCGTTTTGAGCGATAGCACAGATAGATGGATGCCTCAGGCAACAACCTCGTTGGCGTCAATGGGTAGCTACTCTATCTGAACCTGACCCCTCCATTCGGATCCCATCGCCCATCGACCGCCTTCTGACTCGCCGCTCCTGGCGCCGTCGCACCACCAAACACGATCGGCATACCCTCCTGCCAGACCTTGACGCCCGGCTGACTGTCCACCCTTTGCGCTACAGGTCTCTGTGGTAATGGCGCGGCCAGAGGCTCCTGCTGTTGCACCATCCTCGCCGGCAGAGCAATGTGCTGTTGCGCCGCCTTCTGGCCGAGCAGGTTGTTGTTGTTCGCCTGCTGTATCCTCAATCCCGCCATAGCATTAGCCAGATCCGCTTCCTGAGCCTGTGCCTCCGAGCGACGCGTGTAAACAAAGTTCCTACACTCGTCTCGAAACCGCGTAGTGATGGCAGAGAGATCGTTCCAAAATTTCCTACCGGTGTCGAGGTTCCGGAGGATCTCTTTGTAAGCCATGTATGCATTCTCCAGGTTCTGCAGAGCTTGCTCGCGTTCCTTGGACGACACGTCGCCGCGTTTGGCGGATTGCAAAGCGGTGTTGGCGTCCGTCACGCGTTGGAGGAGGCGTTGCTGTTCGGAAGCGTTGCGCTTGACGTCCGCTTCGTCCACGTCGTACTTTTGAAGGCGTTCGTCGAAGAAGGACTCGAATTGGGAGGCCACTAGAGGGTGCATAGGCGAGGCACGTTCAAGTCTGCCTGCCTCGCGAAGGAGTTCTGAATTGACATCGTCCTCCTTTGCTTTCTGACGGAGGACTTCGATCTTCTTCCGTCGTCTACTCTCGATTCGGCTGACCTCGTTCACAGTGGCCCGGAGGATATTGACTTCTCTTTCGACCTTCGGTGTCACCGTTGCTCGTCTGCTGGAGGGCACATAGTCCTCCAGATCGCGATCAGAACCCCCGAGCAATCTGATGAGGCTTTCATTCTCACGAACACGGTTCTTAACCAGACCATCGCTGCTCTCAGCCTGCTTGAGGTACCCGTCGATATTATTCACTTGAGCATACAGCTTTGGTACAGCGTCCTGCCCTGCCTGTCGTCTCCACTGGTGAGTGCCATACTTCCTCCGAGCAGCTTCGTCCTCGCCTGCTTCTTGTCGAAGCAGATCGACGCCTTCCTGGTAGAGTCCCCGATTGTTGGTTTTCAGCTTCTCTGTATCGGCCATGGTCGACTGTAGACGGTGCACGACGTTCGCTTGTCGTATCTCCTGTGCATGTGATGCAAGACCCGATGGTAAGCCGAGCGGCTTTTCTAGTGCCTGCAGTGACCCAGGCAGGTTCAGACTTGATAGCAGCTCGTGTGCCTTCAGCGTGAGCGCCTCCAGCTCAGCAATGATACTGTTGTTGACCAGCTTGTCCCTCCTATCGGCGTAGATCGACGCCGCAACATGTACGCTGTATGGCACGAGCTTTGCAAACAGAGGCTTGCCCAGCTCTCCGCGATCGCCGAGCATTTCTTGGGAATGACTAACTTCCTTCGGCACCCTGGAGGCAACCATACTCGCTCGATCCAGTATCTTGAGCTCGCTCTTAGCAGGCTCAGGCACCAGGTAGATCGTGTCGTTGTCCTTCTCCGCCCGCTTCAAGTACTCCGCAACTCTGGTCTTCAAGCCGTTCAGATCACTCAGCACAGCCTTGTTGACATATCTCGCCTCCTTCAGCGCCTCGTTGATGCAGTTGAGACTGTCTCGTAATCGTGCGATCTCCTCTCCGTACTTGTTCTTCTCAAGGCAGTCGCACGCAGCCCGGTACTGGGCCGCCGCGGCGAAGTGATGATGCTTCGCGTTGATGTGGTGGATCCACTCCGAGCTTATGCTGTCGCTCTTCAGCGCCCAATCGCCAGCTTCAGAGTACAGATCGCTGACTTTCGCTGCCAGCTTTGCGATCGACTGGTCCTTCAACCCGTCCTTGACCGCCTTCTGCCAGAAGCACTCCTGCGCCTGAGCTAGCATCAGGTGTTCCAGACTCTCAAGCGTGAGATTGTCCATGTCTTCCGGCGGCGAGCTGCGAAGTTCAGGTATGATGTCCGTCCTGAGGTGTGCTATGACTCCAGCAGCGGAGCAGAAGTTCGAGGCGGCTGATCTGAGCCCGTCGGAGGTTGCTCGATTCGAGGAGATGGCGATTTGTGAGTACATCGCCGCAAGGTTGAAGAGTACGTTGACAAGCTCGAAGCGGAGGTTGTTTTCGGTATGGGCCTGGGTGGTATGGTAGCCTAGGGCAGGGTACCAGGTGAAGTCTGCGCCGATCTACTTTGTGGGGATCTGGTCAGTTCGCTGCTGTCTCATTAAAGGCAACGGTCTGCCGTACATCAACTGGGAACTTTCCTCCCATCCACACCAGCTGAGCAGCATATTGCTGCAGCTTTCGCACGCCGCTTGCGTGCGGTTCGAGGGAGGTCACAGCATCCTTGCGAAGCTGATCGATGATCTCGAGATCGCGGGCGAATGTATCCGGGTGTTGATCGTATTTGGTGGAGATATACTTCTTAATCGCGTCCGAGAGGAGAAGGTTGTGGGTTCTGCGGAAAGGGATGCTGAGGATGTTGCCGGTGCTGGTCATGACTGTGATCACATCGAAGTCATCGGAGACTGCCTCATTTGATCATGCCAAATTGTACTCAATAGTCAGTTAGATGGCGAGTCAGTGCAAGACGGCATCCACTCCACGCAGAATCAACAGTGAGGTCACCGCGGGGTGGTTCCTTCCGCTTCAGCCTCATGTCTCAACCCTGTCGATCACCAGGAATAGATAATTTGCTCACTCCAAGTAAAGGCTGAAACATCACAATAAGTAATAAATCTTCCGCGTCTGTTTCAACCCGGACCTTGTAGAAGTCCAGCTCGCCAAGCACGCAATCCGAGAAAACGTGAGACTCTAGACCAATCTTTGATTACCGATCCGGGCTCAAGTGCCATTTCAGATTCCTCTCTCCTCTCCACTATCTCTCTGCCCGTCTTCGCGACTTCAACTGCCACAACACATACCGATCTAGAACACCGCGCGACAGCGAAGTCAACCCCCAAAGCACCGCAACCCGGAGACTCGAGACACAACGAGCCAAGATGTCGGAACACAACTACAAGTTCAATGTTACCATGACCTGCGGAGGGTGCTCAGGCGCTGTGGAGCGAGTGCTCAAGAAGCTCGATGGTAAGTGTAGCGGACTCGGCGTCATGCTAGTTACGACAAGGACTGATGTGGCATCTATCCACAGGCGTGAAATCCTACGACGTCTCCCTCGACACCCAAACAGCCAACATCATAACGGAAAACTCCGTAAACTACGCAACAGTCCTCGAGAAGATCAAGAAGACGGGGAAGAAAGTCAACAGCGGCGAGGCGGACGGCGTGGCTCAGGAAGTGTAGAGCACTGAGCTCAAGGCATCAAAAACAATTTTACAGTCTAGAACCTAGCCTCGACCTTCTTCTCCGTATCCTGCAGTGCCCATTCACTCCTCGCCCGCTTACTCCTCACGCGATCGACCTGGCTTCTCGTGAAGCCCTTGGCCTCGACAGCGGGGTTGTACCCCAACCCATTGCGCTTGCCGACTTCCTCTGAGCTGACAGGCGCATTCGGCTTCCCATCAGCGCGCTTGTAGACTGCTACTACGACAGCACCGCCGAGACCGAGGTTATGTTGCAGCGCTGCCGTCGTGTCTTTGACAAGTCTGTTGTTGGCCCAGCCTCGCAAGTGCCAGACAAGCTCAGCGCACTGCGCGATCCCCGTAGCGCCCAGCGGGTGGCCTTTACTGATCAGCCCACCAGAGGGGTTGATGACCATCTTTCCGCCGTAAGTGATGTCTCCGTTCCGGACGAGCTCATGCGCTTTGCCCTTCTCGCTCAAGCCGAGTGCATCAATGACGATCATCTCGTTGGCGCTGAAGCAGTCGTGTAGCTCGACCACCTTGATCTCGTTGATGCTCACACCAGCTTCTGCGAGAGCAGTCTTGGCGGCATCCTTGTTCATGCCATAGCCCATGAGATCGATGGCGGAGCGCGAGAAGACGCTCGTGTCATCAGTCTTGAGGGCTTGGCCGGCGATGAGCACGGCTTGCTCCTTGAGGTGCGGACGAGCATCGAGGAAAGCTTGCGATACCAGGACTGCTGCTGCGCCACCGTCGGAGGTAGGGCAGCATTGTAGCTTTGTGATCGGCTCGTGGATGAGGGTAGACTTCATGACTTGCTCTAGCGTATACTCGTCCTGGAATTGACTGTATGGATTCCGCTTCGAGTGCTCGTGATTTACTCGTGCGATCTCAGCAAAGTCCTCCATCTTTGCGCCGTACTTCTCCATGTATTCCCGTCCTGCGTTGCCGAACATCTGCGGCGCACCAGGAGCGTTAGTCACGCCGCGCGTGGCTTTCATCATTTCGCCGAAGGTGCCTGTGGGGTTTGCGCGGTCGTTGAAGAACGATTGAAGGCTGCCGGGAAACATCTTCTCGAAGCCCACGACGAGCACAGCGTCAGCCTGCCCGCCGGCAATCATCTGACGTCCGAGGTACAAGCCAGTCGAGCCAGTCGAGCAGTTGTTGTTCACGTTCCAGATGGGGATGGAGGTCGTGCCGAATTGGTAGAACACGCGCTGTCCGCAGGTGCTATCGCCATAGCAGTAGCAGGCCACTCCCATGTCCATGTCATCGTAATTCACTTGGGCATCGAGCATAGCCTTTATTCCAGCCTCGAAGCCGAGCTCGGTGTAGTCGACCTTCCCGCGCGGCTTGATGAACTTGGTCATGCCTACGCCGAGGACGTAGACGGGGTCCTTGCGTTTTGGAGCCATGATTGCGGTGATGTATGGGGGAAAGCAGGTGAATCGAAAAGGAACGAGAATAGAGTGAGAGTGATTGTTCGACTTACACTACGGTTGACGAAAGCCAGGATTCCCGGAGCTGGTACAGTATGTGCTGCACGGAAACCTAGGTTATGGCATGTAAGCTCAGCGCGGGGAGCGATTGCCTCGGCAGTGCCCAGCTGGCGCGAGTCGTGCGGCTCTTTGAGGTCGCTTTGACTGACGCATGTTGCTATGCGAGACGGAGTATTGGCGAAGGCTTCGCGGTAGTGAATGCACTTGTGAATGCACTTGCGTTAGCGAATTTCCGTGCATACATTAGGTATCGTTCGTGGACCATGCAAAGCTATGGTCAGTCCTTCGCGTGCACTCTGGTGAGCAAGGCCCGACGAGAACCGAAGCTTCACCATGAGAGTGAAAGCATGCTCCGAACCATTTTCTGCTTCGTGCCTGGGCTGTCTGTGCTGTCAGTTGATGAGAAGAGCTGTCTGGATCAGGGTTCGCTGCTGTGGGACCTTGCGTTCCTTGCAGCAACGTCGACCAGTCTGAACGGACTTGGGTCCGGCAATATTCTCCTCGAACGTTCCAGGGCGAATATGCGAGTATCTGCGGTCCACGAGGTGGTCAAACAACGCTGATTATCGGAAACGTTCAATACATTGATGCATTGCGTGAGGAATGTGCGACACTGATATTCTACGACAGAAACAAGCGAGATGTTTCGGAGTTCTCGGGGGAGGCTTGACATTTCTCCGATTCGTCGCTTGTGCTGACTGCAGACCTCACTCTCATTTCCACAGTCGCTGTGTCCGTTTGGTCGAGCAGCTGACGCCGTTGCCGCGCCCACCGCAACTCACGTTGGACCAGTCGAGCCACACGTGTAATCAGGGTGTATCTCATCTGCCACGAGGCGCTTGATACACGCAGTCAACCCAGCCGAACAAACCCAGGATGCTGGGAAATCTCGGGACACCACTTTGTACCCCTGAGGCGATCAATATCGAGTGGCGCAGATCTACGTCTATTGATAGCTTATAATCAAATGTGCGGCGTACGGTGTCACACTGATAGACAGCACCTTCCATGGACTTCATCGATATACCCGGCCTTCAAACTTCGCGATATGACAACAGAAAGCGGTGCTAGCCGATCAAATTCAACGGTAGCCAGTACACAGCGAAGTCGGCGTCCAGAGGGTCCATTCGGAGCGATGTCTCATATTGGCGAGCTATACCAAGTGGACTTACTGGACCGTGCGGCCACGTGTTACAGCATCTCTGCGCGTACACAAGGCTGACGGCTGCTCCGAACGCCATAGTACCCAATCTCGAAGTGGAATGTCTCTTGCAGATCTGTTCTGGACAATGAACGTTTCTCGGTCAAGCCACCAAAACGCCCCGCAGCCCATGGCTTGATGTTTTGCAGCTGAATATGCCATCTGGGTGCTGTCTGGTCACGCAAAAGTGCTGCATCTGGATCTCTGTTGCATAGGCGTGTTGCTTGGGCGGAAAAGAGGCGTGCAGATCTGTGTGACAGGTCGAAGCCTAGTGCTGAGTATGCTCGGTCCTCGTGGACGCCGTGCTGATGGATGAACAAGGGCGCTCGATGGTATGTATAACAGCTCGATCCTCGACCATCGTCCCGTATTTTTCCTATCCTTCATCATCGAACCAACCCTGTCAGCATCGATTGACTCTATCAAAACTCAATCTCATCACGCAACATCTGCTATACTACCCACCATCTGAGCTCGAGTCATTCCTCA
This sequence comes from Cryoendolithus antarcticus, assembly GCA_002077065.1. NCBI lineage: Eukaryota > Fungi > Ascomycota > Dothideomycetes > Cladosporiales > Cladosporiaceae > Cryoendolithus > Cryoendolithus antarcticus. The sequence goes on from NAJO01000019.1 coordinate 194,545, forward strand.
AGACTTCCAACTCACAGCCGCGACCGACATACAAGTTCAATGGACCATCTGTGCCCACGCCTATCCTTCCCTCTGGCGCCATGCCTCACGTGCCTGTTCTCACAAACCTCAACAAAACCATCGACACCACCACAACAAGCGACGCCCCCAAGGCGCCGACGCGGCCAGAGTATCCATTCAAGCTCCGCTCACACAGCGACGAAACAATCCCCACATTCCGCTCCTTCTTCTCGAACACTCCAGCGCCGCCAAAGACCTCGCCTCACACTCCAAACCCGCCTCGCCTCAATCCCACAAAGCCACATCATCGCCACCGCCGATCTCTCAGCCATCACAACATCCGCCCTCAGTCCGCCGGTTGCTATACCGTCGCCGCTGAGCTGGCCGGCTCCCCCGTCATGTGGCCTACGCCGGCATCTCCGAAAGGACTCGGAGACTATGCCCGGACTGGGGCGAGTTCCGGCGATGTGGCAGATGGCGGCTATCCGGTAGTGCCTTGTCGGCCACCGCTCAAGCCGACGATCTCGTTTGGGAGTGTGCCGCGGTTTTCGTACTATTCGGACTTTTCGGAGGGTATGGTGCAGAAGTCTAAGGATCTTGCTGAGAGTGAGGAAAGGGAGCGACAGGAGGAAGAGGCGATGGGGAGTGAGGGAGGGTGGTGGAGGAGTGTGATGGTGTGTTTTGGGTGCCGCGATGCGGACCACTGATGACTGAAGAAGGTGTTCCCTTTGTTTCAACGATGCGATTGAGCGAATGACTGGGACTAGCGACGGCGTCGGTGGACACTTGGGACGCTGTGTGAAGCGATAGATTTCCTGTATCATCACTTGTACATATATGTAGATCTACGATACTGTGAATACATCACACTCAGTCTCGTCTTGTTATTTCACTTATTAAAGGACCTCACTGCGACATAGCTGCCCAGCTAGGGCACTGTCAGATCCATGACAGTTTTCGTAAACCTGATTGTCGATGCTAGCATATGCTAATGCTCTGTAATCACGGCATTGAAGTACTTGTGCTTCACTTTGTTCCTCAACGAACCCTCGTGGACGCACATGATCTTCCATCGCAGCATGAACCCTGTCTCCCGTGCTGCGCTCGGTCCCTTACACAGCACTACCATCTTCGACTACTTCGCAAGTAGCCGACGAGATCAATCACGGGCTATATCCAGAATGTCGCGTGGCTAGGCTAAGAGAGCATATGGCCGTCCCGGTTATATCGTCTCGTTGAGCTACCGTCCCGATCGTCGATAGGCAACCGGAGGGGAAGGCTATTTCATCTGGTCTTTTGCAAGCGTGAACAGAAGTAGGGTTTCATCTTGGTTGATGCGAGCGGAAGTGCACGTAGTCGTTCTTCTTTGTCGATGAAAAATCGACATCTACACGAGTGATATGTCCTGCGGCGCACGAAGAATGCCTCCTTTGGTCCGATGCTCCAGGGAGGTGATCATGAGCCCCCAGCACATGGCTTCTTGATCTGCGCAACATACGTATCACTCCTCTTCTTCCTCTTAATCGTACATCTCCTCCTCTTCTTTACCTACGTCTGGTGCTCCGCCTTCTTCGTCCCCGCTTTCCTCCCCTTCGCCCTCACTCTCCCCACCTGACGGATCATAGTCCTCCTCCACCTCGTCTTCAGCATCCTGCAGTTCCGCCTCTGCCTTCGCAAGTTCACTCTCTCCATTCGGCTCCTCATGCGTTTCTCCGTTTTCGCCTTTCGGCTTGTTGACGTTGTGCACTTTCGCCCGTCGCTCCTTGGCCATACTAGCATCGCTCAGCTCATGGCGCTTGATGTACGCTTCTATGCCTGCGAAATCCGCTTGGTCGATCATGCTGAACTCGTTGGCTTTCGCTTCGCCCTCTTCGCCCACAGAGGATTCTCGTGCAGTGATGACAAGATTGAAGGTCCGTTGAAGGACTGATGTGAAGGCTGTGCTGTCTATGGAGGCGAACGAGAAGAATTGTATGGGCTTCTTGAAGCCGAAGATTATGCCCACTGGAAGGAAGAAGAGATAGCCTGAGATCAGAGTCAATAGACGACCACAATATCTGCGATGGCAGAGATAATTACCTTCTTTACTACCCTTGTAAACCTTAACGTGATATGCTTTCTCGCCCTTGCGATGGCTCTGAGGAATAGCACTCGCGAATTCATTGTCGTCAGGTTGGACAGCCGCCTTGCTCGGTACTTCTGTCATGAAGTGATCCAGCTCGCCCAAGGTCAAACTCGCAATGGTGTCATTCTCAGTGTTGTCGAATTTCTCGTGCAGGCTTGTGTGCTGTGTACACAGATCTGCCTTGCCCTTGAGCTCGTTCATTGTCCATACGATGGGTTCCAGTGGGGTGCCGTCGTGATTGACAGATCCCGGCAAGGGCATCACTACGAATTGCCGCTGTCGTTGCGCCTTGTCCGGCACAGGCAGGTAGAAGAATTGATCTACGTCCTCTCTGCGGACGGCATACTCAACCTTGTCCTCAGTCGGATGCATGAGGCGAATCTGGCCCATGAGCATGTCCGAATCGTCACGCACGAATTGGAGGCGAAGCTTTTTTCGAGCCGGAGACGTGAAGGAAACGTCCTTGCACTCGAAGTAGACCTTGGCCTTCAGATCATGGCTGCCGTTCGGTGCGAAGACTGAGCGATCCTGGGCTGCAGAAACCAGTGGGAGTTTTCGCTTCTTCGAGGGCGGCTCGCTGGACGGTCCTTCGCCTTTAAGCATGAGGATATGTTCGGCTATGTCTCGCAGAAGCTCGACATCACTAAAGCCTACTTTTCTGTCACCTAGCGAAAGTATTTAGTACATGCTGTGCTTTTGAGGCAAGATTGGCTGCAGTACATACGGTAAGCGGCCAGGACTCGATCACTCAGCGTGCCGCTACCTGCAAATGCTTCTGCGATTGTGTCTGTCGGCTGTCGTGCCATCTCTTAAGAACGTGATGTCTTTCTCGCCGCGATGATGGCGGAGTATGTGGGAGGAGGGTTGTCCTGTCTGGTCTCGATTTAGTGCTCGACGCGCTCCATAAATCCTGCGACGCGACTGGTTACGTCACTTGGGTCGCAACTGCCAAGGTGTTTTTGGTGTTTCTCGACCTCATGTCCTCCTCTCCTACAACCGCTCTTCTACTTGATCCATTCTCTTTCACCAAGGCGTTCCCTCGGCGATGAATCATTGTAACAGATACGCTGCCCTCGCACGAGACTCGCGAGCTAGCGGTGAGGTGAAGGAGGCGCCTCCTTTTCGGGGTGGGACTTCGACCTCTAATACATGTTGCGCTGCAGCCATGCAGGTGGTCTTGTCGACTATGTATGCTCCCAGAGCTGTATAGTATCGTTCGTTTGGTTTGATGAGTGGTCTCCTGTTCTCTTTGCGCACCAGTCTTCTGTGACTTCAAACTGAAAGAATCATTCCAGTCGCATGGCACTCGATACTGTCACGTGTCAACGCTGAGTGTGTACAATAGCACATGCAAGGCTTTCGCCTCATGTCGATGAGAGCTGCGCGTCAGCGGAGGCTGTTGTTGTGATGCCCCGCTCATCGTCGCTTCGCCTCCTCGTTCCCCGCTTCCTCACCTAACACCGCTTTAGACCCAGCGATGACGATGACCGGCGACACCGCAGTGACGGAGATGACGAAGAATGTCCCAGGTGAAACCCCAATCCTTCGAGTGAGTGAGCAGAGCGGCAGCAGCGTTGCATCATTGAGAAGTCCTCTCGGCGAGGCTACATCGTGTAAAGTCATAAGTGAATTGTGAAAGATGATCGACCCTACCGGGCACTTCCTGCTCCGAATACCATCGAAGCAGATCTAACACCCAGCATCGAAGAGCCAAAGCAAGATAACAGCAATGGCCCGAACACTGAGCAGCAGGGCAGTGGCGCCACCAGCATTACAGCACCATCAACAGCTGTAGCGCCCACGACCACCATCCTCTCTCTGCCTACGGAGCTACGCATCTCAATCCTACAATACGCTATCCTCGAAACCTTCCGCAACGACTACAACACCTGCAACTATGGCGGCAAATCAAACCACTTCCGGCTGCTCGTATGATTTGCCGCAACTTGCGTCGGGAAGCTCAGACTGCCTTCAATAAGAGTCTGCGCATCGAATCGAAGTACCGACAAGCGTTCGGAAGTATGATCGAGCAGCATTCTCTTCCAAGCATGCGTCAATGGGAGGATGAGGTAGGAATGGGATGGCCTCTAAGTCTCAGGAACTATGAGCTGGATGTTAGGATCATGCAGCATCGTGCGATGATGTTGATGTGGGTCTAGGGTGGCGAGATGCGGATGCAACAGCGATCGAAGGTGATGGGACAACGAAGGAATCGAGATATGCGATCTCAAACGCTGTGATGCAGGGCTTGTGCTCCTCTCAATTTGGCTAGGATAACGATGTGCGGTGACACTGCGCTCGTGAAAGACCTGCTCGGATGGAGCTCAAGGCAATATTCGACTACAGTGCTTCTTTCACAATCTCACCAATGTTGTGCGCTACATTCACCATCACCAATGTGGCTGTGGAAGCACTAGCGCACTTCGGATCTTGGAAGGAGGGAAGGTACGTTCACGTGAGTGCGAATTGCTTCCTTCCCGCGGACGTGCAAAGTCCTGCAGATACCTTTGCTAACTGCACAACAAGAACCACCTTCACCTCGCATCAGTGGCTGGCATTCCACAGCTCCAGCACAACAGTAAGTTTGCAGTCGCGAAGCGCCGGATGCAAGCATCCCGTATGACTTACACTGACCCATTGTAGCATCCCTGCATGCCTGCACAGTTGGTCAACAAGAGCGTCGCCGCCATCAATCCGCAGACCGGCAGTCCCCTCTGTGGTCTTCCAGCGGAACTACTTCTGCACATACTCGACTACACCTTCTTCGCGCAGTTCCCCTTCAGCGCAGCGAGCTGGCTGGAGGAAGGGTACGATGAAGAAGTTGATTGGAGGTTCGATGAAGAAGTCGACCAATTCGATGCAGAGTCAGAGGAGAGCGATGTTAGTTATGTTGCGAGCGACGACGAGAGTGATGAGAGCGACGAGAGCGACGCAAGCGCGGGGAGCTTAGACTGCGAAGAGCATGAGGTTCCCGACTCCGATGAATCTGTGCACATGGACGATGTGAGCGTCTCCAGCGAGCACCAGGACCAAATCGCTTCAATGGACCCAGCGGTATTCGTGGGCATCTCCTACTGCGCCCCGGCGATTCTGCAGAGCTGTCGCTTGCTGCGCTGGAAAGGCAGAGACGCTTTCCTGCAGTACCTCTCAGAGGATTGCGAGTCAGTCCAGCGACAGGAGGAATGCCTGAGAGCGGCGCATCACAAGCGGAATTGCATGCGCAAGTGGCAGAGATCGTTCGAATGGCCAAAGGGGACGGAGTTGCTTAGGCTGAGGGCTGAAGCGTCGGAGCGAATGATTGATGCAGTGGAAGATGGAGAGATCTTGGCTTGAAAGACCGGTATGGATTCTGCGAAAACGCCGTTCAAAGGTTGAAATGGTGTTGCTTTGACACTCTGGTAAAGACGCTGACGTCGGACGTGGCTGGAGCTACGCTGCTGCGCTATATGGCTCTACGCAACGCCTACGTATTGGTGGACGGCTATGAACGTGATTGGGAGGAGCAACACGAATCTACCCCTTGTCGGCGCAAACCAAGAACGGACTATGGCCATCAAGCTTAATCCGTCAACCTCCCCATAGGCCAAAAAAAATGAAGGTGAGGGCAGAATCAGTGGAAAAGCAATCGCAGTGAGTTACCCGCAAGTCTGATCGCTCCTTCCTCATACCACTGTAGCGTCATCGTCATCGCCATCCTCAATGGCTTGCCTACTTTCTCCCTTCACTCTACGAATATTCCTGTGTTCAAAGTCCACTTCCACCTTGCCACACTCCCGAAGCATATATACCATTATGGCTGCAGTATCATCGGTACCGCATACCGCATTACACTGCGTCAACGATGTATGATCAGCAAATCAACTGATCAGCTACTAGAACATCAACCCTCAGGCTGAAGACAGAAGGCCGCCAGTCAATCCACAACCCGACAGCACACTCTGTAGTCTCCCCGACGAGCTTTTACTCAATATCTTCGACCACCTTATCGACCACAGCCAGACCTTAAGACCGCCGATCATCGCCTGTTAATACACTGAAGAAATAACGGCTGCTCACGATGCCGCGTACGCCCGCTTCTACAAGACACCGCGCTTGGCGCAGACCTGTCGCTTGCTCCGAGATCTGGGGCTGAAGCGTTTCATCGAGCGTATGCTGGTGATCATGGATGATGATTCGTGGCTGAACAATCAATGCGAGTGCAACAAGCACCCATATCGTGCGTTGTGTCGACATGAGCTCAAGCATGCTCGGCGCAGTGCTGCAGTGGCTGTGTTGAAGTTGGCTCATCGGCGTCAGGAGACTGAGGGATCATATTTGGGTCGATGAGCAGGACTGCAGTGATGCCGCATGTCGATCAGGGGAACATGCAATGGGCACTCACAACGATGATGTGCTGGATCAGGGATGATTGTCATGCATCAGCAAGGGCCTGTCACTTGATAGCGCATAGCAAGCGACTATCCTCAATATTGTACCGTTGTCGTTTCACTTATCTCACACTGGAGTGATCAGAAGTAGTGAGCGGAGACGCAAGCAAAGTGAAGTGCACACTGTCATGATCGTTCCTTCCTCACGTCGACGTGGCTTCTTGACACTTAAACCTTGACCAGGTACCGCAGCCACTCTCTTGTGCATCACTCTGCGACATTGCTCTACACGACTGAAGCGGTCATGGACGTCAATCCAGCATGGGTAGCGCATCGTTGGTGTGAGAAGATTCCTTGCTCACTCTAGAACAAAAAGGTCGTACTGACTGAGCGTAGGCACCTACCATCGTCCAACCCTGCAACCGTCCACAAGTCAACCCACAGCAAGACAGCAGACTCTGCAGTCTACCGAACGAGCTCACCTTCAACATCCTCGGACACGCATATGACGACCACTTTACGATATCAGCCAAGGCAACGGAGTTCAGGACCAGCAGGGAGCATGACAAATATGTGAAAGCCTTTACGACCGAGTTCCGCACAGTCCCACGATTCCTCCAGACCTGTCGCGTCCTCCGTCGACTGGATAGGAGAGACTTCTACACGCGTCTGGTGGCAAATGCAAAGATCATGGAACGCAAATGTCTAGCGTTGTGTGAATCTGGCCCTGGAAGAATCGGGAGATGGCTCCTGTAGCTTGTTATGGAAGGACATTTTCAGGGCCGGATGGGTATCGTCGCGGGACATGGCCGCCGCTATGTCTCGTGGTGTCCTTCTGACACCTTTCCGCCAGCTTCGGCAAACGCAGATGCTGCTAGAAGAGTTACGCCGTCAGGCGAAGGCCCTTTGGGTAGGAGGACACGGCGAAGCACTGCTGGCGGCTTGTGATGGTGCTGACGGGACTGGAGGGACGAATGGTGTAGCGTGAGAGTTTGCGGACGTCGAGTACGACAAGTGGACAGCCGGAGGGCGGCCAGGACAGACACATCGGCGTTACTACTCAGAGCAACACGACCGGGACGATTCGGGGGTTGCAAGACTGAAGGCAGAGCAATCATGACAGCAATGGGAGCTCCGAGAGCATCCTCGCCCGATGACTAAACCCACCTCGCCAAGCCCGCCCTACCGTCCCGCGTTCAATTCACTCCATGTTGCTGCCAGAATCTCGCACTCTTCTTCTTCCTCTCAATGATACCGTCTCTCCATATACCCTTGCATCATCCTACAAAAACCATGGATGATATCACATTCCCGGCAGAGCGAGAACGTACAAGTGCCTTTCAATAATTCCGACGCTCCATCTCTGTGGGCTGGCGGGTTCGCTTTAGGCGGACATTCTCGATTTTCCATATGTCCCTTTCGATACATCTGAGCTGTGCATTGAGGCAAGAGACGGATGAGCGAGCGAACGTGGGTTGGGAGGACTTTGCCTGGACCGGTGGCCGGGACGCCTGGCGCGGCAGAACGGCAGCAGGACGAGAGAAGCATATTGCATTCGTCCAAGCTACCACGACAAATCGTTCTCAATGCCATTGCTGCTAGGCTGTCTTGGTCTCCTACCGAGTTGCAGTGAGTAGCTCCAATGAGATTATCTGCACACTGTACCAGCTTCGACTAATGCTAGGGATGCCTGGCCGCATCATGATACCCCCATTGTACACACTTGACCGAGTGATTCTTTCCTGTCAGACAACAGTCGTCCACTTGAAGCTTCGTTTGTTCATACCTTGGTAACTTAAGCACTCCTGCCCTGGGGAGTCAGCCGCATGTAGAAATTTCCACAGCAGCCCAATGGTAAACACAGTCTCCCAACCACAACTCCGACGCAATACGACTCGCCATCGTCTTACCCATGAATCTTGCCTCTTGTTGTAGGACTTGTGAAATCACATGTGTGAATCCATCTTGTTGCATTCACAGAAATCTGAAACATAGCTGGCTCGACAAGCTTCATGCCCGCCACGTTTCACATCTCGAAAGTGAACCTCAACATACATGGGATAACATTTTGGCCGTAGTGCCTCAGAGACCCAGCCATACAATGTCTTCGGCGGTCACGAATGATGCTAGCAAGTCTGGTAGGTCTTGTAATGTTCTCTGCCGGCTCGACGTTCACAGCGATCGTTCGCTTTCCAAACATTCGGCTGACGCGGCTGGCAAGTAGCATCTAAGAAGAAGAAGAAGAGCAAGAAGAAGCCCAATGGCAAGGCACAGTCCGGCACCGAGTTAGCAGAAATCAATGGGTCGAAAGACGTCGCCGGCGAGGGAGATGACGACGACGAAGCGGACGAAACACCCGAGACACCTGTGGTACGTTCAACAGCGGAGGAGTACACCAACGGCGGAGCGGAGGGCTTACGCCCTGCCACACAGGCGTCATTACGGCAGCGATTGAAAGGCGAAGACACGTTGCATATGCCGTCGTCGCCTCCGGAGCCGCTGTCACCAGACGAGACGCGGGTAGAGGAGCCGGTCACGAATGGGTCGCATGCAGTACCTGTACGGCAGGCTAATATCAAGGATGGAGATCTGGGAAGTGTGGATGCAGAGGACTCCGAGAGCGTACAGAGGGATGCCGAAGAGGCGCACCATACTCGAACGGAGACTTCGGCTCGGCTGGATGCCCTGCAAGAAGAGCGAGAGACTCTGCGCGTGGAAGTAACACATCTACGAGAATCACTGGAGCAGTTACAGGAGAAGCATAGCGAGGAGCTCTCGGGTGTGAGAGGCGAGCTGGAGCAATCCGAGTCGAATCGAGAGCAGGCCGAGACGCAGTACCGAAATTTGCTGGGCAAAGTCAACACGATCCGCTCACAGCTTGGCGAGCGGCTGAAAGCTGACGCTGCAGAGCTCGAGCAAGCCCGCGGTCGCATCGAAGAGCTCGAGGGAACACATGGTGGAATGGTCGAGGAAAATTCACGATTGCAGGACACCGTGGCTTCGCTCAACGAACAGCTGAGCTCTCAAACCACGGAATTGAAAGAGCTACGCCAGCGAACGAGTCTCTCGACATCCAATTGGGTCAAGGAGCGAGACGACTTCGTGTCTCGAGAAGCTTACCTACGCGAAGAGTTCGAAGTGGCAAAGCAGGCAATGCAGGATTGGGAGATACTATTCCTTGAGGAGCGAGCAAAGCGAGAAATCAGCGACGAGCGAGCACAGGAGCTGCAGGACCAGATCAGCAATCACCAGGAGTCTTACGAGAGGCTTAGAAGCGAAGCCGAGACGCAGAGCAGCACGGTAGACGGTCTACAGCGAGCATTGCGCGAGGTGCAGGAGGAACGCAAACGAGAGCTACGAGAGCTGGTCGAGCAATCGCAATCCCAGCTCGAAGCGCTACGTATTCAAGTCAAGGGTGCGGAGGAGAGCACAGCAAGTCTGAAGTCGCAGCTTGACACCACGAAGACCGAGCTCGACCGCGCTCTACCCTTTGAGAAGGAAGTCAAAGAAAAGAATTTACTAATTGGCAAACTCCGCCACGAAGCCGTGATTCTGAACGATCACCTCACCAAAGCTCTCCGCTTCCTCAAACGCGGCAAGCCAGAAGACAACGTCGATCGCCAGCTTGTCACGAACCACTTTCTGCACTTCCTCGCCCTCGATCGTAGCGACCCGAAGAAATTCCAAATCCTGCAACTCATCGCTGCACTTCTGGGCTGGACAGAGCAGCAGAAAGAGCAAGCCGGCTTGCTACGCGCTGGTGCCGGGCTAGGCACGCTGAGATTGCCTGTCAGTCCGTTCCGCAGGACGCCGAGTACGCCTACACTCGGCGAGTTTGTGCCTGAGAGTCCTGGAGGGGCTAGTCGGGAAAGTCTGGCGGAGTTGTGGAGTGACTTTTTGGAGAGGGAGGCGGAGGCTGGGAGCGTGAGTGGAAGTCGGAGAGGGAGTGTCGCGCAGAGTGTTAAGAGTGCTGTTGTGAGTCCTATCGAGGGGCCGGGCAGGCAGGGCGGGAGGAGTCCGGAGATGAGGAGGAAGGAGAGTGGGGTTGGTGGTGGCTGATGAAGCCCGACCGAGCGCTCACTTGATGGTTCCCTCCCAGACATCCTGCAAAGCCTTTGCAAAGCGATACAGATAACCGATGCAAAACTTGCCTCGGCTTTCCTGCCGTCCGACGATGTCGTCAAGGACAGGCCGAAGCTCATCCTCGATCATGCGCTGCACCATTTCCGACCTTCCCTCGAACGTATTTGGCTCGTCTATCAATTCGATATCGAGATAGTTCACGTGGTGCATCCATCCACGCACGTCGAGATCGTAGGATGTGCCCTCGTGGCCGAGCTTGATCTCGATCGGGACCTGAAGTAACTCCAGAGCCCAGGGGGTTGTCCCCTCGTCGAATTCGTTGAACATGCAAATTTGAATAGTCTTGATAGCCGCCAAGTGAGCAGGCGGAAGCTCGCGAAAGAACTCCGCCGCTTCGTCGACCAAACGACATCGTGATTTCGGCCACGATACGTGGAGGCTGAAGGTACAATTGCTGTAGAATATCGGGAGGACTTTTTGGCGCATCTGGCGCGAGATCGAGGCGAGAGGTGGTTGCTTCGGCGCATAGAGTCCACTACGATCGAATAAACGACAATGCCACCCGAAGATCTGACTTTGAAGCTCAGTCGGCAAATCAAGCAGCCGAAAGGTTGCATTGTCGTCGGCGATGTGCAACTTGCGAATGGCTTTTTCTCTCGTCTTGCACAGAGTTGATATAAAACCGCGCTATTGCAGCAACAAATTGAGCTCCGACAGCTCGTAACCCTCATAGGTTAAGTGACCGCGGTCATGGCGTTGGCGCCTGTCTACGAGTTCGCGAAGGTCTAGTGACTCCACGACCTTCATTCCGTACCTGAGGGCTGCTTGTAGAAGATGGTGACGGCGCACGGGCTTGTACTTCGAGATGCGCCAGTAATCGTTCTGACGGCGGGCGAGCATTGTCAATGAGATTTCAGCGACCGCCCGGGACGTATTCTCCTGCCGCGTGGAATATTGCCGCTCTGGCTCGCGTGTCGTTCGGTCACTGGAGTGGCCGAGTTGTGGTCGAGTGGCAGTGAGTGTTACATGAGAAGGCTATGTCAGTCGTGAATCAACGTAGATTTATCGGCGATCGCGTGTTCGGAGTGGGTCCATGATCAGAAATGGCGTGCAAGTGAAGTGAGCAGTGATGAAGTGAAGCTGAGTAGCGATACATGTGATGCTAAAACCCACCATACAAGTGAGTCTTGCATCACTGCGATCCTGCGCGCTACCTGCGCCAGACTTGAAGGTTTCGAGCCACAGTCGACTACACTTTTCACGTCTTCTCGACTTCGTCCTTCCAGCATTCTTGCAAAGCACACGCAAGCTCAGTGAGATCTGCCATGCACAATCTGCCTCTGTTGTCCTGCCGCCCAATAAGACCATTCAGCACAGGTCGCAGCGAATCCTCTATGACCTGCTTGAAGACCTTGAAATCTTTCCAGTAGGGTCCTGGCCGCTCATCTTCCAGATCCCAATGAAGTTGACTCTTCTCGTGACCGAAGACATCAACATCAAGCTCGTACGAGCATCCATTCCGAGAAAGTCTGATATCGGCGCACTCTTCGACGAACTCCAGCGAGGCTTGGGATTGCTCGGGTGGAACCTCACCGTCAAAGTTGATACAGAGCTGTATGTTCCTGATAAGTGCCAGATTCTCCGGTCCCACGGTCTCAAAGATTCTTGCGGTCTCGGCTACTATCTGACATGTCGGAGCAGTCGACGGCTGTGCTACGTGAAGGTTGAAGATGCAGCGGTTGTAGAAGACGGGCAGCACTTCTCGCCGTAGCTGACGGGACACGCGAGTGAGTGGCGGTCGCGCCGGAGCGTAGAGTATGTCCTTGTCAAAGTAGCTGCAGTAGTACTCGTAGATCTGGATTCGAAGCTCCTTTGGAAGCGCAAATAGATACGAAAAGATAGCCTTGTCATCGGCCGTATGGAGCTAGTGGATTGCCTCTGGTTCGTCCGTATTAAGCGCCCCTGCGAGACCACGCTGGCGCCTGGATAATCGAGCTCGGTAAAGCTGCAATTGTGATACGTCAAGTAGCCGCAGTCATCGCGTCAATGCCTGTCCTCGAGTTCGGGCTGATCCAGGGTTTCCGCCAGCTTCATTCCGCGTCTTCGGCCCAAATACATGGCGTCGTCACGCTTGTAAGTTCTGTAGGCTCTCACTAGCCAGCAGCCATCTCGCCAGCCTTCGATCATGTTCGAGAAGGTCTCTGCCACGAGAGAGTGCGTCCTCGCTTAAAATGTTGATCGACGCTATTTCGACCAGTACGATTGATACGCTGCTCCAGTGTGGGGGTGATAATAAAGCGTCAACGGGTGTGAAGTCTGTTAGCGTAGCCTCCCAAGGCGAAGTGCTTCACGCTAGACTAGAGATAGTAATTCAAGTTCTTGTTCAGTCTCATGAAAGATGGAGTGAGACACAAGAGGGACTTGGCGCTCGGCTCAGCTGTGTTACCTATAACACAGGTCGGATGCCAATGTTCTGGCTTTGCCACTCAACACTGCAGTGCGCTACAAGAAGGTGGCTCCGCCCACTGATCTAGTTCTGCACTCCCTCTGATACCTCACCCGCTACCGACCTTCGTCCACCATAGATCGTTATCACTGATCTGATGATTTCCCTCTCCGGCCGAGTCTCAGGCAATCCCCAGTCAGACTTGCTCATTGACAGACCATGCCAAAGCACCATTCGCAGCAATGGACACCAACCGATCTAACAGATCTACGAAACTTCAGTCTCTCCTCCCGATCCTGCTTTACAGATCCGCGCAAGCCTCTTGCAAAGCCCAGGCAAGTCGATGAATGTCAGTCTTGCACAGCTTCCCCCAACACTGCCCTCGCCCAACGACACTGGTCAACAGACTGGAGCTCGCCCTGTACCGGTCGCTGGACCATATCACAGCGCTCTTGCTCCGTCGTACACTCGTCTAGCGACTTGATGTTAAGCCAGCAGGGTAGCTCTTCATCCACGCGCACTTCGTACGTTGCGCGATCCTCAGCGATCTTGACTTCAGCGTCAATAAAGTTCATTGTTCCCACGTCACAATAGTCTTCGTCCTCTTGAGGTATGCAGATCTGTAGACTCATTATAAGTGCGAGATGACCAGGTTCGATGTCTGCAAAGAACAGAGCTGATTTGAGCTCGAGCTGGCAGATCGGAAGTGGGTACGAAGCGTAGATCCGGAAGGTACACCGGCTGTAGAAGACAGGGAGTACTTCTTGACGCAATTGCCCGCATGCACGTGCTAGTGGCGGTTGCGTCGGTGCGTACAGTTCCTGTTCTGGAATCCCTGAGCAGTACAGGTCATAGATCATGGAGTGCAGCTCGCTCGGAAGGTCTCGCAGGCGGTTGAAGACAGCACTGTCATCAGCAGCGTGTAATTTGCGAATCAAGACTCTTTTGATGGGACAACACTCTTCGAATGGAACTCGTATAGCACCTAAGACGCGGATGATGCTCTAGAGTTCACCTACCGCGCGATGGTCCTCTGCATGAAACGTTGCAGTGATGCTGCGTTGTTGTAAGAACCCGCGAATCTCCTCTACGTTGCAGTTGTCGTAGACCAGATCTCCCCCGAGAGAAGCGACAATGTTTGTCTTTGAGTTCCTCGACGCTCAAGAACTCTAGATGCTTCATGCCGCGCGTTTGCGCAAGGTTGAGGAGCTCAGTCTCTTTGACGAACTGGTAGTCCGCCATGCGCCAGTAGCTGTCGTGGTCACCACCAGCAGTATACAACGCACCGATATTCTTAGGGTACCTAAGTTCGCGAGTGGCATCATCGGCCTCCGTGTCGAAAAGACCCATGCTGTTAGCTTCTGAAGTGGTTGGACTATGAGTGATTCGGAGTGTTTTCAGGTGTGCAACCAGTAGACACTATTGTGGACTTCAATTTGTACTTGCTGCCTCGATATGTAGTCTTTCGAAATCGGGGTGTTGAAGTACGAGGTTATCTCGGCCTTTGATAGTGATGGCGTGAGTGAGGATGAGAACCACCGTACACGTTGAGTTCTGACGGCTGGAGCCTGCACTCACTTCGCTGTACATGAGCTCCGTCAATGGGCTGAAGCTGGAAAGACGGGAGATCTCATGCCGGCTTACCAAACTGACGAAGTGAACTTTGCCCCTTTGGCTGACTCGAAAAATGCTTCGTCACTCAGTAGCGATACTTACGAAGTGCTTCATGCGACCAAGCATCATGCATAGCCCACGCCAACCTGTAGACGTCGGCCAGAATGACCTTTCCCTGATCCAACTCACGTCCGACAACCCCATCCATAACCCCGCTTCTGCTCGATGACTGCCCGCGCCGCAGACCGCAGCTTCCCTTGACTGTAGCCAAAGGTGCATACCAGCATCCATACCTTGTTCAAGCTGCACGATCTGGTCCTCTTCGTAATAGCTGTCGTCTGCAGCGTTCCGAATGTAGATGCACAGACTTTTGATGCGTTTTAGCATAGCTGGCTCAAGTGTGCCGAAAAAGAAAGCCGATCTCGGGTGGAGTCGACAGTGCTTTGATGAAGGCGCCGTAAGGGCTACGCGGAAGGTACACATACTGTAGAAGATAGGAGTGACTTCTTTGCGGAGCAGTTGCGAGACATCCGCTAGGGGCGGATTGGTCGGTATGTGGATGTGTTCAGCGAAGAAATTGGCGAAGTAGAACTCGTAGATGAAGACACGGACTTCAGGAGGGAGGTCGAGGAGGTGAGAGAATGTCTGATTATCATCGGCCTGGGGTAGGGCTTTGATCAAGTTCCGCTTCGCATTCTTTGAGTTGCTTCCAGGTGTAACGGTGTTGCGCTGTACTGCAAGATTGGAGAGTTTTGGGGTGCCGCAATTCTCATAAGTCAGCAGCCCACGATCGTACTGTACGTTGCGATCTCTCAGCTCTGAAGTAGTGATTCTGCTTCTTAATCTCATGTGCCTCGCTTCGGAGAGGTCAATCAGATGAGCGTGCTGTATTGACTCGTATTTGGAGAGTCGTCAGTAGCCATCATGTTCGCCCCCAGCACGCGACCTTTTGGCGTTCATCATGTTCCGCCCAACCCCTGCGCCATCTTCAGTCAATTCGTGTCGTTCTTTACATCCGGGATCAGGACCACGATGCATGACTTACTGTGGAGCTCGTGAATTAAGGGCATGGGGCCTTGGTACTCAGGTTGCTGCAAGGACCACACTTCTTATGGCGTAGCAGTACGTAGGGAGCTAAAGGGTGAAACCCGTCTCCAAAATTCTAGGCGTCCTTGGCCATCCGTGAATCTTCTTCCTCCAGTGATCTGACCTCGCCACGCTCCCGTTGCTCCCAGTACCGCCTGGTGTGAATAAGTGTGCTCGGTCAGGTATCTAGGGAAAAAGGTTTGTAGAAATCCGATTAGTCACGCATTCATGCTCCCTTCACCCTGGTGTCCATCGCAAATCGATCCGGCACCTGGAATGTGATCAACCCCTGCAAGTAGTCCCTGCAAAACGCAAAAAGCTCCTTCCTTGCCAGATCAGCGAACTTAAGATCCGTCCCGTTCTCGATCCGCACAATCGCTTCAATGACATAGGCACCAGATGGATCGAGATGGCCCAGCTGACTGGCGTTGCACGGCGGGCTCAGTAGCAATATCTCGCTGGTCGAGGGAAGTAGTGTGTTGGTGGCGAAGATGCGGTAGATCGTAATGATCACATTCCCATTGACAAAGCGATGTCCATCAGTGTAGTGATGACCGACGACCTTATCGTTCTCGTAATCACCATTGTTGATAGAGGAAAGCTCGTTGACCTGGCTGAAGATCGCTTCTGATGAGCCTGGCTCGGGAAGGCTGGCTATCCGAGCTTGCCATGGTCCAGTGGCAGTGGAGGCATCTTGTTGCAGGGAGACAGCGCGGTGCAGATCATGGACAAGTTTGTCCTTGTTCACCAGGACATGTTGGTGAGTGTAGGCCGTTGGCTGGGCTCCGACGACGCCGGATAAAGTCTGGAGGAGACGGTCATGTCGAGCTTGCGCGACTTGACTAAAGAGGGCGACTTCGTGCATGATGCGTTATATGCTACTATGAGGTTGCGCCCAAAGTACCTTGAAGTTGGCGAAACACGAGTGGTATTGGGAATGCTCGCGTGGCTCAAGATCGATGAATTCAAATGATGCTTCGTTGCTTGAAAAGGCGGAGACTCCGACGGCGTCGTGATCCAGACGAAGTCATGCTTTGCATCTCAGCCGATGGCAAGTGCATCTCCCATCTTGTGGTGTAAATTGAGGGTGCTCAGGAGTAGCGCTTTCTCCAAGACAAACATGTTTCCAGGTAAGGAGCACCATACCAACACCCGCGACACCTCTGAAAGGCACACCAGCGAGCTCCCAGCTCAACTTCATAGCATAGGCTACCTTGACGCTATTACTTGAGTACCTTACTGGCTGGGACGAATCTCCCCACCTCACAGCTCCCTTTTTTGTCTCCGCGCCTCCTCCACCATGCGCCTCACTGCCATCCTCCGCCAGCACACTCCCCTAATCCGCTTCCTCGGCAAACGAACATTCCCCAAAGGTCTGCCTACTGTATCACGTCCTACTCACTCAAGCACCCACTGATGACCCCTTCCAGAAGCTGACCACACACCTCACCCCCATCCCGCCTCTCCCACGCACAGCCTCCCCGAATCTTTCGCCTCCTACCGCCAAAACGCAGTCCAGCACGGCTCCCTGAAGGGCCCACAAACCTCCACCTCCCCCCCATCAACACCCAAACCCTCCGGCTCGGCAGCTGCTCAAAGTTCTGGCGCATATGGAGCCGTAGGAGGGCGAAGCGGGAGACAGCTCGGCGATGTGAGACCGAAGGACGGCGAGGTGTGGGACCGGAGTGAACTGCCGCAACGGTTCAGGAGGACGCCATTCAGTGAGGCGGAGATAGAGGCGATTGAGAGTGGAGGGGCGACGTTGACATGGTAGAAGTCATCTCGGGATGCAGGAGGTCAGGTTGACCGGGGAGAGCTTGTACAAAGGTGTGGCAGATACCCAAATCATAGATGCAAGGAAGTCGTTAATCATTGCACCTGGTGAGCATACCAGTCTTGCCTTTGAAGCCTTGAACAGCGCGATGTCTTTGACGTTCCCGTGAGGGATTGCTCGTCCACTGCTTGAGCAGATAGGCAATGTACTGGTGAGTGTCTCGATACTAATGCTACCGGATGCTAAGCTATACTACGCCATGCAATGCCTGGACATATACCCTAAGCGATCCCAGCAACCGTATACAAGAACGTCGCACCATTTCGCCACCTCGTCCATGCGCTTAGACACGTGGATAAAGTCATAGCCCGTCCGCTGGTATATACGAGTGTAGTCCATCCTCTCGCTACGTTGTCTCATGCGCATAGACACGTGGCTGAAAGCATAGCTCGTCCGCTCGCATACAAAAGTGTAGCCCGTCATGTCTCATCATTGTCGTCATCGTCATGCATGATCATCTTCCGCAATGCATGCGTCGTGAAGTCGTTTATCATCATACGCCATGCAAGTGCCCGAGTCCCTCCGGCGAGTGCCCTTCTAAAGCTCCTCATCACCGTCAGCCTCGTTGATGGGAGCCTCGGTGGCCGGCTTTTCGTTCGTCGGACCCTCGGGACGCATGAGGAAACCGCGGATCCACAGCCCCAGACGCTCCATCTCCTCAATGAGATTAATCGGCTCGGTAGTCAAACGACGTAAGCCGAGATCGCCGCCGCGGTCGATGGAGCGAATCGTGAGATTCACCTCGTAGCCTGGCGCAGCGAAGGGACGATAGGGCGTAACGTGCTGCATGCGGTCGTGTTGCTGGAGCGTGACAGTGAACTTGCCAGGGTTGGCGACACCAGCGGGCAGCGGAGCGGGAGTGTTGTGATTCGTGAAGGCCGGGAGGGGAGATCCGACATGGGGAGTGCCGGGAAGTGGCTCACTGCCAGCGCGGGGAGAGGTGATGTGCTGCTCGACAGCGGCGGCATTGTGTCCTCGTGTGCTCGTGACTTGAGCAGTACCAGCTTCAACATCCTCGAGATTGGTCTCGACTGATGGTACGACGTCAGTGGGGAGCCAATTAAGACGGCGAGGCGACTCACTCGTGGTGCCAGTGGTCAGTGACGGAGCAGACGACTCGAAGGAGTAGGCGGTTGGGTCAGTCTCACCACCACGCTGCGCCATGTTGGCCACCTCTTCGCGTCCAGCAACCTTGATGGCTTGCATCAACAAGTCCCGACGGCATGGAAACGCCTTCTCGAATTTGACCATCAAAATCGACAACATGTATGGGAGTCGACGAGTGGCGATGTCGCGCTGAGTCGTCATCTCCACAGCCATCTCCGCAGCCGCAATGAACTTCGCAAACCCCTTCTTGGTAGCGTACTTGATACGGAAGCCACGCTCGTACTCCTTGTTGCCGCCAGGCTGCATGAAGCCGATGATGCGCTCCCTGACGAACTGCCTGACGGCGGCGAGCAGCGGCATACACTCGGGATGCTTGTCGAACCAGTAGTCGTACTCGTCGTCAGCGCAGAAGGCATCCTCGAATGCGCGCAGCTTGAGCGTCACCACCTCCTCGAGCTGTGGGCCGGCTTGGGCCAAGAGCTGTACGCCAAAGATCTCACCGCTGGCGACCTTCTCGAGGAAGAGACGGACGTTGCGATCTTTGGGGTCTTCAGTATCATTGATGTTGATTGGCTTCGAGACAGTGGAGACGGTGGTGGTCTCCTTGACAATGGCTTGTGGCGCGGGAATTGAGATTTGCTGGGTGATGGAAGCGTCGGCGCTGTTAGTCTGCCGCGGCTGAGATGCACTGTTGGTGTCGACTGGCTTAGAAGTAGCGCGAGAAGGCTGAGTAACAGCAGGGGAGGGATTGGTCTGAGATTGCTGCTGACTACCAGCTGGTACAATGGCACCAGTAGCCGGGCGAGTGTCACGTGCAGCGCCTCGTACAGCAGGCTGCGAGTCTCCTGCCATCTGCCTATCCATCGTAGCCAACTGTCTATTGAGCAGTGGGTTCTCGGTGCGCTGCTGGGCACCAGCGGACGGCCTGCGGACGGCTTGACGCCCTGTATTCGTGAAACGCACGGTGCCGTGGCGACGTGGGCTTCCAGCACGAGGACGGTTGGAGGTAGCGGCGGCCGTCAAACCGAGGCGAGTGGAGAAGTTCACATCTCGGCGAGCGGATGGTACGGTGCGATCGATACCCCCTGTGTGAGGAGACGAGGTCGTGGCGGCGTAGCGAGCTGGAGTAGCGCGGAACGTAGAAGGGCGAGAGGCACCACCAAAGGCGAAAGGGTCCTCCGATGCGCCATTGACGGCGTGACGATGGCCCTGGCCGCCGCTGATATCCGCCTTTGCAGTGGGATCGTCCTCATCATTCAGACCTGATGAAATGCGTCAGCTCGTGACACAGACCTTACAAGTGTAGAAGGCGTGCTCACTGTTCCACTTCACAATGATTTGATCATCGCCGGCACGATTGGCGGCGCGGAACGCATCAGCACGTTGGAGATCGGCCTTCTCCTGTGCGAAGTTGATCTTGCGTGGACGACCCTTGTCATCCGCAGCGGGAGCAGACAGATGGTCCGAACGCTCGTTGCTGAGATCCGTCATCATCTGCCGTTTGATGTCTTCCAGCTCGTTGGCTATAAAGCCAGACATGATGGGCGGCTGATGGTGTGCTTTGTAGAGAGATGCGAAGCAATGCAATGAGAGTTGGTGCGTGTGCAAGCAGTGCGCAAGGCGGCACTCACTTGCGAGAATGAAGTTTTCGTATGATGTTGAGTGGTGTCGTGTAGTGAAGTAGAAGTGGACGGTCAATAACGAACTTTGCCAAGCGGAGCTGTGTTCCGAGCGGGATCTAGCGAGGCCGGCAGCGCTGCAGGCACGAGTGACGAGCCTCAGGCAAGAGCGACGACAAGGTACGACGCAGTGAGGATACGGAACGCTCATTGATGCAGACGTCACTACCGTGATTGAGATCACATGCAGTCGCAAGAGCTCGCGCGACAGGTGTGGAGTAGTCAGGAGTCAGGAGTCAAGCCGGTGGACAACTTGACTGACCAACAAATAAGACTGGTCGTAGCGATGGCAGGGAGAGCGATGAGTCGTAGACATTGTACTGCATGGTCTCGCGGTCGGCGCTACTAGCATCATGAACCCAGCAAAAATTGAGAGGAGGCCGATTCACAAGCTGGGGTGCTCTGCAAGCAGAAGGACACTGGAGTGCAGCACTGCCGTGGACAAGAGAACTCTCAACGGGCTGCGTTGATAGCTCGCACGAGGAGAGACTCATGTTGAACTTCCAGTCCTCATGGGATGGATAATCGCTCGGCACAAAGTGTCGTCCGATCGCTGTGATACTACGAGTGGCAGGAGAGAGTTGTGGCCATCTGTATGCTCACAGCTACCATGTCGAGCACACAGCTTGCTCAATGGCTCGCTGGCTCGCTCGCGGACGCCGTAACCGACAATTACGTTGCTTGTATCTGCGCTCCACTGCCAACTCAGCTGCCACTCTGTACAGCGAGGGTTAGGAGCAAGACGTCACGTGCTTCGTCGTGCTTAGCAACCGGCGATGAGCTCATCTCCGCGTGCACGTCGTCGCCCTCCAGCAACGGCTTAGCGGCATTTCACTTGTGATGCGCTTGTTGCCTTGGCATTGATCGACTGTCCCTCGCATGACTATTTAAGAGTTGCCACTTCGCATCCTCTTCCTCTTCCTTTCTTCTTCATGCTTAGCCGCGGGGGAGGACGTCCGGCGATCACGTAGGCTGGTGTCCCACGTCGTTTAGGTGTGCAGCTTCGCCTGAGCCCCCTAATTTTTCATCTCATCGGTGCCATTGGTGCCACAACCTTTTTCATCAAGCTCACTGTTGCACGCAACGGTGATTGGAGAAGGAGCTGTTCGTCAGGGTCTGCAGACTGTCGCTTTGTATGAGCGCCGAGAATTGAGAGATCTATGTGTCCCTTGGAAAGCTCACGGTTTGTTGTGCTCTGTTGTGTCTGCCAATGCCCTCCTGTCTACGACGGACTGTTGCCATCTATCGAACGCGTTCGCAGAAGGACAGGCCTGCTGAGCTGGACCTCATCGACGCGTTCTCGCAGCCAGCTGATATTCCCAGTGAGTGGCGCGCTTTGACTATTCTATGGTACCCGCCGTCTGCTTGAGAGCCAACGAAGCCTTAATTTGAGGAGGGCTGTACCGCTCATTGCGACTACAACGATCTCAATCGATAGCCGTGAGGATTTAGCCAGACCGTATGGTCTTCAGCAAGAGCTTAGAAAAGCCCACATTTCGGACGTCCTCGACCGATGGTCATCGCACCGCGAAAACCACGAAGCGGACCTTCGATCTGCCAGGCGTCGCAGTATCAAAGTAGCGCAAGACATGGACAAAAGACGGAGACAATGGGCGCAGTCCAGCGGATGCCATCTACAACCAAGCAAGCTGGCACAGCGAAATGTGGCTACTCAACGATAGCCACAGCATGCAAGAGATGTGATGGCACTGAACATTCCACCAGCGCCAGCAAGATACGATCCGCTTGAAGGTGTCGCAAAGACAGCATACGTGTGCTGAGCAAGAGCGCCCACGACCGACTCCAATACTTTCGCAACTGTATCGCTGGCCCTGCATGCACCGCGAAGCAATGCTATTCCACGGCTCATGCCATCGGAGACGACGCAGATCGCGGGGGTAGCTATGACTTTGTGCAAGACCCGACGGAATACGACTTTGACGCTGCTCTCAAAGGGCTGGGAAAGGGCTGCGGAGTTCATTGCCTGCGGGTAGAGCGTGAAGATGCCACAAAGCCCGAATGCCCACACAGTTTTCACGGAAGCCCAAGCACTTAGAGATCTCCGCGCAATTAGACTTCGTCGAGCTCAGTACCAGATCCGGGTCAGCAAAAGGTTCAGCAAAAGGTCCAGCACCAATTTCCGGCAAGAGAAGATTACACATTCATCTGCAGACATCTCACAGAAGGAGAAGGTCACACAGCCACTTCTGTCGCAAGTCGACCTCATTCCCAGGATTCTCGCCGCCACAAGCCTTTCCAGAGACTGCGTCGACGAGTCCCAGGTAGAGATGCAAGCCCATATTGGCAGACGGGAACCTGGACGAACATGTATCGATATCGTTCAAGTGAGCCCTCCGCGAAGATGCAAAGATTCAAGGGGGCATCCGGACGAGATCGCCAATCCTCAAGCCAGGAAGCTGCTCGTGCAAGCTATCACGCCTTTTGCGCCTCCTTCGGTCGCCTGTGTGGGCAGCTGGCGAAGATGCTTTGTCAAGGCTGCTCGTATGAATCGGCTTGAATGTCACTCGTTTGCAACATGCTTGGCGCCAGGGTGTCTGAGATATCTTCTTCAAGGACCAGCGACAGTTTGTTGTCCACCAGGCTCTCTCCAAATGGTGTCAAGCTCACGTGGCCAGGCTTGGAGAAAGCTTTGAGTAACGACGGATCAGACGCGAGGCATCGGTATCACCAATCCAACGCGGCGCCATGACAGACTGCAGAACATCCCAGAGATCGACAGTGCAAGGCTTTGCTATGTGGTGACGACAGTCCCGGTCCAGCAGCGGCAGCAATGGCTCCATATCATCAGTAGTGCACTCTTGTTGCTTGCTCTTGTCATTCTTGCCGCACAGCACCTGCTCTGGCGGGAGAGCGACTAATAGCTGACATCAGAGCCTTTTCGCCGTGGCTGCTGTACGCCATGTACTTTAAGCTGTGCCTCGGATAGCACACCCCTGGCTCGTTTCGCAACACGTTCGGATCATTGTAATGCTACCGCCAGGACTCTTTCGAAGATGCCTTCTGGCCAAGACAGTCCAGTCTGGTCGCTCCGGTGTATCGTGTCACTACGGCGCCGCTCTGACGTCTGCCAGTCTTGCACGGAACTGTGTATACCTACGCAATAGGATGCCAGCTTGTAGAAGCACCAAATCGATGCAGTCATCTCAAGTGGTTGCAGTGCAAATCTTCTTCTACCAGCGGATCAAGATTTCGCAGGCTATTGGCATCCTCGGGTCCAGCGAATTGCACCGGCGACTGAAGCTGTGCGGGTGTTGTCGCCCTTGCTAGTCGCAGGCTGAGGTAGCCCCTCGCCACCAGCGCTATCGCAGCATGTGCGCCGGATAATCGCGCAGCCAACCATGCTTTTGCCTCTCGTAGATGTACCAGTGTCCTGGGTTGTCCGTGAGGCACATTCGGCACTCTCGGAACTCTCTTCTATTTGCGCTTTACGCAATTGCTCGGCCGTACGCGTGCACAAAGCTTTCGTCGGCCACCAAGACCATGTGTGGAGTTCGGCAACACTTCCGCTATGGACTTACTGCAGGAACTCAGTCGGCGCTGGCGCAGCTGTGGATCGACTTGGCTCGGTTCTCTGATTCCGTGATAGTTCGCAATCTCTTCCAGCATCCTTGGAGTCGTAGACCATGCTCTCCGGTCAACTTGGAGACGACTCGTACTCGTGCCGAAGCCGCCTCGAAGCAGCCTGCCCAGTGTCGCGGGGTGTGTTTCCTGCGCAGCGGCTTTCGAGTTGTGTCACTCCTCTATCGCTTGTGCACACCAGCGCTCGTATTGCAGTATGTGCCACACTTGCTTTGATCGGCCAAACTCTCGAAGTGCCGCCGTTCGACGTCCCGGTAGGTGCATGCTGAGCTGCGTCTGCTGGTGAACTGCAGATTGTGCTTGGTCGAGCGTCGCAGTCGCTCGAAGGGTGCTGTGATCGCTGCAGGGGCTCATCAGCATGGTGTGGCGGCCATGGTCAGCTGTGCACTTCGTCGAGCTGAGCGGAGGGGATTGGTGAACCAGCAACCACCACTCGTAGATCTCGGCACGAGCCCTGCGATTATTTAGCAGGTGTTGGATGCCGAAGCGTCCTCCGCCGCGATTTGTTGACATCCCACGCCGGGATCGCACGAGCAAAGCACTGGTGTGTGGACGGTGATTTCGACGATGTCGATCGGTAAAGCAGACTGTTGACGGTGCCTCGCGCCGCCACGAGAGCAGAGCTTCCTGAGGATCACATGTTGCATACTATATGTATAGCTTTACCCAACACCCCTCGCCTTCGGGCAACAGGTGCGTACTTCTCTTCTCTTGTCCTCAGTGGCGGAGTGCAGCACTTCACTGTTGAGCTGTGCTTGCACGTCAGTCTCGCAGTGGGAATCTTTGGCAACCCTCGAGTTCGACCCCCGGTCGGTAAACCGCACCTTTTTGCTTTTCGCGCCTCCGTTGCCAGAACTATACACGGGTGCCACGACTGTATGAGAACAGCACGCTGTGGACTTACAAATGTATTGCTCGCACCTCATGAGCTCCATCCATCTTATCGCTACCCTGAGGTAGTGCCTCCTCGCAGAAGCCAGGCCGCCGGGCGTCAGTTCCCACTCGTTCGCGTACAGCTCTCCACTGGCTTGGCAGCGCGCGTGCGAGCTTTCAGATCACAGCGAATATTTGACACGATACATACCAGCATGAGGTCGAGATGGTCCGAGGCAATCACCATCTCAATAGACGATCCACGACTGCATAAAGCCTCGCCGCTGCTACAGGCTGATGTACGGCGGATTGCGTGTGTCCCTTCCGTCTTTCTCTCGAGAGTGCCATCTCCCCTTACCGCTGCATTACAACAGCAGGCCAGTAAACCTCGGCGCCATACCTGCTATGTCTTTCCCTAGCGCCTTCTACGCGTATGATCAGGGTCGGGCTTCAGTCAGGGCTCGCCAGCCCACCGAGGAGCTTACGGAATCCATAAGGATCGGTGTAGCGCTGGCACACGAGGGCTATTCCAGGCGGCGTTTTGCCGACATCGAGGTCGAGGTCGAGGATGCCACGATCTCCGGACATTGTACTGAGCGGGCAATGTCTAGTTGATAGAGTGACACACGCAAGGGACAGCAAATCACACAGCCAA
This sequence comes from Cryoendolithus antarcticus, assembly GCA_002077065.1. NCBI lineage: Eukaryota > Fungi > Ascomycota > Dothideomycetes > Cladosporiales > Cladosporiaceae > Cryoendolithus > Cryoendolithus antarcticus. The sequence goes on from NAJO01000019.1 coordinate 220,014, forward strand.
TGGGCGCAACTTTGCAGGACTGGATTGCGGTCAGAGAAGGAGACACACACATACAATTGCAACAGTGGAATGCGAGATGGAGATGCAGTCTGCTTTGGCTTTCACATGCCGACACGGTGCCGAAGGCATGGTGCGCAAAACGTGCAGGTCTAGCCGAGTGTCCTGCTCCTGAGTGTCTTACTCAACGGCTACTACCGCGTATCCATCCACTACAAGGTTACCTGTGGCGACATTGGGAAGACGCCCCGGATGAAGCACCACGAACGTAGGCAAGCCCGAGACGATTCTGCGCAAAGAGCGCCGAAGATCCTCGGCGCAGCGAGCGCAGCTCACCGAGCGAGGACAGGTTGCCGGGGAAGCGTTAATCACATTTCCGTGTCACGTCAGGTGTTAATTTACCTTTGAATAGAAGTCTATGGGCATCAAGATGCTAGCTACAGTGATGTGAGCCATCTCCACCTGCGGAAGTGTCAGTCCGTGTCCAGAGTGTTACTCGAAAGATCGTTGAACTCACCTCTAGCCATCTTCGCAGCCGACTGCACCAAGCTGATAGCCATGACAATGGTCCCGAACGCGATACAGACATACGCCGCGTACGTCTCCCACGTCCGCCGTTTTGTCAGCTTCAAGAAGCACAGTGGCGGCAGTATATAGGCCAATGCACACGCGCTCGTCGCACCAACAAGCTCGAAGACAATGCCGAGATCGCATGTCAGCAGTGAGATTGTCATAGCCGAGACGACCAGCGATGTGGTGAAGATCAGATGGCGATTTGGCTGGAAGTGCTCGTTCGGAAAGTAGTATTCCGTCATGACTTCTCGACAGACGAAGCACTCGAGCGGTAGTGTGGTCAACATGTTCAGTCCAAAGCAGAGTCGCGCAATGTTGACCATGATGTTGTCTGTCGGAAAGTTGTTGAGGACATTGCCCTTTGTCTTGTCGCCGAATGTTAGGTAGCCACTTAGAGCCATGGCGAGGCAGGCGATCATCGAGATGCCTGTCGAGTAATGTGTCACTTTGGCGAAGCGGTCCATCGTCGGCTTGCGCAGAGACCCGTAGATAAGCAGACTGTTGTGATGGCACACGAAGGCGAACGAGATGACACCAATCGCTTGGAAGACGCCGTTGTTGATGAGAAAGCTGCCTCGAAGTTGGCCACGGTACTCGGAAGGAAGTCGTGGGCCTTGTGTTATGACTGTGATTACGATTACGCCCATACTGATGAGGGCAAATGTGCTGGCTTTGGCGAGCTATCTCACGTCAGTGCCTGTATTGCGAACTCCATCGGATCATTGATCATACCATGGCAATGTCTCGATACAGAGACAGCGGGTACGATAAACCGAGTACGAATAGCACAATGATCGCCCGGCGATCGACAAGAAGAGAAAGAACTGGCGTAGTCGACAGAGAAGGGAAGATAGCCGCCAGCACATGTGGTATCGTGTCGCCAATAATGATGCAGAATGCCACCATACCCCCGAATGCGAATGCCCACTGTGCGACCGAGATCGCGACGAGCCCGCTTCTGCCATAACAGTGCTCCATCGTGCTCTGGAAGGAGTTCGCGCCGCTCAGCTTCGAGTTCGTCACGATCAGTCGTATCGTCCAGTCCACAGTAATTGTGAGACCCACCAACAACAGTACGCCTGTCAGTAGACCTGCCTGCCGGAATGCATATGGCTGCCCAATGATCCCAGCGCCTATGATGCTGTTCGCCATGTTGAAGAAAGCACTTTGCATACCACTCTTTGGCCGCGCAGACTCCAGGACATCCTCTGGGTTGAAGTCCTGATCAGATGCCAGAGTAACACTCGGTGCCTCAATGCCAGTCAGCAGCGGCGCTCGCTGCGCTCCGCTACCTCTCCGCCCATTCGCGTCATTGTGCTCGCCAAGATAGTCTTCTTCCTCTATCCAGTCTTGTGGGTGCGCCAACCCATTGACCTCACCATGCATAGGCGGCTCCGAGACGTCAAATCGAACTCGGTGCGGTGTCCTTGGTGTGCCATTGGCTCTTGGCTGAGCGAAAGAAGACTGCCTCCTTTGTAGTGGTTTCCGCCCTGGCGACTGTGCGGGTTGTGCTATGCTGTCCTCATCCGGCGAATCCTCCGCGGTATGATGTAGGAGCCCAGCGGCTTCCTCTCCATCGCCTGCCCGCTTGCGGTCGGCTTCGTGATCGTCCTTGGCCATAACATCGTTGCTGGTTGGAGATGTTTAGTACATCGCGAGGGAGAGGAGAGCACATGAACTGGACCTACATAGATATACGTAAGCTCTGGGTATTCTTAGCTCGTCTCATTGTCGAATTCCGAGCCGCTTTCGGTCACTGCCATCAGGCCTCAAGAGAAATATACAGCAAGATCGCCATGTTTGCGATTACACCTTTCACATCACGGCCCACGGCGGCAGTGTTTGCCACTGAATTGAGCCATCTGATATGCAAGCCGTTCACGAGCTATTGACAGGCCTCACTTCCGGCCACGGCGCACGGTCACACCAAAGAGTAAACCTCAGCTTTCTTATGTTCATCACATAGCACCACTTCATCACTCGTTAGATGCATTACGTTACGAGCGGAAGGTACAGAAGTCATGGTGATCCTATGATCCTATGATCACATTGCCCAGCCGATGATGAGCGCGTCTATTGCAAGGGCCCGTTTATGAGAGCCCATCAAGAGCCCATATCTGAGCGCAATGGCGCATCTGGGAAGTCTGAAGTCCAGAACGCTGCAGCGCATGGCATTCCTGACTGGTTTGCCTTCGACCGGGACCAAACCTGAGCTGGTGACGACCCTGCGATCTGGACTACCGCAGTCACGTCTGCTTATACAACCCAGTCGCATCCTTAGCATCGACATGGGTATTCGCAATCTGGCCCATTGTGTACTGGATGTAGCAGGTCCTCAGTCATCGTCGGCGTCTGCGTCATCGACGACGTGTCTCCAAGTACGAGAGTGGAGAAGACTGGACCTACTTGGCCGCTTTGTGCTTGATTCGGCCGCGAACACTGACCGCAAGGGCGGTGCCGATGAGCATATCAGTCGCAAGCTTCCAACCAATGCCTTCACTCCGTCAATGATGTCGAAAGTCGCCTATGGCATCACTACCGAGCTGCTAGAATGCCAGCCCACGACCGTTCTTATAGAAAGGCAGCGCTTTCGGTCAGGTGGTGGATCAGCTATTCAGGAATGGACTCTACGCGTCAACATGCTCGAAAGCATGCTCTGGGCATGCCTTCAGGCACACAACGCTGTCAATATGAGCACTAAGGACTACCTTGCGCCGTCGCTGCATGAAGTAAGTCCTGCAATGGTGGCAAAGTTCTGGACCACGGGCACGGATAACGAGCTTCGGACTACTAGACAATCGCTCCAGGACGATGCCAACAGTAACAGCACCGCGACGGGCAACGCAGCACGCTCAGTGGATAAGAAAGCGAAGATCGCTGTGGCACGAGGTTGGCTGAAGGGAGAGGGTGGCGTGTCGCTGCAGTTGCAGCCAGAGGTCAAGTCCGTTATGGATGCTTTCACCACAAGCAGACGATCTTCAGCGCGCAGGAAGGGTGTAAAGGACTCCGAGACCGAGTCGAGCGATGTGGGCAAGCTGGACGATCTTGCGGACTGCTTGCTTCAGGGTGCGGCGTGGGTAAGATGGGAGGAGAACCGACGTGACATGGTCAAGTTGATGGAGGACGGTGGTTATGATATGTCGCCATGAATTTCATGTACCCGTTGCACAAGGGCCGTCGCTCGTTCAACATATTGAGACACTCCAATGCGCGTGCAAGCATACTCACTGCAACGAATCTGCGATACATCCTGGAGAGACACGGAATACGCGCTGTCACAATCTTAGCTGGATCCTCTGTTTCTTACGGGCGCATCATCATAGCTGTGTACTGCTGCAGCTATGTTGATCAAAGCACTACCTACGTTGCGGAATTGTCAAAACCACAGGTGAGGTGAAAATCCAGGTCGCGTCCAGGTCGCGCCAAGGCTGGCGCCTGTGTGCTTAGTTCCTGCCTGCTTTGTGTGACCACGACACCACACCTCAATCCGGACCTTGTTAGTGGCGGTATTTCTGAGATCTCTCAGAGGTAATCTTGGAGTAATCACGGCTATCCGACATGGCAGATAGCAGCGGACCCCGACGTTCTGGACGTGTGCGAACAGCCGTCAAATCCTACGCAGACGAACAGGCTGAGGATGTCATGCTCGCGAAGCCGTCAAAGAAAAAGCACCATTCTCACGACGATGGCGACGCGCTGGAAGTCAAAGATGACTGTCACGAGAACGAAGAGGTGCCAGCCGACGAGCCCAAACCCCGTAAGAAGTCGACTAAGGGCTCTCAGAGGAAGGGCATCGGCGAGCCCGACGACGATGGTGTCATGCGTCTAACCACTACCATGAACCGCCCACCCGGTGAGAAGCGCCCGCCACCAGTCTATCCGGTTCCACAGAAGGTCAAGCTCGACGAAGGTGGCAAAGCTATGTCGCTGGCAGCAATCAAGGCGACGTCGTTCGAAGACCGCCGTCAACGTCAAGTCTCTCGTATCCCGCGCCTCTCGTACGGACAGGTGGAGGCACGCATCAAACTGTAAGCGAGCCTGACTATCCGCGGAGAGCGCATGCTGACTTATCAGGTTCGTGCCGGAAGCGACCGACTCGTATGAGACCTTTCTGGGGCGAGCACGCACCCAAAAGATGGTGATCTTTGAGCGCACTCGTGGCTTCGAGGAGGACTGCCACGCGAATGATGATGCTTGCCCTTACCACGAGATCGAGATTGCTGGCTCTACGGGCAATGTCTACACGGTACGTGTGTTGTAGACGCGCGATTCGATATATGTCACTGACTGTTCCAAAGGTCGTCATATCGCACTTACCGACCTGCTCCTGCCCGAATGCCAGCTTCAAATCTCGATCCAGTGGTGAGGGTCTCTGTAAGCATGCACTCTATGTCCTGCATTACGTGCTCAAAGCGCCCGAGCACCTCTGCTACCAGACTGCATTCTTGACATCTGAGCTCAAGGAGATCGATGCAGGCGCACCAGCACTTCCCGCGCAGGTTATTGAGGAGGAAGCCATGGACGGGAAGCGGAAGCCTATTGAAGGTGACTGCCCGATCTGCTTCATGGAATTCGAAGAAGCCGAAGAATCGACTTGGTGTCGTGCTGCCTGTGGCAACAACTTCCACAGCGAATGCTTCGCTGGCTGGAAGAACGCCAATTACGGTCGCGTTACGTGCCCTCTGTGTCGCTCCGAGTGGCAGGAAGCCGATGCTTCTAAGGCGGCAGGCGTGAGCATGGCCAACGTGAAGATGCCAACGCAGCGCGGGCGTGGCGGGTACTACAACGTGCGCGATCAGCTTGACTACGATTAGAAGTGGCCATGTACGAAGTCACGAACGCCGACCTCGCTTGTGCTGTCGGGAGCCGCGCCACGTCGCATTATTAACGCGTGCAATCTCGCTGAGAGACACCAAGTGGATAGCACACGCTGTACCGTTACTGGCTGAAGGGTCCGTCGAAGTCCTTGGAGCATATAGAGAGTACGCAATATCGCTGAACATGAATTACATTCTGTTCGCTCGCTCACTTCTTCATTGACCGCGTGCTTCGTCTACTCGCGTTGCTTCCCTTCTCGTCACTGACCTGCAATTCACGTGCATTCGCTACCTTTCGACTCTTCGGCTTCTCCTTCGCAGCGGACACAGCTGCCTCTGGACTAGCTTTCCGCTTGGTCGATGACTTCGATTCTTCGTTTCCAGTCGATGCACGAGCCTGGCTTGCCTTTTCTGCTATCGCAAGATCCTGTTCTCTCTTGCCGAGGACATACGCCACCTTCTCGATCTCCGCTGCACTGACACTCTCGACTCGCGACCTGAAATCTGCGACTCGTGCTACGAGCTCGCGATACTCCTTCGGAGTGTACTTGATCTTGCGATCCCAGCGACCAGCGGTCTCATCCTTCCATGAAGCCCAGCGGAAGAGCTCATCTGAGAAGAATGGCACGGTGTCGGGGTCATTGACAGCGAGCAGAAGTGACGCAGTAGCTGGTCCGATACCTCTGAGCTTACACAAAGTCTTCAGACGTGCTTCGAGATTATCGTCACTCGACGTTGACAGGCCATCCGTGGTAACTTCGAGCACGAACTCGGGGCTGTTCTGGAGGACCAAGCCTTTCAACGACGGACGAAACGTTCCGTGAGACCTTATAATGGTCAGCCCACAAAGTTCAATCAACAAAGCATATTTCTAAGAAACCTGAGATCACCTACAGCTTCCAATCCACTAGCGTTGCCACTTCTTCTTTGGTTGAGTACACTTTTCCTTCACCGTTACGCTCAGCGAGAATGCCGGGCAAGTTGTTGAATCTCTGCTCGTCGAGCGGTTTCAGCTTGTCTTGCACGCACGTCGGGTACTGCTTCAAGAGGCTATTGAAAGTGCCTTTGTCGATCCCATCAAACGTGAAGTCTGTCATGGTCCCGATCGAGGTCCTGACTTTACGACAATGTCACAGTGGGCTCACACACGCGACAAGAACCTCGAAAGGTCCTCACTGTACCGGTGCAACAAGTCTATCAGCGTAGGTCTTGATCTCTCGTGTATGCTATCGCCGTCGATACCAAATGCACGCACTTCCGCCCATCGACACGCTAGCGACGCGTGGTGACACCCCACGTTCACAGCGGGCTGCACGGTATATATGTAAGTTACATGATTGACTACACATACACTTTCGTCTTTACCAATATCCACGATTCGCTTAGCTGTACCACAAGCTACATTACCAACGACACCTCCACCTATACCATACACTACACTACGACCATACCGATACCCGTACTCCTGCTTGTTCCCCCTCTGTGACCCGAAAGCAGTCCGACTCTCGACGAGCTCTCGTGGGCATTCGCAAGTCCATGATCACCACATGAGTGGTTCTACCTTGTCTTGAGAATGTCGTCAAACATTGGAGAGATCGAGTAGCAGCTCGAGCATAGCTTCGAGCACTCAATGCCACCGCAGGTCACGCCAGAGCCACGTCCCAGCAGTGGGAATAGGACAGGAAGGAAGAGGAAAGCTGCAGACGTGGCATCGGATAACACCGAACCCAGCAACGTAAAGCGCAATAGTCCACGATGCAGAGGTCCCTGCACTCCATCCAACTGTCATTGGACTGGGAGTGAGGAAGAGACACGGTACAGGAAGACATGCGCCAACGACAGGTGCGAGAGCAGGCTACGGCATGTCATGACGCACGCGAGGAACATCAGTCTTCACCGTGATACGCTCAGGGCGATAGCAAAGGTAGAGGAAAGGGAACGGAAGAACGCTGCGGGCGCTTGGCAATTGGAGAAGGAGACCTTGCTAGCAGACAAGGCGGCAGCACAGGCACGAGCGGACGATATGTCATCCGATCTGGACCGCGAGATCGAGATGCGAGAGGGGGTTGAGGCCAAGCTGCAGAAGGCTTTATTTGACCTCAGCATGTCACAGCGGCATGTTGACCGCATCACGGATATGCATACGATGGACCGAGGTGACCCGGAATCGACGGCGCGCCAGGAAATACAGAGGCTGAAGGAAGCGTGTCAGCAGGCACAGCTGGACATTACGAACGAGCGACGGAGATGGCAAAACGAGGTTCATGGCCTGCAGGCGACCATTCAGGAGATGCAGGGCGACCTCGAGGAAGCGTGTCGTTTCAAGCACGAGGAACGTGCAGATCGTTCGTGCACTTCTCATGAAGGTCTTCCTCCTCCTTACGGCAGCCTAAACAGAGAAGAGTATCTACCACCGTATGGTCGTCACAAGGATGTTGGAAAGGCCAACCAAGTCAACTCCGACAATGCAATTTGCGATAATTTCGAGGATGACTTGGATGCTGCAACTGGCCTCATCGCCTCCAACGACGACAACAGCACCGGGTCTCATACTAAGCTGGTCGCAGGTGTGCTTGCAGCGCTCGTAGAAGCATGCCAGTCGATACAGTACCTTCATCAAACCATCGACGAGCCAATAGACGCAGCTTCCCGGGCTGAGCTACTGGTCAACCTCACCTGGCGGGCATTCGCAGCTATCGATGTTCGTCCAAATGCTGCTGCCCCGGATCGCATGCAGTTAACTGAGACATTTGTCCTGGTTAACGATGTTCTCCTTACCGTGCTCCGGACTGCACATTTCGAGCAGCGTATGCTGGACGAGCTTAGCCACTATCATTGTCAAGTGGAGAGGCTTAATCAAGGGCTGCGTCAGATGTTTCCTGCTGGACCACAGGCGTACTTCGCTTCTTCGACGACCTGGCTGCATGAACAGATCTGTAAGGAGAGGGAGATGATTGCCAATGGCAGTCGTAGGATCGCACGCCGACCTGGCAGCGCATAAGCTGTTCTCCTGGATGCTTGAGTGTGTGCACAGCTACTATGCGCATGGTCGGCATTGTGGAATCGTCGCCATATCAGTAGTGAGCAATGACCAGCGGAGCTGCCTCGGGGGACCAACAGCTCTCTCTATCTCTTTGGCACTACAGGGCAACGTTGACTGTTGGGAGCGCGTTGGCGACGGCGTAGGAAGATGCCGCCCGATGCCCTCGTCCGCTCACGCTGCATCGCAGCATGTTCAGAGTCAGTAGCCATAGCTCAGGCTTTTGACAGGGCACGCATAGTTTTGGAGGACTAGAAGGACGCGGTACAGTGTCAGAGGTCTATCTTACAACTTTGCCATCAACGCTCTCCTCGATCCCTCTCATCTTCTCATACACACGTAGCTTCTCCTCTCCCGCACTGCCTCCAAACACCGCCTTGACAATCCCCAGCTTATTGCCAATGAACAGCAAAGGTGTGAACAGCCAGGTTGCAGCGGTCAAAACTCCTGTACTCAATGCAAAGCTCGACGTCTTGACAGCCAGACGCAGTGCTGTCGTCCCTGCTTCAGTCTGCGGGTTCGCGACGTCCGGCACACCAGGCAGCAGAACCTGAGCCTTGTTGATGAAAGGCCGCATGTCGCGCTCGTAGGCCGCCAATGCCGCTTTGATGTCCCCGCGATAAGTGGTCAGACAGCCTGCTAGCATGTAGGCGCCCACAAGCGCAGCGGTGGTGCCGAGCCCAGTGACGCCGCTGGGAGCGTAGCCGGCATCACCTAACACCACGACACGGCCTTTGTCGGTAGACCATGAGTCCATCTTCACTCGAGCTGTTCGAAGTAGATAGAAGGTCTCCGATGCGTCAATGTGATCGAGTATTCGAGGGACCTCCCAACCCATGCCCGAGAAAATCTTCTTCAGCAGAGCCTTCTGCTCTGCCTGTGGCAGGCCAACAATCTCGTCTGTCTCATTGTCGTTGATTCGGCACAGATACACGCCTGACTGCTTTCTGGCCTTATCGGGTCTAATCAGCACGTTCCTCCCCGCTGCAAGGTGGAAGCGACTCCAAGTCTCATCTTGAGGCGCCCATGGGATCGTGAAAGTCCCAATGTAGCCCTTAAGGCTCCTTACATAGCCTTCCTTTGGTTTGCCGAAAGCCAACTCGCGCGTCCGGCTTCCCAGTCCATCGGCACCGACTACGAGATCAAAGTCTCGCTCTGCACCACTAGTGAGCTTCACAGTGACGCGATCATCCTTTCCAGTGAGTCCGGTGATGCTATCGCCGAAGATATACTCAGTCTCATCCTTCGAAGCTTGATAGAAGGCATCTGCCATATCGCCTCGCAGGATCTCGATCTCGCGCACGGGGCTATTGACGCTGTTCGAGACGGGAAAGCGACCAATGTCTTTGTCGTTCTCGTCGACGACCCGCATGCCATCGTCATGAACTATGCGTTTGCGAATCGCTTGCTCGACGCCCATGAAACGCGCTGCCTGGATGCCAGGACCAACGAGGTCGATTTGCTGGCCTTCTATGCGGATTGACGTCGAGCGCTCGACGATGGTGGTGTTGAAGCCATTGCGATTGAGGAGAACCGCGAGAGCTGGGCCCGCGATGCCAGCTCCGGAGATGAGGATGTGAGGTGTAGAAGTCATGTCAAAGGTGTTGTTATGGTCACGTTTGATGGAATCGACGTAATGAAAATGCGATCATCTGAAAGGGCCTGTCGAGGGTTTTGTACAGACCTACCGACCTTATCGGACTATCGACTTCGATGGCTCACGCTACGCTTCCAGTAACGACGTATTGCGAAGGCAACCTTGTTGGACGGGAGCTAGAGTATCCGTGAAAGCCCTGGCGATAACCACATCCGCGAGGAAAGTAGTCACAATGGTCTGGGTGGTGAGAGAAGATGAAACCTTCATGAATGTCGGGTACGGCGAAGGGTAGCCGGTCGCGCTGAATACTGCAGGGTGATTGGCTGTGTGACGCACTACCAACATGCCTTCTCCCAAACGATTGCTAAGTACGACAACAGCGGATCCATGTGCCAGCTGGCCTTGACAGGCTTCGTTCCTCTGTCGCATTTCACCGATGCTGTCCATACGCTGGTATAACTGGTTGTCGCGTTTCACACTGGCCTGACGCGTCCGATCCTTCTCACCGTCCGAATCCATATGGCTCGGCGTAGTTAGGCCATGCTCAACTACGAGTGTTGCATAAGACCCATGGCTTTCTACGTGCTGAATTTGAAGCCTCCGTTCGCACAGATTACGCTGCCGGTACACCATCCTGAGTCGGGCGTGCAGAGCATGGCGATAGTGCCAGCAATGTCCGACTCGTATGCCTGTGCAACTCCGTCAGCTTGTAACAGAATGATCAATCACCCGAGGTTGAACTCACAGGTCTTCCTCCTGCGAAGCTGGCGTCCTCGACGAATTTCTCCCGATCGATACCAGGCCTGACAGCAGCCAGAGGCGTATTAATGGTCCAGTGACTCATCTGCTCCTGGAACTCCCGCGTAGTACCGCTGTACATGTCGGTTGCGACCGGTCCTGGGTTGACGGCATTGACAGTTGCTCTTTCGGCTAGCTCACGTGCCCAAGTCCGTGTCATGGCTTCTAATGCAGCTTTCGTGCCGCCGTATCTAACGTGAGTCAGCCACAATGCATCAATCGGTAGAACGAACAATCGACGCGTCGGCTATGATCGACGAAATGCCACCGACTTACACAGATTGCTTTGCGAATCCCAGGCTCGCGCTCACACTCGATACATTGACAACCCTGCCACTCCGATCATGAGGGAAGTACGGAATCGCAGCCTTCATCAGCAATAGCGGTCCCCTTACATTGACATTATACAGCTGCGCGAAGTCCTCAGCATCGCATTCTTCGACGAGTCGATTGCTTGCGACTCCAGCGTTATTGATAAGTATATCGATTTGGAACTTCTTCGTCTTTGGATGCGAGAAATTGTTCGAGGCGATCTCGATCAAGTGAGCAGGGCCTTTCTCCGTGCCCATATCTGCCTGAACAGGTAGGCATCGAATGCCATGGGCCTCTTCGAGTTTCCTCGCCAATGCTGCAGTCTTCTCGGCCGAGGAGTCGCTTGTATAGTTCATGACCAGTGAAGCACCTTTGGCTGCCAGATTCTCGCATGTCGCTGCGCCGATTCCGCGAGAGGCTCCCGTGATCACTGCGAGCTTGCCCTCGAGTATGCGAGATCCTGCTCCACCAGCCCAATTCGTAGACTGTGAACGACTAGCTGTAGGGCGAGACATGGTGACTGTTGGCTTAGGAACTGATTGGAATGGTGTGCAAGATGTCAGTCCTCTCTGCTAAGTGAGTACGTCAAGTAGCGTGAATACAATGCTAAAGTGTACGCGATCGCTGAACCCGCGTACTCTCTAATTTACATTGCACGAACTGGAGGTGAACTCTGTAAACGGTACAATGATGTCAGCAAGTGGGTCTCTATGTTCTACACGAAGCCAAGACCGACCACGCATTGCTGCAGCGCGACTAATTTTTCAGCTACTCGTAGTGCATATCAATGTCCAGTGGTAAGCATGTGACCAAGCAAGCCATTGAGCTGTTATTGCAGCCACGTTGATCAAGCAAGGTCATGACTGCTCGATTCTCCGCCCCCGGATTGGTTGCTCACAGCACGCGCTTGCATCTCGACTACCGCCGGACGCTCCTCCTCCCGTTCGCAGTGAACAAGCCACGCGATGACTGAAACCTTGCGCGGGGCTGAGCGTGCTCATAACGTGACGGTTGGGCGAATGTGCTGCGCACGCCGCGGATCTGCGACAGCCCTACATCGCTGATCTGGGATGACGAAGGTGGCAATGTGATCCTGCTGCGCGACGCTGCTGTCCGATGGTGCGTACCAGCAACATTGGAGCGGTGGCTCGCAACTCGCGTGTTACCGAAATTAGATTCCGCAGGTCGCCACAATTCGCTGTTGTTCCGTTGGTCGCGATGGTAGTCTGAATGCAGTTCCCTCGTCGACCGAATATTGCCCGATTGACTCATACTATCTGGCGGTCGAGCATAGCTGGTAGGATTGGCTTGCTGTCCATCTCGCCGATGTGATATTAGCTGGGGACGGCTTTGATACATTGGCTGACGCGAACCGACGAAGCTCTGTCGCGACGACGCGCGTACGTCCATGGCAGTGTCAGAGGATGGCACGCCTCCACGATGAAAGAACGGACTGATCAAAGACGACTGAGGCGGTCGATCAGGTCGCTGCGGTGTAGCGTATGAATTCGGCGAAGTCATTGGTGGTCCGGCATATTGCACTTCTCCTGAGAACACGTGCGTGGGCTCACGGGCCTGCGCCGCTTGCTGTGCTGCTGCACTCCCATACACTGCATCATAGTGGCGTATTCGCGAAGATCGGCCGGCGTTGGAACGTTCGCTAGCGGTGGAATCTAAATACCGGTGTGCTCTACTGTCACGAACGTCCCATGGCTGACTCGGTTGTGCCGCCGAGGTGATCTGCATCGGCTCGTCGTATCGTGTCTCGCCGATCAGCGTCTGTGTAGTGTATGCTGCGTGCCCGGACACGTGTCTAGAGGACCTCTGCGTAGCAGGGGCGTGGAAGGCAGCAGGTGCCACTTCGTAGGTAGGCCTTTCGTGTATGATATGCGGAATACTGTACCGCATCTGCACAGGCTCGGGCTGACTCGAAGCAGGAGCTCCGCTCTCATCTCGAGCTACCAACCTGCGAGTTGGCTTCGAGAATGGAGGTGGCATCAGATCGCGGCTGCTCGTGCGCTGTTTGCCAGGGCCATTGAGAGGTCGGGCATCTTTGGGCTGGGTGAGACCCTGTTCCATGGGGTGCTGACGCTTTGTGTGGATGTTGGGCGGTGGGTCACCCACTAGAAACCATGTCAATGACTTATCCGACAGTGCATCCAAAGGCAACATACCTGCGGTGGTAGAACTTGACGGAAACCTACCGCCCTCTGCGACATCTTGCTGCACAGCCGATTGTGCTGCATCCTTGCTTTGTTGATGAGCGTCGCGTCGATACTGATAGTCACGTGCGGGAACAAGATAGCCAAGGTCGGCGAGCTGCGCTCGCATCTGCGCTAGGTTCCTGACGTAGTCAGCTTTGTGCAGGTCGAGATAGGAGGAATGCCACTCACTCTGCCATCTGAGGAACAATGCCAAGGTAGTGATTGATCACTGCTTCTCTTTTCTGCCACTTCCGCAGTTGCGCCAAGTCCTTCTCGTGAGCTGACCTGGTCAGGGCGGCTTCACGCTGCATGCGCTGCATTTCCGCCTCAGCGTGCTTCCTTTGTTCCAGCTCGCCAGCATGTGCCGCCTCAGTCACCGCATTCAAGTGCTCGGCAACTTGACATCGAGCATGTATCTTCTGCGCAAAGCGCGCAAGTGCTACATATTGAAACTGATTGGCGATCAGCAATTGTCCACGCAATGAATCGATCTCAGACCTACTCTCACTGCTTCCATCCCAGTCGATGACGCTTCAATCTCAACAGGCGGGCATTTGAACCAGTTGCTAGGTATCATTGGGTCATGCTCGCCAGCCTGGAACCCTCTAATACCATACATTTGTCGAGGGCTGTCGTCGTGGACATCGAGGATGCACTGTGGACAGGGAGCTTCAGGTTGGGCATCTTGCCGATGGAACGGTGCCGCTATGATGCGCGTCAGTCTCGGGCAGCTCTTCGCGGGGCTCATCATCTCATACCGCCTCCTAGCAGATGCTTCCCGCAGAAAAGATGCGTGCAGTCAGCAATCCACATCCGAGTGACGACGCCATCGTCGTCGCCAGAATTGCTGTGAAAGCCCTTGTTGCTCTCTCGACTTGCATAGACTTCAGATACAGTGGCTTGACAGATACCACAGCTGAACACGATCTCGAGGACATCCAGATCGTGCACTACAGCAGTGTCGCCCATGACTGCGAGGAGGCATACTCTGTCGAAGGTTGTAATTCTTTAAATATATGGCGGTAAAGGTGAGGGTGCTGACTTGAGATGAAGTCGAGTATTGCCCATTCGAGAACTCGTGCTTTCCTTCTCCGGCTATACTTACTTCGCGTTGCCCATGGCAGGCAGGCTATACATGAGGCCTGCCAGCTCATTCAAACCGCGTCCACACTCGATACTAGGTAGTAAACAAAAGGTCTCTACAAGTTAGATCAATATGTACACTTGGTTATTGACTATGCCCTATACGAAGACCCTGCACGGGTATCTGCAATATTGTTAGCGTGGACACGAGTCCTGGGAAGGAGGCGACGTACGAATCCGAGTACGCCTGGTCCGCTGGCCCTGGCAATGTGTACCGCTTCCCTTGCAGATGGCGGGAGGCTGGCTTTGGCGGCAGCCCGTCCGCACCTAACACTCCCTTCGCCATACCCTTCTCCTTCTCAAAGAATGCACTCAAGCCCTTCTCACCCTCCTCCTTCAGTGCCACAAGCTGCTTGCTCCCTGCATCTCCAATCTGAAGAACATCCTCCTTCGGTGCAGCTGCTGAGCCCACTGACAAGAGTGCGACTACGTCCGGCTGCCTAACCACCGACAGCTGAGGGTACTGACGTCGCACATCGCGCTTCCAGTATGGGTTCTCCGCGATATCCCCTGCTGGGACCGTAACCTTGTCATCGTAGAGTGCTGGGTCGTTGCCGCCGGGTGTTGGGTTGCGGAATTGTGGGTTCATGGGTATACCAGTCGAGCGCTTCGAGTCGATGGCGAAGAAGTTGTTGATACGCGCGTATATCCCTGTGGGCTGGACTGTGTACTTCTGTATCGATTGTCAATGCTAGCACTGAAGAGAGCTCGCTGCTGGGTGTTACGAACCTTCCACTGTGCATCGCGACCTGCAGCCGAAGCGGCTGATTTGACAGCCTTCCCAGCAGATGCCATGCTTCGTGGTGATGGAGCGACGCAAGCACAACTCTCAGTGATCTCTCGAGGCCCGTAGCTCGAGGATGTGATGTGAGACAGCGAGGGATTGAGCTGCGCGTAGACTTTGTACCGAGCATGATGACATGTGCACCGACATGAAGGACGGCAAGAGTTGAACCGGACACGGGCTTCAACAGCGACGGCAAGGACTAAGCAAGCCCCGTTCCAAGCATTCGATGACTAGTTTAGGTATGATCCATCCGAGTCTCTGCAAATTGTGTAGTTGCGTAGGAGGCAAAGTGGCACATCCCATCTCGACCACACTCAGACATTCTGGTCGAAGACACAATGTCAGACGACGACATGGCATTTCAACGAACCCATAAGGCTTTGGCGACCAATCTAGACAAGGCACTCCAGAAATTCCAATCGTCCTCATCGAAGTTCCGCGTCCTTCAAACGATCAACCCTCTAGATCCGACCAATCCCCAACCACCAGCCCCAGTCACCCCTTCAGACTCGCCCAGGACCCTCTTTATCCTCGACTCCTCTTTCAATCCTCCAAGCATAGCCCACAAAACCCTCGTCGAGTGCGCTTTACGGTCTTCGAACAGCTCAAAGTTTCCAACGCCTCACCGACTCCTCCTCCTCTTTAGCACTCAAAACGCCGACAAAGCCCCTTCAGCAGCATCATTTGATCAGAGACTGACGTTGATGACCATCTTCGCCTCGGACATTCTCTCCAATCTCCTCTCCTCAACTACTTCGACCGACTCCTCGATTCCCTCGATCGACATAGGCGTCACCACAGCCCCGTACTACACCGACAAATCCGCCGCCATAGATGCCGACTCCTCCAGCCCAAACGCTTACTACCCTCGACGACCCGACGGCGACACGGCGAAACACATCCACCTAATAGGCTTCGACACAGCCACCCGCTTCTTCGCCCCAAAATACTACCCCTCCTTCTCCCCTCCCCTCTCAGCTCTGCAACCCTACTTCACAGCGGGCCACTCTCTGCGCGTGACTCTGCGACCAGATCCGCAGTTCGGCTCCGTGGCTGATCAGCGGGCTTGGCTCGCTCGATTAGGTGACGGTGAATTGGAGGCGGAGGGCGGCAAGCGGGAGTGGGCGAAGCAGGTAGAGGTCGTTCAGGCGAACGAGCGGGCGGAGGTTAGTAGTACGAAGATCCGCAAAGCTGCGAAAGCAGGGGAATGGGAAATTGTGAAGGGACTGTGTACGGAGGGAGTGGCGAGGTGGGTGGAGAGTGCTGGACTGTACGTTGAGGATGCTAGAGGGTCGAAGATGGGGTGAGCCTTCTATTGCGTGAAAACTCAAAGTGAGATAATTCTGTTCATGTCACCAAATGCTTTATGCTGCTGCCGAATATGTACACCCATACCAGAGCTTTATCTCTCGCCAAATGACGAACGACAGCTAAGAGGCGCGCCGGCCTATGATACACGAAAACATTAGCAACCTATCTATGTATTACAGCGCCAAAGACCCATCCTCTTGAGTATTGCAATGCGAGAACCGAGCTCGCCTGCATTCATGGAGAGGCTATGCAGAGAAAGATGTCATGGCAGCCTGTACAGTGCACACGACCAGTATGTGCAGTGTCGAGCTGCGTGAACGCGAATTGCCACCAGAAGTTGGAGGTGGCCAGAAGACGATGTAGTAGTCGGTCCTTGTCGTTTGTAAGTTCGTGAAGCTGAAAGCAGTGCTGTACCGAGGCTGGCACATGTCTAGCCCATGATGTTGTCGCCACGTCTCATGTCCCAGCTGGGCTTGAGTTGTGTTGCGAGATCATTCTTAGACGCGACCATGTCGGTCGGCAGACGAGAGACGCGGTAAGCACCCGAACGGATAGCGCTCTGCTGAGCAGCGGAGAGGCTCGATTTGTTGGAGCGAATGGATCCAGCATCACTTGCACCATCTTGTCCTCGGAAACGCGGCGGCGCTGCGAAGTCAAGTGCGGTGAAAGTGCTCGAGTTGCGAAGCAGGTGCGGAGATGGCATAGGACTTAGCTCGTCGAATGCGCTTGCAAGCGGGTTGTGAGCAGCGACGACAGGGCTGTAAGGACGGGAGACACCACGTGGGCTGTCGGGAGTTCGACCGGCTTGTCTGTCCCTGTATGTGGTGGGAGGCGCGAAGTCATCAGCATTGAAAATTGCCGTATCGTCTTTGAGCAGATGGGGAGTTGGTAGCGACTTCAGCGGCTGAGGAGGCGGCATTCGCTTCTTCGGCATCGACTGTGCACGGCCACGGGGTCCTGGATGAGCAGACTGAGTCGACTGGTGGCGGCGATGCGGGCTGTAGGAGTCGGATCCGATGGGCGTGCGAGCCCCGCGCGGTGGTGGCGTCATGGCTCTCCTTCCGACTGGCTGAGCGAAAGGTCGCTGCGTGCTGATGAAGCCTCCAGTGCTGGGGTCGTAAATTGCGCCGTCGAGGTATGCCGGGTCAACGTCCTCCTGGTACTGAGCAGCTGGAGTGCCTTTCCTGTCATCGAAGTATTCTTTGTAGAACGAGCGAATCCTATTCGCGCGGATCTCCGGGTTGTCCTCGGGGAGATCAGAAGGTAGCGGCCTGGTGCCCATGACGGAAAGGCGGTTCTGTGGCATCTGCGGTCGTGCAAGACGAGGCACGGCAGCTGGAACCTCCGCTGCTGGCGGATTGACGTGAATAGAGGATGGGTCAATGTCGTACTCTGATGTCGGTATGCTGATCTGTGGGAGCGTGGGAGCAGCTTGCTTGAAGGCCTCGCTGGTCGCGATTGGAGACGTGACGGGCTTGCGAGTAGGAGCAGAGTCTTTGCGAGGCGGTAACGACGCGGTTCGAGCGGACGCAGCATTTGAGGACGTTCGCGGAGGTCGTGCTGCAGACGGCTTCTCCGTGGGCGGAGGCGGTGGCGGAGGTGGTGTAAATGTTTCTAATGCCCGGCCTGGTTCCTGAATGCTGGGCAATGGCGCGTCAGAACCTTGACTGGGTTTCCTACTGGGCGGACAACTCTTTGCCTGGCTGTGCATCTGGCGTGGCGGCTGCTCACCAGAGCTCAGCGAATCGTGTGGTGATTGGGATTGTCCGCGTGTCGGGTATGACTGAGACATCCTTTGCGCATTCTTGATCAGGCCAGACTGCTCATTGCCAGATTGCACACTCGTAGCAGCAGACGAGTAAGTCGAAGACTTGTCATTGTGCTGCCGTGCAAAGCCTGGGAACGCTCCATTCGGTCCGATCTCGCTCTTCAGCATCGTCACTGGGCGGTATGGGTCGTTGTCGTCGTGGAAGGAGCGAGACATGCTGTGGATGGAGCCTCGTGAGTTGCTGACTTCGGCGGGTAGAAGGTATGGGTTTCCCAGACTCATGTCCATCGAAAGCTGGCGGTTCTTCATGTCTGGCCTCACAGCACCGTTGCTGGTGTCTGTAACCGTCATCTCCGGCACACCTTTCCGTTGCTTGGCCCACTTCGATTGAGCTGGCTGAGCGTCCATCATGCCAAAGTCAAGCGACTTGTGTGGGTCATTAGCGTCTTCGATCTTTTGCTTCTTCACATGCCGTTGGTGCAGCCAGACCATGACAGCGAGTGCGCATAGGAGGGGAATACTACAGTGATGTTAGTGTGCGTCAAACGTATCGCGAAGCGCGCACACGTACCCGGCGCCAAGGGCAATAGCAATGGTCTGGGTGTTGGCCAGACTGGCTGGCGTCTGACATCCCGAAGCAGTGTCTTTCGGATTGCAGCTACTTGTCTCCCTTGCGATGATTGTGCGCGTGACCATGTTGTGAACAGACGTTGCCACATCTCCAGCGACATGCTCAATCCCGCGTTCTTGTACTCTGTTCCATTGTGAAGCAGCGTCGGCCAGCAAACCCAGTTTCATGGTGCGGGTGTCTCGGGACGCGAGACGCGGTTGTGTGATGAGTGAGTACTACTACTACATATAACCTTTCCTGTCGTGCTTGTCGTAGGGAGTCTTCGCTCAAATCTGTGTTGCTTGCTTTGGTCGGCCGTTTTTTCGTAGCAACACAGTCCAGTCTTCAATGCTTCGGGGATGATCGGAGACCTGCTGCTACGTCGCGTGCTCGGTGAGATGATCGTAAAGGAGTGTGGTGTACAGTAAGTAATGAGCGACTGAAACGGGTACAACGAATGACTGGGTGAAGGAATGAACGTCGACGGGGCGCGCAGAAGTGAAGCACTGAGGGTAGTGGTGCAGAGTGATGAGGTGAGCGAACCTGCATCCTCGAAGGGCGACAAGGGAGGGCATGGTATCATGGACCGTGCTGAGGCATGGATGCGGAGCTAGTGCTTCACCCTGCTCCCGCATGTCATTCATTTCGATTATCTCATGCTATAAGTCTCGGCTGCATGGTCACCGATAGGGTCATGTCACCATGGAGGCAGCTTCTATTCCAATAATTTCACTTCGATCAATCGTCTGGCCGTCGTGAATGTCTCTTGACCGTGTTTCCCAAGTGGCATCACATCGCGTCTCGCTCTCCACATGCAGCCCCTAACTCTATACTAGCGCTAATGCCAGGAACCCGTTCTCTGCAGGCGAATCACAATCGTCTTGCAACAGGGCTCGAATGCTTGTTCTGCCGCTGCGGGAGGCTGAGATAGGCGCCGCCCAATCCCTTCGCCGTCTCATCATCTCGTCGCCCTATACTTACACAGGGTGAACCCGGTCAAAGTCTACAAGACTATTGCATCAGCACGGCAATTGCAGAATGACGGCGGAGTGGTCCCCAGAAGCGGTGGGAAACGCGGCAGAAGCTCATCTATTCTTCCTGCATCCGGGATCGGGTCTGTAGGAGTTTGGTACCGTGCAATTTCCCACTGGAGATCATTATTGTGCGACTGTACAGGGGTGATTCTGCAGCGCGACTGTCTCTGGAAAGTTGACGATCCTCTCCGCTCACACCTAGTGGTCTCATCGCAAGTGCACATCATTCACCGGATACTACTATCTTCGCGGGCCGGATTGTGCGTCGGACGGGGGTCGCGCTGCCACCATTGCCACTACCCGTCGCCGCCTTGCAAAGTCATGAGCCACTACCGTAAGTGATCTCATGCCATCGAAGCAATCTCTCAACATCGCTTCACCTTCGAAAAAAGTAGCACAGTCCTTGTCGAGGACCTATGCGCGCCAGACGACGTAGCTTGTTTGACGTCTATCGGAGCTGAAGTTGAATCTCGAGCTTGCGGTCGATCTTTATCACCTCTCCTTGGGGAGCCTTATTCTTCGAGTCAGTGAAAGTAGTAGAAAGCTAGGTGAAGCGATTTCGATACATGCATTTTCGGCGCCATCATGCCCACCCTCCCGGAGGATGTTATTCTGCTCATCGTATCACGACTTGACAACGACACGTTCCTCTCAGCATGTCTGCTCGATCGGTCTACCTATAACCTAATTGTCCAGCACATATGCGGGTTGGTCTCGTCTGTCGCCCAGGCGACCTTTGCCGACGACTCGGCTTTCCTCATCAGACACTTCCTGCCGTGAAACTTGGACGCATCCGCATGTGTGACATGGCTTGAGGACCTTCCATATCATTACCTAGCTGCCGTTATGCTAGAATGTCGATCACTCGGTGCGAAACGGGAGAGCGATAGATCTGCTGTCTCCGCCCAGGACCCGATGGGCGATGAGGCAAGATCTCACTTCGTATCCGGTCTACGTGCCCTAAATGGATTCGCTGCGATGGCCAGGGCTGTGTCGACGCTGCCGCGGGAGCAATTGGCAGGAACTGCGGCTGCTGCTGCACGCTAGGGGCGATAGCTCACAGTCTCCAGCAGAAGCTCTACATCGCGACAAACAGCTGCGGATCTGCCGGAGAAAATTGGAATACATGCGCACGCTTCATCCCGAATCACTACACGCCTACCGTCACCTCCGACACGAAGCGATGATCGAGCTCTCGTTCGATATCTCATTCATGCCTTGCATCGGAATCGGTCATGGAAAGAATCCGCACCAGGACGCGCACTTCGTGACAGCCTGGATGTTCAGCAAAATCGCTCGGGCTGGTCCAGCATGGCTGTGGCAGCTCTGGGCGCCTGATGAAGTCTCCGCAGCCGCTCATCGCCGTCGCGCGTCTGCCACGCTTCGTCATGAATGGGAGACTACAGCTACGGCATCCATGGAGCACGAAGCCCATGCAATACTCTGTATCGATCGTCTCGTCAACTTGAGACAGCATGCCCACATCCGGCCCATAATGCGAGCGCATCGCAAAGAGCGTCGGCAGAACCCATCCGCGAAGGTTCTTATCCCGAGTCGAGCGCATGAGACTGCGATAAAGATGGCGATGCGTGATCGGGCACGTGCTCTCGTGCCAAGGGCGAGGTCACTGATCATCTCCATGGACTGGTAGAGATTCGTCTTCGGTACTCACTATAGCAGGTTCATAGTTCGGCTGCTCGTAATGGCTCGTCACCGCTATCAGGACGAATTGAAGTCGACACCCTTCCTCACCACGCAGCGTCCGTAGCAGCTGCTTGAGCCACTGCTGCCCGACTTCGAGACTCTGGTCCAGCAAATATATGCCGGGCTTCCACTACCTGGATCGCACAAACGACCAAACCATGGCAGCTAGGGAACTATCTGTGCCAGGGCGGCAGCTTGAGACTACGCTTGCTCTTTCTCACCTTCGTTGTGTACGGCCATACGAAGGTCGAGGATGTGTCCAGTCTCAGGGATTGCGGTTTCCACGAGCTATAAGTATGCTGCACGAGTGCCAACAGCCTGTCGTGCGCTGGCTCAGCATACTAGCAGTAGCGAGCACAAAACATGATGCACACTGCCATGCTTTCCTCGATCACAACATGCGCATGGACCACCTAGCTTCCAAGGCCAGCACAGCGCGACTCCAAGATGCGCCTCAAGTCGCTGCTAGGTTGCATCACCCTCCCGGTCTCTACGAGCTTAGCTCGCATGACCGTCGACACGTCCACGATACTACAAGCACGATGGAACAGCGTGCAAGAAGAATTTACGGGCATTGGTCCTTGGCCTGTACTCTTCGGAAAGAACTCAGAGGGAGCCTACGTTCAACCGCTGTACTACTGCTCTAAAGACCAGAAGTCAATTGACCACATTGGTCCGCTCGTCTCCGCCGCAACACTCATGTGGGCTTCTGCCATGGCACACTCCGCTCTCAAGATCTTACCCGCAACTGGCTGCACCCCAGGCGACTTCCGCTGTCTCTGTAGTCACCTGCCGAAGCCGATCCGCGCGCTCGTCATAAGCGATGACTCTGGAAGACGTTGACTCGGACTCAGAGTTGGACAGCGCGCCGGGTGAGGGTGACGATCAAGATGACTATAGCACTGACAGCGAAGGCGGTGTGCTTCAACAGATGACCAGGAGGACTGTGGGCTGCGATCATGGGTCTCAGGAGAGCGAGTGCCACACGATGAAGCTGTTCATGTATGTTGAAGAAGATGCTCATGATGCCAAGGAGCAGTATGAATGGATTCGTACCGCGGCTCACGAGCTGGGTAAGTGGAAACACGTAATGTACTTGTGGGCAAGCTGACGATGCAGGACACACCATGGGTCTCGAGCACGAAAACCAGCGGTCCGACAGGTCCAAACACATCATGTACGACCCTAGATAGCGGTCAGGGTATCTCGAAGTATGCACGGGTCGTTTGCTCGCACAACGACTGCTGATGAATGGCCCTAGGCCAGCGACCGAGTCGCAGCCGTCGACCCAAAGGACCAACCCGAGTTCGCGAACCGCAACGAAGAGCAACGCATACGTCTGGTGTAAGCCACGAAAATCCAAATACTTGACCTTGTCCCTCTGACTGGACACTGATGCCCCTGACAGCGTCAACAACCAAGCCCTCGCCCGAAAGTACTTCCCCAACCACGCCGCAGCCTACACTGCCACCTCGCTCGTCGACCCATCCCACGAATTCTTCATGTCCGCCAAACTCGACTACGACAGCATCATGATATACTCCTCCTTCCAGATGTGCAGTTCTCGCTCTCTACCACCCCCGCCGAATCCAGGTCGCCACGACGTCGGCGATAAGCCCGCAATGGTAGGCTTCCCGTACGGCTCAACGCAGAAGAGTGATCGCTTCATGCTGTATCAAGGTGGCGCTGGGGACGCGAAAGACGCTAAAGTGTCTGCTGGCGATATCGCGAGGATTGCACAGTTGTATCCTAAGGGCACCAAGGACGGAGACGATGCGAAGGACTTGGCGAATTGAGGACCGAAGGATTTGACCAAGGATGGGGTTGTTGAGAGGGGATTGCCGTACTGGGTGGGAGGAAGGACTGAGAAGCGACGGCATCACCTCTGGGATTGAGTATAGCTGTGAGGACTACTTGGTAGATGAAGTACACATGAAGGCTGCTGGTGCGTAGACGTAGCACGTAGTCCTGTCTGTGGATGTGCATGGAATATGAGACACAAATGCTTTACGATAAGATCTCTGCTTCCAACACCAAGGTCGGACTGGTCTCGACTTTTGTATCCAGCGGCCATGTCCACCCTGACTTGCGCGAGCAGAGAAATATCAAGCTCTCGCTGCGCCGTCGGTGAACAGCACTTAGTGCTCAAGACCGCCATGCCTGCAAACCAGATGGCCTGTTACCGACGCCTGAGCTCGTGGTCACAAATGCTGTGATCCATCATGCTCGGTCTCCTGGCTTTTCAGGCCAATGCGACGCGAATGATCAAGCGCCTCGAGGATGATCAGGCCTACTTGTCTGGTTCCGGGACTTGGACGTTGTGGCCCCGATGGGCTGGAGTGCCTGGTGTCTACCGGGGGTGAACGGAGTCCCTTGGCTAGACGATTCTGAGCACCATCCAAGGGCCCCTCCCTAATGCTTACACTAGGAGACGCGGTCTGTTCAGAAATCCCGTGTATAGGCGTGGTCGACGGTCGTCTGGTAGAAGTTGTGCTAGCTTACGCATCGTGTCCAGGGTAGAGCCAGATTGATAGCAAGTCCTGCCGTTCAAGTCTGGCGAGCCTGGCCGCTGCCTGAATCTGCGTTACAATCTCGAAAGGCGTCCCCTTTGCTGGCAGTGAACTACGCCTTGCAGAAGATCCTACAGCAGACGTAGTTATGCTTGCATTTCCCTGCAGTCACCTACGGTGCTGAAACACAGCGCTCGTCGAATGCCAAATCCTCCAATGCACCAAAGCCAGGCGACGGAAGCCACGGATTCAGCTTGCCTTGCTGACGTAACGGCAAGTCTATGCCGCCGCCCACACTGCCATCTTGAAAGCATCACTTCCATCATCTCCCAGCCCCGATCAACGACTCCTCTCCAACTTCGGATAAACTCTCTTCTTCTTCACTTCCTCAACACCCTCATCGCTCTCCTCCTCAAGCCTCTCAAACCGCTGCACCATCTCCTCCAACTCCCCATCCGCGTCCTTCCTATACCTCGTGACCTTGGCAATATTTGCCCTCGTCATGTCATTGAGCTCCTGCTCGTTCGTTCTAGTCTTTGCGATCGTCCGCGCGGTCATGGCGAACCGCATATCCTTCGGTCCGTCGACTAGTTCCAGTATGGCGGAAGGTGCTTGGTCTTCTTTGATGGGCTCGATGCGGAGGACGCGTGTGTAGCCGCCGGGGCGATCAGCGTAGCGGGCGGCGAGGGGGCCGAAGAGACGAGGGAGGATGTCGTGGGGGCGCTGTATCTTGAGATCAGTAGAGCGCGATGAGTACGAAGAGGGCATCACGTACGAAGAGCTTCGACATGGCTGAGCGCTTGCTAGCCTCTGTGTTCTTCTTGCCGAGCGTGATGACTTTGTCGGCCATGCGCTGGGCTTCCTTCGCCTTGTGCCATGTCGTCTGGATGGACTCGTGCTCGATGAGGGAGGTGACGAGGTTGCGGAGGAGGGCTTTGCGGTGAGACGACGTGCGGCCGAGTTTGCGATATTTGACCAGTCCGCCGGCCATGATGAGTGAGTGTGTTGGTCGAGTACGGAAAGTGCAATGGTCGATGCTCCAATGCTGGTCTTGCCATGCTCGGGGATGGTGGAAAGTAGTGCGGAACCGTTCCGACATCACGTCTAAGAGTTCACCATTGAGCTCTGTTGCACTCCTCCCGGACTACAGCACATGGAGACGCGGATAGCCACACAGTAGCACCAATGGGCTTCACAACCGGCCTGGTACAACTCTCCTCTGTTGCACTCACTATCATACCACTAACAGCGCCCAGCTCGGCGGCATAACCCTAACCACCTCCCTCGTCTACCTCTCCCTCCGCCTCCACACAGACAACCGCTCCCACCAATCCGCCCTCCTACGCCAACAATCCACACTCCTTCGAAATATCGTCGCCCCTCCCGCACCAACCCCCGCACCTTTGCCCAGGGAAGTGCGAGCGGGCGTGCTAGAGAGTGCGAAGGACCGCTGGAACGCCGAGCTAGAGCGGAATGTAAGGAGTGTGCAGAAAGTCGACTGGGAGGAGTGGCGGAGATGGGCCGAGGATGGTGTGAGTGGGGTGTGGAGACGGGCGTTTGCGAAGAGCCAAGAGGCTGTGGACCGGGCGGCGGGGAATGCCTAAGCCAGCCGGGAACATGACATGCGTGGAGGGATGATACGATACCCAACTCTCGCAAAGGTTCTGCGAGGACACTGTACAACAGTTGACGGCTTCGTCGTGTGTGCCTGGCTCGAGCTCCGGCCCATGGAGAGCACAGTCCGATGTTCACAGCGTGCCAGCATTGTTCGACACCAGAAGTCACGAGCCCCTCCCTTACACGCTCGGTGTCGACTTGACAGACGAGACAAACGCCCATCGATGCTTTCCACTTCGACTTGCTCAACATGCAATTGCAGTTTGTGATTTCACGTATTGACTCATCTCGATATTCTGCTACAGGACAAAAGGGTTGCGTGCTTACGAAATAGCTAGTCGTCTCGTCTGTCAGTGCTACTCTTTACTCAACAGTAGACTACAGCGTCTCATCAATTGATGGGCAACGAAATTGGGACTTCGGAAGAGGTAAGTGCAGTTTCTCGTCGCATGTCCGCATTCCTATCTTACCTCTCATTCATCTCATCACATCTAAAATACAGATCCTTCAAGACCGCCCTCAGTCGTCACTTCGCTTAACCGTCAGTCAATAGAAGCTCCTCCACAGCCCATCGCTCGAAGTCGGGTCCGGCACAAACCCGAGAAACATCGTCAAGGTCCAGGTCCTGATCCTGCACACACAGAAACCCTGCAGCCATCACCATCTCCATGATGCCTGGATTTCTCTCGATCTCCAACGTCGCAGCCGAATCGAGCCTAATTCTGCAGAATCGACGCACGCCGCAGACGCTTCGCCTCCCGATGGGACCTTCTGTGGAGTTGTGGGTTGCTCGTCTCAAAGCCACCGCCGTTGGGGTCCTTCTTCGGCGCCCACTCCATCAAGTTCATCGCATCTTCGCCATCCTTCCTCCCCTTCGTATACAACTGCGCTACCCTTGCCCTATCGCTCCCGGACTCGTCAGCCTGCTTAGCCTCGTCTCCCAGCAGGAGTAGCCCTTCTTCGCTGATCACAAGCGCATCAACCGGTTTTGGCACCTTGCTACAAAGACATGAATGCCATTCCCCAGGTGTACACCCATTAGCAGTCACAATCTCGAGCGAAGAGTGCGCCAACGCTGGACTCCACATCTCGATCGCGGACAACACGAGAGCGCCAAGGTGATCAATAGTCTTCTGGTCCTTGAAGCAGTACGTCAAAGGCTGGTTGTTCGCGCCGTCGTTGTCTTTGCCAAGGATAGGCCAGGGTCCGATGTCCGAGAAGTCGTTTTACACGCTCAAGCACTTCTGCTGGAAGACAGTGGAGGCATTGAGGCGCAATGTGGCGGTCGAAGTCGTGATGAAGACGGCGATACAGCCGAGGAGGTAAGCGAACAGCATCTTGTTGTGATTGGGAGATGTGATGAGGTATTAGAGTAGTCCAGGCTGTAGTCCAGAAGACCTAGAACGTTCGAGATCCTCGAGATAGGTAGTTGTATGGTGGGACAAGGCGGCTGCCAAGCGCAACTTGTTTTGTCTACTGTCCATCGTTTGCCGAGCCAGCGCAGCACATCGGTGAATGCTTCGTTGCTCCAGCACACTGCCACATGTCTTCAACACTGCAAACATGTAGTACACTTAGGCACAGGAGCTATCGAGTCCCGTGCGAGATAGCATGGCCGGCAGGAAGCAGCAGACATCAGGAGGATATCGAAATCAACGGCGTGGGTTTGCTAAGCCGATACATTAGCATATTTGTCGCTACCGTAACCAGTGGTACAAGAGAGTTCACATATCGTGTGCGTCCCAAGTGTGATGTTGAAGGAAGGAGTGGTACGAAATTATGACTTTTGTTGCTTTGATACCTAGCTATGCTACTCAGACGAGCAGCCTGGTCGTCGTTCTTGCGCGGCCTGGATCCCAGAAACTTAGGCCCTTTTTCCACCTGGCACAGCCTTCTTACATCCGCCGCGCGCCGGGCGACGTGCCTCCGCTGACTGCGACCCCATTTCCAAGCCCAAGCATCGGCGGCATGTACCCAAAGCCAGGCACTCCATTACCGTATTGACGCGCTGGTACCGCGGCACTGTACGATGCGCCTCCCATCCTCGGTCCCTGCGCAAATCCAGCGAGATCAAATGGCTCAGCGGGTGGCGGCGGCTTCGGTGGCAGCGAAGCAGGGGTACCCCACTTAGCGATACTACTTTGTCCCGTAGCCATAGCCTCGGCGCTGCTAGGTTGTGCCTGCTCGCCGAAGGTCGGCTGCGCGCTAGGCGAAGGTTTAGCTGGTAGAGACATGTGCGGTGATGGTTGTCGAGGGAAGACAGGCTGTGGTAGGGGATGTGTCAATGGGTGAGCTGGTAACATCGTGTGGCTGTTGGGGTACGACGAAGCAGCATTAGAGTGATGCGAAGTATTCGACATTTGGCGATCCAATGGATGCGGTACGTTGTGTCCACTGCGATGGTCAGTACCAGACGATGACGGCTTGCTCGGAGTGAGCGACCGTGAAGCCGGACTGCCAACCTGTCCAGGTACGAAAGTGCGACTTTGAGGGTTGAAATGCGCGTTCTTGTAGCTGCCAGGCAGTGGGTGCTCGAGCGCATTAGGTGGTCGCCCCAGAGCAGCGCTTGGCAGCAGTCCGTATGCGTATCCTTGAGCCTGAGCTTCAGCGTAGGAGACTTTTTGCGATTGTGGAGGCGTTGAAGATGGGTTCATGTACTGCGCACTCTGCTGCGATGACTTTCGCGAGGGTATCTGCGGTCTGTCAGGCCACTGCGAATGCCCGTTGTTGCTGTACATAGGTGAGATCTGATCAGCGCTCCCAGACATTCTCTGCGTGTGATACTGCGGAGGCTGCGATGTCTGAGGTAGCTGTTGCCAATTCGGCGACATCTGATACGGCATTGGCTGATAAGTCTGACTACTCGACGGCGCATAGCCATTCGCTGGCCAAGCTTGACTTTGCTGTTGCAGCATCATTGCTTGAGCAAAGTGACTACTGACGTCGTAGCCAGGCATAGTAGCACCATTCCATTGCTGTGGTGCGTCCTGAGCCGAAGGGCCGATTGCAGGAGACCATTGTTGCGTCAACGGATTGATGTATCCCGAGTAGGGAACAGTGCCCTGTTGCATGTTGTACCAGGCAGGCATCTGTTGTACATTTTCGGTGGAGACAGGCGCGGTAGGATATGCAACAGTGTTTAAATGGTAGGAGTTTGCAGAACTCGACGGTGTGAAAAAGGAGCTGTACGCAGACCGAGCCTGAAAGTCATCGTCCGTATCGCGCGGCT
Organism: Cryoendolithus antarcticus; assembly: GCA_002077065.1. NCBI lineage: Eukaryota > Fungi > Ascomycota > Dothideomycetes > Cladosporiales > Cladosporiaceae > Cryoendolithus > Cryoendolithus antarcticus. The sequence goes on from NAJO01000019.1 coordinate 249,065, forward strand.
TCTTCTTCCTCTTCCCAGCAGCCGAGTTGGACCTTGAAACTCCGTTGTCTTTGGCGTCCAACGGTTCGGCGGGCTTGGAGGATCCCATGATACGCAGACGCGCAGCTTCATACCGCTTCTCGCGCTCTTCGCGACTAACAGCCTTCTTTCTGTCGTCCTCGCCAGACTCGGAGTTCGCAGACGATGTCATGTTTGAGCCGTTAGCTATCGCTGGATTGCCATCTCCTCGGCGCAAGATCTTCATCTGCGGCCCATTTGGTGGCGGAGTACTTGCCGCGGTCGAAGGAGTGACGATGCCTGTCAGAGGCTGTGGGATACGGCAGTTCGGAGTTCGAAACAAGCGGACAGCGTTGTTCGTGTCATCGACGGCGTGACCAAGTGAGTAGTAGTCGGCGATCTTGTGCGCCAACAATCTGTAAAAAGCGTGGCATTGCGGCAGAGCAAGCGAAGATTCCTTTGTGTCCTTGACGAAGTCGATAATGTCCTGCTCGAGTTTGAGCACCCATATGCGGTCTCGTGGGTTCTCGAGCGCTTCAAGTAGTTTTGAATCAGGACCAGCGACCGCGCTGTCCAACACGTCAATGCCAGCACGGTCGGGCAGCACTCCTACACCAAGTCCGGTCGGCGGGACATACAGCATCCGCGGTCCAGCATTGCTGAAGGATCCGTTTAGCGCGCGGCGAGAGGGCTCCATGGCGTCAATTTCCTTGAGTTGCCCTCGGAAAGGTCGAGCAGCGTCCTCGCTCGATCGCGTCTCCGACGTCGCAGCTTCTGGAGCACCAAAGCCATCGTCGTCCTCTGGAGCAGCTTGCACACTCGCACTGTCATCAGGTCGAAGTGAATCTTTCTCATCGAGAGTGAATGCGGTCCCAGACGCTTGACTCTTGCCGTCGTTGCTTCGCGGCTTTCCATCGCCATCAGAAGACGACACTCCAGTACTGGCGTCCTCGTGAGCGGGCGCCAGCGGAACCTCTTGTTTCGTCGGAGGCTGTGCTGGCGACTCGAGTGCTCCGTCCCTCTCATTGTTCGCGATGAGCGTTGGATCAGCGGGTGTCTTCGGCTCTTGCAGTACTCGACCACTCAACTGCACGAGGCGCTTCGGCTTGGAGATGCTCAGGTGTCCACTCGGTACACTGGAGGCGATCACGGGCATCGTGCTGTCAGACACGGGCGCCTTCTGCGCAATGGGATGAGAGCCATTCGGCTGTGTTGTGGCGGGTGAAGGTGCCTTGGGTGGCTTGATGCCTGCAGCTGCAATCTGTGGAATGATCAGCAAATGGGCTTGAGGACAGACACATGGAAGCGGAAGGGCACGTACTGCTGCGAAAGATAGCTTCTCCGGTTTCGCGCTCATAGCTTGCGGTGAAGCCATGATATTTGATTGTGTGCGCTGTGCGGGATCGAAGCAATCCGGTGCGGTGATAGCCGCGGTTTCCTGAGTTCAGGTCTGATGGTGGAATCCGACCGTGACGGTATGAAAGAAGGTGAATATCGAGATGGAAAGGAGACTCAGGAAACCGGCGGCTCAAGGAAATTCGTCAACACCACTGCCAGAGGGCCGCTCATGGCGGAAAGTGCACATGAGGGGGGTTTGTCGATGGTGAGGATGCGAGGGAGCGGTGTGTCGAGGGTCGAGGGATCAAGTCAGGTCAGGAGATACGTAGCGCCTGTGAATGGCGCAACGAGAAGTGTTGCAATATTGCTGACAGTCAATTCAGGTTGCAAATGTATGCAAGTGAGGCTTGTGGTCAAAGAAGGATTGATCGTTTGCGCAATTAGCGCAAGAACGTGCGGAAGGGGCCGCACGCCAAGCTTCGATCCTGCACTGCGCGGCACCAATGATGTCTGAGGCATCCACATCGAACACGATATCTTCGCATTTTGACCAGCATTCACTATCTGACCCCGTGACTTAGCCTCGGGCATCGCATAAGGAACGTTCGGGAAAGTTTTCTGATGCCTGTAGCTCTGCCAGTCACTCAACAACGAGGATAGGCAACATGAATCGTTATCGAGCAGGCGGGCCATCAAAGGCGACGTCCACTACGGTGTGCCAGAAATGTCTCAAGCGAGGTACGTGCCAGACTCTCATGCCCTCCGAGTCGGTGTACTGATGAATACAGGTCACTATAGTTACGAATGCACAGCTTCTCAGCAAGACCGACCATATGCAGCCCGGCCTTCTCGAACACAACAGTTACTGGACCCTAAGCTTGCGCCTAAACTGACGAATGATGCACCGAAGGATCTGACAACGAAGTGAGTCACCTATGTCGCACTTTAACGCTGCATACTAACTTGTTGTGTCTAGGCTTAGCGTTGCCGAGATCTTGAAAGCGAATAAGCCTACAGAGGGACAACGAGATCGTTCTCGTTCGAGTTCACCCATTAGCTCGGACTCGGACTCAGTGTCTACCATATCAACTAATCGATCACGGACTTGCAGTCCTCCACCAGTAGGACGGTCAGACCAGGACAGCACAGCGCGACCAAATCGATCACCCAACAGGCAGAACGGAAGGGATGTCAAGGGTCGCGACGGTCGTCGCCATGCGCGCCGACGGTCGACAAGTCTGGAGCATCGAAGCCGCAGTCCCCCACGGCGACGCAGACGGAATTCTTCGAGGTCAAGGACTCGGAGTCCCTATCGAGCCGATCGAAAGCCCCTTGCACCTGTGCGAGATCGTGACGACGATACACGGCACTTGGCAGTGCAACTCAGCGGTGATGTCCGCCCACGTAGCCTGAGTCCGTTCAGCAAGCGGCTTGCGTTGACCAAGCAGTCTGGGGTAGGTCCATGAAGCTACTGCACTGTACTATGCGGCAGTGATAAGTCTTGCGCATGCTGGATTCTATCGTTCCATCGCCGGACAGCTCAAGCAGCCGGCAATTGTGAAATGCTTGCTGACAGCTTTCCTACGCATTTTTCCACCGAAGTCATGTATCGCGTGGGCTTGCATTGATTCTGATGCCACGCGTTTTCGACGTCTTGAGTGTCACCTGAACTATATCGACTTCATCAAAGCAATCGGCTTCTGCGGATGTAGACTCCACTACCGGCTAATCAATAAGCTCCTCATATGCAGGGGAGCTCTGCAGCTGATATCACTGCATGAAAGTACCGCATCGAATTTCACATCGGCTTCTGGCGTGCGGGCACATGCGAAACCCACCACGGCAAAGCTACCTGACACTTGACCCGCGACATAGCCACGAACTGCGCACATCGTAGACGTTCTTCGGGAGTGATCGCCTTTGACATCGAGGATACTCGAGGGCCTGAGACCTGAGCCCGCGACATCAGTTTGACTCGGCAAGGCCTGAACTTTACGCGAGGTGTACTTTGTTATCCGAAGCATCGAATAGTGGGGCAGCTGTCTGGACGTTGATGAGACTGGGGTACCTAGCGTTAGGCGCATATCATCAACACCGAGTCTCGTCCCATGAACGACACAGCAGCTTTCCAGCGATGCAAGACGCCACAAGGGCACGCTGAGTATGAATACTCTGAGTGTATGCGATTTTGACCGACGCAAGCGAGTCCTGACAAGCATACATCCGAGCAGAGTTGGTCGTGTGCTCTCCTACCCAGTTCGGATCAGACTCCAAACCTACGTGGGTGGAGTTTTAGAGTTTCCAACGTTCCTTCTGAACCCATGTAGCGCATCACTCCATCAAAAACTTGCTCCGCTCGTGCAGTGGCTGACAGAGCCGAGATGGGGCTTCAATGTGCCAATGCCCATGTCGCAGTGTCCCCATCTATCTCGTGCGATATTCCAATGCCAGTATCATCCTCCACCTCACTCGACGGCTTCGACAGCTGCCATTGAGAACCGTGGTTCTTGTATTACTACCTATATATGTCGTGCTAGTGACTCTGCAGTATCCCACCATTGAACATGCTTTGGTGACACACAGCACCTTGATAGTCGAGTGCAGTACGAACGGAATCCACGAAACCGATCACTGGAATGAAGTACGGCGAGACGCTGCGGCAGCGGTCGATACCGGCATGGAGTGCGTGTGAGTATCCGCATATGCAAGGTGGACATGTCAATGCAAGCCTCGTGACCGCTGACGATCACCATGAGTAGACAATATCGACTACGATGACATCAAGCGGTTTATAAAGGAGCAGACTACGCCGGGGCAGGGCAAAGCGATCGCCGTGCCCGGCCGCGGCGATGACAATGCGCGCCAATTCGAGGACGACCTCTTCTTCATTCTCGAGGAGCAGCATCATCGAATCGATCTTTTTGTTAAGAGCAAAGCGAGGGAGATTCAGCACAGGCTAGATGATGCCAAGAAGAGACTGCGACATCTGTCGTCTCGGAGCTTAGCTGCAGACCGCAGGGTGCCGGTCACGAGATTGGAGAGATATGGCAGGCTCGAGAACGACGTGCTCAAGGCCGGAGAAGATATCAAGTCCCTCGCGCGGTTCACCGGAACGCAGCGGACGGCTTTTCGGAAGCTGATGAAGAAGTACAAAAAGTGGACCGGGTCGGTCACGTTGGAAGAGAGGCTCCGAGAGCAGGTGCTGGACGATCCAAAGAGCTTCACGAAGTTCGACTTGGCTCCGCTGTTAGATGTATACTCCGGCACACTACATGATGTACGTACACTCTATGAGACGAAGGTACAGCAGCCCATGAGTGGGGGACAGGACTCAAATGGGCAAACACCACAGGCGGAGCACGCTTCACTTGCCGCACTTCACCAACACATGAGTGATATTTCGAGGACGGACTTCGACACGGCTTTTGCGGCCATCCCACTTGGCGAAACTGGCACGTTCTCCAGCTACTTCGTCCACCCTGACAATGTGGTGGAGCTACAAGTTTTACTGCTACAGCATGCCCGCTATCTTGATCCTCGCAGTCGCGCGAACTCAGTCGCAGCAGCGTCGGACTCATCCCAGCCACCTCTGTCGCGAGTAGGAAGCGGCAGCAGCCTTACTCAATCGCAAGCAGGCATGTTCCACGCCTTACTTGCCGACAACGCCGAGCGCTTCGTCCAGGAGCAGGGTGCTCTGACCGTTGACGAGAGGGAGCACAGCGTGGGTTCGACCCCACAACGTGCAAAGATCTGTGCACGATGGAGTACCGGGGACGAGGAGGCTGTGATCGCGGCGAGGATAGGGCAGTCGTCACTACTCAGTACACGACTGAAGCCAAAGCACTTCGCTACGTTATTCAACACCAAGCTGCCGTTGCCGACTCGCCGTGCCTCGCTGCAAGCGAAGATGAGCGATCTGGAGAAGATACGCGAGGTGCTTGCCAGTGGGAACACGCGACCACTCTACCAGATGAACACGGCCCGATCTCGCTACGTTGGACTTAGCAATACGGCGGAGAATGTCTTGCTCGCAACGATCGATACGAACGTGACTTTTGCATCGCCAAGTCTCGAGGAGAAGCAGAAGGAGTCCGACAACGCGTCGCGTTTCCCATTCGCGGTACTCCAGACGCGGCAGGAAGGTGCTCTGCCCTCCGATCTGGCAAAGATCTTGGATCACAGTCACTTAGTCGAGCGCGTCCGTGGCTTCTCAATGGAGTACCACGGAATCTGGGAGCTTTGCAAGCCTCCCGGACGCCCAGCCCCGTTCTGGCTGCCCACACTAGAACGCGATATACGCAAGCTTCGGCCACCGGCTTTGAAGCGGAATGTGAGTACTCAGGGCACTGGAGCTGGGACAGGCACAGGCAGCCAATCGCCATCAGCCACACTAGGTTCGGCTTCAAATACGTCTGGCGTCGGGCTGACAGACAGCATGACGGCGAACGAACTCTCACGACCTCTGGAGACTACTTTCGAAAGTCCTCTTGCGGAGGCACCGCCACTGCGAGCTTTTAGAAAGAAGCGAAAGCGCGTGTACCCGCCTGCTGAGCCATCACGACAGGCCGGACCAACGTATTGGAGCGAGTATGATCACCCTGAAGATGGCGATGAGGGCGGAGATGCCTACATGATATACATTGATCCGAACCAGAAGTCATCAATCGAGGCTTTCTTTGACAGACTTGGAGGCTTGTTCTTGCGAAAACGCAAGTCAGATTCCGCTGCCGAGTCGCCTTCGCCATCATCGCCTTCGGACGATGAGAGCTCGGACGATGACGAGACTACAGCCTTAGCTCGGCCGCGTGGAAGAGGCAAGAGCTATGGCGCGCTACCTACACTGCAAACCTCGGTAGCTCGCTCGCATCGATCACTGGAAGAGCAACAGCAGAGTGTCTTCTTTCTACCGCTCTTCGCAGCTACATCTCTCGTTGCCTCCTTGGTGATCCTTGTCGTGGGCTACATCCTAGCGGCTACTGGCAGGCATAAATTTGTGAAGACTGTGGATGCTGGCGTGGTGTTTGCTGTGGTCACATCCTTACTATTCGCAGTCGTCGGATTTGGCAGCTTGTTGAGAAAGGATCATCTTCCGGTCATTAGCTGGGCTGTGGCTACTGGCTCGCTCGTTGTGGCCGCGGTGGGGAACGGAGGGTTACTGGCGTGGACGCTAGGATGAGTGACGGATGGACGAACGTGTACAATATTGCGTGATTAAGGGATGAGCGAGCGTGTAATCAGGTGATAGGTCTGGCCGTCGTGATGGCTTGGTGGACTACTCTTCATGTACAGCCATTCAACTTTGATATCTGAGACTCTCGACTTTCACGGCATCTGTCTTCACATTCAGCTCGCCGTCTAAATGCTCTCATGGAAGACTGATTGTTGTGTCCGAGTACTCGGGCTGTACTCATGCATGTGGTAAATACCCTTAACTGCGCAAGCTAGACGTCATGCTCGAATAAGCTTCGGGCTTCGCCTTGGTGATGTCTGAGTACATATGTGGCCCACGGAATACTGCACGATCGCTTCAACGAATAGCACGTGTTATTTCCAATTCTGCACATCTGGTGGCTCCGTGTATTGGCATTGGAGAAGTCCATTTGCGAAGACGTCTTCACCGTACAGCGCCCGTTAGCGACCGACCGCAGCCATGCCCATGCCCGGCAGCACACCACCAGAGGAGAAGGCAAAGCAGGGCGCGCTACAGTATGCGAAAGCATGGGGAGGTGCGTCGCTCCGGGTCGTACGCTATACCATTACCTAGTCTCTAATGGTATCTCCAGAGAACCCCCTCCCAGCGACCCTCCTAGCAACCCTCATCTCCGCCCAACACCTGCGACCCTTCCAGACCTTACCTATGCTGTTCCCGCCAATCCTTCTCTTCTCCTCATATCTGAATGTCAATGGCTACCAGACCGATGCGGCGGGTCTGACGAGTGCGTGGAGTGCGGCGTACTTGGTGCTGGCGCGGAGAAGAAAACAGGCTTTTGGGAGTAAGTTTGGAGTCCGGGGAATCACCAGGGGAGCGACATTGGGACTCTGTTTGGCAAATATTCTAGGGGGTGGGGTGGCGTATGCGTTTGGGGAGAAGAAGGATGCATGAGAGGGGCAATGGACGATGTGGATGGGATGGAGCGTATGGGGATGTACATGTATGGCACAGCGCGTTACGACACTGAGAGTTTACGCTACGACTGAAGCTGAAGGAGTGAAGTACCACTCCTGAAAGAAGCAGTCGAATGTGTTCTCCAACGCGTTGTCAAGTGCTGTCTCGCTTACGAACACTATTACTACGGTGTAGGCTCGAAATCGAGAACTCCCGAGCTTGTACGCCGTAGCGAGCGTCTTTGTCTCCCCATGCCTAGGCCACATCTAGCCGCTGCAACTGCATCGGAGACATATACATTGCATCAACGCCGTGGTCTTACGCCTCCAGGTTCCCTGACGTTGGTTTCACTGCATGGGCCATAACGCCTTTGCGCGCCGTTTCAAGCACAAGCTACCGCCGGATCGGCATACCCTTCGGCTCATCCGCGCTTTTCTCCCCAGTCAGGTCCTTCGCAGCCTTCGCCATCTCCTCCCCGTCTTGTTCATCGACGCTCATGCCCCTATGCAGTATGCTCGCCTCCTTGACGGGACTACCGGCCTGACCTTGCGACAACGTCGGTGTCAGCGTCGGTGCTCCGCCTGTAGGTCCCGAGATGCTGCCGGAATGTGACAATTGCTGAGAGAGATGTGGGATAGTGTCTGGCGATGGGTGCTCAGATCCGAGACCTCCCACTATCCCAGCATCAGATTTGCCGGCTTTGCTCAGTGCATAGTCGCCGGAGTCGAAGTACTTGCGCTCTTGCAGCTTCTTCTGAAGGAGGTCCTTCTTGTTGGGGAGCTTGCCGTAAAGACGGAAAAGCTTCTGCTCTTCTTCCGTGAGTTTCTACAGCCTTGTTAGCAACAATCACCTTACAGAAGTACGAAGCGGTTGCACCTACGCTGACATCAACCTTGTTCTTCTGATGAGGGTTCATCTCTGCCGTGGCAAGCCCAATGAGGCGGCGTGAGCTTCGTCGTCGACCACTCAATCAAGTCGCTTGTCTCGTTCGTCAATCAAACGAGACTAGTCCTGAGTGAAGTCTGCTGAGTATTGATCTCGGAAAGAATTAGGGCACTCCGCGTTCGTCTGATAGGCAGATATTGTCCCTGCCGGATTGATTGCGAGACTATCAAAACTACTGAATCCAGCTTGCAGGACTTGTTTGCCGATGGTGAGAGCTGTGAAGATGGCCAATGATCTCGTGGTAGCAGAAGCAAGGAAGGACCTCGTTACGCCGATCAGTCAGGTGGTCCGGCAGATATAAGGTTGTGTAGCCTGGCCCGGGAGCCGATTGGTGCGATGATGCAATCAATGATGATTCCAGTCGTGGTGTAGAGATGGAATACAGAGCTGGCGTATTGGTTGTGAGTCGTAGACGTAAGCCAATGGATCGAGATGGTAATGTTGGAAGGGGCACAAAGATTGGGGCAGCACACTACAGAGGTCACGTTATCAGATGCGAGCTTTGTTCAGCGGGAGCGGCTACGGGACGAGATTGCGGGGGATCTCCAGTGGTCTGTGTTATGAACAGAAAACTGTCTGGGCTAAGTGCGATTGGTTCTAAGTGAAAGGAAAACATGTAGCACACCATAATTGGTAAAGCCTTGCCCTTACGACAATAAGAATATCGACATGGCGACCACAGGTACTGTTAATGCAGGCTATGCTTCTCCGTCCAAGCATACCTTTGTAGTGGAGCATCTGGACCCAGAGTTGGAGAGTTGGCAATTACTCGAGTACAAGACGATTGCTGCCGAATGCGCTGCCTCTGGCTCTCGATTCATATTGTCCGGCATGTCAGCTTCACATCCTGACTTGCCTCAGGTGGAGCAAAGTTCACAGCATGTAGAGGACCTCGTCAAGTCTACGGGTGTGCCTCACGATCGAGTCTGCCTGCTTGACCCGAAAGGAGAGAGCGACCTGGCTCCAGCAGACGGCGACTTGTTCGACATCTTCGTGTTCGGTGGCATTCTAGGCGATGATCCTCCTCGGGATCGGACGGCCGAGCTGAGAGTCAAGGGGTTCAAGGGTAGACGACTCGGTGTCGAGCAGCTCACGACCGACACGGCTGCGAGAGTAACGAGAATTGTCGTGCAAGACAAAAGTGTGTCTTAGACCAGTCTATTCCGAGGTAATGCATCTGACTGAGTCTCGCAGTACCACTGAACAATGTGCCATACGTCGATCGTCCCAATATCGAGATTGCTGAGGGCGAGAGTGTCGAGATGCCTTTCAAATATGTCAAGGGTCGGGACGGAAAGCCGATCATGCCTGAGGTAAGACTGGTGCGCCCCTTGTCTGGATCGAATTGACGCAGTCACAGGGCATGGCTGCACTACTGGCAAGCGATGCCGACAAGAGCATTCTCGACCTTCTGTGAGCGATCCCAATCCACTTTGGATATGCGAGAACCTTACCGAAGTCGATCGCGAACGCATGATGCGGTGTTTTAGACGTAGCGGTCGAGGTCTAAATCGGCAACGTAGGGTCGACCGCTCGAAGTGGAGAGGCTGTATCAACCTTACGCCTCAATGCCTTGACTAAGAAATTGAATGAACTTGGGGCAGCGCTTTCAGGGTGTGACTGCCTGCTTGTGCCGGATAGTGATGTTGTTCCGTACTGTCGGAATTCGATCCTGCGTTTTGGCAGGCGCAGCCTTAAGTCTTGGGTTGCGAGTCTCAACATCACGCAGAGTCCTGTTCGCGAAGCCAGATAGCTTGTTCAAATGCTTCAGCACAATGGGTCGCATCTCACTCGCTCCCGCTCCCTTACTGCCAGCGATTTGCAGCTCATCATACGCACTAGCCAAGATGCGGTCAACTTCAGGTCCTCTCGATTGCCGTATCGTATGGACTTCGCGGAAAACTCTCTCGACTAGCGGAGGACCATCAGGGATCGCACTTGCGTATGCCAGAGTAGTCCGTCGTAGCATATCGATAGCTTCGTCAGTGCTGTAAGTCCCAGCACTCAGACTTGCGATGATCTCGTCCGTCAATGTGTCAACACAGAGTCTCGCTGCTTTCGCAGCTGTGATGGCGGCTTTGACACCGCCGAAATCGTACCAGACGGAGACGGCCATCATGACTGCCGCCCCAGCTACGCAACCAATCAAGCCGCCAGTGACAAGCGCCGGTGCAGTAAGAGCGAGAGCGCCGCGATTGCTGTGCGACCTTTCGAAGGGAATGCTCATCGCTCGACGCGGCTGTGGCTTCTGAGCGTTCATCGGTATAGTGGTTGTGGGACGAGCAGCCGGAGTGGTGGAAGTAGTCTGTCCGGCAGACGCTGTCGATATCTGAGTTGTGGGCTTTGCGGGTGTAGTCTTCATTACAGACGGAGAGCTATACGTCCTCGATACGAGTGCAGGAGTACTGGTCATACTTGGCTTCAAGTCCGTTAAGGTATCGAGTCCAGACTGCGCTCGTAATGCCTTGCGACGCGCCGGGTTCATACGCTTCTTCGGATTATCATCCGTACTCGCAATGACCATGGGATTCGAAACACCCATCTGCGGAGTGGTAGCCGCCATGATACCGATGTCGAACGGCTTGCGTTGTAAAGGACAGGGCCACTACGAAGGTACATGTAGGTTGTAAGGTGCATCGATGCAGCATCCCGGGGAAACATTGCTCCGCCCCCGGCACTGTTGTATCAAATCGTTTGAGGGTCTGTCTACCTAACTACCTTATGTAGGCACTGCAGAAGAGGCACGATGGTCAAAGACGCACGATGTCAGCTCAACGTGACCGGGAGCTGGCGCAAAGATCGTAGTCACTTAAACGAGCAAGAATAGCTACATGAGATTGCATTTAGTACAGACTTCATGTGTATTGACTACCCGTCCATGACCAGCACAGTCGATCGGCTCTCGCCCTCGACCTCCTCGGCACTCAGCGCCTCGAAGCCATTGTCAGTCAGTCTTACAGCCCCAGCCCTGACGAGCGCCTGGCTGAGATCCGCAATCAGATCATCAAGATCCTCGATTCCTACACACAGCCTGATGATATCCTCGGGCAGTGCCCTCTCTTTTCGCGTTGCCGGATCGATGCTCGCGTGACTCATGCGGCAAGGCATACTGATCAGACTGTTCACGCAGCCGAAAGACACAGAGATGCCAAACAGATGCGTAGACTCCACGATCCGCTCCGACAGCGCAATCGAGCCAGTCTCGAAGCTCAGCACAGCGCCCGCACCGCGTGCTTGAGACCAGTGAAGTGCATACTGAGGGTGAGACTTCAGACCCGGGAAGCGAACTTTGAAGCCGTGGTTCTCGAGAAATTCGGCGATTGCTTGGGCATTGGTTTGCTGCTTCTCCATGCGGACTGACAGGGTCTTTATGCCACGCAGCAGCAGCCAGGAATCGAAGGGTGCTAGGCCGCAGCCGGTGCTATTGATCATGAAAAAGAAGCGGTCGCCGAGCACTTCGTCGTTGATGCCGATGACTCCAGCCATGACGTCGTGGTGACCCGACAAGTACTTCGTGCCACTCTCGTAGCTGACATCTGCGCCCAGGTGGAGCGGATTCTGCAGGTAGGGCGAGAGCATGGTGTTATCGACTGCTACTACAGCCTTTGGATTCGCCGCGTGCGCAGCAGTAGAGATCGACGCAATATCTACGATCTTGATGAGAGGGTTGGTCGGTGTCTCGAGCAAGACCATTGCGGTCTTGCTGGTCAACGCCGACTTTACTTTCTCAACATTCGTTGTGTCGATGTGATGCACAATGATGTCGTTGTTGCTGCGCAAGTAGTTGAGCAAGCGGTTTGTGCCGCCATACAAGTCATCTCCAGTGACAACTTCATCGCCTGGCTTCAAGATCCTCGTGATTACGTCAAGCGCGCCCATTCCTGAGCTGACGACTAGCGCCCTCTTCGCACACATGATCTTCGCCAGGTGACGCTCAAGATGCGTGCGCGTGGGATTACCACTGCGTGTGTAGTCATACTCTTGTCCTGGCCCGCCCTTGAAGGTGGCACTTTGGTAAATAGGCGTGCTGGACGAGTTGAACTGGTCATTGCTCTCAGTATAGACCAGCTCGGTGGCGAGTGCATATTTTCGACCGTTCGTAGGCGTCGAAGGTGCGGGCGACGGCGGCAGGTCATGACCATCGAGATCGAGATGCTTCAGGCCTGTGGCAAGGCCATTAGGGATATCGCCTGATGCTGCCATGTTGGGGGAAAGGTGGTTTTTTAGTGAGGGCCAGAGACCTCAGGGCTGCGATACTAGGTTGGCGGAATGGTGGATGGAAGGCTATTGAATGACTTCCGGGTGGCGGCAAAGGCGATAATGGTAGTAGATGAACTTGTCAGCAATTTGACTCAATCCACAGCCGACATCCAGAAATGACATAGACGCACGTGCCTTATGCAAGGAACCGAAGGCGTCATCCGATGTCGGTTTGGGGAGAGGGGAGCGGAACATCAATACACCGTGGGTAACACAACCCAAGCTCACCAACACGCTTGAAGACCCTCTCTTTCCAGGACTTTGACGTCCACGCACGCTTCGATAAGATCATGTCCGAGATGATCGATGACAAGTCTGAACACTGCATCCCTTTCATCACAAGACAGATTGAAGCTCATCAAGCCCGGTATGGCAGCGAGGCGAAACCACCACCGTTCTTCGTGGGACTCAATGGGGTTCAGGGAGCTGGCAAGACAACGTTGGTAGGCTGAGCTCCCTTACGCGCGATCTCACGGCGGCTCTCTCTGCTCGCATTTGTAGCATCAGTCCAGCTGGCGAAGTCCGCTGAGACAGAAAGGTAGGTCACTTCTCTCCACAAGACCCTCTCCTCCTCTCCCTACAAGCTTCGTACACTTGTCTTCTCGATAGATGATCTTTACTTGCCTCACTCCGAGCAGCTCGCTCTTTCCGCCTCTCAGCCTTCGAATCCGCTAGTACAGCATCGTGGTCAGCCTTCCACGCATGATGTCGAGCTCGGCCGGACCGTCTTCTCTGCTATTGCTGCTCGAGAGATTGACATCAACATACCTTCCTACGACAAATCTGCCTTTGCCGGAGCCGGCGATCGGCTGTCAAAGGACAGTTGGGCGACAGTCAATCGAGCTAGTGAGGTACCGGTTGAAGTGGTGATCTTCGAAGGCTGGTGCGTTGGCTTTCGAGCTCTGCATGAGCATGATCTAGAAAGGAAATGGCAAGCTGCGGTGAGCGACGCACGAGAGGGAGGCGAGACGTACACGGGACGACTCGGGAAGCTGCAGCTTGAGTGCGTGCGCTTCGTCAACGAGAAGCTACGGAATTACGATGTCTTGACCGAGTGAGTAAGTCTCCTGATCTCGCGCGAAGTCGTTGCTGACGTTGCGATGTAGTCAGTTGAACGCGTTCATACACATGTGAGTATGATGAAGCTTCTCTCGAAACAGTAAAACCTGACAGCATGTAGTGATGCACAGGATCCGCTGTCAGTCTACGAATGGAGGCGACAACAGGAGACTGCTTTACGGAAGGCCAAAGGCACCGGCATGAGCGACGAGCAAGTTGTTGACTTTGTCAACGGCTGTATGTACATTTACATGGCCAGCGATTTAAGCAGCGCTGACCGATGTCCAGACTATCCCGCGTATGAGCTATACACTGATGTGCTGAGGAACGGTATCTACTCGGAAAAGGGGCGGCAGCTCAGGCTTGTGGTGGACAAGCAGCGGAAGGTGGTGGAGGTGCATGAGCTATGAACGCTGTCGTCACGAGGCGCGCTGTCGTCGGAACATGGCTTTTTAACGACAGATGCAGCTACGGGATTATGGTGACTTGGTCCAGCTGTTGTGCTACAATGCGTGTATACTCATGCCTTCCTCCCTACGTCCCTTCCACACGTACTTTGCGAAAGACATGTGCCGTGGCCTGTGCTCGCAGCATGTGATCATTGCCGTCACAGTTGCCGAACCACCTCGGCAACTCTCTGAGCGTCAAGAAGAGCCCATGATCTCACGTCTGGCCAGTCTCGCGATGTGCACTGTACGGAAGTCTTATAGCTTTGCTGTATAGGATCGCGTATCTAGATCCTTCACACTCGCAAGCATGGCAGGAGAGCAACTGAGATACGATGGCCAGACAGTGGTGGTAACGGGTGCCGGAGGAGGGCTTGGACGGGCATATGCGTTGTTCTTCGCCTCGAGAGGAGCCAATGTGGTTGTCAACGACCTTGGTGGCTCATTCAAGGGCGAGGGTGGTGGCTCGAAGGTAAAATTCGTGCTGTAGTGTGTTAATCTGTGTTCAAGCGCTGATACTCCGCAACGCAGGCCGCCGACGCAGTTGTCAACGAGATCACCTCCGCAGGCGGGAAGGCCACTGCCAACTACGATTCGGTCGAGAATGGCGACAAGATTATCGAGACGGCCATCAAGGCATACGGTCGCGTAGATGTGCTCATCAACAATGCGGGTATCTTGCGCGATATTAGCTTCAAGAACATGAAGGACCAGGATTGGGATTTGATCATGAAAGTGCATGTTGTTGGAGCATACAAGTGTGCTAGAGCTGCATGGCCGCATTTCAGGAAGCAGAAGTACGGGCGTGTAATCAACACTGCGTCTGCTGCTGGGCTATTCGGAAGCTTTGGGCAGACGAACTACTCTGGTGAGTACAGTACCCGAAAGCGCGTCACACTTGACTGTTGTACTAATAACATACAGCCGCCAAGCTTGCGCAGGTTGGCTTTACTGAGACTCTCGCGAAGGAGGGTGCTAAGTACAACATTCACGCCAACGTTATTGCGCCGATCGCTGCTTCTCGTATGACCGCGACTGTGATGCCTCCGGAGGTCCTGGACAAGCTGAAGCCTGAGTGGGTCGTTCCATTGGTCGCAGTGCTTGTTCACAAGTCGAGCGAGGAGACTGGCTCGATCTTCGAGGTCGGAGGTGGCCATATCGCTAAGCTTCGATGGCAGCGAGCGAAGGGCACACTCCTTCGCGCAGATGACAGCTTCACACCGGCCGCGCTTCTCAAGAAGTGGGACGGTGTTGCTGACTTCTCGGAGCCGAGCTACCCTACTGGCCCAGCCAACTTCATGGAGCTACTTGAGGATGCACACAAGCTGCCGCCGAACGACCCTGCAGAGCCGATCAGGTATGATGGCAAGGTAGCACTCATCACCGGTGCAGGAGCTGGTATCGGGCGATTGTACGCTCTACAGTTCGCGAAGTATGGTGCCAAGATTGTGGTAAACGATCTTATGGATCCCGAAGGTGTGGTCCAGGAGATCAAGAAACTCGGCGGTGAGGCAGTCGGCGTCAAGGCGAGTGCTGAGGATGGCGATGCTGTCGTGAAGGGCGCTATCGACGCCTTCGGCCGTATCGACATCATCATCAACAACGCCGGTATTCTTCGCGACAAGGCATTCACCAACATGGAGGACCAGCAGTTTCAGCAAGTGCTCGACGTTCATCTCCGCGGCACATACAAGGTCACCAAGGCTGCATGGCCATATCTGCTCAAGCAGAAGTACGGTCGCATCATCAACACTACTTCTACATCCGGTATCTACGGCAACTTCGGGCAGGCGAACTATGCTGCTGCAAAGTGTGGTATCCTCGGCTTCTCGCGCGCACTGGCTCGCGAGGGTCAGAAATATAACATCTTGATCAACACCATTGCACCGAATGCTGGAACAGCCATGACACGCTCGATCATGCCCGAGGAGATGGTGCAAGCCTTCAAGCCCGATTACATAGCGCCAGCTGTGCTCTTGCTGTGCTCTGATAAGGTCCCAGAACCCAACACTGGCCGTCTCTTCGAGGTCGGCTCTGGCTGGGTCGCTGAGACGAGATGGCAACGCACTGGAGGCGCCGCATTCCCTGTCGATGTGACACTCACTCCCGAGGCAGTGCTCGGAAAGTGGGCGGATGTCCTTAACTTCGACGATGGCCGCGCCGATCACCCCAACGATCCATCTGCCGGTACAGCTAAGATCATGGCCAATATGGATAATGTCTCCGGGAAGGGAGCTAAGTCCAGTGGTGGCAAGGGCAAGAACGAGGAGGTGCTTGCTGCCATTGAAGCTGCGAAGAAGGCGAAGGCTGAGGGCACTGAGTTCACGTATGACGAGCGTGATGTGATCTTGTACAGTGAGTCAAGTTATCATATTCAGGCTTCGAGTACGACTTACTAACCTCAATCACAGACCTTGGTGTCGGCGCCAAGCGGACAGACCTTGCTCTCGTCTACGAGAACGACGACAACTTCCAAGTTCTCCCTGGCTTTGGTGTCATCCCTACGTTCAACGCTATCGCACCGTACAGCATGGGTGAAGTAGTCCCGAACTTCAACATGAAGATGCTGCTACACGGCGAGCAGTATCTCGAAATTCGCGGCCCGATTCCCACGGAAGGCACCCTCGTATCGTACCCGCATCTCGTCGAGGTGGTCGACAAGGGCAATGCCGGACTCGTCGTCAGCGGCTCCGTCACGAAAGACAAGCGCACCGGCAAAGATCTCTTCTACAACGAGAGCACAGTCTTTATCCGTGGCTCGGGCGGCTTCGGCGGCCCAAGCAAGGGCACAGATCGTGGTGCTGCTACACGAGTGTACAAGACACCGTCTCGTGCACCTGACAGTGTGGTCGAAGAGAAGACGACCGAGGAGCAGGCAGCACTGTACCGTCTGTCCGGCGATCGGAATCCTCTTCACATCGATCCCGGCTTCTCAAAGGTCGGTGGCTTCCCTACACCGATCTTGCACGGCTTGGCGTTCTTCGGCATTGCTAGCAAGGCTGTGGTCAAGACGTACGGTGCTTTTAAGAACATCAAGGTCAGATTTGCGGGTGTGGTGCTGCCAGGCCAGACTCTCATCACTGAAATGTGGAAGGAGGGCAATGTTGTGATCTTTCAGACGAAGGTCAAGGAGACTGGCAAGCTCTGTATCGCTGGGGCGGGTGCAGAGCTGGCTGAGGGCGCGAAGCCCAGACTGTAGATAAGGGGTCATAAGACCACGTTGACAAAATATGTACAAGATATGTAATTCATTGGTATCGGCATGAGGCGTGTCTCACACAGATGGAAGAGTCCGCCTTGGTAGCGATTCGGCAATGCTTGAGCAAGTCGAGTCAAGCAGCCAAGCTGTCGAGTGCAGCGGCACCGCACCTCCTGTCGATCTTTGATGTTTCATCTCAACCTTCTCCATGCCCAAAAGAGCCGCGCACCTCCACTCTTTGACTGCTTTGGGCAACTATGCCAGCCACGGTACGATGATCGACCGGATGAACGCCCAATTCTACGTTACGACAACCTTAATGCGACTCGCGAAACAGCCACCCACGCATACTGAACCACCGTGCCGATGTTGACATTGCCTGCGATAAGGCTCCTCAAGCAGTATCGTTCACGATGCGGGAGTCAAACACCACCTGACGAACTTCGAAGATTACATCTATAGTCGTTTGCTGACACTACATTCCGACCAACCAGCGAAGGGTCCACCTAACGACTGTACGGACATGCGTAGCAAGAGCCAAGGACTGCAAAGGCCGTGCCCACCACCTGCACCGCGCCAGCGAAGCTAGGTCCACGAGTTTCCACCGTATGGGCTTCCCTTGCTCGTATCTCCACTTCACGAGCGACCGCCGACTGCAGGTCGGTTGCGTACCGACACATATCATGTCTTGAGGGAAATAGCTGCACTCGGGCTGAACTCCGGTGCACTCTTTCGCAGGAGTTCGAGCAGTGGATACATGACTTGCGCGACATCATATCCAGCATGACTGAGGTGTCACCTGTTCGAAACGCATCGGTGCGATTGTGGCGGCAAGTTTTTGATACCACGACGCCTGCACGCCATTTCAGCACGCGCGTGCATACAGTTCCCCAACATGGCGGGACAAAATCAAACTCACACTCCGCGATACAGTCGAAGTCTGTGTCACACGAAATGACCCGCAACGGGCACGTTGGATCTACCCATGAGCCGCAACCCTGCTTTTCCCGAACCATTGTCTTGCAACTAAGCAGGGATTAGGACATCAGGGCCGTTACACGTCGCTATTATTATCACGGTGACTTGCCTTTGCTACTCCACCCCTTGCCCACGCCCTCGCTGCTGGTATCACTGTACGAAGTGCCGCGGTAACGATCTGCAGTGCATGGAAGGCCGGGAAACACGCTACTGCTTGGTAGTCGGCATAAGCGCGAACATCCACCGAGCAAGTGCTGTGGCGGAGATACTATCCTTGTATGGCTCTCCTGTACACTACTAGAGACGCATCGGCTGCTGGTAACAAGGCTTGACTTGCATCGCAACACAGTCTCTACCTGCACACCACTTCGGCTACCTACGCCATACATTCCTCACAGCATCTGATACCAATCGAATTCAGCAGCCGACAGCGTCGCACAGTCTCTATTCTCAGGCCGGACTGCAGATCTATTTCATCACTTGGAGGTGCCGTCGCTTTGCACAACGCCTAAATCCGGATCAGCGCAGCATATTGACGAAAGACTGCTCGGGATCGCGAATCCGTAGCATAATCGCTCTCGATCTCAATCGCTCGGACATCCTGGTCACTCCACAGTGCTGAATTTGCAACTGGATTAATCAGAAATCGGAGTGCTGGCAATCCGCCAGCTTGAAGACATCTGCAACTCAGCCATCATGCAGTCTTTTTCCCGGCCTAGGCCGAGTCGGCCAGCGTATCTTGATGGGCTCTTCTCCAGCTCCGACTCAGTGCGAACACAACAACACTCACGACTGCCGTCTCTTACGCGGTCACATCGATCGATGGACAGCCTGACGACACTGAACTCGCAATCGGCATCGGACAGCGGTAGCAGCGATACGAAATGGCGTCCGGCTGCGCCTCGAGCTCTTTCACCAGCTACAGAGGAACAAGACAACGACTTCGATGACTCGCGATCGATACGATCGATATCGCGATCACTTCGGCCACGCCTCAGATTACGCACAGCATTTGCAAGCCATCGAAGTACCTACCCATCGTCGCGAGATAGGTCGAGCAGTCGAAGCACATCACCCACAAGCTCGAGCGCAATACAGGATCGACGAGGAAGCGGGCCTCCAAACAAAGCCTTGCCACCTGTGCCGCCCCTACCTCAAGAGCATGCTATGAAGCGACCGGAGTTGAACTGCCATCGATGCTACTACTTTGCTGCGCGAAATTGTAACGGATATGTGATTGGTGGGACACATGGTGATGCTTGCGAAGGATGCTTGGTATGTTGGGACTGCGGCTAGGCGTGTCTGCGCATTGTTGACTGACCTGGTCTGCAGCAAGCTGGATTCTTCGGGTCTCCGTGACGATCTTCTTTCTCGAGCAAGTAGTCTGCGTGCGCGAGATTAGACCGTCGCGCCCAGCACCGCCTCATTATGTATAACGGCCGGTACTGTGTAGATACAGAAAAGCATTGCATAGTCTCGACTGAGCTATCACTACATCCTGCCTGAACGTCGCTTCCAAGACTCAGTTCGTACGGTACCTGTGCTACGGCTCGCCCTGCAGGGATACCGCCAGGATGCCCAGTCAAGCTCCGCTAGCGTAGGCTGTTTCAGACCCCAGCATTTCGTATGTGACAGTAATGTTCTGGACAGTGACAGGTCGGTCGGCAATATTGACAGAGGGAAAGTGATTGCATCTGATGCTGGAGCTGCATACCGTGGAGATGCTAATGTGTGCGCACTGCGATCTCGATATGTCACAGTGGTAATCACAGACTCGGATGCCTCACTTTTTGAAGAACTGAACTGCACTTTCATTGCGATTTCGGTTCCCAATGCTCATGTGCTGTAGCGTGTCGATCAGCGACGCCCATGGACATCCCTGGGAATGCACGACCACCGATGATGGACACATCGCTGCGTCTCATCCCGACGGCGATTGGAGAATTGCCGCGAATCCAGTTCGATGAATACTCGACTGAGGAGCGAGGTGAACCATATAGCGTCTCCTCTCCGAGTGGCAGGCTACGTCTCGGCACCTCAGATTCCAGGGTTGCTTGTACCCATGGCTGGGTACGAGGAGATGCGGGGTGTGACAGCGAGTAGTAACTTGGCATCCTCAAAGTGTCGAGGCGGGCCATATTCAGTGCACTCCAAACACCTCCGTACAATCCTCGACTGTGTTGAGCAATGGAGCAATCCTGTTCGGCTCTCGTAGCGTCTCTGCAACATTTTCACGCATGCTACGCAACTTCTCCGACACTTCATCATACTTTGCCTCCTTGGCAGTATACTGCCGTATCACGGTGTTGCTCGAGTGTTCGATGTAGACCCTCGTGTCCCGGATCCGGACGATGACATCGTCCAGGCGGAGGAAGAAGCGACTCAACAGCAGTAGCCGATCTGGCATCACGCGGATCTTGATGCTGAGCAGCCCAATCCCATTGTCGGCTAGTTCGTCCTCGTAGAGATCAACCTCACCAAAGAATAGGATTGGATCTGGCCGGCTGAGCAGGTCTGCTCGAACAGGATGCTTCGCCTGGCTGCTGACCTGCCAATCACCTTGGCTTTGGCCAAGATATGTGGTACCCTTGTAGTCTGTGCTATAGCTCCAGTCGAATGGCTTGACGACTTGCTTGATGTCTTCGTTGTGCTCACGGTCTTTCTTCCAGGCATCGGCGACCGCAACTTGAAGCATGCCTTCCTCGGTCTTGCTGACGCGATCAAGTGCATCTCTCGCATTGAAGTCGAGCTTCCAGCCTGTCTGTATATGTTCGATTGCAACGTAGTTGTCGCCGAAGATCATTTCGGGAATTGGAATGCCAATGGCTTTGTTAAGCTCCTCGATTGGCTCGGCTTTCAGTATGGGTTGCTTGCGAGTTGTGATCTTCCACTGCCCATTCTTAGTCGTGAAGGAGTCCAAGCCAGCTGTAGGACCAGGCGCCACGGTCGCTGCTGGCACGCCCGTGGTCGCCATGCTGTGTTATCCTCGAAGAAAGTGCGTGTTCGAACTTCATTGAGGTGGATTCACTGGATGCTAGAATATAGACTGAGGCAGCAATTCATGTCGGCCTGACCAGCACCATCAATCCATGCTCTACCACGTCACAACTTACGCCGCGTCAAATGTTCCATACTGCTGGAATGAAACGACGGGGCAGGGGCGTCATTGAGAACGCTGGATTTGCTGGGAGCATGAAGAAGTGCGATGAGCCGCAAGGGGATTCGCATCACTGGAACAGACTTGCACGAGCAGGCCAGCTTGGTGGCGATTGTCATTATGTTGTACAGTGTCAGTGGTTGCCTACTTACTAACTAGATCTACTGCTATGTTCAGGAACTTTGAATCACGAATCAAAGTCGTCATGGCAGACTGCTCACCTGTCTGCAGCGTGCCAACATTTGTAAGTATGCACACTACACAGTCATGCTGCCACCACAGTCCAGCAGAGAATCCTAGTACAGCACCGAAATGACCGAGCCATGGACCTACAGTCTCGGTCTGCAGCTTAAACAGGCCGCAGCCCATCTCCATTCCCGGGGTCGCAGGCTGGAAGCTCTGCATGACTGCAACACTTTCACGATTGAGCAATTTGTGTTGCTGCATTGCAGCCCCAAACTTCAGCAAATCTGCAGCAGTAGAGATCATACCGCCGGCAAGCCACGCACCTGACAGGTTGGAGCCAGTGACATCGATCAGTCCATCGCCTACGAGTGAAAATTTGTCGCTGATTCCTGCTGAGTCGCGAAATTGTGCAGTGTTGAGGTGGTATCGGCGAGGCGCATTCTTCTCATCGCGCTCTTCGAAACCTTCGAGACACGTTCGATGCAATCCCAGCGGGTCAAGGATACGTCGTCGGATCTGCGTTGCCGCTGTCGTTTGCGTGACCGCCTCGATAACCAGACCTAGTACGGTGTAGTTGGTGTCGGCGTAGTAGAAAGCCTCAGGCTCAGGAGCGAAGCGTTTAGGCCGACGAATATACTCCAGTGTTTCTGCATGCTCCCAAATATAGCTTAAGCGCATTTCTCGACCTCGCCCATTGACAAGCCACACTGGATCTGCTTCCCAGTTGTCGATGCCAGCGCGGTGGCTAAGGAGCTGCTTTATGCTGGCATCTGCCATGCAGTCGATATCTCGATAGACATCTTCTCTCAAATGACGTGAGACACTGTCTGTAAGATGTAGCTTGCCTTCTTCGACCAATTGGAGCACCACCACCGCCACAAACGTCTTGGTAATGCTCCCGATACCAAATTGATGGTCATCATCGACTGGAAGTTTTTGCAGGACGTCAGCGTAGCCTTTCTTGAAGATATTTGCAGTGCCGCTCGACGTTGAAGCAATCCCTGTGATCAGACCGCCGACTTGCACATGTTGTTCAAGAAGAGCATTCAGAGTGGCCGTTGGATCTACTTCAGTCGAAGCCATTGTGGACATTGGTCCTAGTTCGTCTCGAGGTGAGAGAGCTCACGCCGTTGCTGTGCTGCCAAGCTCAGACAGCTATGCCTGCGCGAATATTCTCATGGGCAAGCACTGCAGACTGGATTCTGGATGCTCAGTGCATTAGGTAGGTCTTCCCTCGGTCAAATTGACCCCCAATCTGTGCCGGTTCGGGATCGGAGCGGCAAGCAAGCCAAAGCCTCTTCTGACAGCGCACGGGTTTGATGATCGCGCTTGAGCCATTCACGCTGATGTGGCTTGCGTGATCTCCTGTGTCGAATCTCACGCGACGGAGTTGTAGGTCTTCTCTTCTTTTGTTGTAGAATACCATATGACCATGAGTCACGGCAGAGTTACTCTACACGTAAGGCGAAAGACGCCTGGCAAGCCATGAGGTTCTGGGCCAATCACATGATGATCGCAAACGTGTTTGCAATTGGGAGGCAGTGGTGAGCACTGGTGAGCGTTTACGAAATCTGTTCGATCGCTGGATCTCTTCGAGGACCGTTTTCTTCTTGGACACAAGCCATTCGAATCCAACATGTTCGCGAACGTGAGCTGGGTGTCCATCTCCAGCCAAAGCAGACAACTGTACATCCTGGCAGGGGCGGCCAGCATCCTCTTCATCCTTGGCAGCACGACCTTATTCCTCAGATCTGACGATCCAGCACGGACACTCGTCACTTGGCCTACTATCACTTCGACGAAATCCGAAAGTCGTCCCGTAATCGAAGTTGAAGGCATCAACCTCGGACGGCCCTTCACAGCGCCAGTGAGTGCATCCTCCGTCACGGATCCACTAGCATGGCTGTTCGATACTGTACAGTCTCGCTTTGCGAAGACAATGCAAGATGCTAGCAGACCGAAGCCCGAGTACCCCATGTGCTCACTCAATCCATCCCGGTATGAGCATACTGCGCTTCATCCGGTCACAGAGTCTCATCGATGGCAGAGACCTGGGCGAAGTTCGGTCATCTCCATCGCCATCAATCTCAAAGACTCCGAAGGTGTAATTCCTGCGCAGTCGCTGGCTTTGCTAGAAGCTATAGCCTACCTCTTGACGTTCAACAAGGTCTATATCTCGATTTACGAGAATGGCTCGATGGATCAAACACACGCGCTCTTGTCAGACTTCGGTGCAGCCTTGCAAGCCTTAAAAGTGGATGGCATCTTCATCCATTCCTCTCGCATGATCTCAGACTTTGGCTTCAATGACCGTATCGTCATGCTGTCTGAGATCCGCAATCTAGCGTTGACGCCCTTGATGCCTTACGCGGAGACCGGGACGCTAATCTTCATCAACGACGTGATGATGTGTGCGAGCGATGTGCTGGAGCTGGTCCATCAGCAGCGGTTGCAGAAAGCCGACATGGTCTTCGGCATGGATTGGGGCACCGTGCACCGCAAGATCCGGCCAGGCGAAGTGGGTTATAAGCCGCCGTCTGATCCGGAGGACGACGATACGTACGTCTACACGAATGTCACTCGCGTGTACGACGTGTGGGTTGGTCGAGGCATTGATGGGGACCTGGTCTATCCCTTCAAAACCCTGGGCGGATACACCCCCATGTCGGCCAATGAAAGCTGGGTGAGTGACGCCTATCTCACGCAGACCAGGGCTGTCCATCAACGCTGGCTCGATGGACTACCGATTCCAATGTACAGCGGGTGGGGAGGCATGTCAGCCTTTGATGCATCTCTCTTCACGGTCGACCATCTGCGCTTCCGCTCGAGTGTCACTTCCGGCTGGACTGGCGGACACTCAGGTGGTGCGCTTGGCACCTGGGGTCAGCTGATGAGTGCTCCTGGCTATCTCGAGCAAGACTGTCCCGGCGCCAGTGAGTGCAAGTACGTCGGGCGAGACATCTGGAACATCCGCAACGGCAAGGCAAGAATCGTCATGGCAACTCAAGTGCGGACTACGTACAGTATCGAGGACTGGCACATCATGATCGAGTCTGCCGATCCTGCTCCAACTACGTTGAGGACAGATTATGACCAGAAGGAAATTGAGCTTATCGACTGGAGCGAGGTCAAGGCACCGGAAGGCGTCGTCTGTATTCCTTCCAGAGACAAGTCGGGAGGCTACCTCGATGTCTGGGCAGAGTACAATCATCGGTATCGAGTGAATCCAATGTACAAGACGCCTGCTGAATTGCAGGAGACGGAGGCGGCACGTGCGGCGAAAAGCTTGCAGGGTAGTGGTATCGTCACGCTAGCAACTGCCAGTCCGTGAGTGCGCCTCCCAGCACGGGGCTTGGTCTGACGTGCAGACCACTAAGGGCATTATATCTGGCACGTCTCGCGCCTCGGCGCGCGTGTGCCGAGGTGAGTGCGGGCTGGCGAAAGCCACAATTGTGTGGAATACGAAGATAGGACGGCAACCAAGGTGCATGACTGATGGCGTTTATGGAGAAAGACTTTTGGGGTTATGCTGTGAATATGTGTAGCGGATGTAACAAAATGTACCAAGATACAACCGAGGAATAGGAGGGCTAAGCCTGGGTAACAAGACATACATAGTGCCGATAGACCGACTTTGGAAGTAAGGGTGAGGTGCCAAGTGTGTTGAGTGTAGCTTAGTACACCAGCATCGCCCTGCTCGACTGCTCGGCGTGAGCACTTTCCTGAGTTTATGTTGCAGTCCAGAGGCGCGCTCCACGTCCGCTGATAATAATGCAAGACCGACCAGCTAGCCACGTGCGCAGCGTCCATGTTATTGTTCGTTCGTATGCTGCTCGGTGAGAGCGTTGGGCAGTATGGACAGTCGTGAGTACGTCGATGGCATCAAGAGTAATTGCAATCACACCATCGAGAAGGCAAGCTACCCAGCTACATAGTTGCTCAGCCGTCCCAGACTATATCGCTTCGGCGTCACGTCCTTTTCGCGCTCGCCACTGGGAGTGCCAGGCCGACTACCTTCCCTCTTAAAGAAGGCAATATTCTCCCTCAATGCCACATACTCCGAGTCAGCATATCCTATCACTTCCGCAATCTTGCGACTGCTTAAACCTTTGATGCGTTTGATCTCGATGGCGCTGTAGTTAACAAGAGCACGGCCCGCCTCTTCTGCTTCACTCAAAGGAGACTCTCGTGTAGGCAGTATGCTCAGCCGGACGCATTCCTGCTGTCCGAAAGAGCCTTCTACATCCACAACGCCGACAGGTAGCAAGCCAGCACCGTTGGTGAGAGCTGTGTAGGCACCGCGGTCAATGAAGAGGGTTCCGTGTGGCGCCAATCCGTGTAGTAGCCAAAAATATCGATCTCGGATTGGATGAGGATCGGGCAAAAAGCGAGTGTGCAATGGCGGGATCTCGATGTCGATCGTTGTGTTGTTTGCAGAGTCAGGAGCTTGTGACGAATCTGGGGTGGCAATGCCAGCAGTCGATTGAGCAGGCAGTTCGAGACTCGATTCGAGACTCTTCGCAGCAGCCTTCTGACTCTCAGCGTATCTGACGATACTAGCTATATTGCCAGGTTTGCTGCTTCTCGTGATCACTGTAGTCACTCCGGCTGCCGTAGCCAGTCGAGCTGCTGTGAGCTTAGTACCCATGCCTCCAGTGCCGAGAGAAGAACCTCCAGACGATACATCAACGTCGAGATCTGCAATATCTTCAACAACTTCGATGGGTCTAGCGTCAGGGTGTTTTCTTGGGTTCTTGTCATACAGGCAGTCGACATCAGTCATCAGGAAAAGATAGTCTGCCTGGACCATGCCAGCTGTGATTGCGCTGAGAGTATCATTATCGCCAAACTTGATCTCCTGAACCGATATCGTGTCATTCTCGTTCACAACAGGTATTGCGCCTCTCGACATCAGCGACGCGAATGTGTTCTGTGCATTAAGGTACTGATTCCGGTCTGCGATGTCGTGTCGAGTGAGCAGGACTTGAGAGACAAGCATATTGAAGTATGCAAACTGCTGCGTCCACATGTTCATGAGGCTCACTTGACCGATCGATGCTAATGCCTGTACATCTGGCAGGTGCTTGGGTCGTCTCGGTTCGCCGGTAAGATGCAATGCCATTCCGATCGCGCCGGACGAGCATATAACGACTCGATGGCCATCTCGCCGTAATGCAACGACTGTTTCGACAATGGTGCCTATGACCGACACAAGCGGTTCATGTGTATCCTCGGACACTATGGAGGATGTGCCTGCGCAAATTGTGGTCAGTGGACGACTGTTCGCCAGAAGACAGAGCGTATACCTGAGGAAATTACCCAGCTTGATCACTATAGTCAGGTGCCTCTTCATCGTTGCGGCTAGTACTACGGGTGGTTCTCTTCGAATCACCAGCCCACTCGGATTGTGAACTGTGATGCGAGGAGGAGAGAGAAAGAGTGTTGCGGCGTTCTTGGATACCTTGAAGGGGGAATCGCTACTATGTGTTACGCCGGACCAACAAGGCGAAGAAGTGCGATGCCTTCGAGAATGAGGCAATGGGCGGCCTTTGAGGAGAAATATGCGACTGCCTTTATTTGAG
This sequence comes from Cryoendolithus antarcticus, assembly GCA_002077065.1. Taxonomy (NCBI): domain Eukaryota; kingdom Fungi; phylum Ascomycota; class Dothideomycetes; order Cladosporiales; family Cladosporiaceae; genus Cryoendolithus; species Cryoendolithus antarcticus. The sequence continues at coordinate 276,318 of NAJO01000019.1, forward strand.
GATCTGCGTCGTACCTGCATGTACTTGCATGTCAAGGGCGTATTGCTGATGTCATCGCCCGGATTAACGTAAATCCGGTATATTGTCATGCCAACGCTCGCGATAAACTCAACCTCGACATCAAGCATTGGCATCACGCAAGATTGTCGCAAGCACACACAATCACTACAGCGCGTCATGGCTACTGTGGACTATCTCTCGAGCACCCTGGAGGGTGTGAGTGTGCAAGACGAGAACTTCGACAGCAATGCGCCCTTCAACAAATCGAAAACCCTCGCCTCCTCCCTCTCAGCATCGCAATCACGCCTCAAGTTCCCTCTCCAAAAGATCGCAAACAACAGCACGACCTCAAAGCCTCAACACCTCACGAAAATCACCCTCCCCTCCCAGTCAGCGCAATCAGGCTCCTCACTCACAGCTCTGCCCCGCTCCTCAGCCTCCGAATCTCGACCTTCAGACAGCTCGGCAGACCCAATAACACAGTCCATCCCAACACCCCCCAAAGCCTTCCACCTAGGCATGTTCGAAATCGGCAAACCCCTCGGCAAAGGCAAATTCGGGCGCGTCTACCTCGCCCGCACGCGCAGCACAGGCTTCGTCTGCGCGCTGAAAGTGCTGCACAAATCCGAGCTGCAGCAAGGCAAAGTGGAGAAACAAGTCCGGCGCGAGATAGAGATCCAATCTAATCTCGCGCATCCGAATGTGCTGCGCTTATACGGCCATTTTCACGATAGCAAGCGGATATTCTTAATTCTGGAGTTTGCTGGGAGAGGGGAGTTGTACAAGCATTTGCGCAAAGCGGGCAAGTTCGCGGAGCCCTTGGCGGCGCAGTATATCGCGCAGATGGCGAGTGCGCTGAAGTATCTGCATAAGAAGCACGTCATACACCGGGACATCAAGCCCGAGAATATCCTCGTGGGCCTGCACGGGGAGATCAAAATCTCGGATTTTGGATGGAGTGTGCACGCGCCTAACAACCGGCGGAAAACTATGTGCGGCACGCTGGATTATTTGCCGCCGGAGATGATCAGGCCGGGAAGGGAGGAGAACTGGTATGATGAGAAGGTTGATCTGTGGAGTTTGGGCGTGCTGGCTTATGAGTTTCTTGTGGGGGAGGCGCCGTTTGAGGATACGCCTGTTATGACGCAGAGAAGGATTGCGAGGGGGGAGATGACTATACCGACGAATCTCAGTGCTGAGGCGAGGGATCTGATAAAGCGATTGCTTGTGTTGGATCCGGAGAAGCGGTTGGCGCTGGAGGAGGTGGAGCGACATCCGTGGATTCTGCGGCATTGTGTCCAGAGTGGGAAGTGAGAAAGAGAAGTCATTAATGAATCTTGGTTTCTGGTCTGCGTTTGAGTGGAGTTTAGCGCTGCGAGTTTATAGCTTCGCTGTACATGGAGCGATGGTCCTCCACGCTGTCGTCCTTCTACCCGTCCGCCTCACCTCTGCTCTTTATCGCGGATGCTTGAAGTATCAAGCTTCGCTTTCGTCCTCCAATATTGTAACGACCCAACTGTCAGGTCTGGTCAATGGAAAACCTACCGCAGTGTATCTCGGCCATCGGGGTCGCTTAGCTGCTGAAAACATGGCGGGCGGTCGCCGTTTCGATGGCGCGATGTCTGCCGTTGCTTTGCGTGGTTCCTGCTCAATTTGAAGGCCAGGTCTCGGAACGCTCGAAGGTTGGAAGTATCCCTTCATCGTCGCGATTGAATGTCCAACCCCGCAGCCGTGCAACACGCTGGACCGCGTTCTTCTCCGTGACTCCTCTCAGGAATGCCTCCGAGCAGAAGGCGCCCGACGAAGTGACCAGCGGGCCAGGACTTCGCCCAGACACAGCGTCCCACGAGTCCGGCTTTGTCACTTCCAGTATCGTCTCTCTTCATGACACCATCTCGCCTCACCGATATATCTCATCAAACGGCCTCGTATCCCGAAAGCACCCCTCCCAAACCTCATCCACGACCCTCACCGCCTGCACGTCATCCTTACACGCCGGTCTCGCAGCTACACTCAGCGTCGCCCTCCGCCTCACACACTCCTGCAACTGCTGCGTCAGTCCCCACTGGCCCCGTGTGAAGAATTCTCTACCCCATCTACACTCCCCGCTTAACGTGCTCGCCCTGATCTCCATACAAGCCGCGTGCCGTAGATCGTAAGGGTCGAGCTTGAACCGCATGTGGTCGTAGGCATGCACCATCTCATGCGCCAGTGTGTCTTCCAAATGCCCTCGATTCCGGATGTGATTTGCGCATATCAAGATGCCGTGCGTGGGGCTGAAGCCACCTGCCTGGGAGGTAGGACAGCGAGCGCACGTCACTGTATCGCTTGTGATTGATGCGCTGCCTGAGCTTGGGGCAAGGAGGTCGATATTATGTGACATGAAGCGGATTATGGGGGAGTGCTTGAAGAGCCATTCTTTATCGTTGTTGCAGCGAGTGGTGTACTTTTCCTCGTTGATGTCGTCGTGGTGGTCGTAGTACTTTTGGCGGAGGGTGGGGTCTGCGCGGCCGGTGAGGATGGAGAAGAAGGTCGACCAGTTGTAGAAGGTTTCGGAGTCGGCGGAGGAGATGGGGGTGGATGTTGGCGGGTTAGCGGTCTGGGTGGTGGACACCGCCATGATAGAAGAGCTCTACGGTCGATCGCTTCGAGCAATGGATGCTATCATTACCGTGAATGGAGTTCTAATGTGTCGAGTACGATGATATGCCAAGGCATCGCCGTGCTGAGACATGATTGGTGCGCACCAAACGCGACTTCTTTCGCGTCGTGCAACAGATCGTCACTGCGAGACTTGTCTCATACCTGTGCGAACAATAGAGGCGCCCAACGGCGCGGAGACAGCGAGCATGGCCTATCCAAACTCCTCGCCTGGCCCTGGACGTCCACTCCTGGATCCCAGTCAAACAAGCATGGAGGGGACTACAAGCAACACCCCTCTCCCGGGCACTCCAGGACCGTCCACCGCCCGCAATGCCCCGCCAACACCCCACTCCGCCCGCCGCACTCCCTCTAGACAGACAACACCGCAAGCCGCTCCTTCCCCACGATTGAACAGGCAGCAGTCCCGCTCCTCTTTGCCCGGTCAGCACACTCCAGATCAAGCAGAGAAACGCCCAACACCCAAACGCTCCATTAGCAACCTGATCTCTGGCCTTAGGGAGGCACAGGCGACCATGAAGCCGATTGTAGAGCCAGTGGTGTTGACTGCACCGGACGTCGCGAAGATCCACTTTGCAAGCGAGCTGGCGCAGATGGAGGACGATGTAGTAGCGGAGACTCTAGTAGTGCTGCATGATGCTTGCTACGGGCACCGCTTTTCACGGCCGAAGACGAGCAAAGGCAATCTGGCTATGATCGTAGAGAGACCCGAGAGACTACACGCTGGTGTGCTAGGAGCTGCGACTGCGTTTGTGAGGATGGGAGGGCATGAGCAGGGAGGAAGGCATGCGCCGCATCCAGAGAGGAAAATCGATGGGCCGCCGCCATTCAAGATTAGGCGGACTGCACGGGAGCTGGAGGTCACGAGTCCTTGTGTGACAAGTGTGCATGGGACTGCGTGGATGGGCGAGCTGAGGGGGATGTGCGGACTAGCTGGGGAGAGGCTCGCAAAGGGGGAGAAGGAGCTAACTCGCTCGGCGTCGACTGATGGGATCGAGAAGCGAACGTTCCATCAGGGCGATCTGTATCTGTCTCAGGAGTCGCTGCAGGCGTTTCAGGGCGCCCTCGGGGGTGTGGCAGATGCCGTGGATGCTGTATTCGACAGTAGGACCCAGACAAGTCGAGCCTTTGTCGCAGTCCGACCACCAGGCCATCACTGCAGCGCAGACTTCCCTTCTGGCTTTTGTTGGCTCAACAACGTGCATGTAGGGCTCGAGTATGCCGCGCAGACGCACGGACTGACCCACGCTGCAATTATTGACTTCGACCTGCACCATGGCGACGGCAGTCAGGCAATCACGTGGGAACGAAACGCCAAGAACTATGTCAAGCGACAGAACGGCAAGCTCAATAAGTCGAAGCTGGGCCCAGACATCGGCTACTACAGTCTTCACGATATTAACAGCTATCCCTGTGAGCTGGGCGACGATGAAAAAGTGCAGGCAGCCAGCTTGTGCATCGAGAACGCGCACTGTCAATCGATCTGGAACGTACACCTGCAGACTTGGAAGTCGATTGATGAGTTCTGGCAGCTATACGAGGATCGATATCGAGTGCTCGTCGACAAGGCGCGAGTCTTTTTGCGCCATCACACAGAACGAGTGCGAAGTGAAGGTAAGGTGCAGCCCAAGGCCGCAATCTTCATCTCCGCTGGGTTCGATGCTTCCGAGTACGAAGGCGAAGGCATGCAGCGTCACAAAGTTAATGTGCCGACCGAGTTCTATGCTCGCTTCACCAGTGATATCGTGCAGCTCTCTCAAGAGACTGGAAGTGGCTGCGATGGTCGCGTGGTCTCTGTGCTCGAAGGTGGCTATAGTGATCGAGCGCTCTGCAGTGGTGTGCTGAGCCATCTCTCCGGACTCTGCTTGCCGGAGACATCGATCACGAACTCGGCATATCCTCCGCAGCAGAGCGGGCTGGGAAGATCAATGCATGGTGCAAATGGTGCTCCGAGCCTTGAGCAGCAGCTCGACAGTATGTCGCTCAGCCATGGCAGCGGACTTGGTCGTTACGACCCCTCTTGGTGGTCCACTGCCAATCTCACCGCACTGGAGAACAAGATTCACCCTCCGCCTCCACCAGGTGCAGGCAAGAAAGTCCGCGTAGGCCAGCAACCAACGTACGCCACGCCAACAGAGTCCTTCGCATACAAGGTCGTCGATGCGCAAAGATACGCTCGTACGATCTCTGGCACCATGCGAGAAGTTCCAGCCGAAGCTCGACCGCCAACTCCACCACCGCCTGAAGTCGACTGGATCACCGCTGCCCAGGAACTTTCCAAATTGCTCATCCCGCAGGACCGTCAGACCTTTTCCTGTACAGCTGAAGAGCTCACGGGTCCGAAGGCTGAGAAGCGATTTGTCAGCCCTCCTACGATCGTCGAGGGAGACGCCGCTCGCCAACTGCGTACTCGCGCGACTAAGCCAGCGCGTGCAGGTAGCTCAGAGCATTTACACGTTGTGTCGAAGACCGATAGAAGGCGCACTATCGCGGAATTACCTTCTAGCACCGAAGCTGTACCGCAGGTCACTCAGCAGAGGCGCACGAGTCGCCGAAGTAGTATGGCGAGCACCATGAGCGTTCTGTCGGACCAGAGCGTAGCGCCTCCTATGTCTGCCGTTCCTGCTGTTCCTGCCCCAGGCGACATGGTTAATGGCGCGATGAGACCGCCTGCTGTGCCCAGGGTGACGGCGAAGCCGAGTGTGCAGGTCAAGAAGACCAGGTCGCCTGCGAAGCCAGCTGCAATGAGTAGGATCACGGATAGCGCCAGCGCGCCAGTGTCGCCTGCCGTAGGCTCACGGTCAGTGGAGAATGGGATGACGCTTGCGCCACAGCCACTTCCGACCGATGCGATGCCGACTTCGCCCACACCAGTGCAGCCCAACAACGTCTCCGACTTCGATGCTCTGGTAGCCAAGACGAGCAAGCTACGCTTGAACCCACCGATCTCAAAGGAAGAGCACGAGCGGAAGCTCAAGGAGAGGTTGGCGGCTGAGAGGCGTGCCAGCGCGCTAAAGGGTGCTGAGACTAGACGGCTGAATGCTGCGGCGCGGAAAGCTGCTATGGTTGCACCAGCCGAGGCGAAGAGCGCTACTGGTCTCACGCCGGCGCAGAAAGCGAGGCTGGGGCCACACGTGGGCAATGGCAAGCCACCAGCTCCAGTGGCGGCGGTTCAGACAACTTTTCAGAGCCCCCAAGCCACTGGCGTCAATTCTCCAACCGTGGCCGAGCCATTGGCGGTTACCTCGGTACAGGAGCCTACTCTAGCCGGTCCGTGGCCCATTGCTGATACAGATACTGCACCGCAACAGAACGCACATCCCGCCGCACCGGCTCCTCATGTACCATACCAGAAGCTGGAGCCACAGCCCCCAGCGCCGCCCTCGCCGCTTCGACCGCAGCAGGCGGAAGCAGCACCAGTGCCAGCCGACTCCACGCCCAACATTCCGCTACCGACCCCATCGTTGTTACCACAGACGCAAGAAGACGTGTATGATAGTCCTGCTCGCCAGCTTCTACGCGAAGAAGCCGTTGCTCAAGCTCATCCAGCGAACAGACATATCGACGCAAAGTCTTCGCCTGTGCGTGAGCTGAACGCGGAGATTCTTTCATACGGCGCATTACCAGTCTGGAGTTCGACAGGCGCTATCCCCTTTGCCGCCCCACCGCCGTCTGCCGGCACTGAAAGGTCTGAGAACCAGGTGGCAGCCTCTACTGTCCACCGCAGTAATGCAGGCGCAGAGGGCGAGGATGTCTGGGAGGTTCCGGTCACGCCTGCGCAGCCAGGAGTTTGATGGGGAGGTTTCTTGATTGATCGTTGGAATATGAGATACCCCTAAGTACTCTTTGTAGTTCGTTGAAGTCTTTCCATCGGGTAGACGCCCGTAGAAGCTGGGAGGTGGCGTGCGATAGTATAAGGGAAGTCACGTAGGGGGTTGATCGCTCTTGCCTGCCAAGCAGACGACAGTCCTTCGTTCGCTGTTGCGTATAAAAGAACTTCTCGATCGATTTTCACTCCGGGTCAGTGACCAACACCACCAAGTCTACTTCTCCGTGGCGCAGCGCTCTCTGGCTTCTCGTGAGTATGTCGCGTAGTGTATCAGTATTGAACTGGTAGACTGATCAATAAGATAGACAACCTCTATCACCAAGAGAACTCCCTTGTGACTTCACCCAAGTCACAACAATGGTACGTTTACCCCGCGGCAGTACGATGTCTACAGCGGTGCAATCAACTGACCCTGATGATATGTAGGCCTACGATTCCGACGAGTCTGCGTGCCTGGCACTGGCAATCGCATGGTGCAAGCTGCTGCGTACAGATAGAGACGAGGTCGCGGCTACCATCGCGGAGATTGGTCTTGCGACATTTGGCAAAGAGCTGTGGACGCTCAGCCAGTCGAGAGCGAACGATAGATTCTGATGTCGTGAGGGAGTGATGGGGAGGTAGCGATGAGACGAGGGAGGCAGATGGCTGTGAGACGACAGCAGGTGTATTGACTTCATTCAATCATCCTTCACTCCCTTACTCGCCTCCCTCTTCCTCACTTTAATCTGCCCAGCATCCCACCCCGAAGCTCTCAGCTCCGCAACGTGAGAGCCCTGCCTTCCCCTTCCCTCCTCATCACTCTCCTCTCCTCCAATCTCAAACTCATCAGTCATCTCGATCAAATCTCCCACATCTCCCCCTCCCATCCCCGGCTGACCCACACTAGTCCTCGCCGCACGACTCCTCTCCCCAGGCTCAACAGCGCCCTTAGCTTTACTAGCCACCCTCCGGACCCAGTGCTCAATGGCACCACCTACATGCTCCAAGTTTAGCGCATGCGCTACGTTGGGCGTTGCTATACCAGACCCGACAGGCGTGCCTGCATCGGTGTATAGAGGCATTTCGGGCGGGTAGAGGAATTGCTGATTCTTGGGTGGTGCGACATCGGGCAGGTGGCGGGCGAAGAGCGCGTTCAGGCTGTCTTGGCCTGGACCGGGGGAGCGTATGTCTGCGCTCATTGAGCCAACGCCTCCGGGGCCGATGAGGTAGGAGGGGAAGTAGCCAGTTGTTGCGTTGCTTAGCTTGCGCGTTCTGGGAGGGCGCTGTGGCGGGTCGGCTCGAGCTGGTGACATGGCTGGAAGGTTTGGGAGGTCTGGCACTGGAGCGCGGCTTAAGTCGAAGGAAGAAGAGGGCGTATTGAAGTCAGAGTAGCAGTTTTCTTTCCGCCGGGCGGGTGGGAAGTACCCGAGACTTTGGTGGGAGAGGCGGACGATTTCGGTTGGATTTGTGGCGGAGGGGAGGACGACCCAGGAGTCGTGATGCCATGGTGGCTCGATGTCAGCGTTCGAAACTGTGGTGGAGGACTGGCGGCGGTCGAAGATTGAAGGGTAGGTGGTATGGCCATTGGTGGTCGGCGTTATATCCTCTGCCTGGCCGGCCGCAAGTGCATCAGACTCGTCGCTCAGCAGATCGATAGCTTCTGGACCGGAGACTGGTCTCCCCTTGACTCCACATGCATCGACTGGGAGAACAATGGCCTCTCGGCTGTGCACTGTATCATTCGGCCACATTCTGTTGGCCTTGCGTACTATATTAGCCGAGCAGTTGTACCTGATCGTGATCCCGGCAAGGGTGTCTGCTTTCTGCACGTGGTGGAGGTAGACAAGCGCTTCCCTATCATCGGGAGGAGCAGACGAAGATGTCACCTGATTGTCGTCCGAAGTACGCCGCTTGAACTTGCCCAGAGTATCTGCATAGCTCGAGTCCTGCTGAAGTAGCATATCCATCCTCTTTCGTGCTCGGACCGCGTTTTCGACATCTTGCTTTGATCCGGCTGCTAGATCATGGATCGCGGGAGCTGACGTCGGTCCCCAGCGTGTTACACTGCTTGCACGTCTTGTGAACTCCAGCTTGCTTAGTGGCTTGCGAGTACGCGGATCAGGCTGCCGTGGCGGTCCAGCAACGTCACTTCCTAGCAAGTCCGTGGCGATGCCCTGTAGCGCAGACCACGAGTTTCCCCACAGTCCTGCCAGTGCTGATGGACTTTGCCCGCGCCCGTTCAAGGATTCCACGCCCGTGCCTCTAGCAAGCACACTGTTGCCCAGCCTGTCATCCCGCCTGGAGCTCCCAGGCCTACTGAGACGCTCCGCAGGTATCGGACTGGCATCTCTACTGGTGAGTCGACTCCCTCTCGGAGGACTACTCGGATCCGAGACTAGCTCCTCCCCATCGTCCAAGCCTGATATCAGCCGCCTAGTCCTTGGTCGCAATGCTGAGGCGTGACCAGTCGCAGGCGTTGAGCTGGTCCGAGCATTTCCAGACTGCATTGCTGGCGCTGCTCTATCGCTTGATCATGTATCACTCGGAACGGCATTGGTGTCTCCTGTGCGTGGGTGGGAAGAATGTCAGATTGCGGCGGCGCGCTTAACGGTGCTAAGCTCGTGACAGATGGGGCAATGAGTGCGGCATTGCTCTACGCTTTGGCGAAACGATAATAGAGTACAGACTGGTGCATTTGCTTCTAGACGTACCGACTCAATTTACCTGTCCTTGCATCGACGTGGACCTGCCCTCGTGGTTGTCGTCGGCACTTGCGTCATGCGGTCGCCGACCGTTGAGCCGTTCGGCCCGTGCCCCAGCCCTACGATAACTGTTACCTCTCACGATCCGACTACATGATCTGTCCTGGCCTTCGCAGACCACATCAGATGGCGGATACGAACGAGACTATCCACTTTGCGACTATTCAATCCTGCACCCAACATAATATCCTCGTCAGCTCCCTCTAGCAAACTGGGATAAGACGATGACCATCGTCTTGTGCTTGCACAGTCACCTGGACCGCCTCTCCACATCCGGCCGTCACTGGAGAGGCTGTAATCTGACTTGTTCGAGTACTTTTGCCCCATCAATCTGTGATTGTTGAATCGACGGCATGTTGATGTCACGGGGTAGTTCTGGTCTCTGCTCCGATGTCTGCATCAGACTTCAGGCGCGACGCCGGGTCCAAGATTATTGCTGACAGCTGTTGATCGCTACCATCAGTGTTGCCCACTCGTGTTTCAGGAAGAGGTACTCTGAGCCTCCACTCGATCCTCCGTAGAACACACCACATTGCATGTATTAGGGACTGTTGTGGGACGCTCTCCACGTGTGGCAGCAATGCAACTGTCCAGCTTATAGCAGTTTGCTTGTTAGTAGTACGTTCATGGCTCTTGCAATGGTCAGATGCCCCGATGCTTGTGGTTCGAGGTCAGCACTCGAGGCGCGAGGTTGGGCACAACGTCACATCAACTGTGTCACCTACAGGCTCAAGATGTTCGATTATATACATGCAGTGGAAGGTACGATTTCGCCATACACAAGATTGACAGACATACAGAATTCCAACTTATCACAACAGGATCGAAAAAACAATGTCGAAGTTCTTCCACCAGATCGACATGAACAGCACTGCAAGCAGCATCAGCGTGGCGAAATCGAGCCGAACAAGATATCTCTGCCAGAACCTGCGTGTCAATCTCCTGCTGGAACTGCAGCTTCTCCTCCTGACTTTCAGCATCGGTATACAAGACGCAATCGCCATGCCCATCCTACACTGCATAACCTCAATGCAGACGGGCAACACGATGACTCTCGCGCTCGCAGCCTCCGGCTTCACAGTAGACGGCACCTGCTTAGCGAACGTCGGGATCAGTCAGGCTGCCTTCGCCCTTGGCGCATATCTTACAGGTCGAATCGGCAACGTGATCGGTCCAAAGCGACGAGACTACTTGCTGCTGAGCCACTTTATGTAGACATGATGGTCTTCGGTGCAGCACTTCTCATGACTTTCGAACAGAGTGTCAATGTGGACTCACGCATATGGTCGACGATTGCACTGCTTGCATTCTCATCAGGGGCGCAGATTGCTTCGATTCGCCCGATGCGAGTAGATGAGATTTCGACTTCTATGGCCACTGCCGCCTGGGTTGACCTTCTCATCGACCCGGACCTGTACGCGAGGAACAACGTCCCTCGCAACTGTCGATGCGCGTTCTTTCTTGCGCTGTACGGCGGAAGCATTGCAGGCGGCTTCATGTGAACGTCGACTACGTTAATTTGCTTGGCTGCCGGGAAATTACTAGTCACATTGACCCTGTTATTGAATCCCGCCGACGTTCAGGATCTGCGATGAGATATCCAGCAATCCTTGAGGAAACATGGTCAGCGGAACTTATACGTGCGAGCAAGCCAGGCTGTGAGACAAAGGCAAGACGCTTATACACTATAGCGCTATCTATACTACCTGCTCAACCTTCTCGATCGAATCAACGACCTGCTCAGTGAGCAGTATGGTGTCTCCGAGGACGGGAGACGATGATATCCTACCGCACCATACGATGGTCTCGTCAAAGGATGGAGGCGAGCAGATATGTGAAACTCTCGATGACCGTCAGATTGAAAACCGCTGTGCCGAAGGCCCGCACGCCTTGTGAGGCCGTCACGGTCACTGTGGCGCTGGGTGCAGCACTGGTCGCTGCACTGCTTGCTGAGCTGGGCATTGAAGCACTGTTCGCTGTGTTGGCCGTGCTGCGTATGACCTGCGTGGACTGCGCTGCTAGGGTCACTATGCTTGATAGCTTGCTTGATGAGCTCGACGTCGAGGTTGCCACTTCGAGAATCGTACTCTTATTGTGTAAATGGTGGTCGAAGACGAACTGGACCCATCGCCTATGGCACTGGACCCCGTGGAAGTAACGGCGCTAGTGGATCTTGCGGTCCATGTCCTGAGTACGGTCACTGTGTCCGACGGCCGTGCTTTGAAGCAGTCGAAGTTTGAGAAGGAACTAGAGATCACATAGGTTCCGCAGTACGGGTACGCGGCATCGCTGTCAGGCAAGTGTCAGTATCTTACAGATCCACAGGAATCGGCTATGACTAACTCGCAGTACAAGGTGTTTGGGCTTGAAGAGCAGGCTGCACCGCAACCTTGACTGTAGTCCCGGCACGTAGTCAAGACCCCACAAGCGTATGGAGCAGTGCTGCCCGCGGAGGTTCTAGTACTCGTGCAGCATCCGAACAATGGTGGGTCGTTGTAGAAGCCGCACACATTGGGAGCGTCGCAATCCAGTGGCTGGGCTGGTTCTAATCAGCCTTCCCCGCTCGAGCGTGCTTGTTGAAGAACTTGGGTGACCCACAGAAATCACCATCGACATATCCACATCTAGTATTGAAACTACGCTTGACAATAGCGTTGGCAATTACGGCAGGCGCCTGCGTTGGCATCGGAGACCAACCCAGAGGATTGATGTCGTACTGTCCCATGCGCGTGGAGGTAGCTGCCCTAGCTGAAGGACATAGCGCGATCACGAGTAGACTCTGCAGAAGCTGCACATACTCCACACCCATGGTTGCTAAGTAAATGCCGTGAAGTGTTACAGAGTGGAAACGAGCAAGGCTCAGCAGCGACCGCTGCAAGCAAGCGAGGTTGCATTGTCGGTACGATCTAAGCAGGTCGTTGCCCGCGGACAGTTGTTGACATCTGTGCAGCAACCTGGACCAAATCTCCCATTCGCTACCGCTGTATACGCGCAGAACGCAGGTAGGTCGCAAGTTATTGGTCTGCCGTAGTCTTCTTCAATGTAGCCGCAGGTTTGGAAGTTCTCTCCAACTTGTCTTGCGAACAATAGGTCGTGTTGCGCGTAGCCATGGCGTTGCAGAGAGGCACTAGCGGTGACGGTGGAGACTTGCAAAGTGGTCTGGAAGTTGCTTTGCGTCGCGTGAGGCTGGAAGACAAGTGACTGCGCGAATATCGCGAGAAGTGGGGTAACAAGCCCTAGCGTAGCGGTTGTAGTGCACATACCGATAAAGTCGAAGGGATGGAGGGATTGCGCTGAGGAAGAAGATCATTCGGCGGATGCATCAAACGCAACAGTTGTGCAGTGGGTCGGGTTCAGTGGCTAGACCTGGAGAACCAGGCTGTCTCTTGTACGGACTGGCGAAATGGTGAGATAAATGGTCGTGGGTACCACAAAAGTAGTCACTGTGGTCCGGACAGAGCCAGCCTCGAGTCTCCTGCTACCATCATGGAAAAGCACCTAGGGAGCGGGCGAGTGATAGCTAACCTCGAGTCGACTGCTCGTTACCGGTGAGAATGGCGCATTTCCAATAGTGGAACGGCTATCCTCGTGCGACCGTCCATCACTTCCGGCTTCAGTCGAACGCCTTCATCTCTATGGCGTGGCGTAGACGCGACATCAAGCACCTATCAACACTACCCGGAGGACAGCGTGTTGACGACCGTGCTCGACGCCCACGCAAAGAAAGCGAGCATCGAGCCTTGGGTGTTCTTGGCCAAAAAGAAATATAGGGAGACGCGAGCTGCCTTCAAGCCACAACGTAGCCTTGCAGGAAGGCCCAGACCGAATCAGAGTGTGCAAGGCTGTGATGATTATTTCCAGTAGTCCTGCATCGCCCACTTAATGGTTCAGCGCTCCTTCGCTTCAAGGTCAGAGCCTTGTCAGCGCCAGTCAAGACATGCCTGTCGATGGAGGTACGATCACCGTGCCGACGGTGTTGTCAGCCATTTCTGGTGCACTCACCACCACAGTTCGAATCACCGAGAAAGTCTTTGAGATCCTCGCGGTTGGGGAATAGAGCCGCAGTCTACTCGCAACGATCAATCAAGTCAACGGTCAGCTTGATACAGCACGGACTTTGAGGAGGCAGCGGTCGAGTCTGCTTTCTGCGAGCGAGAAGAGCAACATTGATCGAACCTTCGTCGAGACTGACGCGGCGCTGCAGCACGTCGCAAAGCTAGTCGAGCGCGCGAGAGTCGATCAACAAGTCAATGGGGGAAGACTGGGCCACAATACTCGAATGCTCTTTGTGTTGAAGGATTCACCCAACATTGTTAGAAAGACACAACTTTGCATGGAGGAGCACGAATTCTGCTGACTCAGCGTGATCGCAGATGGTGTCTCTCACACAACTCGGCATCGCTGCGCAGCAACTCAATACCACCGTCATCATCCTATACACCCTCAGAGCCACACCGCCCAGCTCCTGTAACGTGACATGTAATGGCAATAGGGTGCTCGAGCGAAGACCACCACCAAGCTACGAGGAAAGTCAGCTCATCTCATCGGCCCGCCTCAGAAATCTGCGCAAACGCGCGAGCATCATGGCCGACCACACGAACGACGTCGCGGTGCACGAGATGCCAGCGGAGATTCGGCAATCCTCTTTACACGAGACCCCGGAGATGGCCTTTGACAGATTGTCCATCACGTCTTCTCTATTTGACGTCCCGTCCCGTACACCTCCTTCCCAAGATCCGACCATGGGAAGGGCAAGATCTCGGCGATGGCTCCAGACACAAAGTGCGCAATCATCGTGACTTGTGAGAGGAGCAGCGCTGGGAAATTTATCGCTAGCTACTAGGTACAGTGCGCGCAGAGCAGCCTGGTCAGGAACTCTTGCTGCCAACTGTGATCTCATGGCGCGTCTAATTCATATCTCGTGACGTCCATTTGCTCCAGGCTCGGTCCCTGATCTTCTGCGTTACAGGACGAACGATCGTCTGTGCATGGCGCAGACCTATGCCGCGCTCATCTGAGAGCTTGCTAAGCCCAGGCAATACTACCATGTACTCTGCACCTTCGTCTCGAGCGTGTCGACTAGACACACGCCAGGTGAACTGTAGAGAGGACGCTTGCGACGATAGCATCAGTCCAATTGAGCTTGCAAGTTCGGTCAGTCTTCCAAGGTGATCCTTCGCAGATCCTTCGACTTCCTGATCATTCTCCCACTTTGCAAATGCAGTGGAGACCGTGTTGACAATATCCGTGGTAGCTTTGTAGCGTTCTGATTTGGCGAGTTCTTCATTCCGGCTGTCAGGGAACAGGTATGCCGTCAAGACTCGCCACTGCGAATATGCTTGTTGCAAAGCTAGTCACTGTCAGTTGCATTGACTGGCAAGCAAATCGCGGCAATGACAAACCGTCGGCTCTCTTCTCTTCGCCCTGTGCACCGTTTCGACTAGGCAGAACAGCAATATGTGGAGGTATGAGACTGGCGATCGAGTCCTGGCTTGGAGACATCCTGCTCGTGATTTCATGTGCTATGCAGTGTTTGAGAACGAACCCTTGCAAAGCAGGGATCTGCATCATGTCCGGCAGAGCCGAAGGAAGAAGGTTTGTGTCGACACTCGCGAGCGCGTCCAGCATATCCTTGGTCAGCTGCATCTCTTTCCTCGCATACACATTGTCGACATGTAGTCCAATCTGGTCCAGCAGTGATCGCACTTCCCCTGCTAATGTCTCATCATCTAGCGGCTGAGGCAAGAGATCATTCTATGCGTTGTAAGTACCGGCAATGGGATTGATGGGACTAGAACGGTGTCGAGACATGGGCTTGTTGCCTCTGCTGACTTCATCCATCTGCGGACGCACATCTCTCCTCCGTTTCTGACGGTAGATCAAAGCAGCCATTAGTAAGAGAAGCAGTAACACCACTCCTCCGCCGACGCCTCCGCCAATAGCAGCTGCGTTTGAAATGCCTTTCTTGGTTACACCAGCGGGGCTGCTTCCGTTTGCTGGTGCACTACTAGGTGCGCTGGAGGGGGACAACGCTTGAGTCGCTCCGACCGTCGAAGAAGCTGTACTAGTGTGGATAGTCGCTGATTCGGGGGCCAAGTTGTCAGTCGTTGATGATGCTGCAGCACTCGTCGATGAAGGTATCGCACTTTCAGTAGTCGGCGTCGTCGTTGAGATCGACACCAATGTGGTGACCACCACCTGAGGTACCGTCGTACTCGGTGGTGCAGGCGAATCACTCGGACCAGACGACGGGTCCGTTACGCTTGCTTTGCTTGTGCCGGTCGTCGACGGGTTGGAAGAGGGCTCAATGAGAGTCGCTATAGTGTTCGATGCTGCTCCGCTACTAGCACTGTTCAGTATTGCTGTGGGTGTGACGATCGTATTGGCGTCAACTGCTGTGGAATCTCCGTTTACCTGGCTATTCTGTGCAGTAGGCATGATCTTGTGGAGATGCCGGGTTCGCTATCCTCCTTGAAGTATGGCAGAGGTTGGCCTCCGTCCAAGTGAGGTAGGAAGCAGAGCCGCTTCGTTGGCGAGAGGCTGAGCGCTAGGACATTCGCAGCGCACTACCGCACCTTCTCTTGGCGTGATCGTGGACCCAGCCGCTGGTCCAGATGCACTGGTCGTTGCACGATCTGAACTTGTATGTTCGGAAGGGATTAGCGAAAGACGGGCATAGCTGGAAGAGTAGTCAGAAACCAGAGAGCAGAATAGCGCTAGTCGTAAGGACTTAGCAGGTTGCAACGTCTAGCGGAAGCTCTGACCATGTCGCGGTCGGCCGCTAGATTGCTGTGAGCCACAAGGCTGTGGGTGTATCAAAAGGTGACGCAGAGCTGACGGCTGGCTACTGGAAGCCGAGAATAAGCACAGACGGCGCTTGTATCATAGCAAGAGCGCTAGCATTGTGCTACAGCGTTATGTGCTTCCCAAGGTCCTGCAGACAAGCCTCTGCGCATGCAGGTGAGAAATGAAGCGGATTTCTCAACGACTCAGCGTGGATGTCGCAGGCCATCGGGTCATTTCGTGAACACCACCAACTCGGTAGCATCATTTCAGGCCACTGGCCGGTAGACTGGATCATCGCCATTGATTTTGGGATGACCTGTACAGGTGAGGGATTGATGCTGAAGTCGATTTGAAGGCCTAGCTGACTGTGTTTCAGCGGTGGCATATAGCTGTGCGCCCGACTTCGAAGTCAGGTACATACAGAAGTGGCCAGGTAAACCGCAGCATGAGATCCACAACAAGGTCGACACTGGTATCAGCTACGATGTCCGGACAGGACAGCTGAAAGCGTGGGGATTCCTATGCAACCATGATGACGTCGAAGAGGAAGTCAACCAATACTGGAAGCTCAATCTCGATCCCGCCTATTCTGGATTACCCGATGATCCTACTCAGGACGTCGCTGCGAAGTGGTATCGTGATTACCTGTTCTGCATCCGAGAGCACACCCTTGCATTCCTCAGAGACTCATTCCCTCATTTCGACCGCAAGAACGTCGAATTTGTCATCAGCGTGCCGACTGTAAGCGTTCTCCAGTCCACTGAAACGCTCGAGTGACTGATTCCCTGCCCAGATATGGCGTGATCCTGGCCTGATTGCGCAAATCGAGAAACACATCCGAGCAGCAGGCTATGGCCAAAGTGTCAATGAGAGAGTCACGGTCTCCCTGACAGAAGCCGAGGCAGCAGCAGTTTACGCACTGAAGTCCGGCATGACTGTCGGCGAGTGTTTCGTTGTCTGCGATGCTGGAGGCGGTACTACCGATGTCAATGTGTTGCGCGTTGTCAGCACCGGCACTCTTGCACTTGAAGCGCTGAGCTACGTGGAGGGTAGAGCTGTGGGATCAGTGCTGATCGACTACAAGGCGCAGCAGCTCGTCAGTCAGCGCTTACAGCTTATACGTGAGCATGTCCCAGGCGACATAGACGCTATAGCTGAGCGAATGGTGCGCGATGGCTTTCACAAATTTAAGTGTAGCTTTGGTAGCGTAGCCTACAACGCGTACACCAAGCTGAAGCTGCAGGTTCCTGGCTTGAACTTGGGCAGCGACTTTCCAGGCGTCGGTATCGAAGACTCTCGGCTCGTGATCTCTAGGTAAGAGCTCCGGTTCGCTCGAATCTCCAGTTGCTTCGACAGCGCGCGTGACTCACCGTCCTTACAGTCATGACGTAGAGGCTATATTTGACGAGAAGGTCAATATCATATGCGGGCTAATAGACGAGCAACTGAAGATTGTAAAGGATTTGCATCCTTCCGAGACTATGGCAAGTAATTTTAAACGCCTACGCCATGGCGTTGCATGCGCTGACGCCGAAAATAGTCGCACCTGGTGTTATCTGGCGGGTTCGGTAGCTCGCCGTATCTTCGGAGAAGACTCAAAGAACGTTATGAGAGCGGATCAAACAGCATGCACACGAACGCCAACGGCATGAGAGTGTTGCTCGCAGATCAACCACAGCTCGCTGTCGTACACGGACTGATCATGGCCAGAAGTCAGCTTGTCAAGCTTGGACTTGATGTGTACGCCCAAAAGTGCTGCCCGATCAGCGTAGGGATCCTGAGCCGAGAGAAATATGATCAAACGAAGCACCAGCGTGAGACTGTGACGTTGGACCCATTAGACAACCAGAGATGGGCCGAGCGACAGATTCGGTGGATCATAAGTAAAGTATGCCAGAGCCAATCGTACGTTCAGATATGGCCGTGCTGACGAACCGCAGGGGGACGTCGTGCAAACAAAAACTCCCAAGTCGCATTCCTATCGACGCAAAATCCCGCTAGGTCAAGAGCGCACGCCGTGGCGGACTCGAATCGTGATGTCGACACTTCCCAAAGATCGACTCCCAGAGAGCTTACCCACAGACCGTCCATCAGACAGCGAGAGGGAGCTGTGCGAGATCGAGGCCGTCTTAGATCAGTCAACTCTGCGGCGGAAAAATCACCGATGGTATCACCTCCGAAAAGAATACAAGCTCGCAGAGTTCAGCGTAATTCTGCACATATCGACTGGCCTAAGGTTTGAGATTGTGGACAAGAACGGGGCCCGCGTCAAGACTCACGAAGAGATCTCAGTGGCGTGGGAGCCAGTGCCGGTAGAAAGCGCGCAGCCCGAGGTAGCTCCGACCATGTATCCAGCAGCTCAGCAGACCGGCTGGCATTGGCGATGAGGGTGTTGCCCGACCGTGGTCCATCGACGTGAGGGGCCGTGACACGGAGCGACAGGCAGCACGGTGCAAGATGCTCCAGTGGTGCTGATACGCTCACCAGCTTGCCATCCTTGGGGGGCTACAGAAAGCACCTTTGCCCAACTTTCGGAAGGCCGAAGAACAGCACCCAGCTGCAGAAATAAGGCATCAGCACCAACTCACCAGAGTAAGGCGCCAGGACTAGAGTGTCAATTTTCTGACGCTAAGTCCTGGTGCATCGGTGGATGTTCATGTTGAACTAAGGCAGAAGTGAAGTTGCAACACGCCAATTGGCTATGGACCTGCTGCGGTGAAGACGGAGACGAGCAATGAAACCCTGATGCATGAGGAGGGAGTGTCCCACCGCCCTTCGTCGAGCAGATATCTCCCTATTCCAGGTGCTTTATAGCCAGATACATGTATTCAACATGCTGCGCAGTCTCCTCAGCAGCACAAACCTTGCGGCTCGCCGCGCGCCGCTTCCCGCACCCTAACCTCCTAGGGCTTCTACTGCGAAGTCATTATTTCCGCACGTAGCAGCGGAAGTTACGGACGTAAAATGATACAAAGTACCTACGTCTCGTGTCGCTGCACTATTGCGGCACGTCAATCGCGAGAATCACAGGATGCTTCACAGTGCTTTGCGGGGCGTGACATGCTGGGGCATTGTCTCGTGCAAGCTGGCCTATAAGTAGTCCGACACACGACAGACCGATGAAGCGCGCACTTCATCGTGAAGCGTAACTCATCTGGCATGTGTCCAAGATAATTTTTCTCAGATCGTTGTTGCTACATCATTTCGCGGCTGGCTTCCTACAGGCGCAGCCGAGTCAACATGGGTAAGGCCCAGGAAATGGACCAGGAGCAACGCCAGAAACAGCAGCACTACAAAGATTGGCCGAATGAGGCCGCCGTAGGCCATCCGTGCCACCTCGGAAGGCTCGAATCTTACTGACCTCGTTTTCAGTTCAACGCCAATGCGAACTTCGTAGACGTCCGAACCCCGATCGACATCTTGGTGGTGGGCCATTTCCCTCGATATGTTGCAGGTGCCCTTTATCGGACCGGACCTGGAGCGTACAAAATTGATTCTCCGGGCTCACAGAAAGGCATTTTCGCGGTAGACCACTGGTTCGATGGCTTCACCACCACTCACAAGTTCGTCATCCACGCGGGAGCGGACGATACCTGCGACCGTGTATGCTATTCGTCGTTCATGCAAGTAGAGAAGTTGATGGAGACTGCGAGAGACACTGGCAGTCTCGGCGCCGGTATCACCTTTGGACAGCGCGACCCCTGCAACTCCCTGTACCGCAAGGCCAAGTCTGTATTTGCGCCATTGACAACGAGTAACCCGTTTTCCAGCAACGTGGGTGTCGTACTGCGTAAGACATTACCAGCGGAGGCTGAATCAATCGACGAAAAGCGACGGGTGGGCAGACGCTTGATCACGATAACTACGGACACAGTGACCGCTAAGCATGTCGATGCCGACACGCTCGAGCCACTCAGTATCACCACCCAAGCAGCAATCAACCCTAGTCTCATCGGGCAAATGTCCGCAGCCCATGTATGTCTCGATAAACAGATACATACGTCGAAAAGCGCTGACGCCTCTGTCCGTCAAGGCATCGCACGATCGTGTGACCGGCGAGCTCTTCAATTTCAATCTCACACTAGGCCCTACGCATTCTTACAAGTCAGTAATGAGTGCGTGCGACTCTTTTGAACCACGCTGATAGGTGAGCTAGGGTCTTCCGAGCCAGTCCTAACGGCGAGACCGAAGTCCTTGCGGAGATCAAGGGAGGTGGTGTGCGCGGGGCTTATCTTCACTCCCTCCTCCTGACAGAGAACTTCGTCGTGCTTTGTATCTGGCCAGCTTACTTCACTAGAATGGGTCTCAGTATGCTGTGGGAGCGGAACGTCATTGACGCACTGAAATTTGAACCCAACTCTCAGACACACTGGTTTGTCGTCGACAGGAAGCACGGTCGTGGAGTGGTAAGTGGCGCAATTGCTCTTTCATCACTCATGAGCTAACATGCAGTTTGCAGGTCAAACAGTTCACCAGCCCGTCCTTCTTTTGCTTCCATACAGTCAATGCCTGGGAAGAGACACGAGCCGGCACCGATGTGGTCGACATAATCTGCGAGCTCGTCGAGTTACCCGATGCCAGTATTCTCGAGTTATTGCGCTACGAGTATATTGTCTCCTCCGAGGCTGTTCGGTCCCGGCCATTGGGCGGAGCAGACGACAAGGGTATCCCGACCTCACATCTGGTACGCTACCGACTGGAACAGATTGCCGTCAGAGAGAAGTCCACAGACCGCCCTGCATCAGCCAAGAGAACGATGGCCGTGATCAGCGGTGATCTCCCTCGTATCAATCCGCACTACGCTCTCAAGCCACACCGTTACGTGTACACAGCGCTGAGTCGAGGCAAGTCGTCATTTCTTGATGGCATTGGGAAGACTGATATGCGGAATGGCACAACGACAATATGGGAAGAGGCTCGGCATACCCCCGGCGAACCTATCTTCGTCCCACGACCCGGTGCCGTTGATGAAGACGATGGTGTTGTTCTCGTCGTTGTGTTCGATGGTGATACATCAAGAAGCTACTTGTTATGTCTAGATGCTACGAATCTGACTGAGGTGGCCAGAGCAACTGTTGATGGGCCGGTTGGGCTGGGGTTTCACGGACTGCACCTCCCGGCAACTCCCCCTAAATTGTAAAGATCCGCTGTAGCGGATGGCCAGAAATCCGATCACATGGTCCCGTGGGCTAGATGGGAGACGACACGAGCAAAGCCGGTTCTGTGCGATAATGCACTGCTCCGATATTGTTGTGCAGAGTATGAGTCCGCTCATGCCGCGGCGTTGGTGATATTCCGTTCCGGGTTACACCAGCTCCATCGATAGACCTCTTGTACCACATACAGCAGGCAACGGCAGGCAGCCGTCCACCCATGTCAATGGGCTGCACTGCACACTCAGTCTACTTGGGGCATGTGGCTCCAATCTCGGCGGCAGCGGTAGGTCAATGCTATAAGGTCAATGCTACGGGCGAGCTTTTACGACTGTTCGACTGCATCACCCTTTCAACTGGTTCCCTTGCCTGTTCGTGATCCTAGCACCTTAATCTGTCGCCACAGAACGCAGACAGCTACACAGTGACATCGGGTAATAGTCGTACGTCCTCGAAACTGGTTCAGCTACTGGAGTTCAACAATGAGCATGCAGAGCAGTGACTTCTCGACGGGCATGGCCCGTTTACCAGACGCTGTATCGCCGCATCCCGCATCAGTGAACGACAGCATCCAAGGGCAACATGTCAAGAAGCTCAGGACTCTGATCTCTGCGAGACGCTCAGAAGTCACCTTTGCATGCCGTGGACGACTTGCTCTGTCGACCCTACCTGATCCATCATTGGGACCAAGTATTCCTCCAGTATCTCTCAGGTTCGGTCCTTCTGGCCAAGGACATACACCGCAGCTGCCCTGTGTCGAGATTGACCCTGCGAAGTTGTCGCTTCTCGGAGCCTGCCGAGCAGCTACATTTGGCCTTGGAGGCCACGACGTCCTGGACGCGACATATCGAAAGGCTTTGAAGTTGGATACCTCGGACTTCTGTACCGGTCTCTGCCCATACAGCAGCGGTATAGTTGCTATCATCGATCAGCTGTTGCTCCCCCGTTTCCACGAGCAAAGATCCATCAAAGCTGAGCTTTGCAAGCTCAACATCTATGGCGGCGAGACACCGGGATTGTTCAAGCCACATGTTAATACACCCCGAGGATCAGACCAGATTAGGAGCCTGGTCGTGTACCTGCCTAGTAATTTCGAAGGCGAGTAATGCTATACCTCATGGCTTTATAAGACCACTGGACTGGTGACAAGCAGGTGGAAATCTCTCTGTACGCAATGCCGGCCGTAGTATGCGGTCTCAGTGGTCACGCAATTCTGCAACGTTGGCACAATGGGCCGCATTTCACAGTGACTTCGAGCATGAGGTGCATGAGGTGACGGCCGGTCATCGAACGACACTGACTTACAACCTCTACACCACCACGAAGAACGATATGCGGATAAACGCCGTGCATAGCCTCAATGGCGCCGCGCTACCATTCCACGAACAGCTACGAACAGCGTTCGCGGACCCGTACTTTCTGTTCGAAGGCGGCGGTATGGGTGTCTACCTGCATCACATGTACCTTCACTCACATGCCCAAAACTCGAAGCTGCCTCCCAACTGTCCCAAGGGCGCTGATATGGAGGTTTGGGAGGCTGTGCAAGCAATCCGAGTTCCTATCTGTAGGAACGACGTTGAAGTCGAATCAGGAGAAGGATGCTGACTACGGCGAACTTTTTTCGAGGCCGACTCCGATGATGAAGAGGCGGCCGCTAGCGATACTGAGCAGTTGTACCCGCTGCAGACTTCCAAGACTTACTGAGAGACCGAGGAACGGGACTTCAAGACTCTCTTCATCGGTGAGAGTGCCGAGGTCAAGAAGCATCGCCTCATCAGGCTCAATGAGCCTGGGCTGAGAGAGGCGAGCGCAGCATTCGTTGTGGTAAGTCATCAATGGGGGCTACTGGAAGCATGCGCTAACCCAGTATTCAGTATGGAAACGAAGCTTCGCTTGGTCTGCAGTATAGCCACGCTGCGTTGATCATCCAGGGCCCTTCAGCCGAAGACGGAAACGGCCGCGGTATGATCGGCGATGGTATATCGGCTGCGAAGGGGTCATCAGCCAACAGAGAAGCTATGCGTCATGCAGTCGAGAGGAAAAATGCGCCACGCCTGATAAGGGAGGAAATAAAGTTGTCCGCGGATGTAATGCATGGCATACTTGGAACCATAATTCGACACATGGCATTTCATGCTATGCGACCCGTACATATAGCCCAATGCTCCGTCCATCTTCAGTAGCATCCGTATGCGTTTAGCCACGAAAGAGATTTTGGTTTGCCTAGATTCCAACACATCTCTTGACAGTCATCCGCACACCCTTCGAATCGACGCTAGAGTAAGGCACAAAGAAATCATGTGCCATATCCACATCGCCCCGGCTCGTCTCGAACAACTCGAAGTCGAAGCGTCTGATCAAGGTAGCAACTGTGAGGTACATCTCCGAACGGGCAAGGTTGATACCCAGACAGCCTCTAGTGCCCTGGCGAATGTCAAGGAAAGCCGAGCACCTAGATCACAGTCCAGACTCACCCTACTAAAGTTTACCAGATACTTATCAAGCTTGCTGTCACCAAGCCACCTCTGCGGATCGAACTTATCCGGGTCCGGAAAAACGTCCGCATTGTGATGCTGTAGCCAAGTCGACATACTGACCGACGTTCCTCTGGGTATCGTCCATTGCTTGAATTGAAGTTCTCGATCTGGTGCTATGCGGGCCAGGCGACTTGATGCCCCGTCGCAAAGTCGTGAGCACTCCTTAATGACGGCTGTCAAGTACGGTAGCTGCTCCAGTACATGAGTTGGAGGTAGATCGTAGGGATTCAAAATCGCTTGCTTCAGCTCTACACTGAGGCGCTCCAGGATCGAGTCATCCGCGACGATGAAGTAGAGGATCGACTTCAAAAAATGCACCGTCGTGACCGAGCCGGCGACCACGAGGATCTGACCCGCTTCGACGAGGTGCTTTGTGGACCTGCGACTAGAGGTCAGCAACTGTATACGAAATCATTGTATCTATAACTCGTGAGATCTCAGTGAGAAGAAAGTGCTCGCTTCTGGTTCAATCAACCGTGTCGCAACAAATGACATCATATCTAGGGCACCACAGGGAAAGACATCATGCTGCAAGATAACGACGATGTACTCTCACGAGCGCAGTGAAGGAATGAGAGCGCTCGCGGTGTACATGACATCAGCACAGCAACCCTGAGATATGCCGGGAGAGTCAGACCAGTACGTCGACACGTTACATGTCTGCTTACCTTTCTTCGGGTGGCAGGTCTTCCGACTCGATGAGATCGTGGAAGATCGTTCTGTTCTTCGGCTCCTTCTCGCCGCGGCCTAAGCTCTGCTTCACGAGCTCGATGCGAGCAAGCTGATCCGATTTCATGGTGAGCACTGGTGCCAAGGAGGGATCCAACTTCTCAACGAACCACGGCGGGGCAGCCATCAACCATTCGATCACGAATGGGCAATAGCGGAATAGATTCGATGATTCGGCTGTCGTGATGAGCAACTTGGCATACTCCGGTGAAAAGTCGGGTCTGTCTAAGTAGTCGTAACACTGGTTGAAGCAGAATTCGGTCCTGCGATAGGTCTGTTAGACCTGCAGACCTGCCTTAGGGAATCTACTCACATTATGTCAGTCGTCATTGCCACGAACGCATGCTCGAGGTTCACTGGCTCGCCGGTCTCGCTGCGCTGCCTCAGCTGCTCGCATAGCTTGTCGATTTTGGCACGGATCGTGCGAGCCTCCAGTCTGTTCACAGCCTGCTTCGAGAAGAACGGATTCAGAGCCGCCCTACGCATACGATGCAAGTCGTGCCCTGCCGTAGCGATCACAGACCTGGAGAGTCCGAAGCCGCCCAGCGCCATGGCATCTTTGTCCCGCTTCTCATTGCTACCAGCGTAGAGAGCATCGTAAAAGTCAGGGTCGACGATATGGACTTCCCAAGGCGTGATGCGAACGATAGGCCCTAGTCGAGGTCAGTTTTGTGCCGAATAATCAGTAGCGATGAAGGCGGGATACGGACCATACTTCTCGTGCAGTCGCTCAAGTTCCCACGGTAGTTTACCGCGCTTCACGACATCGTAGTAGAAGGTGTATGCCGTTGAGAGCGCTGCGAGCTTCGGCCCCGGGAACTTCGCAATCGGGCTCAGGTACAGTCGGTAGACCACAGTGTAGAGCAGAGCAACTACAGAGATACCAGAGAGTGCCAGTAGTACGATACTCATGGCAGAGGTGCCGAGAAGCTCGCGTATCGCTGCCATGTCGCTTCCCCAAGTGCCTATAGTATTGAAAACGCTGCTACCGGCCAGACTGCAGCAGAACCGCAGTGTGTCGCTGCCCTTGTGAGAGATGACGAAATGAAGCAGATGGTCTGTTCTTCTCTCACCGGAATTCTCTACCAGATCTACCGTGGAAGACGCGTGGATTCCAGTAGGAAGCGTTTCGATCTTCTGAAGAAGGGAAGGAGATGCGTTGCAGAGAAGACGAGACTGCGACCTCAGGAAACGGGAACTTATACCTGCGCCACCACCCTCAGCTCGCCACATGCAGCATTCATTGTACGCGAAGCAGCCTGTACGCCGACCGCCGCGGTGCTTTAAGCTGGATCTTTGACCGACATTACTGTTCTCGAAAGCCCTTCGGCGCGCATAACAGCGGACGTGCATCTGAGAGTTGCTGCTGCGAGACTGACACGAATGACAGTCATTTCACGCGTCAGCAGATAGGGACGTCAAGGTGCCTGCGAGCTGATCGATGGGTGGAGGTGGCTTGCAGGACGGGCTGCGGCAGGGTGGTCTGACCAGCCCAATTGCCTTGTGCAGCTGCAACCGCTTTAGTGGCCACGATGTTTTGGCGAGCAGAAGCTTCGAATGCCGGCAAAGGACTGGCAAAGATGGATGCTGGACAAGGTACATTCTAACGCTGCCGGACGTGTGGTCAAGCTTTCCTTGGCTTCTGGAGGACCTCCACGGGGACCTCAACGTGGAGCTTCTACTGTACCTTCTACAAGCGACATCCCCGTTCCTCACCACACACTGTCACCTACTACACCCATATAGCCCTGCGCGTACACATGTCTATGCTCGTATGCCAGACTCATCTTTGACGCCGATATGGACCGTGTCCCTATCCCGCAAACGCGCCGCCTGTGGAAGAGCAAGGCCGACTTCTTCAGACCATTTCGCAGCGCCGGCAGCGGTAACGAGACCATCACGCCACTATATGACCCAGATTGTGTGCAGCCAGACCACGTGATAGAGGCAGACCAAGAGCAGCTGGAAGGGCTCAACGCTGCCCTAGGGACACTCGTAGACGCGTTTCCTGATGTTGAGATCGAGGCCTTGCGCGAGATGCTAGAGCGGGTCAGCGAAGACAGCAGGGCACAAATAGTCGCTGAGCGACTGCTCACGCGTAAAAGGGATGCCGTGAGCTCCGGTATGCGAGCAAGGGCTGCTCAGATGCTGAGGCTGCCCGCGAATGAAGACGCTGCGACTGGCGCTGTCTCTGCTTCGTCCCGACAACGGAGGTCCTTGCTGTTGGAGGAGACTTTTCGGGGCGAAAAATATCAAACGGCCGTGAAGCAGCTCTTGTATCAGGAGTTCAAAACGTTGAGCCACTCGACGATCAAGGCCGTCATGGCAGAGAACAACGCATCCTACACTCTGTCGCGACCCACTTTGCAGCAGCTCGTGAGCAAGGCATGGCGCTTTCCACTCACGCTGCCAATGTTCTTGACGAGGCGAGCTGCTCCAGTAGCTGAGCAAGACCATCCTGCGCTCTTCTGGCGGGCGGAGGCAGCTCATGCGAACGCGAGTGTCCCCGCCGTGCGTCAGACAGGAAGCACAGTACTGGACCGCGAGCTTCATGAGCTGTTCGTTGCACCGGTCATAACCAAGGCCAGGCAGTATCAGCTCTCTGCCGACCTCGCGCTAGCAAAAGAGCTCAACGAGACCGAAGCGGAGGAGGCTGAGGCGACCTTCGACTGTGAGTGCTGCTTTGCTTCCGTTACATTCGAGAGCCTCGCTACCTGCGATGATCTGTGTCACTGTCTTTGCTTCGAGTGCATTCTACGGACAGCGAACGAAGCTGTCTACGGTCAAGGCTGGGCACGAAGCGTTCACTGGGACAAATCTACATTGCGATGCTTTGCGCCGAGCTCTACTGAATGTCAAGGTGCCATCCCAAGACGACTTGCGGAGCGGGCTCTGGACATATCAGGCACTGACGACGTCTGGACTGAATTTCAGAAGCGTCTCACACGGCAAGCACTGGCCAAGAGTCAGATGCCACTTCGACGTTGCCCACTCTGCGACTACGCCGAAGTCGAGGATCCTCCGCGGCCGACGTGGCGACCTGCCAAGGAAATCACCCGCCTAGTCTTCTCCCGTACACCACCTGGGGTTCAAGTACTCCTCATCATCTCAGCACTCATCTCTACTTTCTTCGTTGCTCCTCTCCTCCTCTTCGCCTCCGTCCTCTACCTCCTCTCTCATATCTTCCCTCCATTCATTGCGATGCTCCAGACGTCCTACGCTCGCGTCCGCATCCACCGCCGATCACCCAGGTTCCACTGCCTCAACGAAGACTGCGCCACAGCGACCTGCACAACCTGTCTCGCACCCTGGATCGATCCACACACTTGCTTCTCCAATGCTCGTACTTCCCTCCGCACCCTCATCGAGACCTCCGCAACCGCAGCCATCAAGCGAACATGCCCTCGCTGCCATCTCTCCTTCGTCAAAGCATCCGGCTGTAACAAGCTAGTCTGCAACTGCGGCTACACAATGTGCTACACCTGTCGCTGCGAGATCACGGCAAAGGAAGGGTATCAGCACTTTTGCCAGCATTTCCGACCGGCTGGTGGAAAGTGCAGCCAGTGCGAGAGGTGCGAGTTGTACGGCGATGAGGATGAAGATGCCGTTGTGAGGCGCGCAGTGGAGAAGGCAGAACGGGAGTGGATGGAAGGTGGGAAGGGGGGCGAGACTGAAGGGGAGAGAAGAGCGAGAAGGGCGGTGGTAGAAGCTGTGGTGGGGAAGAAGAAGGTGAAGTGGTGGGAGGGTTGGTTGGATGCTGTGGTGGATGTGCTGATGGAGATTGACTGAGTCTGGCGCTGGTGAACTGAGGCAAATTCCTGTGATACGTCCGCGAAAAGAAGGCAGATTACTACCCTCTCCTACATCTTCTCGATTGTGCCCTCCGGACATTTGCGTTTACTCCTGCGGCTACGTGCGCTCGCTCACGTATATAATCCTGTAGTCGCAGCACGTTCAAAGCGGTCAACTCCATCAACAACGAACGGCTGTCTCAAATCCCTCTATGTCGAAGCGACTACATCCATCCCACGCACCCTAAAAAATCGCAAGCTGGCGTCTCAAGACACGCTTCATCGCACACACCCCATCTCACTGCAGCTGCAGCAGGCACCCCCGGGCGTAGCTTAACGGGCACTTGATGTCTCTTATCATAATACGCGATGTCCGCCCAAAGATACAGCGGCCGCTCATTGAAGGCCAGTGGTTCTTCTCGTGGCGGCTCCTGAACCTCCTTCTTTTCGGGGGTTTCAAAGGGTTTCCTGATACCACTATCGGTCGAGGATCCTGCTACAACCTTGAGATAGCCGGAAGCCGCCATGGCGTCGAGCGTCGGGAGTCTGCCCTCGGTCAGTCCTGCGGCGGTAGGTAGGTGAGGTGAGGTGGACGGCGCTGAAGTCGTGACGTCGGGCGCGTTCGCGCTCGCGGCTATTCGCGCAGGCACAGCCGATTTTGTATCGACGCCTGCTGTGTCCGAATGAGTTGCTGTGTCGTCGGTCTGTGCCCTACAAGTCGTCAGTCCCTCGGGCGCGGGTTGGCTTGCAGGGAGTGTTGACGGCGCGGCTGAACACGAATTGTCACACGCTTCATCCAAAAGCGTTGCACCGCCGTCCGCTTCCGAGTCATCACAATAAATGGTCTCGGGCGTACTTTCGCTGAATCGAGGTGATGCCGGCGCGAGCGTACTCGTGTCGACGAACGTACCATACGTGACCGTTGCGTTGATGGCCACTCTGGAGGCATTGACGGCTGCGTTCTTGGTGGGACCATGGCCATCTGTTAGCGATGTTGGCGCGGGCCTACTTGCGTCACTAGACGCCTCGTCCCAAACCGCTGCACTGTCCGCTGCATTTGGGTCCTCAAGAGCCGCATTCCTCGAGGAACCTTCGATTTTCCGAGGTGACCTTGGCGTAGACTCGCTTGTATTGGCCAGCGTCGCGTCAAGAGTTGTATCAACGGTCGCTACTTTGGATTTCTCGACAAGACTTGATCGTGAAGGTGACAGAGAGTCCGCACGCGGTGATTGCTCAGCGGCCTGAGGGGGCGAGAGTTGTGGATTCCCGTGTCCGTGTGGAGTGGTCAGATTGGGTACCGGACATGGCGATGCGTCTGGATCCTCTTCCACGGCGTTGTCTGGCGTCAACGGCCGTGTAAAGTCCGTCGTTGCCGTGACTGGCTGGGTCTCTTCGTACTGCAGGTCACCTCCGAGACTGGCTGATGCACGTGTCGGAGAGTTGGAGGCAGGTTCCGTATCTTCAACTGCTGGAGTCTCTGCATGCTCTGTATCGTCCACGACGCTCGCTATTGCAGAACCCACAGATTCAGAGACGGTCGTCGGGACTTGACGTGAAGCAGATGGCAATGAGTTGTTCGTCGTGTCCGTCAGATCGGCCACCAGTGTCTGTGTGGTCGAAGTCGTGAAAGGAACTTGGTGATCACGGTGGGACCTTTTGCGGAATGCGGCCTTGCTCATTCGGCCGCTGTTGTGGCCCAGGGGTGGAAAGTCATCTTCGTCGAATATAGACGCCTGAGATGGCCCATCAAGCTTCTAACTCGGCCTCATGGTCGTAGAGATATTGGGATGCTGGTCGACTGGAGCCTTGTTCTCCTCGGCTTGCGGATCATAGCTTCCTGTTCGCTTGCTTTCCTGGCGCCCGTCTCCGACCGTACTGTTGGCACCTAGGGCGAATTCTTGTAACATGTGCTCTTCTAGCGTTGCGATTTCTGCGCGGCCTAGGTCTAGTGAAGGTGATCGTGGGAGTGATGCTGGTAAGGCGACGATGGGCTTTCGCGCACTCATCTTGTCGGGTTCGATGACCTTTGAGGAGTGACTGAGCGAAGGATATAAGCGATTTGATGGTGCAATCGCGCTCTAGTGAAGGATAGCGGATGGAGGCGACTTTGGAAGCTCTAAAGATGCTCGTAGCGATGTCGTGGAACACTGAATTCCGCCGCTGGCTCTGTCAAGTCAACCAGAGTACATGAGTGTCATCCCGATGAACGTATCGGAGGACAGCGGGCAGTGGCAGGCACGAGACGATGAAGCAACCGCCTGTGCTCCGCTCGTAGCTGCATTTGCAGCGCTCTTGAACTTAGCATATTTTGCTGGGATCCTCGCAATAACGATCACAAACTCACCCTGCTAAAGATAGTCCGGAGCGTGACTGGACTACAATGAGTGTTGCGCTTTTTTCTCGCCGGGATCCAGATCCTCACATTTGCTAGTGTATATTTTCGAAGCATAACTAGCGCACGAAGTGCGAATGTTCAGGACGAGACGTCAAGTCGACGCAGTACCAACGAAGACCACTAGCACCGCTGCATAAGCTGCGACGATACCAAGGATCACTTGTGGTTGCAATGAACTTCTCCGAGCGACGATGATCGCGAACAGCAGCACTGCGACTGAAGTCGTGACTAGCGAACAAATGACTCCCGGCACAAGGCGCATGATCAGCATCGGCACGATGAGCGAAAGGCCGCCAGCAAGAGCGTAATAGAACTTCTTGGTCTTGAGTTGACCTTGCTCGCGCTCCAGCTTAGCGCGACGTCCGATGCCTGGTAGTCGAGGTCGGTTGTAGTCCCATTCTTTGGGTAAGCGCTGGTGCCTAGGTAACAGGTCGTAATGCTTCATCATCTCGCGCTCCATCTGCTTGGTCGTCTGCAGTAAGAATGGCTCCTGCGCAAAGCCATTGTTCACCGCCTGCTGCATGTACTCCATATCGCGGATCGCTTTGCCTATCACGCAACGTGGTAAGCCACGATTGTAGAGGGCATACAGGGGGACGGAGTGGCAAACCCTACAGTATCGATGCACTAGTTGAGGCAGAAGCACACTCGTCTTACCGTCCATCGTCTGCTTTGCAGCTTGCACGAGGTCTCGCTGGTAGGTCCGGACAACAACACTTTGCATCGTAGCAACGCTCACGACGTAGCGCTTGACCTCCTTGCGATCGGGCGAAAGTATCGGCCAGAACAAGTTTGGCCTCGCAACATCGAGCAGTCGATCTGACAGCGGAGAGGTCTCGTACTCGTGCTTCGCATCATGCCATCGCCCGTCAGGTAGAGATGCCTGCGGTGATGCATCAGCCGACTCCTTCTTCCGCGAGTAGGTAGTGGACCTCGTACTGAGTACTGACGGCTTCCGTCGTACAGTGTGACGAGTCGCTGTCTTCCGCTTTTCTCGCCGTGGTTCCTCGTACGAAGTCACGCTCTCCTCGTCCGGCTCACGTCTACGCTGACCAAACACATTGCGCCATGACCAGCGCTGTCGCTGTGCTGCATCTTCGTAAGCCGCTTTCTTGTCGTAGAGTGCTTTCTCGTCTGCACGCCTCTGTTCGCGGTCTCGCGTGACCTCCGGCATCTCAGGTGCGGCAGAAACTTTATGTCTAGAGATCGAGACGTGCGAACCCTTGATGTATCCAGCTTTATCAGCGGGAAGGGAATAGAGTCGCTCATCTGTGCCGTCGTGTTTTGATGCAGATCTGGCCCCATCACGCCAGGCTGAGCTAAGGCAGATCCGGTGAAGTAAATCAATCTATCAAGCATACCGGTACCTACGATAGACAGATTGGAAGTGCGCATCATGGCGGCTGGACCACGCCCAAGTAATGCTGTTGATTCGTCATTCGATGTACAGGCGTCCACGGGTATGCATCGAGCATGCCCAAGGAGAAACGTGCACGTGAGTGATGACTGGAGGCGGGTCGCGCTCGTAAAACAACTTTACGCAGTATACACTTTTATGTGAGCTGGGAATAACCTGACCCCGAAGGCGACGGCGAAGCACGTCGACGTTCACCGCTCCTGCCGCGTCGGACCAATGCTACGGGTGAGGAAGAGATCATGCAAGAATAATTACATAGAGTATGCTGTAGCGCGACTATACATGTGCCCGCCTAGCAAGCAATACTCGAAACATCGCGGGTATCAACTGGAATCTTTCTCGCCCAGGCACAGCTGGAACTAGCTAGCAGTGCTTTCTATAGTCGTCGTGACCTAAGCGCTATGCTCTCCCTTGTCCCTCGCCTTCTCGCTGCCACCCTTGATCATGCGGGAAAGGTCGCCAACTGGTTCACTTGTCAGCATCGGGTGTACAGAGCAAGCACAGTATATCGATAGCATACCTGGCAGACTGAAGGGGAAGTCCAAGCTAGCCAACAGAATCCCGAAGAACAGATACCATCCCAACATGTCGGTCACGAAGGTCATCGCGCCAGCAGCAATGAGCAGTGGCGTAACAATCGTCGATTTCGGGTCCATAGCCAAGTGCCAGTAAGCTCCCGCGAGGCAGCCGAAGGATGGGACGAGGAGGATGAAGATGAGGACGAAGACAATATTCGTGCGGAGGGCGCAGATGAAGTAGATGAAGCAGAGGAGACCCATGAAGAGGAGGAAGAAGGCTGTGATGGACAAGTCAGTATCGTGCGATTCAGGGCAGATGCAAGCGGGAATGTGCCTGCGAAACTTACCGAACGATGCGTTGAAGCCAGTGGTCGCCAGTCCCTCACCGGGGATCGATGGATCGGGCGAGTACGCGCCGTATGCGTTGTAGAGCGGTTGGAGGGTTGCACCGAACGTGAGCCAGAAGGCACCGAAGCTGCCAAAGACGACGAAGGGGAACGTGTTACCGAGGATCCACTGCGGCGCTGTCAGTATACTGGCCCCGGAGTTCGATCATGCAAGCTTTGATCTGACTCACCTCGCCGATCGCACCCAAGATCATGAGGAGGCCGCCGAAGAAGAAGTATGCGCCCGTGCTCGCCGCACCGCTCCCTCCAGCTCCACGCCAGCCCATCAAGTCACAGGAAAGAGGAGTCAGGGAGAGGAGGAAGCCGACCAGACATCTGTGCAGCGTTAGTACTATCCCCGCGATTGATGTGCAGTGCTTGCATCTCAACTCACAGTGGCGTGGGATTGCCGAATGTCTTTCGCAGATCACCAGAGACCTTGTTTTGGGGCGAAAGGTAGAGCTTCTCGAACAGCTCGGGGGAGATAGAGATGCTACCAGCAGTCTGGATGCGCTTCAGCGCCTCGCCCTCGTCCATGTTGTGATGGAGGTCGTAGCCTGTATGTCATGTCAGGTGCAGCTCCCCATGAACACGATGCTAACAAGCCTTACCATTGCTAAAGTCTTTCTCGAGTGGCGAGTTCCCGTTGGTCCTGTTCGAGCCGTGGGTAGGCGGTTGCAAGCTCTCGTTATTCTGAGCAGCCTCGTAGGACATATTGACAGATATGTGCAGCGACTTCGAATGTTGTAGGACCCTGTGCGTCGTTTGTGGGAAACTGCCGCGTCTGTACTGGTCGATATGCAAGCAAGGAGGAAGAAATCACGACTGACGAGAGCAGGAGACAAAAGAGGAGAGGCTACCAACCTTGTTATGCATGAGGAGGCGCCCTTACAATACAAAGCACAGGTCACGGCTCCGCACTCCCTGCGATCCCGCAAACCTAGGGGCATCCATCTAGCGAATCTCGACGACGCAAGCTTGATCTGCGAAGTCCCGAGCACCCACGCTGGACGAGAGGAGCACCACAAGCAACTAGCAAGTCGCGGCGCCATCATCGAAAGCTCCATCTCCACGTTCGCTCCGCCCGAACGCAAGCTGGTGCTGGTCACGTCCACGAACGACGCGACGTCAAACATAGCTATCCCGGAGTGGTTAGGCGTCCTTTGCATCCGAGAACGCGGTTGGTCGGTAGAGGGTAACGGCCACTTACGGCTCCTCCCTTTCGACTAGTGAGACGCAGGCGGGCAAGCGGGTACACTGAGGCTGCTAGAGGGTTAAGAAGTCACTGGACTATCCTGTGAGGATTCGGGGTGAGATCTTCAGTGATCCAGGTGTGTGGTCGTTCGTGGGACTCCTGGAGCGATCTCGACTACCTTGCACGAATCAGACGATGGGCAACACCTGCACCGATTGCTCCAGAGATCCGGACAGGCGGAAGAGGTTCCAGAGGCGTCGTCTCGCAGCAGGGCTAGTGCACTCTATCGAAGCCATGGGCGCCGATCACTTGCGGGGGAATCTGGGGTATGCACGGTACGGACCAAGGTCGAGGCTCATCCGAGAGTGCGCAACGCAAGGCCATCGAGAGGACAGGAGTCATGTATTTCAAATAGGTAGGCCATCGCAGCATCCTCGCACGCTGCGCTCCAGCTATCGCGCCCGCTGTTCACCAACAAGGAGCAATCATCAGAATGGCCATTGATCGCGGAATGTCCTCCGTCCGCCAAATCTCTTGGCGGAAGCATGCGGTAGCGCGTGTGTGTCAGGTAACCTTATTCCCGGAACCCGTGACTTGCCATCGCTCGTGAGAGTGTTGCAATATCACACCACTTGGCAGCTCCTGAAGCTCGAGGCCGACCGGACGTCGGACGTCGGACGAGACGGCTGTCGAAGATGCCGGTACACCGTGGAGATGTATGAAACCGCGGTAGGAAATGTCGGTAGAGAGCCGTTGATGACTGTTCGTGATAGCAAGACAAGGTCCGACAGCTTGGCGGTCGATGGCTCGTCTCGTCTGAGTTACCAAATATAGCTCCTCCAAATAAACAGGCGGCCGGGAATCGAGCAGAGGAATCAAGGTGTCGATGGCAAGCCTATAGATATAATGTATTCTGAAGGCATCAGCACCAACAAGTCAGAGATCTCACGTCGGCGAACGAGCGGATTACTGATCCGCGATGGAGCCCTCAGATTACCAACCACATTGTCAGACGCAATATGTTGCGCGCCAGCAGTGTCGTCTGGTTAAGGACCACGCAGCGGAGAGAGTGCTTGTCGTGCCATACGTAATTTCATGATTCCGTCTGCTTACATACCGCTTCACACCTACCACTCAAGCGGCTCCTCCACCGCCTCGCCCCTATTCGTCTTGGGAACGGGTGCAGCCTTGACCTTCACAGCCCCAACCCGATGCCTACTCAAATACCCGCTGCCATCTAACCAAGGCGTCTCCTCACTTCTCCTCTTCTCAAACCTCGAGATCTTCTCGTCCTTCATCAACGTGAGGCCAATCTCATCTAAGCCCTCAAGCAGACACTTCCGCCTGAAGTCGTCCACTTCGAATGTAGCCAGCTTCTTACCGTCCGCAGACTTGACAGTGTTGGTCTCGAGATCGACCTCGATCTCGCGGCCAGCTTCAGCCTCTGCGAAGACGGCTTTCAAGGCTTCAGGGTCGTCGACCTGGAGAGGGAGCATGCCATTCTTGAAGGTGTTGTTGTAGAAGATGTCGCCGAAGGACGAGGCGATGATGCAGGTGATGCCAAAGTCTAGCAACGCCCAAGGAGCGTGCTCGCGCGAGCTACCGCAGCCGAAGTTCGGGCCGGAGACGACGAGGATCTTGGATTTGGTGTAGGGTTCTTGGTTGAGGATGAAGTCTGGGTTCAGCGAGCCGTCCTTGTTCTTGGACCATGCATGGAAGAGACCAGCAGATAGACCAGAGCGTTTGATGGTCTTGAGGAACTGTTTGGGGATGATCGCATCGGTATCGACGTTACTGCGGTCCATCGGGGCGGCGATGCCTTTGAGCTGGGTGAATTTGGGAAAGCCACTGCCCTTGCTTGCGGGTGCTTTTGTGTCGGCAGTGTTGCCCTTATTCGTCTCATCTTCACCAAGCATGCTCTCAAAATCAATGTCAGACTCTGGATCATCGACAATCGGGGGGTGCACATTAGCACCAGCGGACTTGGCTGAAGGCACGGCTTTCTCGTAGTCTGCGAGATGTCGCACATCTGCCAGCTTGCCCACCAAAGCTGCAGCTGCTGCCATCGCAGGTGACATGAGATGTGTTCGGCCTCCAGCGCCCTGTCGGCCTTCGAAGTTGCGATTCGAGGTGCTTGCGCAGCGCTCACCAGGTTGCAAGATGTCGGGATTCATGCCCAGGCACATGGAGCAGCCAGCTTCTCGCCACTCAAAGCCCGCATCTTGAAAGACCTTGTCCAGACCTTCGCTCTCCGCTTGCCTCTTCACTAAGCCACTGCCTGGCACAATCATGACGCGAGTAAGGTTCGGTGCGACCGTCTTGCCCTTCACGATGGATGCTGCTATGCGCAGGTCCTCAATGCGCGCGTTCGTACACGACCCAATGAAGACTTTGTCCAGAACGATGTCCGTCATCTTCGTGCCTTCCTTCAGTCCCATGTAATCCAGCGACCTTCTGCATGCCTGCTTCTTGTTCTCGTCTTTGAAGTCGTCTGGACCCGGGACCACCCCCGTGATGCCGATCACGTCCTGCGGCGACGTTCCCCACGACACCGTCGGCTCGATGTCCCTTGCGTTAATGATCACTTCAACATCGTAATTTGCGCCCTCGTCGGACCTCAAGCTTCTCCAGTACTTTACAGCTTTCTTCCACTCAGGCGAGTCGAACTTCGGTGCGAGTGGTCGGTTCTTCAAGTACTCAAATGTGGTGTCGTCCGGCGCGACCAAGCCAGCCCTAGCACCTCCCTCGATCGACATGTTGCAAATGGACATCCTCGCCTCCATGCTCAATGCTGCGATCGCACTTCCGCAGAACTCGATAACATGGCCAGTACCACCAGCCGTGCCGATCTGTCCGATCACATACAAGATGATGTCCTTGCTGCTCACTCCAGGCGCAAGCTCGCCATCCACCTGCACCTTCATGTTCTTGCTCTTCCTCGATAAAAGCGTCTGTGTGGCAAGCACGTGCTCAACCTCAGACGTGCCAATACCGAACGCCAGAGCTCCGAAAGCGCCATGAGTACTCGTATGACTGTCGCCGCACACTACGGTCGTGCCAGGAAGGGTGAAGCCTTGTTCCGGTCCAATGATGTGCACAATGCCTTGTCGCTTGTCCCCAAGACCAAAGTAGGTCAGCTTGAAATCCTTGACATTTTGCTCCAGGGTCTCGCACTGCAGACGACTGTCGGTCTCCTCGACGAATGTCGTAACATTCTTGAAGTGCTTCCGCGACGTAGTGGGGATGTTGTGGTCCGTCGTGACAAGAGTGTTGTCTGGTCTTCGGACTTTCCTTCCAGCATTCTTGAGACCTTCGAAAGCTTGTGGGGAGGTCACTTCGTGCACCAGATGACGATCGATATAGAGGACGCAAGTCCCGTCATCCTGCTCATCGACGATGTGGTCATTGAAGACTTTGTCGTAAAGAGTCTGGGGCCCTTTGATTACGCCGGGCATCTTGACTGTTCGCTCTGACGAAATACGATGAACGAAAGGAAAAGAGAAGTGCTTTCTTAGATTGATCGCTAGAGGCCTCCAAACGATGTGTGTAGCTTCTAAGTCTCAGCTCCCAGCGTGTGCGACTTGAGCTCATATGTTTCTCGACAGTCGCTCCGAGATCGGTGATGCTTAATGCCCACACGGTAGGCTCGATTGCAGGACCGCTAATTGGTCACCTCCCTCGCTGTCTCCTTAGGTGTTTGAGATGCGATCGGCTTGACCGTGACGACGCAGACCTACTATCCAACCTCTAGGATGTACAGCGGTCGACAAGGCGTGAGCTGCAGAGCTGCTGAGTGGAAGAATAATTGTCGGGCGACGTCGAGATCTCTACCGGGTTCAATCGACAGTTCCAACCAATATGGTCACGTGCGCAGATGATCGTTCCTTCCGTTATCGGACCGCTCCATCTTTCCCCCGAGGCTCACTTGAATCATGACGCAAGTGTTGATGCACGCAAGCTTGCCAGGCAACGAGGTCTTGAGTTCAGCTACCAGTGCGCTGACTGAGGAGCATTCCAAGACTATCTGCAGTCGGCATACAGCAGAGACACAGCAATCATGAGAGCATCAGTACTCGTCCTCGGCCTCAGCGCCGCCACTGCGCGAGCCCTCAGCATCCCTCCGACTGTACAAACAGGCATCGACTGGCTTCGAGGCCAACAGCCCGTTGCGAGTGCAGAGCGATTCCTCATCGAGCTCTCACCAGGCGAGACGAGAGTAGTCACCGAGGATCAGAAATGGGCCCTTCGCCGGGAGGGCAAGAGCTTCTTCGACATTACCGACCAGGAAGAGCATCCCTCAGTCTTCCCTCGCGCGGCCAAGAGCGTAACCTACCCGAAGAAGCCGTCGCATAACGACACGGTCTACCCTCTGCTGAGCAAGCTCGACAAGAACAACATGCACAGCAACCTGGCGGAATTTACAGGTTTTCATACGAGATACTATAAGTCAGAGTATGGTAGACAGTCCTCCGAGTGGCTAATGGAGCAAGTGAACAAGACTCTTCTTGAGGCAGGCGCGGGCGTGGTGACATACTTCCTCCACTCCTGGGGCCAGAACAGCATCATTGCCATTCTCCCTGGCAAATCTGAGAAGACGGTGGTTATCGGTGCTCACCAGGTAAGCACGATGTAATCTCGTATGATTTCGAGCTTGTACGCTGACATTGTTTCAGGATAGCATCAATCTCTTCCTACCCAGCATCCTGGCCGCACCAGGCGCAGACGATGACGGCTCCGGCACTGTCACAATCCTCGAAGCGCTGCGCGTACTGCTTCAAGATCCCGCTATCGCCCATGGCCGAGCCGAGAACACGCTTGAGTTCCACTGGTACAGCGCTGAGGAGGGCGGACTCCTCGGTTCCCAAGCAATCTTCTCGGCCTACGAGAAGCAAGGTCGCGACGTCAAGGCAATGCTGCAACAGGACATGACTGGCTACACACATGGCACCATCGCAGCTGGTGAGCCCGAGTCGGTGGGTGTCATAACTGACTTCGTCGACCCGGGCCTCACGACGTTCATCAAGAAGGTCGTCTCGACTTACTGCACAATCCCGTACATTGAGACTAAGTGTGGATATGCGTGCTCGGACCATGCGAGTGCAAGCAAGCATGGGTACCCGAGTGCATTTGTGATCGAGTCAGACTTCAAGTATAGTGACAAGAAGATTCATACGACAGAGGACAAGATCGAGTACTTGGACTTTGGGCACATGCTGCAGCACGCGAGGTTGACACTAGGCTTTGCGTATGAGTTGGCTTTCGCGAAGTTTGACTAGTATCCAGATGAGTGCGATACAGCTTGAAGCAGGAGGGGCCGTGTAAGATGTGGAAGACTTATGTACACTTGCGCAGGCAGTACATTATATGATTAGCAAAAGCAAAAGCACGGATGAGCAACACTTCAAGACTGCACTTGTGGAGAGCATCCGCAGCTGGCTCCGACAGCGTGGTTCAATCCCAGCAAAGCACGTTCTATCGACTGCAGTGTAACCTGATAACCCTGGGTGCTTGGGCTCATTGCTTCAACCCCAGGTACAGACCGCATGGCTGCCCAGTTTTCTCCTGGCCAGCAGTAGACGTGGACGAGATTCCATGACTCCAGTGTGTTCCGTCGATACACTTCGAGTATGCTATCCTTGAACATGCCGTTGTCAACATTGTGGCACTCTCTCGGCTCACATGCAAGGTACCCGCAAAACGTCCCGCGCCCGCGTGGCTAAACTTGGGTCTGCTGCAGATCTTCACCCTCAACTGCAGATTGGCTTCTCGTGGGAGCCGTGTTCCCATAGTATTCTCACGCTATGGCTCCGTTGGCGTGCATCGCAGCGCAGAACACGAGAAGAGGATTCACGAGGTAGGATCGCTGCTGCAGGTCTACGGCAAGCACTGATTCCTTCGTTCCTTCTACGGTGCTTCCATTTCAACTCTGGTTCCACAGCTCGCGTTATTCATAAGGGGCGCGCTCGAATCACTCGTTTCTGAGCAGATTGTCAGACTTCACTCTTTCGTCTGATAATTAACGCGACTCAAAGCAATCATGCGGTCCTTTACTTTCGTACCGCTGCTCGTCGGCGCGGCAGTCGCTCTGCCTCAAGACTCTCCTGCATGCGTCACTACCACCGATACCGTATTCATACCTACGACCACGATCACTTACACCACGACTCCTGTCCAAGCATTTACTGCTACGACGCCGTACTATGGTACGTACACGGACTACACGACGATCAGCTCAACCACGACCGTCAACACCATAACCACGACTAGCACAGACTGCACTGCGAGCGGCACGATGTATGACATCCCGTCCCCGTGAGGTGCCATCTGCAAGCTTGACTAACATCCCACAGCACCGCCCAACCCTCCACTACAGTCTACACCACCGCGGGCGCCCCTCCGTCTTACAAGCGAGCACTCGGCCTCGCCCCACGTCAAGACAGCGCCTGCACGGTCACAGAAACCACCACCTCCTACTCTGGCGAGGCGTACAGCTTCCCAGCAGCATCAGAGACGAGCTATTACACGCAGTACACCGATTATTTGCAGTCAACAGTATACGAGACGAGTACCGGCGGGAAGGCGTACACTGTCGCGACGGCGACGACGACACTCTGTACCGCTTGCGGTCCAACGGTCAGTGCGACTGCATCGACTTCGGCTGCGACTGCTACGCTGGATGCCCGCTGTGCGCCCAGCTCCCTCAGGTCAGCTGCGGGCGGCACGGATAACGGGCAGTTCGGCATTCAGTTTATCGGCACTATCACCGGCGCGGTCTACAGCCAGAACACCACCACCGCTTCGGACTGTTGTCAGCTCTGCGTCGACGCAGGGAACTGTGCAGTCAGCGCTTGGGATGTGCAGACTGGCGTGTGCAGGCTGGAGTTCACGGCCGATTACAGCACTGGCAAGGTAAACTGCGGTAATCAGCTGGTCATTGCGTACTACGATGCTGGACCAAGCAGACCTATGGCGCCAGGGAGTGGGCTATTCGTTGGAGACCTATGTGGGACGGTCGGGTACTTCAGTGCGAAACCCGATGATGGTACCTGATGGTCCTACCGCGGGCATATCAGCCAGTACAGCAGCCCTGGCCGGCGCTGTAGCTACAATTATAGACGAGCATATAAATATCAAGCTTTCAATCATGTTGAGAAGTGCTCCATATCGGTGTGGAGAATCTCGCACTTGTGTACCTGTCAGTCTGACCTCTGAAACTTGGTTCGATCTGACGCCAATAGACTTTACTTGGCAAAATGCACGACAACGTGTGCCAAGAGGTGCCCCAGTCTTCAAGCTCGCGTCCAAGAGCGCTTGAACGCGTGCAAGACTTTGTCTTCGTGTCTCCTAAGCACTTCGTCTTCTTAACTAATCAGTCCGTACTCTGCTGTCGTTGTTGGGCTCGCAAGGAAGTCACGACGATGGCTTTGCGATCACGGCAGGCGCGTTGGACATCTCGATCCCGAAGCCTCATTTGCTGTCTAGCGCCCTTGGCACCGCTGCACTGTCGCAAACATTCAAGGCAATGGGGATGGCCTGGCGCTGCGGCATGATGTCGTCTCAGGTACCTCCCTAATCACGAGGTTTGTGTGTACTTTCTTACCCTCTTAACTGACCGTCGTTGACGCATCATTCCCTTACCTCCCATCAATCCTGACATCACTACTGGGGCTGGCGTGCACTGGAACGCGCCTGCCAGTAGCTCTAAAGTAGCACTGCAAATTTCCTGTGTACCACCTGAGAGCACGAGGATTACACGCGTCACGCGAGATACACACAACAACGCGAACCCACCGTAATCATAGGAGATCACTCCATCCACAACCCCCCTCGCAACCAGTCCCTCGTCATTTCCCCCGAAATGACCTCCCGACCCAAGCCCGCAGCTGGCGGTGACCAGTCCGGCAGCGGCAGGGAGAAGTACAAGCTCTTCAAACGCAAAAGCTATGGCCAGAACATGGCAATGCAAGACTTTCACGGCAACAAGCCCGAGCACGAAGGCGCCCGGGATATCGAGCAAGGGCAGAACGGAGACCGCTATAACCACAACGCCCACAAGGTAGAGAAACACATTGAGCCTGATGGAGAGAGTGGCAGGAAATGGATCCACCCTATCAAGATGTTCGCGATCATGGGACGAAGCTCGTCGAAAGTGAGCATGATGACAAACGTTCTCTGGCCGTTCACTGTCGCTGCTATGGTACTGCATTGGGGCTTCCCGGAAAAGGAACTTTGGATCTTCATCACAGCATATATCGGCATGATCCCGGCTGCGAATCTTGTCGGCTTCGCTGGCCAGGAGCTAGCGCGCAAAATTCCCATGGTGATTGGGGTAGTCATGGAGACGACTTTGGGCTCGATAGTAGAGATCGTCCTCTTCATGGTGTTGATTAAGGGCGACAAAGCTGGCGAGAAAATTCACATCATCCAGGCCGCCATTCTCGGATCTATCCTCGCCAATCTGTTGCTCTGCCTGGGCCTCTGCTTTTTCGTTGGCGGCCTCTTCCACCCGGAGCAGACCTTCCACGAAGCCATCAGCGAAGTCGGCAGCAACCTCATGCTTGTTGCTGGCTTCGGTTTGGTGATTCCAACGATCTACTACCAGTCACTCCAGGGCAATCCAGAGTTCGCCGGTCAAGACTTCAAGAAAGGCGCGCTCGAAATCTCCCGCGCGGCAGCAATCGTCTTACTGGTGGCGTTCCTTGTCTACTGCTTCTTCCAGATCCGTTCGCATCACGGCCTGTACGAGGACATCCTTAAGGCGGATGAGCACCGCGACGTCGACAGGCATAGAGATCTTGTCAAGCCGAAATTGACATTCACCGAGGCTGTGATCGCGGTGCTGCTGGGTATTATGTTTGTGTCGCTGATGGCTATCTTCTTGGTGCAGAACATTGAGGTGAGTCGTGCAGCACCCTCTCAGATCACTTGAGCACGCACTAACAATATCAATAGTTCATCGTCACCCACCACGGCGTAAGCGACAGTTTTATGGGCCTGATCCTCATCCCCGTGGTCGAAAAAGCCGCGGAGCATCTCACAGCCATGGACGAAGCCTACGACAACCAGATGAACTTCGCCCTGTCCCACGTTCTCGGTGCCTCCATTCAAACCGCCCTGCTCAACACGCCTCTCGTAGTCATAGTCGGCTGGGGCCTCGGCAAGGAAATGTCACTCAAGTTCGAGCTGTTCGACGCTATAGTGCTGATTCTGGCGATCATGGTCGTGGGCAACTTTTTGCGGGACGAGAAGAGCGATTATTTGGAGGGCGCGCTGAGTGTGTTTGTTTATGTGCTTATTGCTGTGAGCGCTTTCTACTATCCGAGTCCGCCAAAGTTGGCTGGTGGTACGGAGGGAGGAGGCGAGGCGGCGCATCGGTTGCTGAAGTTTACTTGACGGGATCGTAGATGAGACTGGAGGAGCGATGGGTTGAGCGAGGAGTCTGGGCTTTCACTGCATCGGGATATGGAATGCGTTCAACACCAGGTGGAAGCGTATCGCTGAAGGTATTTGCCGGCCAACGAAAGCTTCCTGGGCTGTTTCAGGGACCACGAGCGAGCGATGTAGGCAGGCTATGCTAATATTCGTGACTTCACTCAAGCTTGCGCCCCTCTCCATGACATACCAGTCCCTCCAATTAGTCTGTAGGTGTCGCAAATGTTCATGTACAATCATGTGAACAGCTCAAAGGAACGTGCCCGGTGGTGGGGGACGAGGTGACGTCGCTTGACCTTGGTGGGATGCCAGCACGAGACGACGGCTCGAAGGAACCCCAAAGCCATACTGTGGATTCGATCACAATCAAATCTATAACCCACAATCGAACCCTCTTCAAATCTTTCAAAGGACCGCAGCCATGGTTGTCCAGAGCGCCGAGTTCAAGAAGGCGCAGGAGGATAGCAGGAAGATGACCACGCAGCCTCCCAACGATGATCTGCTTGAGGTATGCGCTGTTCTCGAGACACAACGCTACGGGGTTCATAAGAGACGTAGAGGCTGACGAAGTATCCGACAGATGTACGGTCTCTTCAAGCAAGGTACCGGCGAGACGAAGTTCGCAGACGCACCGAAGCCTGGGATGTTCGACATCAAGGTAGGTCCACTGGATCCGCCGCTATGACAGCCGACTGATTGCGCTGGACTAGGGCAAAGCGAAGTACAATGCGTGGGAGAAGGTCAAGGATATGAAGCCCGAGGAGGCGCAGAAGAAGTACGTGACTGTGGTTAAGGGCCTGGTCGCGAAGTATAAGTAGTCCTGCGTCGACGATGGGGAAATGCACGGCAAGAGCAGAGTGACGATGAGACGGTAGTACCCAGCATACGCATAACTGTATGTGCATTGAGAAGATCGGAGCGACCTTGCTTCATGTCGCAAGCTTGCTGCAGTCAACATCTGCCA
Source organism: Cryoendolithus antarcticus (assembly GCA_002077065.1). Classification (NCBI taxonomy): domain Eukaryota; kingdom Fungi; phylum Ascomycota; class Dothideomycetes; order Cladosporiales; family Cladosporiaceae; genus Cryoendolithus; species Cryoendolithus antarcticus. The sequence goes on from NAJO01000019.1 coordinate 320,852, forward strand.
GCAGCCTGTGACTTCGACATCTTGGTAATGCCTTGATGCTTTCACATACTTCTCGACTCCCACGCAAGTTGCCCAAGTACGCCATTGCGACTGCAGTCTCGCCACGAAGCAGTCCCACCGGTAGCTGGCGGCTGACACGCCAGCGTCCGTCAAATTCAACGATACTTGATCAGCCTAACCTGGCTCAACATTGTCGTCAATCCGTTGAACATGATGTCCTGTAATCTCACACCATGCTGTGTCCGTCCAGGAGTCGGAACCAGATTTGTTGATGCCAGTTCAGGGCAGGTTTCGAGCGTCTCCGCCAATGCGTCCGGCGCAGTATAGGTTTTCGGGTCTACCCTTCGCTTCGCTAGCTAGCGATGGTTGCGTGCTCCATCGCCATAGCAATGCAGCTATTTGAGTTTTGATGCCTTGCCACATGTCCATCGTAGCTGTCGGCTACAAGTCTAGCGGCGGTGAATCCCATGGTCATCCGTGGTCGTATTCCGCCGAGGGCAGCTCCATCGAAGGCGGTTAGAGATACTGGCTCCGTTTCCTAACCAATCACCACTGCAAGGGATCGCATTGCTCAGTTCCACCTCACTCCAAACAACTTCCCCTGCCTCTTCACCTCCTCTCTGACTCCACCCCTCTTCTCAACCCACACCCTCTGTTGCCCTGACACGTCCAGCGCCAGCACCTCATACTCCCACTCCCCGCCCTTAACCTTACTCATATGCACCTGCACCGTCCCCTCCGCCTCCTTGCCCTTCACATAGAAATGCATCTTCATATGCTCCACCCCCGCGCGGTCAACCTCAACCCGACTAGCGATCCTGCGATTCCGCGCCCAGCGACTCCAGCTCGGTTCTCCAAATGCCTCAACCTCCCTCTTCCCATGCAGCCCAGGTCCGCAGAGGAGTTCAAGGCACTTGGCGTCCTTGCGGATTTTGTCGGCACAGCGATTGAAGATTGCGGTTTTGGAGGAGGGCGAGAAGACTTCGAGGTAGAGGACTGTGAATACTCCGATCGTGGCTCCGAGGCCGATGAATATCAGGGAGAAGTTGAAGGACTGTTGCGTGGCGCGGGCGATCTTTCCGCTATTTGTGAGCGAGTTCCAGGGAACGCGACCGTCATCGCTGAAGACTGAGACGGTGCTCTTGCGGGTGGTGGAGGGTTTGCTGGCGAGGGAGGAGGTTGTTGCGGGGCGGGTGAGACGAGGCGGGTGGAAGGCGCGGGAGGGGCGAGGGATCAGGTGAAGAGAAGGGTTGGATGGCCCAGATAGCTTGATAGCCATGGCCGAATACTTGCTATATGTACATGATGTGGTGGAGATGGCACCACAGGTCAGATGCGCTCACAGTAGAGCTTGAAGTGTGCCTCGGCATACCTCATCTTAACTCCGTGCACATCGACTACATTCAGCACGCGAGCAGACAGATCTCTGGTCAGCACATGGCCTCAAAGTCGCTCTTCCAGCTTCTGCGCGTCCTCGATGACCGCAATACGGGGCTGGGTCGCGACAATGTCGCCTCTGCCCTCGAAGACCCGGTCACGAAGGCTACTACAGAGCAGTGGATCGAAGAGTATCTATCGTCAAAGACTTTGTTGACACAAGAAGAACGTGTATTCCTCCAGAAGCATGCTGTCAGCACTGAGCGACGGAACGAGTCTGCAAGTCGCCCCCTGACAGACAGTGACCTCGAGAAGGCTATCCAGTCGCTCGAAGCCAGCACTTCAGCCATTGGGAAGCAATGCCAGCTCATGGAAGCCCACAAACGGGCACTGCTAGACCTGAAAGCTCGAGATGCTTTCGAAAGCGAGACTTGTCTTCGCGATGAACACCAGCGTAAGCTCACGGGCGACAAAGCGCAGCTCTCCTTTGAGATAGACGCGCTCGCTGGTGGACTTCAGACACGGCTGCGCGACTCGAGCAAGCGAATCGACACAACGACGTCTGGTCTGCCTTCGACGACTGAGCGCATCTTGGACAAAGACGACAGGCTGCTTGACGGACTGCAGAAGAGTCTATCTAAGCTGCAACCCAAAGGTCACGATAATGTCACGCAAGAGGAAGTCGATAGGCTGTCCAGTGCCTTCAACGTGCTGGAGGATCGTGCAATTCGATCGAGTCTAGATGCTACTTACCGCGCCCATGCACCATCATTCGTACACGGCACTACCTCTCACGGCGCTAGAAGCCCAAACAAAGAGCTCAACGAAGTCAAGACCGAGCTTGTTGAGCTCAGCAGCGAGATCCCTTCCCTCCTCGCTCTCGTCTCCGAAGGCTACTATCGAGAGCCGATACTTCAAAGCCTCTCACGCGTGGAGCAAGACTCTCAAGCCGAGACTGCGAAGTGGTCGAATTACATCGCCTTGACACTGCAATACCTCATCACTCGCCTGGAAGTGCTGGACGAGCATGTCCAGCATGCGCAGACTCATCGAGCCGCTTTGATTGCGATTGGTGCGTCATTGTCAGGTCTTCTTGCGACTGCAAAGCCAGCTTTGCGTAATGAGCCATCCAGCGACAGCGCTTTAGCGGCTGCGCAGAAAGGGCTCAAGCCGCTGCGATTGGTGCAGGCGAACTTCACAGAGCCCACCGATCCTGTGGCGCAAATGCTGAGGCTGCTGGACTTGAAGGTACCTTCTCCGACAGACAGCGCAGATGCCGACGCGGACAAGCTTGCGGCTATCCTTGCTCAAGCCAGACGCGAACGGAGTGAGAGACTCGCTGCACTGTCGCACACTAACGAGGCTGCCATGACTGGTCAGCTGGGCGCATCGTCCGCCAAAGCTGATCAGGATGTTGCGGATCTGCTCGCGGCTGTGTATGCGTACACTGAGTTCGGCACCAACAAGCTCGAGGACACAGAGCTGCGGACCGAAGTCGAGGCTCTCGAAGGACGAACGAAGCGGATCGGAGAGCAGATGCAGACGCTCGACATCGACTCGCTCGGCGCCGAGGTCAAGCGGAGCTTGGCTTCCATCACGGCAGTACCTTGAAAACATTCTTGCGGGACTCATTGTCTGTTCGATGGTTCGCTCGCTATCGTACACCCTCTACTCCTACGAGATGAAGCATAAGCACGCCAGCCCCACGTAAAATACAAATAGAGGATACACTGCAAGAAGCAGTCGCCCCTTCACCACGCCACTTCCGCCCAGGATGCTCACACCTGCTGCCAGTGACCAGAGTGCAAGGACGATGAAGACTGGTATCCTAACGATGAACGGGACGTGTACTGCGGAGAGCAAGGAGGCGATCACCAGGGGGAAGAGGGTGTAGCCGATTATGCAGACGGATTGGAAGAAGGCACTGTAGGACTGTCAGTGATCGTAGCCAAGGAAAGAGCTCGGAAATGGGTCAACGTACATATTGCCTCCGAGGAGCTTGATCTGCAATGTCACCGCAGCCTCCGCAATCCAGACCAGCGCGAACACCCCGGAGAAGACCGTACTTCTTTGATCGTCCCTCGCGTTCATCGATAGGAAGAAGCTCAGCAGTAAACAGAACAACAGCGGTCCCCTACATCGTCACGTCAGCAATGCTCCCCCCTACTTCTCTTCGGGTACGATCAAACATACCACAAATCCCAATCCCGCAACCCCTCACTCATTCCTCCACTCTGCAACAATCCGTCCGCATCCAGTCCCCGTCCCACAATCCCCCTAATGTCCTCCAACCCCCTAGGCACAACCTTGCCCTCCATACTCCCCCCAAGCAAATACTTCGGCCAAAGCACCTGCCGCATCTTCTCCCACACCGCCAACAGATCCCTCCGTAGCGTAGCCCATACACTCTCGTCTAGCGTATCTAGCGGTGCCCGGCGGTCTTCGCCGGGTATGGCAGAGTTCAAATAATTTTGGGATGAACTAGCGGCGCGGGCGTTGGAGCGGGCTTGGGGGTTCGTGATGTCTCCTACCAGCGGGGCGCGATCGGAGGTTGGCAGGGGGTCGAGGTCTTGGAGCGTGTCGTCGTCGGGGTCTATTAGGTCGTCTATGTCGGAGACTGAGGGGGTGTCGTAGTGGGCGTAGGGGTTTGCTGAGGAGGAGGTTGAAGATGGGCCGGTAGGGAGGAGGGCCGCCATGGTTGTGGTGGGCTGGGGTTGATGGCTAGACTGCTATGATGAGGCGGTGTCGACTGCGTAGTGTATACCGCGCTGAGGTTGAAGATGCGGTCCCGGTGGGAGTTGCGACGCGACAGGTATCGCGAATGCCTAAAGGTGAAGCTCGGTGCGGAAAGTTCCGCCCTCCATAACATAAAGTTGCATTGCTTTCCAGACTCTCGAAACCTCCTCTTCCTCACGCAGTCACTTCACATCAATGATTATCGACATTAATGACGGGCTGTGGGGCATAGAGTTGTCCTTATCTGGGCTGCTGTGGTCACTCCAGATCCGTCGTAAGACGATGTCGGAGAGGCCTCCCAGAGAGTCACCTGCTCCTGGCCCTGGTCTCCATTCCTTCCGCGCTCAGTCAATGGATATGACGCTCGTCTTGATCGCTGACCCTTCCCTCTCGAGGACGCGTTTCGACCGACAGGCGGGAGTGGCTTACATGAGAGACGCTTCGTCATCATGTTCTACAAGTTGAGTCGCCAGACAATTGACTTCGCCCCGCTCGGTGTACTCAATACTTGGTGACACTTGGTCGTTGAGCTACTGCATAGCATCTTGAGATGCCCTTTCGGTATGCGTACAAGCGAACGAGTCTGGAAATCGATCTTCGCCGTGCAAGTTTACCACCTGGTCATTCGCCTCGGTCATCCAACGATCTACCACCTCGAGCCCGTTAATCGCTCGATGGGAGATGGAGAATGAGCAGTATAGAGTTTCCCACAAATTCTGCACCACCCACCATCTATGCGTTCCTCCGACATCTTACCTCTCTTTTGAGCAGCACAATGGTGACGATGCAGCTTCTTAAACTGCTGGCCGCTACGGCGACTGTATCTGCGGCGTCCATACCTGCCAGGACACTGGTTGATCGAAACAGCAGCACAAGACGCTAGCGCCTTACATGTCGCCCACGCCGCTGCCAGTGGCACCGCACCGATACACCTTCCTTGTGTACCGCCAGCCGAAGAACTACGTGCCTCCTCCCAGTCTCAACTACGCGCCAGGTGCTAGGAAGAACTTTGATCTGGCTGCTCATGTCAAGCAGAGTGGACTGCAGGGGTCAATGCGCGCGAATTACTAAAGGGAAGGTTTGGCGCAGGCAGCATGATGATTTGCAGCAATCAGACATACCTTAGCGGTACCTAGTCTCTCGCAATGAGCTGTGGATTTCTCGCGACTCAGCAGATTGTCAACACCGTGGTAAAGCATTGATTCAATAGATTTCCCTCATGCTACGTGGCACGCGAGTGACAGAAGGAGTGGACCGCTCAGTGCATCTGTATAAAGGAGGATGTGATTATATGCGACACCGCGATTATGCAAAGAGGACTGCGCTATGGCCGAGAGTTAAGACCCGTGTTTGAGAGGACTCTCTAGGGCAGGTCTAGCAGCTATTAGTAGTCGAAGGGTGATATATCCTAGCAGTGTCTACGTCGAGGGCCAGTCGCATGGTCCGCTGTTCCTGTCACTCGCGCGCATGGCTCGGGCCTGTCGTATCTTTGACAATGTTTGGCTCCTGCCGAAATACTCTATGAGCCCAGTGCCTTGGCCGTGGTTTTGATTAGACTCAGCCGGATCCCTGCAAATCAGTTTCGTCGAGAAGCTTGTGCGACCTCACTCTTTGACACAGATGGCATGTATGCCAGAGGAGTCGTGACCTTCTGCTATTTCAGACGAGATACTGTACGATGCGCAAGACCGCGATGTCGCTCCTGGAACGAACATGAGGCCTTAAACAATGCGCATTCCACCCTAGCGCGCAAAAGTCATCGCCCGATCACGATTTGACAAGAGAACACACTAACACAAGAAGACCTGACGGGTCATCTCGCGCTTCCTACCAGACACACTGCTGGGCGCGAGCACTCACGGTGCAAAGTAAGAGAGCTCATGCCGCCTTGCTACGCTGGATCAGCAGAACAAATACTTGCACTGAATCGAAGGAGTCGATAAGATATCTGGGTCCACGTCTCTAATGCATGATTCGCTCATTTATTCGCAAGCCTGGCCAGTGACTTCACGGATCGAGCGCGTGATGGTGACAAGTTGGCGGCTTGTAAGACGATCGGCCGAAGGATCGAAGGACCTTTGGATACGCAAACAGTGAGCATGAATTTGTAGCCTAGCAGGAGGGCTGTAGTCCGTACGCCTGGAGTCTGCAATCTGTTCATTGTTGTGCCAAAGTTGCCGCGAGGATGCACCACTCCCCGATCTGCGCACGACGCAAGTCAGACCAGCCAAGGGCCCCACGCGGTTGTGGCTGCAGGCTAATCTGCGGGTCGTCAATGTGATGTGATGCAGTGATCGTCAGAGAAGCGAGACACAGAAGGGGGCATAAGAAGGCGATTTGCCGGCTGTACAATCGCAGCTCCCTTCTACGGCCTTCATCTCGAAGATGCATCCTTGTGGGTCAGCAACGACGATGCCGTGCGCTGCCGAGCAGAACGGCGCCAATGCGTCGGGCTGCTGGCCGCTCTGGACAGCACAGCCCCTCCGCCAATCACGTCACGGCCATGGGTACTTGAGGCCCTCGCGGTCGTCAAACATCTCGACGAGGAACGCCAGAACCACGCAGTTATCGCAGACTTTTCTCGTTGCCTTCCCCCCACCTTGACAGTCTTGCGGACATTTTTTACTCCTTACACACATAGCCTCATTCTTCCTTCAAAGCCTCGAGCCGTCGACTAGCAGAAGTCATCGCGAACAAGGACCACTAGGCGGGGCCAGGTCGAACCCCGCCCAATCGGTACCTTCGATGACCTGTAGCCTTTGACGGCACCTGCAACCGCCCGTTGGCGAATTGCTTGTGATCGAGGGCCTATGGACACTGCGGGCGACTTTGACGAAGCTACGGAACTGTGGAGGAATCGATATTTCCCGCAGGATTCTTCATTTGAGGAGATTGGGGGATTGATTGGGTCCAACTTCGTTGAGAACAATGTGATTGCCTTCGATCCATGGGGCTTCGCATGTGGCTATGTATGAACGCTCTCGGCGCCAAGAATTCGTACAATTATTAACAAATCTTTAGTCCGCTCCACAGGAATTGCAGCATGCGAGGGTGTCCTCAGGCGAGGAGTCTCGCTTCACTAGCAACAACATTGACCCGCTCGTAAACCATGGTACCTATTACCAGTTCCCGAATCAGCAGGCACATCATGCTGTGCCCGAAACTTCGATTCCTCCACTGAGGAACGCGTACACCGGTGACACCACTTCGTACAACTTCTCCGGAGCTCAATTGGGGGACCGTGGGATCGAGGAGCCTTTCCGTGACATTGGCCTTCTATCAGCCGAGCGAAAGAGCCACGCCCAGTATACAGACCAAGTAACAACGCATGAGGCTCACGTCCCGCAGCTGCAGGCTGGGCACACATCTGGCACAGAATACCAGCCACGCATCGGCACCTGTCCTCTCTCCTCGATCGTTACCGATAGCAAGCAATCGAAGAACACCCATGCTCAGCTTGCACCCGCGAGTGTCAAGCAGCGCAAGCGAAAGAAGGGTGTCAACCTGAGAAAGGAGTCGCGAAGTAGTACCCCAACACAATCTGACCTGTATCGGGAGACATCAGGCGCAGTGCCATGTGCGCAATCTTCGATAACGCCTAGGTTTCCGGCCCCGCCGCTATCGCTGTCTGACCCAGACGTATTCCCTGAAAAGGCCATTGAGATCGGCATCCCCTCCGCGGACTACCCCTTGCAGCACTCAGAGCCCCAGCTCGGACAAATCGCACACGAATGTGGGGAATTAGACTGTGAAGCAGTCTTCGACACAGTGGCAGAGCTTCGACATCATGCGAAGTCGCACGTGTTCTACTGTCCTCGTCAGGAGCGCGATCCCAATTCTTGCGATGCTAAGTGCTTCTCGAACAAAAGGAGCGTTGACCGCCATCTTCTCACCCACTCCGACCCAGAGTATCACTGCAGGAGAGGCTGTCGTTGCGACTTCTTCCATCGCTTCGAGAACCGGGTCAGACACGAGAAGACGTGCAACGGTCAGCCGAGTAAGCGTTCAAAGACCCATTCTGATGCAGACTCGTTGGCAGGGGGTGCAGGTCCAGCATTTACAGCGCCACTCTCGACACCGCAGGCTAACATATCATCTGCGCATGCAATGCAGAGGTCGATATCGGATGATCACCCTGTAGATTATCGCCAGCAGCTAGCCACAACGCCGGCATATCATTGCAATCGCTTGCATGCCAGCCACACTGGATCATTGCTCTCGTCTCTCGGTACAAGCCCCGGCTCGATCGTCTCGCAATCATCTCATGTCTTCACCAACTCAATGCTTGACCCGACTTCGACGCCATACACTCCACAGACATTTCGCAGTATCGCGCTGAGGACTGATCCCGGCTACTTCAGCAATACCGGAAGTATGCAGGACTACTCCCAAACTCCTTCTCTGCAGAAGCAGTAGGTCAACAGCAAACTTCGCACTTCGACAGCACATCAGCCACCAGTCTCTACTTGCTTTCGGTAATTTCGGTCATCATTTTGGGGACTTCTTATGGTTTGGAGTATAATCACAAGGAGGAGCCTCCTCGCGCCGCCTTTGGTTGTAGATGACCCGCGGCCCGGTGGACCCGCACATATAAAAAGCTCCGGTCATAGCCAGGAGTTAGCGCTTTGGCAGGGAAGGGGGACTGACAGGACAGGGGCGGCAGGCATTATTGATACCCTCACATCTTTCATTGCGTCGGAGTCGGTATGGACCAGCATGTAGACAGATGGATTATGATACACTCGAAGACTTGAGCAACACGAGCAATTTGGTTATGAAGTGTCGTGCGTTACCATCAACCCTACCTTGCACGTACTGAGTCAGACCGACGCTTTAGATCGCGAGGCCTTGATGATCGATGATGCCCATAACATGTCCACGCTCTGAAGGCGCGGGATTTTAACTCCTGTGCACGACAAGCGATAACCCAGAGATCTCACGCTCATTCCGTATGATCGTGAGCACAAAGTGTGTCGCATCAAGGCAGTCCCTTCCGCAGTGGCGTGCGTGATGCTCTCGGCTCAACTGTCAACTGCAGAAGGCAGACTGGAATGCTCGCCGCCTACCTAACAAGCACGCAACCCCGGGCGGATGTATCAAATTACATCGTTGTCTTTTCGAGCGTGATCGCAGGATTCTTGACTACGTACTCGTGCATGCTTTCTGTTCGCATTCGCTGCTGTCGATCGGCGCAACGTGGACGCTTCGAGAAGATCCAAGGCTTACCTGAGCTTTCAAGGCGCTGCACTGCCTCCACCAGAACAAGGCGAAGCCTCACTTTGGGCATAGCGGTTCATCGTATTGCAATTATCAGCATCGATAGCGGGTCAACACGTTGATCGGCTATTATCGTCGATGGCGCATATAGCGGATGCGCTGAAGGATAAGGGTAACACAGCGTTCCGCAACGGCGAGTATCTGGACGCCGAGGGTACAGTCGAAGTTGGTGCGAAGGCACACGACATATCGCGTCTGACATCCTACCAGAGCTCTATACACAAGCGATACAGAAGTACTCACGGAATCCGCTTATCTTTACGAATCGGGCGAATGCTAGATTGAAGTTGCAGAAGTGGGATGCCGCTGTCAACGACTGCTTGAAAAGTATCGATCTGACTGCATCGGGTCAGAATCACAAGGCTTTCTACTTTCTAGCTCAGGCCCAACTCGCTCTCAATCATCCACATGAAGCCCTCTCGTCAGCCCTGACGGCTTATGATCAAGTCCGCTCCCCAGCTCCATCGACTAGGACCTCCCCAAAGGATCTCGAAACTTTCTCGGCATTCGTGCTGAAATGTAAGAAAGCCAAGTTCGCGGTTCGGGATCGTGAACGACTACGACGACAAGGCGACCTAAGAGCCGAGCTCGAAGAGACACTCGAACGGGCCAAGAAAGTCGAGCTCGATCATGTCACGAGGTCACTCGACGCCATGAGACTGGGGAACGTTGAGGCGAAGGAGCAGAGCGAGGAGATTTTCGCGACGTACGATGGCAAACGGGCAGAGCTCAGGAAGGTGTTTGAGCTGGCTGATCCGACGCATCACAAGCCGAGGGAGGTGCCGGATCATCTCGTTGATATGGTAGCTTGAGCTCCTGATCTTCCGGAGCACGCTAGACTACTCTGACAGTGTCCAGATCACGTTTGAGCCCATGCACGATCCCGTGATCACCAAGATGGGCCACTCGTACGAGCGAGCGACGATCTATGAGCACCTCAAGCGAAGTCCAACGGATCCTCTGACCCGCGATCCGTTGACAATAAATGACTTGAGACCCAATTTTGGACTGAAGGCAGCATGCGATGAGTTCTGGGAAGGCGGCGCAAGCGAGTGGATCTTAGACTGGTAGTGCTAAGGAACAATGGCCGGCCATCGTCGAGCAGATTTTCTACATGGCCTCGTGTTTTGCTGATCGGACCCAACGCGCAGGCTACCGATGCATTGTCGCACCGTCACCGTTCGCGAGAACAAGATGAGATGGCTAGTGTTGGCAATAGAAGCGTATCCCCATGTCTCTCGGTCGACGGTCAGCACGCCACCACCGGAGCGTGCTGACGAGATCAATCGTGCCAGCTCTCGCGAGACTGTGCCCAATTCTAGCCTTTTGGCTTAGGGGCTGCGCTCGATTGCGTCAACGGCCGCATTTCGGGAGCACCCAATTGGAGAAAAGTTGGGTAGTCACCAGGAGACCACCGTTGCACATCCTCTCAACCTCCATAGCTGTCCATCATCTGTGCACTGCGGACATTCTGCCATCCCTTCTTCTCAACACTCCCACCATCCTTCTGCAAGCCCATGCCCCTCTCCACCCACTCTAGCCCCTCCATTTCACTCAATCGACTCAACGCCCGCGCAAATGCAAAGGTCTCCTCGTCTCCGCTGAAGATACTCGTCCCCTTCAGCGTGTTCATACTCATGCCTAGATCGTCCATCAAGCTCCGCATACTTGAGTCCAAATCCGCGCCATCCTCTTTTGCAGCCTTTGCATGCGGGACACCGGAGTCAGCGGCTTCCGAAAGCGCGGTGTCGACTTCATCACGCGTCATGAAGAGCTGAGAGAGTGGAACGGCAGTCGTCAGCACCAGCTTAGCGCGCGACTCATACACAGCGTCGATGAAGGTGATGAAGCGGCGGGCCAAGTCCCGACTGCGATAGTTCATTCCTGGTACATCAGTGATGATGAACGCATGATAATTCCGGGTGAGCTCAATGTAATCTGCCGCCCCAGTGGCTCGACCAAGCAGCTCGTCGAATGTGAAGCGACACGCTTGGCCACTTGCACGTGGGACTTCGACGTCGCGTCCCCAGACCTTCTTGACTGAATGGTGGGGTGGATCGTGGTCGAAGTCGCCGAGAAAGCGGAACCAGTGTTCTGCGTGGCGATTTGCGGCGGCATCCAAAGGATGATGATACACTCCGGAAGGTGGTCGTGGTATCCGGCGGTAGTCTGTCGTGGAATCCAAGTTCAAGACGCGAAGCCTCGTCTGGAGGAGCTTGATGCACGGGACGAAAGACTCGCGCTGGATGCCGTTCTTGTAGAGTTCTGAAGGGTGGCGATTCGAAGTCGTGACCAGGACTGTGCCGTGCGCCATAAGGGACTCGATGAGACGACGTAGGATCATGGCGTCGGCAACATCTGTGCATTGGAACTCGTCGAAGCAAAGGACCGATGCCTTGGATGCGATATTGGCGGCTACGAATGGAATAGCATCGATATCATTGCCGTGCTCGATGGTCATCTTGTGGATATCCTTGTGAACGTCTTGCATGAAGTTGTGGAAGTGGATCCGGGTCTTTGAGGTGATATTCTTCGGGAGCGTGTCATAGAAGAGGTCCATTAGCATCGTCTTGCCGCTGCCAACGTCGCCGAACATGTACAGCCCTTTTGGCAGGTTCGGGGCAGGATCCATTCGTATTTTGTGAGAGGAAGACCCACCGAATATGGAGCCGAAGAAGCCTGTCTTTTTGGGCTGCAGCGACTCGATAGTCGGATGCTGGACTGGCATGGGCCTATAGTTCTCTAGATCCTCATGTAGGTCTTGCAAGGCTTGTATGAGATTTCTCTGGTGTTCATCGTCTCGTAACCGCCCTGCCTTCACGCGAAAGTCGTACTCCTCTAGGGGACCCCGCTGGTACTCTTTGGCCCGGTACTCCGCCATTGTCGCGTATGCTCGGACATCTCCGCCCTGTCTTGGACTTCTTTTTTCGCCCAAATGGGGTCCATCGCGTCGTACCTGGAACCGTATCTCTGCTCTGGTCCTGCGCAGGCATGCTGTGCACAGCTCTCGCCGTTGGGTAAAGACGCGAACCGACGCACCTCGATACTGTACCGCCCTTCTCAACAGGTGCGTAGCCTCCCTCGCAGCCATCACTTCGCTGCTGTCCACCAAGACCCACGCTAGATAGCTGTGCAATGGCGCCGCGACGGGGTTGTCGCCTTGGTCAACTGCAAACTCTAAGCGCGGAATCCGCCACAGACCCTAGGGCCTCACGCTATACAGCCCTATCGCGCTCGAACGCCGAACAAATAACATACAGCCCGACGTAGTCGCCTGAGCAAGGACTGGTAGTGTGAGCCATGGTAAACCTAGGGTGGGGTTCGCGTGCGCACGTGAAAGCAGGTTGCTCGGCTCTCGGGAGAACTCGAGCACAAGCTCTAAAACGCCACGGATTCGGGAAAGGGTTCAGGGAGCTGACAGGGGTCGTCTACTATCAACGCTCTCTCCTACCCGTCGATCAGAAACACTTTCCGATCCATCAAAGAGCTCGGCGCGGTCCATCGAACCGCGTCCCGGTCTACGCACCCGCTGTTATCTCCTAAGGTGGCAGTCATGGGACCGAAGCCGAAGTGCTATACTGCACTTCAGCCGCAGCTGGAGGCTAGCAGTATTAAGCGGAGTTGGTGGCTGCACCTAAACACACGGTGCATGGCCAGCTTCGTTTTGGCCCCATACAGCAGGCTAGTAAGCTTCCGAAGGATCAAGTATGCTTTCTGGCCTACGCTCTTGAAGAGACCTCACGTTCAAAGGCTCTTCAGCATTCGAGCACGTTGTCTGCGGGCTAGCCGGAACCTGACGACGCATAGCAGTTATGTCAGGCTCCGAATTCGACAGGATCTGGCAAGAGGCCAGCAGACGCTATGCCGAGATCTCTGGCAAGAGGCTCGAGGAGCTGCCCAGGTTTAGGACCGCCGATGAGCTGATCAGAAATGTTGACAACCAGAACAAAGACTACAAGCATTTCCGAGAGAAGTCTCATGGCTTACTCGCAGTCCTCTCGGCAGCTGTCAAGCCAATTGAGCTCGTTGGCAACCTGGCAGCTGGTGCAGCAAGCATGGCATTTCCACCCAGTGGGATGGTTTTTGGCGCTGCCATGTATCTGATCAACGCGGCCAAGGGCGTGTCGGCAAGCCTGGATGCCATTGCCGGACTACTCGATGTGCTCAAGGACTTTACGGTGCGGCTCAGCATGTACGAGCGAGCAGACTTGTCGAAGGAGCTGAGGGAGAAGCTGACCCAGATACTGGTAATATCATCTCACTCAGGAGCTGGGAGCTGGGACGTGGCTGACCCTGCGATGCAGACAACCGTGCTCGAGATCTTTGCGCGATCGACGAAGAAGATCAAGGACGGATTTCTCACACGCCTCAAGACATTCGGCAAGAATGTGCTGCTCGGGAACGACACCGAGATGCAAGGCTTGTTGGGTACGCTTGGCAAGTTGACCGACGCTGAGGATAGACTTGTCGGAGCAGAGACTCTGGTAGAGGTGAAGCAGGCTCACAAGGGCGTCGAGATGATTCAGGTGTCGATGACTGAGCAGACTATGGCAATGCAAGGTCTCCAGATTTCGCAACACGATGTATGTACGACTGACTCGGTTTGATGAACAGCATTGACTCAGGGTGCAGACACTCTCGGGCATTGGTCAGATCATGGGCGCCATGGAAGAGGCGAGGTCAGTCGCCAAGGAGGAGAAAGACCTCAAGCATCTAGAAGCCTTGAAGACGCTTCTGGCGCCGTCCGGGAATCCTCCGGAACGGATTGATCAGATTAGGCGCGAACAGGTACCTGGATCAGGAGACTGGATTCGCCAAGAACAGGCGCTTGTGTCTTGGATCGAGACCGATGACAAGCCCGTATTGTGGATCTCTGGCAACCCGGGGAGCGGCAAGAGCTTCCTCATGTACAACATCATCCAGCACCTTACTGATCTGACCCAATCTTCAACCAGTGAAGTGTCCGAAGACTCATCGGTGGCTTTCGCGTTTTTCCGCGATAACAATGACCTGACGCGTTCAGTGCAGCAAGCGTTCCGTGACATTGCGTATCAGCTGACACAGAATGACCCGGCGTGTGCGAAGTACCTGGCGACAGCAACTCACGGCAATGCCGAGATTGGCTCGATCAGAACAGCGTGGAGAGTTCTTTTCGCCAATTACTGGCTGAAGCCAAGTGAGAACGAAGGCACTGCGTACATTCTCCTCGATGGTCTCGATGAAGCCTTCAATGAAGATCGACTCATATTGTTTGAGCTTCTCAAAGACGTCTTGGAGGCTGGCTCCGACTCGCGCCTGAAGATTGCCATGCTTGGACGCCCGCAGGTCATCTACGACATCATCGATAATCTTGAGGAGGAGCCTCCGAGCATCTTGATTGACGCCACAAAGAATGGTGGAGACATTGCGCATTACGTGGAGGCCAGCATCAAGAAGAAGCGAGCACTAAGCAAAGTGTCGAAGAAATTGCAAGCCACTATTGTCGAGACGCTTACGAGCAAAGCAGGCGGCATGTTCATGTGGGTAAAGTTGATGGTCGAGGAGCTCAACCGCAAGGCGCAGCGGAGTCGGGAGTCGGATGTCGAGAAAGCATTGAATGAAGCCCCCAAAGGGCTTACGGAGATGCTCAAGCATGTTCTGGAAGGCTATTCCTCCAGCCTATCGGAGGCCGAGGCTTCTGACTTGAACGACATGCTTATGTGGGTAGCTCTTGCGCAACGACCTTTGTTCCTTGGCGAGTTAGACTCTGTGCTTCGCCTGAAGTCCGACGAAGGACAAGGAGTCATTGATTTGGAGGGGCAGCTCAGAAAGAGCTACGCAAGCTTATTCACACTGACGCGCGACGACGGGCTGAGCACCGCCGAGCTACTTGCTCCCAAGCGTGGAGAGGACGAGGACGAGGATATTGAAGATGCTGTTGCAGGTGCAGAGCAAGAGGACGGTGCGGATGACCTCGATTATCCCACCGAGTTCGACTCGAACCCGAGGACGACGACCGTGTCATTCTCTCACGCATCTATCTCGGACTTCTTCAGGAACCCGAAGCACGGCAAAGTATCTCAACCTGAGTGCCCACCTGTGGGAGTGGACTTCGAGCTCGCGAAGATCGTGATGGTGAAGACATCCGTTGCTCTGATCGTCGATGAGACCCTAGTGGCACGCATGAAGGACTCAGTCAGTCTTCGCCCGTACGGTGCGCTGCAATGGCTTGAGTACGCCAAACAAGCAGACCGTAAGGTGGCCACGCCCGAAGAGCAGGTAATTATTGGCAAGCACATGGCTGATATACTGCATGACCCGAAGCATCATCCGACTTGGGTGGGGCTGCGAGGATGGAACATATGGAGGGAGGATCTCGCTGGTGCGGTGATACCATGGCTGAAGCATCCTGAGGTGATTGATAGCACCACAACCGAGAGGGCAGATTGGCTCCGAACAATTGAGCCCGAGAAGAGTTTGGAGGTCTTCGGACCAGCTATGAAGTATATGTCTGAGAGGTGGCTCAATCCAGGCACGCTGTGGTGGAGCCATACTATCGTTCCCAAGATCATCTACGTATGGCGAACGCGAAAGGAGGGTGGCACTTATGAGGATTCAGACAGCCTTACCGTCGAACAGATTGTCGACACTGCCGAATGGGCTGCCTTGGAGAAAACTGCTGAGTGGTACCGTCGCCTTGCAATGACTTGCCGCGATTACAATCACTACGACGAAGCGCGTAGCTACTTCGAGAAAGTCCTCGAAATCGATCCCTCTCTGTGGCTAGCACAAGGCGGCATCGCTGTGATGCTCAAAGCCAAGGGTGACTATCAAGCTGCCATCGATTCCGATGAGAACCACCTCAAAGTGATCGATGCCGACACGACCCGAGACGAAGCCTACAAGAATTCCGTAGGCCGTCAACCCGCGTATCGTCGGATGGCTGACTGCTACTGGGCATTGTCTCAGGCGATAAACAACGACTTCACCCTAGAAACGTACGAAATCGACCGCAAAGCCACGAAGTACTTTCAGCTATCACTCAAGCTGCTGAGTACTGATTACGATGCGGTCACGACCTGCTTTAGATTCTGGGATGGAGTTGCGGATCTTGGGCTGCCGTATGGCAAGTCAGAGGAAGAGCTCAACGAGAAGAAGACCAGTGAGAGCGTCGAGGTGCCTACACCACAGGAGTGTTTCGAAGAGATCATGAACCTTCTGCACGACCTTAACGACACTCAGCGCAAGGATGACCCGGCGAACACGAATCTCACGCACTATCTGTGGGAGTATAAATACGCTGAAGATGACTATTTCGACATGATGGCCCGAGCAGCAAAGGGTACGGGTGAATTGGAATGGCTACAAGGACGGTATCGCGATGCGATTGCAGCTGCAAAGAAGAAGCTACAGCCTGTCGTAGCGGCGTGTTTGAATCTGTGTCTCGCTAACCTGTATTTCGCGTACGGCGATGAGGAGCACAAGGCTTTGAGGATCTGGGAGACGGTGGGCACGGAGAGTGCGGTCAACACGAAAGCCGAAACGGATATCATGTATGCTCGCCGAGGAGCGTTGAACCGCTTGGGTTGGTACTGCATCATCAAGGCCGCGGAGGATGAGAACCACAAGGACAAGTGGATCGGGAAGCTGGAGAGGATCTTGGCGAGACAGCAGGGGCGGAGAGGCATGGCCGCTGTTATGCAAGACTCCATGCCACCTTCTGACATCGCACTCTACATCGCTGCATGGTACCGACAGAATGGTAGAACGGAGGAAGCCCGCGAACTTGCGAAACCGCATATCAGGGATGCCATCATCATCCTCAGCGACGACGACCCATCGAACGATTATGAAGGGTACTGGAACTTGAGCGAAGCGCTTGTTGCAGTAGGAGATGAGGCTAATGCCATAGCGATCATGCACGCGCTGCGACCCATGAGGGACGGCGTGGCGGTTCTGGCTTCTGATCCACCCGAAGAAGAAGAGGAAGACGACGATGGAGCTGATGACGCAACTACGGGTGATACAAAGGAAGCGTCGAGTGATGCACCAACAAATGAGGCACCGACAAGTGAAGCACCAACAAGTGAAGCCGCCACCGATGCCACCGAGTCAGGCGAGGCAGCAGATGATGCAGAAGGCGAAGCTGACGACGACGATGATTCCGACTCCGACGACGAAGACGACGACTCGGGCTGGTCCTGCGATGGCCCTTGTTCCCGCGGCTTCCCCTACTTCGACGGCGCTTTCATGTGCCGCCTCGACGGCACGCAACTGTGTGATCTCTGCTACGCGCTGCTACATAGCGAGGAAGGCCTACCAGTCAGGATCTGCAGCAGGAAGCACGAGTTCTTGAAAGTCCCGGAGCTAGCTACAAGGTTCAAGGAGGGCGAGATTGTCGTTGATGGCGTGGTGAAGGGGGTGGAGGAGTGGAAGGCAGGGCTGAAGAGGTCGTATGGGATATGAGATAGCCTGGGCGGCCAGAAAGTGCGAGGAGATGGGTAGGTGAGATGTGAGCGTTCCGCAGCATAGGAAGAAGCGCGAATTTTGGCTGGCACCTCATTCTGATTTCCAGCGGGGCTTCATCCAGGTTTTGTCAGTCCTACATGTACGAGTACCTCCTGGGATTGTGTGCACTCCCCATCTGCACAAAGATCAGCACGCTGAGTCGTGAGGCAACTCGAGCACATCTGCTTGCATTGCGATCTATCCCAGCCGGCAAAGCTATCGACAATGATCAGAATCCGACACCTCATGCAGTATGCTGTCGTACCATTACACCCTTTCGCTCAGAACGCCACAACTCTCTACCCACATTCTCATCGGCCCGCCAGCCTAGCAACCCTGCCCAGCACCTCCTCCGCCCTCCCTCTCGACTCCCGTCCAAGCCCATCCCGACTCCCCAGCAACCGTCTCAGCAGATCAATGGCGCCTTCCATCTCCCCTTCACCCCCGAATGGCATCCGATCGCCTCGACGAAGAGATTCTTCCATCCAAGACTCAATGACATGCACGATCCCCCCAGCCAGTCCTCGCCGCTCAGCGCCGACAAACGGGTACTCATTACTGTAATACAGCTGCTCCAGTACTGGCAGAAGAGCTTCGGGGGCGATGGAGAGGGGTGAAGGCGGAAGAAAGATATCCAGCGCCCAGGTTTCTGGGCTGCCAGCCATTGAGGGGTCAAGGATCGCGTGGCGGAGGAGTAGCGGCAAGAGGTCGCGCAGCGGGAATGTCGAGTCTGAGACACCCAACTTCAAGCCAAGCTCCTGGACCGCATTCGCAACATGATCCCAGGGCTGCACCTCCTGTGCTGCAGTCGCCGTGGCAGTCTCGGCCGCAATATAGGCAGCCCAGGAAGCGCGGATATCAGCCGGATTCCTGTGGTCAGCGACCTGGTAGATCTGCAGACAAAGGTCGTGATAGGAAGCTTGATCGGCGTATTTATTGAACAGTTCATCAATACTCAAGATCCCGTGATTTTGCAAGGCATCCAAGATGATCGGCCGGCGTTCTGCGGAGAGCCGAGGATCGGCTTTGAAGCGCTGTAAGAGGTCGTCTTGGATGTTTGCGACTTCGAGTAAGTCGTCGATTTGGCGAAGGAGGGACTGCTTGGATTGTCGGGATTCGAACAGGAGGGAGGGCCGGGTTGAGGCGTTTGTGCGGGCGCGGGAAAGGTACTCTACCCGCTGCTCGAGGGAAAGTGGGAAGAGACCTTGTGCTAATTGGAGTTGAACGGCTGCTGCCTCAAGGTAATCGTTGTTGTGTATGTAGTACCGCCACAGCAGATTTGCGGCAGGGAGATCAAGTGCGGCAGCCTTCAAGGCGAGGTATTTGGGTACCGACGGGCTGGGGATCTCGAGAAGACGGTCTTGCCGGGCCGTCTCGAGATACCAGTCGTAGAGCGAGGTTTGGAAGACGAAGTCTTCGTTGCTGGCTATCACCTCGTAGGCTTCATCGCGGAGCTTGGCGTCGAGGTTGCTGAGACCGGCGGGCGATTGCTCGGCAGCCGAGGTGGTGTTGTCAACGTGCTCGATGATGGCGAAGACAAAATGGTAGCAGCGTTGTCGTAGGTCGAAGGCAGCTTTCCGCGGATCGTTCTCGGGCTTCTCGTCCCGTAGGTACCCCAGGGCTAGTCTCGAGCTGTCCTGCGCGTCCGCGACGTTCAGACATAGCTGCAGCGCACCAGCGTAGAATTTCATGTCGCTGTAATGTAGTACAGCCCACTTCAGATGGCCTTCACTGTCATCGCCACCGATCGTAAGTATCGATGCGACATGCTTGAAGTGCGTCAGACTCTCGTTTAACAACAGCCTCCCACTCTCGGTCCGCGGCCCAGCCTGCCCAGCCCTCTTAACCAGCTCCTGTGCCTTGAAGATCGTGACATCGTCCGCGGAGCAGAAGTTACCACATCTCCGTTTCAATGCCTCAGCGACCGTCTCGATACTGCTGCCAGTCGCAATGTTGCGGTTGACTATTGCTTTGACTAACTCCTTAGCCAGCTCTCGACCAACTGCTGAGGTGAACAGCGTCTCGTAAGTCAGCTGTTTGACCTTCTGCTTTGTGTCTTCGGACAGCAAGGCCAGCACATCCTCTAGTCGCTCTTCGAACAGCACGTTGACAAAACTAATGCCCTCGGTGATACTCGATATCAGCGCTACGAGGCTGGTCATTGCCCGATGTTCTCCTTGTAGAGCGATCTCTTCTTGTCGCGAGCCTAGTCGAGACTGCGGGCCGGAAAGTCCATCAATCACACCCTTATTCGACTCCAGGAACTTCCCGAGCTGCTCAAGGTCACCCTGGATCCGCGTGAGCGTCGGCTTGGGTATACTCGAGACCAGCTTCAGTCCAGTCGTAGGATCTAGCTGCTCGCTCATGAGTGGCGCCCGCCATATCGATCGCACAAGCCGACTAATATACAATGCCAGTCCGTCGTACCGCGCACTGGGCCGCACGCTGTCAATCCCACCGTCTACATTGGCGTTGGCGTTGTACTCCGGCTTGCCGCCCTGGTCGATGAAGACCGATCGCGCCTTCTCGAGTATGTGCGGCTCGCTCACACTAGCGACTCGAGACTCCCCGCTGACATCGACGCCTTTACTACATGCCACCGCGAGCGCTGTGGCGGCAGTCTCGGAACGGCCGTAGAGTCGGATGAAGCGTTTGATATCGCCTTGTAAGCCTTCCGAGTCCTGAGACGCATATCGCATCAGAGAGGCGAAGATATCTACGAGTCGTCTTCGTCGGATCGTCTGTATGCCATTCGATGTGAGAATACCGATCTCGGCACCAGGCGAGTCGTACTGCACGGCAAGCTCATTGCCGAAGCCCAGCGGAGTCGATGTTGCAGGCAAGTCTTCGCTGATCAGCTGGACTGAAGTCATCGGGCCGTTCAGGGAGATTTGCTGGCCAAATTCTGACAAACGCATGCTTGGGTGTGTGGGTGATGAGCCATCATAGTACATGCGCGCTGTATCTGGCGCTGTGCAGAACATTTTTTCGCCGCCTTGGCTGTCTTGCACGAAGGCGAAGAAGTAGCCTGGTGGGAAGCGGTAGGCCATGTCTGTTCGGTAGAGGTACCGCGACTGTGTGTCAACCATGCCAGCACCTGAGGGCTGGCCGTACCGTGCGACCTCTGAAGAACTATTCGATGGCTGTCGTGATGCTGCGTCCGTCTCTGGTGGTGGGAACCGGATGTGTTTGACCTCCATGCTTGTCGGCGGGCGTTGTGCGGTCGTCTCTGAGCCTCCCACTGCCAGCACCGAGAGGTAAAGTCGACATCCAGTGTTGGTCGTCGCGATCAGACTGACCGCTCGCCCCTCCGTAGCCGGCACCGGACTTAGCGAGACCAGCGTCGTACTACGAGCTGATAGCAAGTCCGTCTGCGGCACAAAGTGGTTGACCTTGGTCATCAGTGCCTGAAATGTCCTCGTGAGTGCCAGCGATACATTCTCCTTCAGACTCCAGACCTTGATCTCGTTCCTGTCGTTCAGCGTGTACAGCTGCTCTCTCGTGTCATCAACGACCATCTGCACGAAAGTCGCTGGCTTCTGGTGCTGTCCAATGTACCCAGTGAGTGACCTCACACTGGCTGCTTCAACCAACCTCAGTCCACTCTTGGTATGACACACCCTCTGCGTCTTCCCACTGAACCACCCCTCCTGCTGTTGATACCGGAACTCATACAAGTCCTCGGAAAAGCTTCCGGCAAAGAAGATCCTTCCGCTCCGCGCAGAACCCTCGATGTGCCTCACCCCCAGTCCCCGCGTAGGGATGCTCATCTGCGTATTGTATAACGCAATAGTCTTCGCGCCCGTCTCAGTCTTCTGCACTGCCACGCCCAGCAGGAGCATCTCCGCCGTCGTCGCCACAACCAGTAAATGACTGATATCAGCAACGAACACGCCCTTCCTTGGCTTCACGAGTGCGACAGACTCAATCGTATTGCGCTGCTCCTCAAACCCGATCAACTCTGGATTCGGCACCGTGTAGTCCCACAAGTACAGGCAGTTGTCCACCGCCGCCCAGGCATGCCGTAATGGTGCAAAGAAGCCCATCTTCGTCGTCACGGAGCCGAGGTTCGCTTGCTCCAGAATCCGCGCCGGGAAGTCGTGCCATTTCAGCGGTTGATAGGGATTCCAAGCAGGGCTAGTGGGCAGTTCGTAGTCACCGCTCACGCCTTGGGTAATATAAACATCAAGCTCGGGGTACGAGGCTTCAGTGCGGAGAGTTGCGTTGATTTGCGCCGCGGCGCGCTCAATGTTTGAGATTAAGGGCGCACCGACTTGTGACGAGGGTTGCGATTGCTGTTGGTGCTGGGGCTGTTGCTGCGCGCGGGTCGGCTGCTGATTGTACTGATCGAAGATTGACCTTGGGGGTGGGCCGGGGGTGTTGAAGTATGAGCCGGGGAGCTGGCGCTGAGGAGTTGCGGGTGTCGCTGCCATACTGCGCCTACGTTCGTCCATCGTGGATTGGCGATTCGGACATTGATTGCAATGCGCTCCTTACAACAAGGCAGATGTCGAAGTTGAAGTATTTCTATAGTGTTCACCTGCCAGTCGCGTAGCGCGTCAAGCTCCACTCTCCAGTATGCGGAACACACCCGTTCTGCTACACATGTATATACACCCCAATGCCATTCATCCCCTCTTCCGTTGAGCAAGTCAACATGCCTCTCCTCCGACCCCTCCGATGTCTCCGCCACCCTCTCCTCCCTCGCTTCTACTCCACCCCCTCCCCAACCCCCACAGGCGCCCCTCCCCTCCTCCTCAAACTCCGCTCCGACCTCAAATCCGCCCTCAAAGCCCGCGATGCGCCCCGCCTCGCAGTCCTCCGCTCCCTCTTAGCCGAAGTCACCAACCAATCCAAAACCGCCTCCCCCTTGCAGACCGACATGCAACTCCTCTCGCTCCTCCGCAAGCGGCAAGCCTCGGCCGAGACAGCGAAGCAGGAGTTCGAGAAAGCCGGCAGAGGTGACTTGGTGGAGAAGGAGGTTGAGCAGGAGGGAATACTGGGCGAGTATGTGGGGAGCGTGGAGACTGTGTCGGCGGAGGAGGTGAAGGCTATGGTGACGAAGGAGGTGGGGAGGATGATGGCAGAAGGGAAAGGGGAGTTCAAAGCTGGGCTGGTGATGAAGGAGATGTTGAAGAAGGATGGGGTGTTTGAGGGGAAGAATGTGGAGAAGGTTGTTGTGGCTAGGGCCGTGAAAGATGTGCTTGCCGGCGAGTGAGCATCGAAGGGCGTGCGAAAGTGGCCAAGACTGCCTGAGCTGCGTTCTACGCGGACGAAGGCGAGCTGTTCCGGGTCCACACTGAAGACACAAGATGTGTTCTCTCTCACCAGGAGTGAGTGACATCTGGAAGTGCGATTGGACGCCTGAGCTCGAGGCTCCGACCAGTACATTCGTCGGGCTGCGCGTTTAAGCGCCTTACAAGACCACGGCCAAGAGGAGGACAGTCGTGGTGCCGTTGGCTTGTGTCTAAAGATAGCGCTTCTCGACAGCGATCGAGACCACAGCTGATGCACCGGCTGAGTCCATGGCAGCCAAGAAACGCTCTCCAACCCCTCCGAGGCCGATCGAATTGTCCGACTAGAAGAGCGGGTCACATGGCCAAGTAGCTTGTATTATACGTGTACATTAGGAGCCACAAGCCACTCAGGTATACATTACAGGGTTCCGCAGCAGTCCCCAAGCCGTCAGAGACCCGATTTTGATGACCCTCGCAGGGAGGCGTGCGTTGTCCGAATGGCAGAAAGCCGTGAGAAAAGCACCTCACAACCTCTCCGGCTCTCTGAACTTCATCGCTCCTCTCCCCTTATACTTCACGGGCGGCTCGTTCCCCTGTTCAGCGTCGCCTCCGAGTCGCCCTTCCTGCCCGCCCCTGGCAGGCTTATACCGGTCGCCCCTCCGCCATCGATCATCTCGATCCTCATATCTTCTTCCAGCATACCCATCGTCCCGCCGAGGGCTAGGTCGGTACCGATCGCCATCCGGCTGCTTCCGATCTCGTCTCTGCTCAGCATACTGATTCGGTAAGCTCCGTCGCCGTCGCTGCGCATCAGAGTGCTCTGCTGCGCTGTCATCCATATTGTCACTGTCCTTGGCAGAGTCTACTGGCTTCCCCCGACTGGGGCTGGCGGACCGCTTGCGTTTGTGCTTCGTGACGGAAGCATCGGATACTTCGTCAGTCTCGTCCAGCGCCTGCGAGGAAGACTTGGAGTGCGACCTCGCGCGAGGCCGGCCACGGATTCCCTCATCGATGATGTTGTCACTCTGTCTACGGGCCTTCACAGCTGGTCGTGCGGGTGGACTTTGGCTTCGCATCTCGGTGTCTTCCTCCGCGCTGCGCCGCCTGCCGCGACTGGCTGAGGATGTTGCGCTGTGTTCTGCCGTTTCGACGGGTCTGGACTTGGGCTTGACCTTCCTCTCCAGCTCCCCACAGCGACTGACGAGCACCGGCTCAAGCGATCGATCGCTGCTATCCACTTCAACCTTCGCGATCTTGCTCAGCACATTCTCACCTCCCACTAGTCTGCCAAAGACCGTGTGTTTCCCATTCAAGTGCTCGCAAGGCTCCAGAGTAACGAAGAACCTACGAGTCCACGTCAGCTCAAAGCCAACGACTCACCCTCGGAAGGGACCAGTGCGTACTGACAACCATTCGTATCCCTCCCTCGATTCGCACTGCACACCAGACCTGCAGCATCTAGATCCCTCCAGCCCAGGTTCTCATCGTTGAAGTCCTCGCCGTAGATGCTCGTCACGCCTGTCCCATCTCCGTTCACAACGTCACCACCCTGGATCATGAACTCGTCGATCACCCTATGGAACGGCGTCTTCGCGTAGGACAAGCCATCGTGTTCGCCGGTGCATAGTTGGCGGAAGCTGTGTTCTTCCCATCAGCCGGCTGACACCAAGCACAGGAATAGATGATCGAGCCTCACTTCTCGCATGTCCTCGGCGTCTGATCAGTGAAGAGCTCAATGGTAAGTCTTCCGACGGGCTCGGAGCCGATGTTGACGTCCAGAAAGACTCGTGGGCGCGAGGGCGTCATGATTGGTGAGGGAGATTTGGGAATGGGTGGTGGAGGGCTGAGTCGTGCTGGCTGCAGCTAGGCGGTAGTGGGGTGTGGGGTTGAGGTCAAGCAGTGGACAACTTCATAGAAGAGGCACGTGAGTAACGTTGAACAACTTGTGCGGACACATGAAGCTTTTCGGCGGTAAGTATTGGTTGTGGTCCGTCCAAATGAGCCGGGATAAGGGCCAGTAGCGATCTCACCGTCGTCAAAGATGCGATCGTACGTGGAATTCTGAGTGCCTGAGGCCACAGCACTCGGAAGCCCGGGGGATTGATCCGGCGCATATGACTTTCTCGATCTTGAACTTCTCAGACTGCGTGTGATCGCGGACCACTTCAACACATCACTGCCAAGATGCCGTCTACATACAAGAAAGACAAGCCCTGGGACACAGATGACATTGACAAATGGAAGGAGGACGCCTTCACGCCCGACCAGAATCTCGGAGGCACCTTCAGTGAAGAATCCAGCTTTGCGACTCTGTTCCCGAAATACCGTGAGACATACCTGAAAGCATCATGGCCCATGATCACACGAGCACTGGAGAAGCACGGAATAGCATGCACACTCGACCTGGTCGAAGGCTCCATGACCGTGAAGACAACGCGTAAAACCTACGATCCAGCGAGCATATTGAATGCACGAGACTTGATCAAGCTGCTAGCACGAAGTGTGCCGGCACCTCAAGCGGTCAAGATACTTGACGATGGCGTTGCATGCGATGTCATCAAGATCCGTGGGCTCGTCCGCAACAAAGAGCGCTTCGTCAAGCGGCGCCAACGGATACTCGGCCCTAATGGCAGCACGCTCAAAGCTCTCGAACTCCTGACGCAAACCTACATCCTCGTGCAAGGCAACACCGTCAGCGCCATGGGCGGCTACAAAAGTCTGAAAGAAGTGCGACGGGTGATAGAAGACTGCATGGCGAACATTCACCCGATCTACAATATCAAGGAGCTCATGATAAAACGGGAGCTGGCAAAAGATCCGGAGCTGAAGAACGAGAATTGGGAGCGCTTCCTGCCGCATTTCAAGAAGCGCAACCTCAGCAAGCGACGAGTGCCGTTCAAGGTGGTGGACAAGAAGAAGAAGGTCTACACGCCTTTCCCGCCAGAGCAGGAGAAGAGCAAGGTCGATCTGCAGATTGAGAGTGGAGAGTACTTCTTGGGCAAGCTTGCGAAGGAGAGAGCGCAGAGGGAAAAGCGGGACGAGGTTATGAAGGAGAAGATGGAGGATCGTAAGAGGAAGCGGGAGGAGGGGTATGAGGCACCGAAGGAGGAGACCGAAGTGAAGAAGAAGAAGAAGAAGAAGAAGCGGAGGGAGGAGGAGGGCGTGGATGGCGAGGTGAAGAAAGTGAAGAAGAGGAAGACTGAGGCTGTTGAACAGGAGTGAGGCCATCTTGTGTCTGATTATGAACGGAACGGCCGATGCAACAACCTCTGGCCCATGCGTCCACTCTGCACTAATGGGCTCTCGCGACGATGCGCCACAGCCTCATCCTCCCGAGTTGCGTCGCGCCATTCGCATCGACGTCGGAGGATCCTGGTCACAGTCGTGTAACGTGAAGCTGCGAAGACAGAAACCCTCCCTGATCAGCTTAAGAGCCCTCAAACTAACGCCACGAGGGCACCGCGACATCAACATTCATCAAGCGACACGAGCCGCGGGAACAAAACAGCACAGTCTCGAAAGGCTAGGGCGCGGGCAACTATGAAGAGGTATAGGGAGACCCGAGTCATGATAGACAGGTCTCAATGCATGCATGGAGGGCAAAGCAGCGGCCTTCGAATGCATTTACCCGGTTCTTCGCGCTAGTCGCTCAATGGTCTGCGCCATTGATAACACGCCCGAGCAAGGGCATATGTAGTCCTAATGGCCTTTGCCGTCAGTTTGAATGCAGACACAGACGAAACATCTCAGTATCACTCACAGCTTCGTCAGAATGCTTTACAAGAGCTTACTCAGGCTCCGCGCGATGCCGTTACACGTGCACTGTAGGTGGGAGTAATGGGGTACCTTTCGAAGTGCCCCACCAGTGACGCTATGGTGGGGCAAGCCTCAGCAGTCGTCGACATTTTGTTTGGGAACATTGAGCTTCGGTGAGGCATTCTCTACACTCATATAATCGACTTTTACTCAATAAATCAATCACATAACCGACTGTACGGCATCATAGTCAATCGACGCACTTCACTTAGTAAGTACGTCGTTCGCTCCTGCCTCGAGGCTCACCATCCTCTGCGTCTTCCCTGAGCGCATATCACAATCAAGAAGCCTAACTAACCCCACACAGCCTGTAGATAGATTTCCTACATACCACCGCAAAGATGCCAGGATTTTCTCAAGCCACCGAGCTTTCCGCGTGGAAGTCCCTGACCGAGCACCACGACAAGCTCGGCCGGGCCATTGTCCTCAAGGAAGAGTTCGCCAAAGATCCCCAGCGCTATGAGAAGTTCTCGCACATCTTCAAGAACTCCGCCGACAAGAGCGAAACGATCTTCGACTTCAGCAAGAATTTCATCACCGAGGAGACCCTCTCATTGCTCGTGCAGCTCGCAAAGGAAGCCAAGCTCGAGGAGCTCCGCGATGACATGTTCAAGGGCGAGAAGATCAACTTCACCGAGAAGCGCGCAGTCTACCACGTCGCGCTCCGAAACGTCAAGAACGAGGAAATGAAAGTCGACGGCCAGAGCGTTGTCGAGGAAGTCAACGCCGTGCAAGCACACATGAAAGAGTTCAGTGAGCAAGTCCGCTCCGGCGAGTGGAAGGGCTACACTGGCAAATCGATCGACACGATCATCAATATCGGTATCGGTGGCTCCGATCTCGGGCCAGTGATGGTCACGGAGGCGCTGAAGCCTTACGGCAAGAAGGGCATGAAGCTGCACTTTGTGAGCAATGTCGATGGCACGCACATCGCCGAAGCACTGAAGGATAGCAATCCAGAGACGACCTTGTTCCTTGTTGCGAGCAAGACGTTCACGACTGCGGAGACTGTGACGAATGCTACGAGTGCGAAGAACTGGTTTTTGGGGCATGCGAAGGAGGACAAGCATATTGCGAAGCACTTCGTGGCGCTGTCGACGAATGACAAGGAGGTGAGCAAATTCGGCATCGACACGAAGAACATGTTCGGATTCAGCGATTGGGTCGGTGGACGATACAGCGTGTGGTCTGCGATCGGGCTGAGCGTTGCGCTGTACATTGGGTGGGACAACTTCCACGAGTTCCTGTCAGGCGCGAACGCCATGGATCACCACTTCCTCACCACGCCCTTGGAGAAGAATATCCCCGTCCTCGGTGGCCTCCTCAGCGTCTGGTACTCCGACTTCTTCGGCGCACAAACCCATCTCGTTGCTCCGTGAGTCGTCCTTCATCCTCATCTCCACTCCCACCTACTGACAGTCTCCGCAGCTACGACCAATACATGCACCGCTTTGCCGCCTACCTGCAACAACTCTCCATGGAATCCAACGGCAAAGCCATCACCCGCTCCGGCGACTACGTCAAATACACTACCGGCCCAATCGTCTTCGGCGAGCCCGGCACAAACTCCCAGCACTCATTCTTCCAGCTCCTACACCAGGGCACAAAACTCATACCCACGGACTTCATCCTCGCAGCCGAGTCGCACAACCCCATTGAGGGCAACAAGCACCAAGTGTTGCTCGCATCAAACTACTTTGCGCAAGCGGAGGCGCTGATGATTGGCAAGACGCCCGAGGCTGTCAAGGCGGAGGGTGCAGCCGACGAGCTCATTCCTCACAAGACGTTCTTGGGTAACAGGCCGACGACGAGTATTCTGGCGCAGAAGATCACGCCTGGAACGCTTGGCGCGTTGATCGCGTACTACGAGCACCTTACCTTTACCGAAGGCGCGATCTGGAACATCAACTCGTTCGATCAGTGGGGTGTTGAGCTTGGTAAGGCACTGGCGAAGAGTATTCAGGGAGAGCTGGAGGGTAACGGAGAAGTGAGCAAGCATGACAGCAGTACGAATGGGTTGATCAATGCTTTTAAGAATAAGGCGGGTCTGCTATGAAGCGACTTGGAAGCAGAAAGGCTGGTTGCGAATGTTAGAGGAAGGCTCTGAGTTCGAGAGGCGAGATGTGATGAAGTGATGAGGGGGCAGATAGAAGCAAACATGAAATCTCCCATGTGCTATCCAGAACTTGCCTGCGGGCGGCATCGGTCTCGTCCACTATGATTGAGGGGTTTGTGGTGATGCGAGGGCTGGAGAATTTCTCGCTACCATGTAACTTCCCCCGTCGCGCAATACACAGTGTCGTGGCGCTTATCATACACATCAATGTCGGTATCGAGCTCGGCCATGTATGAAAGTGTGCCGAGAAGTATGCGGTTCGGCGACCGTCGGTATGGAGTCTCGGTTGCGGACAGTATGGTTTGCTTCTCCGTCGCGATTCCTCTGCCGAATCGACAGAACAGGCGACATTGATCAGGCCAAGGGTTTGGGTTAGTAAATCAGGGTGAGAAGGATGAGAAAGTATTGAATAGAGGTAGCAGGCTTGTTCGCGTTCTTCGCCGACCTTGATACCCGTCTAAACAGCCTGATTGTTCGGCGTTGTGTAGATGGCTCGTGTGCGCTCGTGTGCCATATATTTCGCAGGCAAGTATTAGAGTGATTATTGGCTGTGCTGTGAGCTTTGTCCCGCGCGTAACTTGTGAATGCGCAATGGCTGTAATCATACAGATCGGCTCAGTGTCCAGGCATCATAGACGGAAGTGTTCACACTTCCGATTCGGCTGCAATAGAGACCGAAGAAGCAAGCCGAAGTACTGTTCCGATCGAAGGTCAGGTCATGCCATGTGCTCTAGGTTACACCGCTATGTAGCATCGTGACTGATTTGGGCTGTCGCGTGGGCTTCCCTTGATCGAGGACTACCACGAGGCGAATGGCGATCGCTTCGGCTTGTTACACTTGTGCATGCGCAGATAGTGAGAGCCCAGGTAACGTCAGGACGCTAGCCACAGCTGTACGGTCGAGGAAAGCCGTCGATACACCACACTTGACTGCATGGACGGAAAAGCATATTGGACGGTGGTGAGACCTCTGGTCGATTTCTTGGAAAGATGTCTGGAGGGAGATGGAGCTGCCACGTTTGCTCATCGGCTATCAGCACCTTCCAAGATCTTTCGCTGGCATCGATGACACTTCGATACCGATCAATACGATCACCTTGCTTCTGGCTGGCGGCTCACCTGCCTTCTGCAGCTTACGATTTTCTCGAAGATGTGATCGTGCCGGGACCATGGAGTCGGGATGCGGACCGAAGAACAGCTGCGAGGCAGTACCGTGGCGTTTGGGTCTTGCATGTTGTGACAGGTCCCAGACGTGGAAACGTGGCCAACGGCTTTTCGGCATTGAGGTTGTGCCTTGCCGTACTTATGATGCTTCCGAGTCCAGTGTTCCAGGCTGTGATAATTTCCTCGTGCTAGTAGGTGATGGAAACGCGCCTCTTGATACCTACTGGTTGAAGCAGCCCATGTCTATCAATTGATATAGCAGACGCATTACGAACACCGGCATCTGCCATACCGTACAAAGTTACTTCGCCGTTAACAGACCGTGTGCGGCGCTGTCGGACTCAGCAGTCGCATCGCTGCATACCTCCTGTTACTTGAATCGCAGCTTCAGGAGAGGGAGAGTGGAAGACGCCATCCCCCGAAATGGCGTAGGTGCGAGCAGTGGGCAGTGCCGCGACCACGATCGCTGATGTTCTCTCACGTGCTCTCACGCGAACCGCAAATTAAGCAATCAGACGGTAGGTAACCCAAGGACCTAGTCGTGACGCTCGTCAGCTTCTTTGTAGGCGCGCAGTCATTGCTACATGTCGAGACTGTAGCTACTGCCACCGATCTAGTGTCACCGAGTCTTATCGTCAATACGCTGAACGCTCGTCGCGTGGAGTGTCTGCGAGGAGTGTTTGCGTGGAGCCACTCCCCGTGCAGGCGCCCATGTAGGCTAGACTATATGTCGTCCAGCATTTCCAAGCGTCCGCTTGCCGTGTACCGCTGGCAAATGTCAAGGGGGTCTTAGTCCCACCCTCGGCGGTTTTCTCCAGGCTCTCGCCAATCCGCACGGCCTGCCTCGTCCGTTGATGTTGGGTGCGTAGAATCGTACAGGTCTCCAAATTATTGACTCCACTAGACTGAACCGAGAGCCGTTACTACGGTCTCGCTGCGGCCCTACGGACGGCCTCGTGTCGCTTCCCGAGCTCCAGGATTGTGACTCGTAATGCGACTGAGGGTAGACTACATGTGCTTGCCCTTGCACGAGCACCCATCTTAGACTACCTTTCTCCAATGCGTGCCTGGTCTCGATTCTACCATCTGTCGGAGCACACCGCGAGCTCTCGGAGGTCAAAAGCGACAAGCTAGTCGCGATCGTGCGTACTATGCTCGGCCATCAGCATGTGAGAAAGCAGGAGCGTGCTCAACACGGCATTGGGCTGCATGTAGGCGAGGAAGCTACCAGAGCTAAAGCCTTAGCGCGTAGAATTCGAAGGCTTGGGCAAAGAGCTCTTCGCCGCCATCATCGGACAGAGGCTCATCGGGCACTAGCCCTTGAAGCCAGTGTGCCACTTGTGATGCAGTAGGTTGAGTAGCCCCGGTCGTCTGGCTTGATGACTGCCACAGCACACTCCCCTTAGCCTACGCATGCGATCTCGGTCTCGACCTGCATAAGCAGTCAAGTAACATGTCCGTCCGTCTCTTCATCTTGCGGCTGGATTGGCAGCGAGGACACGCCGGCGTCTGAGGTCCAAAATCGATCATCTAGAACAGTTCGACACCACCTCGAATCGTGTAGGGCTTTCCATATTTTGGATGTGGCTGACGTGTGTTCGATATCATGTCTACCACAGCACAGCCAAGGAACGAAAGCATAGTCGAGCGATACGGTAGAGAATACTCTGCTTTCGGCATCGGACACGGCATCAACTTCTCACCCGTCGACGAGGTATGTTCATGCCGTTAAGCACTTCGAAACGTGGGCAGGACTCATGATCACCACTGATGGATCTCGCAGCATGAAGAGCAACGACTAGACAAATTTGAAGAGCTTGTCTTTCACCTGCGGGACCAAGCATATTTGCCTGAGCCGCTTCAGGACAGTGAAGAAGACAGTCTTAACGGCGAATCTGTGCTCGACTGTGGCTTTGGCAGCGGTGCCTGGATCGATCGGGTATTGAAGGATCACGAAGAGCCCTATGTGAGTAGGTGGCGTCAGTGATGCCGTGATATCGCAAGGAGAACACTCATGTCAATCCAAGGTCACCGGAGTCGATGTCCACACTGGCCGCTCTGATAGCGACGAAGACCTGCCTGCCACGGTGGCCGCCGAGCAATTCGACCGGGTCCGATGGAATCTGAACGGCCTCTTTCGTCATTCCGTCTTGCGGCAGCAGACCTTCAAGCTCATCAATTGCAGTTGCATCGCAGAAGGCATAAGCATTCGTCGTTGGCCGGGCATGATTCGGGAACTCAAAGAGATGCTCCAGCCTGGTGGCTACCTGCAGATGATAGAACCACACTATCTGTTTCAGTCGGAAGCCGGAAACGTGCGTGGTTACCCCATGCTGGACAGCTGGTGGAACAGGTATAAGCGAAGCCTCCAAGACCGTGACAGATACCATGACCTCGGGCCACGCCTTGAGGGACTGCTCCGGACGGCAGGTTTCGCAGACATTGAGGCTGAGGTGATAACGGCGCGCATTGGCGACTGGCACGAATGTATGCCGTGCTGGTCTACCACTTGCTGCCTATACGACATCTGCTAATCCTCGAGCAGCACACCCTCTCGGAGACCACATCCAAGATGATCTCCTCAAGATGATCCACTCGTGGTCGCTGCATCCGTTTGCAGTGGCGTTCGGGGCATCAGGGCAACGCGCTGTTGCGGAGCTAGTAGACCGGATCCGCGGAGAGATGTCGAACCATTCCTTGAGACTGTACTACAGGATGTATGCTCGCCTTCCACGCTCTTCTTGTTGCGACTGACGTCCTGCAGATACGTCGCCTATGGCAGGAAGCCACAGAGAGGCAGCAGGTGAATAGCTAGCTATCCTGTCCGTTGATGCTAGGTTCCTTCGTAACAAACGGAACACCGCCAGGGTGAAGGACAGAATGAAGATGAAAGAAGACTCGAATTGAGGAGTCAAGTCCCAGGCCACCGGGTCATGCTAACGTATTAGCTCGCAACTGTGGTACACAAGCAAAGTTTACATTACAACCTCATTGAGAATGCAAGCTTGCAAGTACCTAGCTTCTACTGAAGATGCAAGAAGGAAACAAAGCGGACATCCAACAAATGCTGTACATATTCCCAACGACGGATTGGCAGGATCGGGAGGCATCGCTTGCAAGTACGCGCAACTCGATGGACGCATGCAGAGACTCGACCGACGCCACTATGGCTCCGTGCCGAGCAGCTGCCTGGGAGATGGTCGAGTTTCTCCACTTCGGAGCCGGCCTGGACATGAGTACCCGGGGCTGCTTCGAGAGCAGTGTAGGCAGGTCAAACGGTCTGGACGTATTGCCTACCGCGCGCTCTAGGCACAACGTCAGACAATTCGACTGATCGCCAGGCGACTGGCGCTGAGCCGTTCTACAGACCCGGACGTTGACACGATCGAGGAGATCCACACACGTCCAGTAGCTGCGTCCCGGCTGCTCTGGCGAGGATCCCGCATAGCTAGTGCGCAGCGGCAAGCCAATGCCGTGGCGGCGTTCAGCCATCACTAGACGACGTCAGCGCGTGCGTATCGGGGCTTCCCCGTGCACGTTTGAAGATGCCGTCCACTGCCTCGTCACGGTATACTGTAGGCAGACCAGTAGGGTCGGTCTCTATTTGCTCCGCAGGCGAGAACCTTCCGCTACTACAGGTACACGGTTACCGGCTCCGGTGGACGAGCACAGACGTAAGATGTTTCGACTTCAGTGAGCCTTGCACACTTGTGGACTTGACCGAGCAACGGCGAAAGACATGGATGCGCTCAGATGTGGCTGCGAACTACACGATCTATTCGGACAATCAGCACGCCAGATGTGACCCACGACTAAATCGCAAAGTAGAGCAGCGGAGAATTTGTGAACTTACAGAGAACACACATTTGTCACTATCCGGCTGATCTTAGCGTCATATATTGGGGATCGCACAACCAGTGCCAGGTCCATTCATGATCTCGATAATGTCTCAGCCCGAGTTTCTCCTTGCACATCTGCCGTGTGGATATCGAGACTACATATGTCTAGCATCCCACAGTCAAGAAAAGCCGTCACAGCTCTCACAAATGCACAAGATCGCCACTCTATCCTCCCGCCAAATGCCGTCATTTCCCGGGAGTTCCACCAGCCATCACCTCTACAACCCCTTCATCGATCAACGGCCCTCTATATATCTTCTTGGCCCTCACAAAGTACCAAATTGCACTCAAGATCATCACGCCACCCGTCACAACAACACTGTAGTTCATCGTACTAGCATCCACAGGTGTCTCAGGCGGCCAGACTGACCAGAAGATCACGAATACCATGTAGGTACAAGCGTATGCGTTGTTAATGATGCCAAAAATGCCGGGAATATGCCATGGACCCCAGATCAACGGCGTAGAGATAACGCTTGCTTGTAGTGGGTTGAGGGTGGGCTGGTCGTAATGGCTAGCGAAGATCTCGGCATCGGCGGTGGTCTTTTCGTTGGGTAGGCTCGCGGACCTGACAGCGCTGCCGCGTGGAAGGACATTGCCTTTGATGCGGTGGTAAAGGAGGAGCGCTGCGGGCAGGAAGTAGGAGCCGTAGAAGCCCGTGATGGTGAGCGAGATCACATCGTTGAAGGCGGTGTAGGAGCCGATCTGGCACACATTAGCAACTTGCATGATGTTGGTAAGGGAGCCTCACGCGAACTCACGTAGATTAATGTCAGTAACGCCGCACATGCCGTCACAGCCAGAACTGCGTTCACGGGCACCCTTGTCCTGGTATTGACTCGGCTCAGCCATCTCGATCCCGGCAACCCATTGTCTCTCGCAAACGACCAGGTCATTCTGCTGGCGGTCGTAGTGATACCGATTGCACAAGACCAAGTCAGTGCCAGCACTACTGCCGCCATGACTGACGCTCCGGCAATGTTATTTGTACTATTGGCAAAGACCTGGATGAATGGAAAGCCGGTAGCCGTCTCAAGTACGCTCTTCACATCGCCCACGCAGTATAAAATCGTGACCATCATGGCGAAGCCAACCGCGCCGTTGATCAGCATAGCTCCTAGGATCGCTCGAGGGATGTTCAGCGCGGCGTTGGAGACTTCCTCAGCGAGATGTACACTCGCATCAGCACCAACAAACGTTGCAACGTTCCCGAGAAAGCCCACACAGTATGACAGACCTTGCGTTGGCCAGCCACCTTCATTGAGCGATGTCTGCCACACACTGGCATTGGTACCCAGCTCCGGCGTCATGACGAGTAGCGTGACCAATATCGCGATGAAGCCTGCGATATGAAAGACGAGAATGAACACCTCGAATCGTGGCAGCCACGCGGGAATGATAACGTTGACGAAGATGCAGCCCGCGATGACTGCCCAAGTGAGTAGCGTGCCTTCCCAAGCTTTGTTGTCGTAGCCAAGGTAGTCAAGCACCATGATGCCTTGGATGATCGTTCCAGCGAACAGCGTCTCCGTGGCGACTGTGGCGGTCCAGGCAAGACTCGTCAGCCAACCAATGACATAGCTGCCAATGGTCTTGTACTTCGCTGGGGCGAGCATATAAACCCAGTAGTACTGTCCACCCGCGATAGGCGCCATGCTAGCTAGTTCCGATATCACCGTGTAGACTGACAGAGTCGACGCCCAGGCGATCATAAAGCCGTAGATAGCGCCCGCTGGCCCGCCATTCGAGAAGGCTTGAGCGAAGAGCGCAAGGACAGTCTCCCACGTAATCAGCTCACAGACTGCGAAGCCGAAGAGGGAGATGAAAGCGAAGCGACGTTTGAGGACTTGCTTTTTGCCGAGAAGGGCAAGTGTGGCATCGTCAGCTATGTGCGTGGGCGAGTTCTCCATGGTAGCTGCGTTGCTCGTGAGCACTCAATGTTGAGGTTCTCGAAGTTGTTCTCTGGCCAGGACGAGTAGTTGTGCGTCTGGTTCCAAGCTTGGATAATTGATAATGCCCGCGTTGAATGCGTATATTCAACGACTTGAGCCTCGGTCTATCTTATCGACTTGAGTAGTAGGCAGAAGAACTCGGTTCGAAAGTCCATGGGATGCTACACTGAATATCAATGCTATGCCAAAGATTAAGTAACAGACAACGACGGATCGAAAGGGATCAAGCGCTCGCGTGCAAGAGCTGAGAAGTGAGGTCAAAGTAAGCGAGTGAGGAAAAGAGGAGAAGCACATGGCTTCCCGATTAGAGTTCGGCATTGACTCGGTCCAGATGCTCGATGGCAACGCCATCCGGTAGTCCTTTGCAACTCACACTTATAGTACTTCTACAGCATGGGAGAATAGTCATATGCAAACCGAAGGGAATGGCGAGAGACGTAAGGACAGTGGAAAGGTCACGACATCAGGAAGTACTGCCATCGATTACTCTGAGAAAGTGGGTGTAGTCAAGATGGGCAAGGACCAAATTGGTGACAGCACCAAGCCTTGACACCAAGCCTGCACAAGCCTTCGCTTGGCAGCTATTGTTTCAATGCGAGCATTTACAATGCCGCTCATGCTCTCATCTAAAAAGCAATGCAACGCCAACCACCCAGCCACGCCCTGTTGAATGGGGTATCTTCGCTTTTCCGTTGCCCGTTCCATTCCGCCAAATGAACGCCATTGAACGCAACATCCTCGTATGTCGAGGATCGATCCCGGCAGTGCAGTAGAACAGCCGTTCTGTTGAATCTCCTGTTGAAGAGCCGGCCTCCGGCACATGCACTGCGCATGTATTGTATATGCAGCCGTTGAAGCCATTTAATCATGTGCTCGTTATCCTCCGTATCTCATCAAGCCTCGACCTCGCCGTTCTGCCCGTTCGTCATATTAGCGTGGTCAGCGCCAATGACAGCGTTGTTTCCGTCATAGACTCCGTTGGTCTCGGGTTTCTTGCGGAACGACAGATCCGAGTTCTCTGCGCCACCGTTGACATGGCCATTGACGTTGCCGTTCCCGTTCGCCTGCTCCGTGACACTCAAGCCCGGCGCACTCAGACCCTCGAACAGCGGGAAGATGCCTCTAGCTTGCCTGAAGTCATTGTGCACGATGTTGACTAGGTACCAGTTGTCGACAACGTCCTTGATGAGCGTCTTGCTAGCGCTGCCTTCGGCGTAGCATTTGGCCCACTCTGAGCCGAGATGGTAGAACTCATCCCGCCAGGCGAGGAAGGATACAGTCTCTACGATCGTAGGCTGCACGATCTCCTTGCCGGGGAAGACACCCCATGTGACCGCGTTCGGCCCACAGTCAACGGGCACGTTCGTCCTTAGCGAGCCAGAGGAGTTGACAGCGTAGTACGTGATGTCTTCATCCCTCTCCATGCGTGAGATGACAGTGTCGATGAGATCAGGGTGTACGAGCACCTCGAGGTAGGCCTTCTGGTACACATATCCGTTCTTCGGTCCCCAGCCATAGTCTTGGTGATTGCTCTTCGCGCCGTCGACAGCAGGCTGGGAATTGATCGTCAGCAGTCCCCGGCCATTGAGGTCAATGAGATCTGACTGCAGCACGTTCGCCTCAGTGTTGATGGGCGCTTCACTCCAGGGCAATGACTTCACGCTGCCTTTCATGTAGCCAACGAAGAGGTCTGCAATGTCACGATTGGATTCCGGGGATCCCCAAAGCTTCCGGTTCTCTTCGTTGGTGCCTTTCAAGCCAACGCCATATGTATCAAGCTCGCCGAACGCAGGTGAGCGAGAGTCACCCCATCGCCCGTTGGGAAACTCGTCCCAGTCTTGCGTGCGAGCCACGTAGGAACGATTGCGATTGCGCCAGAAGATAGGCCGTACGTTCTCATCTCGTCGATTGAGACCGAGTGACTGTCGCCATGGGAGAGGCTTCAGCAAGGGGTTATGCTCATTTGAAGGTGGAGTGACCGCGAGCTCCTCAAGTACCATGCGTGTTGCAACCGCCAAGTTCATGGTGTAAAAGTGGAGATGCATCGTCGTCCCAGAATCGAGCACACGCCGACAGAAGTCTGCCACAAGCTCTTTGCCGACCTCGCGGACAGACACATCATCGTTCTTCACCGGCTCAAGCTTCTCATGCCACTCTGGAGGGATATGGCATTGCGTCCAAGTTGCGCGACGCATGAACGAGGCGTGTGTATGAATTGGCATGATGCCGGGAATGATGGGCACGCTCTCGGGTATGCCAGCAGCATGGCATCGATGCACCCAGTCGATGAAGATGTCCGCATCGTAGCACATTTGAGTGACAATGAAGGTGCCACCAGCGTCAATCTTCTCTTTCAAGTAAGGGATATGCTCCTCTGAGCCTGTGGTCTCATCGCAGCCCTCAGGGTAGCCTGCAACCCCAATGTCGAAGTGATCGCCGTAGTTCGTCTTGATGTACTTGATCAGATCCCTCGCGTACCGAAACCCACCCTCAGCCTGCTCCCACTTCTCCTGCTCTCTTGGCGGGTCTCCCCTTAATGCGAGTATGTTTGTGCAGCCAGAATTGTAGGCTTCTTTCAGTGCTTCGTCAATTTTACTCGTCTCCATGTCCGTGCAGGTGAGGTGCATGCAAGTCTCTAGGCCGTATACAGACTGAGCTACCTTGACCATCTCGCAAGTTAGTTGAGAATGGCGTCCCCCGGCGCCCCAAGTGATGTCGATGAAGGCTGGTCCAAAGCCGTGCATACGATCCATGCGATCGTACAAATTCTGCACGCCTTGAGAGGTCTTCGGCGGGAAGAATTCGAAGGAATAGGTTGGTTCGCCTCTGGCGTGAGACGCCGCGAGCTTCTTGGTGATATGCATCTTTGCTTCTTGCCTGTACCCTCAGTAGACGCTTGGATCTTGTGGTGAATCCTGGTATATGGGCAATTGCCTCAGGTGGATGACAACGGAGATAGGAGGTAGGGATCAGTCTTGCTACCTTCAGTCAGCACAGATGGTCACTGTCGCCGCGGACTCGCAACAGCAATGATATAGAGTACTCACAACTACTTTTTCACGTTTCTTGTCGTTGACGATGGCCACTCAAAACAAAACGCCGAACGTAAGACCGACAAAGTTGACGACTTCAGATGTCCGAGAAGCCCTTATGGTTCGCAAGCTCCTGTCCGTTGTACAATGCCATTATCACTCTTGGTCTGGAATGTAGTTGTCAAAGTGAGGCAAGCGGTCATGCAGTGAGGTCAAGTCTGCCTTTCTTCATGCCTTCATCGACATAAATTCCTCAAGCCCTCCCCCACAACACGGCGATCGGAGTTCGGGCCCGCGGGGAACCTTGTCAGGTACCATCGACGACAGTGAGATCTTGACAACTTGCCTATATGAACAGGCGGTAGCATATACTAGTAGTCTCTGTCATTGTATATGATCTGGCTCGCTGCAAGCCTACCATCGACCTGACACGCATCCGCTGGCATCCGCTGGCATCCGCTTGGCCCGCAGTATCGTTGCAGCGCTGAGAACCCCGACATACGACACGACTTGCTTGATAGAGTCAATCTTGCCTTCTGCAGCCGATTGTAGAGGATCTAAAGCAACGCTGAGGACCGCTGGAGTGCGGATTGAAACGGCCACCCAGTCTCCCGTACGATGCCTCCCCTCCCAGATGCTCCCCGGGAGAAACGCCTCCTCGGCGCTTCCTTGAAGATGTACCTCGACCTCCCGTCCACCAACAGCTACGTCTCCTCTGTTGCCCCTCTCAGTTCAGCGGCAGATGCCGCCAACATAGACTTCTTCGTCATACCCGACTTCGTCACACTCCTACCTTCAGCCGAGAAGCTGGCCTCCACCTCCATCTGGCTTGGAGCCCAGGACTGCCACTCCGAGGACAAAGGAGCGTTCACGGGCGAAGTCTCACCCGTGGTACTGGCTCAAGCTGGCGTGAAGATCGTTGAGATTGGGCACGCGGAGCGGAGAGCCCTGTTCGGCGAGACGGACAAGACTGTGGCTGCCAAAGCTGCAGCGATTGTGCGGAACGGCATGACGCCACTGGTTTGCATCGGCGAAAAGTCACATTCTTCCATCGCCTCGCAAGCTGTTGGCTTAGCGGTCAGTGAGTGCAAGCCGCAAATCATTGCCGCACTGTCAGGAATTCCAGATACTGCGGACGTCATACTGGCCTATGAGCCGGTGTGGGCTATTGGTGCGAGCGAGCCAGCTGGAGCAGATCATGTTGTGGCTGTGACGCAGAGTCTACGCGAGCTAGTGAAGGGCAGACAGGGCAGGGTGAGGATCTTGTATGGAGGCAGTGCTGGACCTGGAACGTTCGAGGCGCTCAAGGAAGGTGTGGATGGGCTATTCTTGGGAAGGTTTGCGCATGACATCAAGAACTTGGAGAAGGTCATCGGGGAGATGAAGTAAAGTCAGAGCTATCAAGTGCATCGAGGGAAGCTCTCGTCAATCTCGCGACTGATACCCGAGCTCACACACAGCCACTCATAATACCTGATACCTAGTTGTCCGCAAGATGACACCACTAAGCGGTGCAGAATTGTAGCACGAGCACTCACTTCAATTCACTTCGAGCACAGACCCCTCGCCTGCTTTCGTTGGCGTCCAACGTGAAGTCGAGAGGTTCAAAGAAGGAAGTCGACAGCCACTAGCTCGCGCACAAGCGAACCACTGCGCTTGCG
The DNA here is from genome assembly GCA_002077065.1 of Cryoendolithus antarcticus. Taxonomy (NCBI): domain Eukaryota; kingdom Fungi; phylum Ascomycota; class Dothideomycetes; order Cladosporiales; family Cladosporiaceae; genus Cryoendolithus; species Cryoendolithus antarcticus. Next base: position 361,606 of record NAJO01000019.1, read on the forward strand.
ACCGCGAGGGCGAATCGGCGAGGAAGGCGCACCGGAAGCAAGTAGTTGTGAGGAAGTAGCGACCCAAGGGAGGACTTGGGGACCGACAGGCGGTTTGCGAGGCTATACCCTCGGTGTATAAGAATGGATCAGCAGCCGGACATCGGGCAAGTGACGACAGCGACGATCGAGGCGCCTGGCAGAGGCAGAGAGTGAAGGATCGATGCCAATGCAGAAAGACCGAAAGCTGGTGGGTTCGAATAAATCAACTGAGTCAGGGCCTTTCATGGACCTCAAGCGCACGGAACCGTTATCGCTTCTTACCTCAACCCTAGCATAGCGTGTACACGGGCATCTTCCAGCCGGAACGATCCCTCAGTAATCGTCCTCCGGTGTGATACTACGCAGTTTCACGATTGGCCTATCTCGAGAAGTTAGCCATGACCCCAGTACCTTGCAGGGAGCATGGTATGCACCGCTGAAAGCTCATTTCTCCCGCAGGCACCAAGACACAGTGATCATTCGCTCCCGTCAGCTCACAATGAGACACAGTCGATCGCTCCTACGTGTAATTATGCATCTCAGTACCTCAAGCCCCGACCCTGTGGCCACTTCCCTACCTCTGAACCACAAAGTTTCTGATCGCAACACCCCGCAACTTCCGCACGCGCCATTCCATCGAATCATCACAATGAACACATTCATCGCTACTGGGACCTTTCTCTTCGGTATCTACACCATGATCGCCATAATGCTGATGGGGATGATGCCAGAAGAACAAAGCGAGGACTACGTTCGACTGTCCTCGCCTCCACCTGTGCTTTCGGTGCCAGCGCCTCTTGCTGCTCGTGAGGATCGGCTGTGGGGGCAACGTTTTGACGGCGGTGGTCTAGCGGAGACGGTTCCGGAGAGCTTTATAACAACGGGGAACAACACGGAGGCACCAGCGTGGATGTTGGAGACTCTGGGCTTGGAACGGTATGTCTGCGTTACTGAGCGGTATCTGGGCTTATGATGCCGGCAAAAGGATTGGACGGCTGTAGGACGTCGCCACCCAGTCGAAAAAATAAGGAGCTCGCAGCACGAACATTCGACTCTGCAACATACCGGGGGGCCACCAAGTCGGAGCAGCATTTTGACCGACCGCTCGCGTCGAGTCGAGCCCGGAGCTCCTCAGTCTTCGCGGCTGAAACCTGGAGTGAGTCTACCTCCTAGCATTGTCTTTATACCGTGACTGCTGCTGTCAGAAGGCTGTGATCGATAGGTATGTCGAGCATGGCCGAAGCCCCAGCTTTTCGTGCGAGCGTGTACATGATTGGGTGTTGTACATGTATGTACTGTACATAAATGGCTGCGCAGAAGAATTAACCGCCAACGCCAACGCTAATTCCCACTACCTTCCTCATTGCTTTTCCCGACCGTGCTGGGTTGGGCCTATCGCGTGACCTTGATGTTTGCGAGGCGGCACAGCAGCCATGCACCACATCTCGCGCCCATTGCACTATCTCTCATTTTCTGGTCGAAATCGTGCGACTGCTGTCAGCTTGACGCGACCGTGTCGCTATGCCGAGATTCGGTAGTAAAATCGGAATCGTCTGTGTTAGATATCGACCGCACACGCGTGGCGGCTATGCTCCGGTTAGCAAGGTCGTGACGCACAGCCTGTCGTACGGGTACCTTTGAGTGGTGTCTGGCGTCTGCAGCCGCTCGGTTTGCTCGCAAGTGATCGTGACTACATGCCAAAGGTATTCGATCATGATCGCATGACTTTCGGAGTCCCTCAGTCTCTTTTACCCGGTCCATACCCAACCCCTCCATTCACGGATCCCCCATTGAGCCCGTACCCTCCCAATCCACTCCCACCTCTCTCCATCCCACCCAGACGATCCTTCCCATGACTCTTCAGCCGTCTCGGCAGCTCCACGCCCCTAAAATACGCCACACAAATCGCCGCACTAGCAAGCGCACTCAACCCGCAATACACCACCGTACTGAAAGTCAAATGCCCTCCCACGCCAGTCCACCCACTCGGCAGACTAGTATTAGGATACCACCTAACACTAAACCTCAACGGCAACGGATCCCCGATCACAATCCTCGTAGGCGGGTCCCTCGAAATCGAATACGCAGTCGCCGCCGCAATAGTCCCCGGCGCCACACTCCTCGGCGCAGCATGCACAAGCACATTCATCCCGGCGCTCACATGCAAATGGCTCAACTGCAGCGTCCCTGCCAGCGCAACCACAAGCGGCGTGTACACTTCACTCAGACTGCCCTGCCCCTCCGTCGTATCCGTGACGCCCTTTTCGAACTCATCTTTCAGCGCTGAAGGAGGCAGGGGGCGGGAGGGGATGCGGCATGTCAAGGGCGCGTCGTTGTGGACGTAGAATTCGAGGAGGTGGAAGAAGGGGTCTGAGACGAAGTCTATGGTGCAGTTTTGCTCGGTGTCGATGCCGAAGAGGAGTTCAAGCGGGCGCTGAGTTTCGGCGCAGGTCCAGAAGGGGATGTAGGAGAGGTGGCCTTCCAGGTCGGTTATGTGTTCGCCTGTCTCACTGTGGATGAAATCAGTAAAGAGCGCTAGGCAGTCGAGGAAGAGATTGGGCGTTGTACACCGTCCGGTTCAGACATGTGACCGGTACTTTGTCTCCCACTTTATAGGCTTGTGGTACTAGAGGCTCTTGGACGGCTGCGTGTGCGGTCGCAAGACATGTGTAGAAGGCGAAGAGCAGGCGTATAAGGAGCGTAAGGCGGTCCAACATCTTGACCCAGTGCTAGTATACGCAATAATGTACAAAGGGAACAAGAGGCACGTGGTCTTGACCATCGAAGCCAACGTGGTGGAGTGAGATCTGACCTCAGGGCAAGCGCGCTTGGCAGCATGAAAGCGTCTTGAGTCCGTGGCATTGGTACAGCGCGATGATGACACACGAGAATATTATCCTGTTACTCGGACGCGAAATCTTAATGTCATGAACGACAAAATGCAGCTCGTATCCGACGGTCCATGTCTATGGTCGCACACGATCTATCGTCTACATGTATGCTTCTATCAGTACCCTCGTACCAGTTAACCCTCAAACGCAGTCCAACCAGGAGAGTCGGAAGCCGTGAACAGCACAGATAGCGCGTCCCAAGCCCCTCCCTCCTCTTTTCTGTTCCTCAGTGAATGATCCCCATCCTCGACTACAGCCCCTGCATCCCCCTCCTCCTCATCCCCCCATTAACAACCCCTCCAACCCCAAAAGCAGGCACAATCCTACACATCCTCGCCAAACTACTCATCCCCCAGTCCTGCCTGACTTTCGAAAAACGCTCACCCATCTTAGTATCTCCATTCCGATTATAGAAATCCAGCCCCAGCAGATGGAACGGCGTGCTCAACAGCTGGATCGCAGCCGGCGCCAGAAACTGCGCCGTACTGGCAGCCGGGATCGCAGCGGGCAGCACCTCAGCTAACCGCGGCGATATCACGGTAGGCAGATTGAAGCTCGCGAAGATCGTGAGACTGTCACGGACGGCGAACAAGGCGTAGGTCACTGGTGGGACTGGTCGTGCGCTCACGGTGCCGAACATCTTCGTGAACTGGCTGTCTTTGTACAGACTCAGACTCATATTGGCAGCACTCGTAGCGAAGAATTTCGGCGCGCCAGACGTAGCCGTCGCAGCGTCCTTCTTCCGAACTGTGGAGAGCGTCGTGTCCAGTGCGTTGGCTGTGAGGTACGTTCTGGTGTAGACTGCGAAGATGAGGAGGAAAGGCTTGGAAGTGAGGAAACGGTGGGGCCGCGTGAAAAGGGTTGTGGCGGAGGCAAGGAGAGAGGCGGAGCTGCTGCGCTTGCCGGAGGCGTTTTCGATGATCCCTCTGTCGGGTATGCGTTAGTGGGATTGGGTGAGGTGACACAGGATTGGGAAGGCGACGGACTTGTCAATCATGCAGATCAGCGGCGCAACCAGACCTCCTGCCGTCGCAGCACTCAAGGCATCGACGCCTAGTCTCTTTCCAAGCTTCGCAGTATTCCAGTCGTCAGTCTTCACGCCCGGTAGCTTCGGCTTGGGCAGCTTGATGTCCAATGCCGATCCTTTCGAAGTATCGACCATAGCGGCACCTTTGGCAGGAAAGCTTGTGGAAGCATCATTCGTGGTCTCTTTTGCTGTATTCATCGGTGGACTCCCAGATCTAATGTCTCCAACACTGGCCGCCGGCACGTCGGCTGCGGCACCCATACTCGTTACTCCCTAAAGGTCGGCGTGCGGGCGATTGCATGAGGACTCGTCTCGCTGCGTACGATGGGTAGTAGTGTTCAGCACATCGATTGGGCGTCGATAAGTTCCGTTGCGAAGACCAATGGCTTGTAGTCGGACAACTGAGGCACTTTGCTGGAGATGACAAGAGATGACCGCGTCTGGAGGAGCAGAGCAACTATGTCGAAGTGCAGTAGCGCTGCGGTAATTTGTTCGGGCTGTCTTTCCCCGATAGCACCCGAATCATAGCAAGATGAGTACATCATGGAATGCGCGGAATTATAAGACAGTGGAAGAGGAAATTGGGTGAATTATGTTATTTCATATGTCTACATGTACCTAAGCTATGCATCTACAGCGAACGCTCCCAAGTCGTAATCCTTTCGCTCCCGTGTACTCCAGTAATGTCCAGAGTGTACATAGCCGATTTACCAGTCGATCAATCAACGCGATCCATGCCAGAGCGAAGGAGCTTTGAAGCAGCCGGAGCGCCCCAAGTGAGCACAGGCTGCACCACCTCCGCAATGCGATCCCTGACCAAACCCTGAGCCGCGCTCTCCTCAGGGCCTTGAAACCTGACCCTCTGCGAAGACCGCTGCGAACGCTGCGACTCAGGCCTCCTTCTGGTCTCGGCAGCGGCACTCACAGCCCTCTGCAGCGCCTGTGCAGTGCTCTCCCCAGCACCACCCTACTGGTACTCTGCTCCACTTCCCGCATGCCCTACACCGCCGCCAACTTCCCTCATCACCGACAGCGTCCGAGGGAAGTAAGGCTCAACACCCCAGTTCCTCAGATACGCTCCAGTCTTCTCGATCCTCTTGATCTCCCTTTGCACGCCCCAACTATCACCCTCCTCCCGGAAGCGCCCTTGCACAACGCCCTCCATAGCACCGTCTAGTCTCGCGTAGAAAGCAGTCCGCTCTGCGATGTCCTCTTGATCGCCTGCTTCTAGCCCGCCGTGGCTGTTCAGGTTGCCGCCGAGCTTGAGGAGGAGGTCGAAGGCGTAGCGAGGGCCGGAGGGAAGTGATGATAGGCGTGTGATGTCGGGGAGGAACTTAAGCATGCATGCGCTGAATGAGGGTGTCGGGAGAGAGTCGTTGAGGTCGTCTTGCAGCCGGTGGAGATCGAAGTTCACGATCGTGATCTTGCGGTCTAGCTGTGCGTTGAGTGTGCTGGCGGCGTGCGTTGGCGAGGTCGAGTGCGAAGCGTTGTCCATCGTTTGCGCAATGCTAGGAGGCACATCTACGATGCTTGTCAGTCAAGTCTTTCACCGCGCCCACCTTGCGCTTCGCAAACAAACGCAGCACTCACCAGGTCTCAATCCCCTCTTATCAATCCAAGCATGTATCTCGCCCCTCTGCCCCTCCAACTGATCAATATACGCCCTCAAATCCGCAATCTCCGCCTCCAGCGTCTCAACCTTGTCCGTATGCGGCTTCAACGCCATGTTGAACGCCTGCATCAGAATGTCCGGCGGCGCTTCGCCCTTTGACGTCGTCGCAGGCGCAGCTCTATCGTAGTCGCCATAACCTCCACCATTCCCGCCGTTACTCATGCCCCTGCCTGGACCGAGCCCAGCGCTCGCGGGAGGTGAAGCATACTTGCCCACTTCCTGCGGTTGCGAGTGTCGTGCGTACATCCCGCCGGACGTCTCCTTGTCAATGCTACCGGTCGTTGGCTGGCCGAACTTGTCGCTACCGTCTCTGCTTACAGGTTGCTGGGCGTCAGTAGGCGAGTACTTGTCCGCGTGGTCGTAGGACTGCGAGTTTGTCTTCGAGTCGTGCGGCGAGCGAGGGTTATTGTTGTTGTAGTCGTTATCGACGTAAGACTGGGAGTTGGAGCGCGAGCGGGAGAGGCGTTTGAAGAACATTGCTCGAGCTGAGCTTGAGGGAAGCGAGCGGAGGAGGCTGGTGGTGGGTGTTTCTTGGTATATACTAGATTTAGAGTTGGCGCCGTAAGGCTGGTGGTTGGCGCGTGCGGGAGGTTGACGAGATCAGATTATCGTGGAAATGATGCGCTGAGAGTGATGTGGAGGGCAAGCGATGTATAGGCCAATGGCTGGACTAGTGTACAGAGAACTGGGCGGTAATGGATATCTAGTCTACGGCGGAGGAGCAGGGTCGGGCGTGCACCCAGCCTTCCGTTTTATTGAGCGACAGACCCAGGATCTGCTGTCGCACACCGGCTACTTGCATGATCGACTCAACTTGGACTTGACGACCTGTACTGGCATGCGACCTGCACTTCTATCATCCGTTTGCCTGGCCTGAAGTGATGTTGATTGTTGATGGCGAGCTTCTCCGGATCGCCAACAAGCTCACATGGTCTTCCAATGGCTTCGCAAGCGTCGGAAGTTGAGTCCGGTTGCCTCGCCGCGAACCTTGGACACAATCTCCCGTCTGTCCCGAGCCGTGCCCGTGTTTGCTGTGCCAAGATTTCCCACATGTAACTGATATCGACAGTGAGGTCGTGGGTTGAGATGGCTATAAGGAAGTCGTAAAGGAGGAGCAGTCGACGTTGAATGACTGTAGCGATCTTCCGGCGGGAAGGCTAAACCCACAGAAATCACGGGAGGGGCACCTGGACTAGAGGGAGAAGCGTTGTTCAACCGTGAGGAAAGTGAAGTTGAAGCCCAGACACGATCATAGGTCGTGCATGCCGTTGTATACGTCAAAGCATGCAGGTTCTTCTCTATTTGCCATCCGCCTTCTTCGCGAACTCGACCCGTAAGATCAAATGTCCGAAGCCGTAGCCGTCCATCCTCTCGCATGCCCGCGCGGCGTCCGCACGGTCTGCATATGACACAAACGCAAAGCCCTTCGCCCTGCCAGTCTCGCGGTCCTTGGCCAAGAACACCCTGGTAACGCGTCCATGGCGCTCGAACATATCGCGCAGATCTTGCTCCTCGGCGAGTTCGGAGACCTGTGTGATAGTCAGTACTTGCACATGCAGTGTCTTCAAAGTCAGTACTCACATTCGTAACCCGCAACGTCGCCAAATCATCCCTCTCAAACTTTCCACCCATCCTCTCGCCCTCACCCTTCCTGCCGTTCCTCAGATGAATAGGCACATAAGCCCCAGTCGTGCTCCCAAGCCCACCCGCAGCGTCAATCCCGTCCCCTCCGCCCTCACCCCCAGCACCCTCCCCAGTCCCCTCCTCAGGTGCAGCCATACTATCCTTGAAAGGACACTTCGTAGTGAAATGATCCCCACTGCAAATCCGACACTTGATCTGCATCTTCTTCAACGCATCGTTCTTCTTCTCCTCTTCCGGCGCCTTCTCCTGTACTCCGCCGGCTTTGAACCCGACTTGAGGTCGGAAGATGATGTTCTCGCCGAGGGTTGTGGTGTCGCCTGGGCCGGCGGGTTTGTTGGCCTCGGGACCCATTTTGGCCCATTGTCGGCGTTCTGCGACGCGGGGGTTCTCGCGCTTTTTGACTACTGTGCGACGGACACGCTGGGTGCGCTTGACTTTTTTGCCGGCTTCGTTGAGGTAGTAGGATACTACTGTTTCCGTGCCATCTTTGTTCTTCGTCGTTACGGGTTGGGGGAGGACGGAGGCGAGCTCGGGTTCGCCATCTTCGGCCCAGTCGGTGCGGCCGGGGGTATTTTGGACGGCGGTAGCCATGATGATGTGTGTGTTCTTGGTGGTGTGGCGAGAGTATGCGGCCGTTGGATGAATTTCGCAGTCGATAATCAATATGCGGCCGCGTTCTGACTCAGGCAGAAAGTCTAAATTTGACTAAGCGCGTCTCGCCTCCCACCCTGTGTGTTCCACGAAGCGACCTTTCTTCCCGGGCGATTGTAGTTCTGTAGATGCGCCCCAGGTATCGCACACGAGACCCAGGCATGGTAAGGTGGCTTGTTCTGGACATTCGACACTTACGCCCGCCATCGCCTCGTGACCTCTGACTTTGCTTTCAGTGAACGTAAGTACCTTCCGCATCGAGTCAAGAACCCTTCTCCAGCTCCAGCTCCCCCAAATCCTTTTGCGCGCTGTAGTCACTACGGCTCTTGTCCAACCCTACATTCTGGACTTCTAGAGTAAAAGACGATCCTGCCGACCATCCCATTCAGGTCAGCTTGTCCCTCTTGTGTCATTCGGCAAGCATGACTACCGAACTTCCCCACCGACCTAAGGACTCATCCCCCAACATCGAAGCCATACTCTCATCTTTGCCCCATGTCCGCCGTGGTACCGGTGGCTGCGCAGCCGTTCTGCAAAATGGTAAACGCCTCGGCTCCCGCGCCTGGGGCTACGCCAACCTCGAGCGCCGGATTCCCATGACGACTACCACGCAATTCCCTATCTGCTCAATCTCGAAGCAGATGGTCTGTCTAGCTTACGTCAGTCTGCTCAGAGAGCCGACAGAGCGCATGAAGGCGACTGGGAAAGGGGCGGAGGAGCTGATGGAGGCGGAGCTGGCGAAGTTGGTGCCTGGGCTGGAGGGCAAGGGCTTGAAGGTCAGGGATCTGTGTCATATGCAGAGTGGGATTAGGGATTATTGGGCAATGTGAGTTGACTGCTTCTTTTTATTGCTCTCTATCGCGACATCAGCTCCCACGGCGTTTCCAGGCTGGAAAAGGCCTTCTTCACGACTATCAAGCTAAGCATACAATTTTATATTCGGAATTCATGTCGAGAAGCTTGATACTGGAGAGCGATTCGTGTTTTTGCACGAGTCTTGTTTCGATTGCTGACACGCAGACCAGGACAACGTTATGGGGTTCTCACCCTGATGGCCCGTTCTCGCTCCTCCACGATGCTCCCAAAGCACTTCAGCGGATCAAGTCGTTCCACTTTGAGCCTGGCACTGAATACTCGTACTCGAACGTGAACTTTCACGTTCTGGGAAGGATTCTTGAGGAGACTTCGGGCATGTCACTCAGTCAGATCCTGGCAGAGCGTGTCTTCGTTCCCGCAAAGATGTCTAGTGCCTCTCTGAACCCGAACACAGTCGGCCTGCCACTCCCGATCGTAGGCTACGAGGGCAACGAGAAGACAGGCTATTTCGCAGCCACGAATCGCATCGAATGGGCTGGTGATGCAGGCATAGCCGCCTCGCTTGAAGACATGATTGCATACGAGGCGTATCTCGACGCCAGTCTGCAGGATCCGAAGAGTGTCTACGCCCACAACTCCGCGCCTCAGACGTACCACGATGGTACGCCTGCATCCTATGGATACGGTCTTGCTCGTATGGAAGTTGCCGGAGTGGAGGGTGTCGGCCACGGAGGTGCCCTGCGCGGATTCCGACACGCTAGAGTGAACATCCCAGAGGAACGGATCAGTGTAGTGGTCTTGCTGAACTCGGAAGTCGCTCCAGGAGCAGTAGCAGAACACCTTCTCAAGGGTGTGCTCTCCTTCAACGAACCCGAGTCCTCGCCACCAGCCGCTGGCCCGGAATGGAAAGGCGATTACCTCGATCCTGACACGCAACTCGTCGTCTCCGTCTCCGAAGGTCCAGACGTCACCAAACCCGGCACGCTGTCTGTTCGCTACGGACCCGGTACATCGGCTGAAGTCTACATCATGAAAGACGCTCACACAGCTACGGAGGAGAAGTCAATACTGACTCTAGAGGGAGACACGCTGCATAACTCTCGCCCGGAGGAGAATCGCACACTCCATGCAAAGCGCCTGCCAAAGCCATCCGACGAAGACATCGCCTCCGTGCCATCAGCGGACTACGCCGGCAGCTATTACTGCGCCGAGTCGGACAGCACTTTCATTGTCACGGGCGAGAAGGGGACGTTGTATGGGTCTTTCACAGGGTACTTGGGCGAGGGTCCGATATGGTTGATGAAGTACGTTGGTGCTGACGTCTGGCTGCTGGGTAATCCGAGAGGGTTGGACTCGACACCACCGGGCGATTGGTCTGTGGTCTTCAAGCGGAAGGGTGGAGAGAGTGGAAAGGGTGATGTTGAGGGTGTGACTGTTGGATGCTGGTTGGCGAGGAGGGTGGAGTATGAGAGGGTCAAGTCGTGAAGAACAGTATATCGTCTTCGAGGGCACATATAGCACGACACTGCTCAAGCCAGCCTGGTCTTCATCCACGTCTCACCTGTGTGATGAATTTAAATCCCTGCGCCGTTGTGCTCCCTGTATACCGAGGGCATACCGGGTTTCGTCCGGCGAACAAGGGTCAAAGTCACCAACTTCCGTGTGGGCGTATGTGGGAGCATTGCATATCGGATGAGTGTAGTCCAGAGTGACCGCCTACGAACGACACCGGACATGGACTCAATCCCACGTCCGGAAGCGCAGGAAAAGGCACTACTTCAGAGCGCGCAACTGCCGTCGCGGAGCAGGGCCTCCACAGTAGCAACACCGGTAGTTGATAATTGCCCCTGTCTCTCCACTCCCGGAACGCTCCGCGTGAAACCATGGCTGGCTCCCTGATCCTTCCGCATCTGACAGCTAACGGCCATCAATCCTGATGCTCCCTAGAACCACGAGGTATCGCATGTGGACCTCTTTCCCGGCGTACTTGTAGCTGACATGGCAGACTAGAGTCGCGACCCCGCTAGGCCAGGGGATATCTGAGACATTGTCAGCTCGGGGACCTGCCGGATTTGAAGCCTTGGCTCAAGCAGTGGCTGCAATGTGGACCAAGCAACATGCCTGTTTTGGACTTGGAACCGGAGTGGGAGTTCGTCATAGTGAGGTCCAATGACAAGTCCGTAATGGTGTGTAGACGACGCTGGTAGTGACTGACTCGTCCAGCCGTGAACGGGAGTAAATCAGCGCTGGAACGCCATCGTGTTCGGGTGATGTGCAGGTATCAGCGTCGTGATTGTATACTTCAGTGGAATCCATGTTGCGATCATGCACGAGGTCGATCTCTGGCGGGACTTCTCATGGTCAACAAGTAAGGTCATCGTCGAGCGGGCCTGTATCGTTGCAATGCAAGGATTATGGGCCTGCTTGGTCCACGCAAGGCAGTAAGATTCTGAAGATGCGCTATTCTGATATACATCAAGCTGCGACCCTTGTCTATACGAATTAACGAACGAGGCCAAGCTTGGCAGCACCATGTTGTAGCCGGTGTTCGCCCAGCATTGCGCCGTGAGGTAGCGTTATTTCTAGATGCTGTTCGACCAGTAGTGTTCTGTAGCCATTCCAGGCCTGCATATACTGTAAGTGGCATCATGTCGCAAGCATCGGGGATGTATGCGACCCGAGCCCTTCCTTGTTCACCGCATGTAGACCATATCACGGGTTCTCGCAGTCAACCTGGTTGCTACGTGGCTTGCGTTATGTCGTACTTGCAAATACACACCCAATGTGTTGGCATCGCATTCTGTGCTGCGCTGGTGTAGCGACACCTACGAGCGACCACAGCAGCCCGGGAGATGCGTTACTTCATCGACGGCGTTGCGAATGCTGACAAGCATGGTATCCATGAGATGCTCTCGTTAGGGTGCCGGCGCCGATTACCATTGCTGGATTAGTCTCGTGCAGATTTGCCGACTCCTGGTAGGCACCTGCGCACGATTGTCGGCATCGATGTCCAAAAGTCGCAGGATCCTCGTCGCCAGGAAAGCCTCGCCACTCGATTCATGACCACTGCTCTGCTTGGGCATCAACGTTCAAGGCTGGACGCTGTGCATTCCATTTGCCGTCTTGCAAGCGCCGAATCAGACATGAAGCTAATGCCAGTCGTTCGCGTGGCAAGTGCATGCCACTTCCTAGTCATCCGCAACAAGGCAAACCCAAACGAGCGCCACTTGGGCTTTACGTGTATGGATCAAGTTGTTGCCAGCATATGTACGGCAGCTGGACCACAAATGTACTGCACCAACTTGAAGTTGTTCAGGAAGTCTAAAGAGACGGGCAACTCTACTTCATCGGCTTGAATAGATATGTCCGAGCACGACATCTTCCTAGGCTTTGGCTAGTGCCGGACGTGCTGCATCGGGCAATAGGTCTTGTATGCGCGCTCGCATTCCATCCGAGTCTGTAGCATCACCGCAATGCAGCTGTTGTGCAATGCACTTCGACGAACAGGCTTGAGTGCCAGTAGCAAGGAGAAGCACGGCTGATCAGCAACTGAGGATCTCGCACTCAAGTGAGGTCTACTCGAGTGGCGCTGTCCAATCTGTTCCACCCAGGGGAAAGGCTCTCCCATATGAACAGTACATGACCCTGCATGCACATGCTGCTGATCATCAAGAATTCCTAGCAGGAGTGATTTGAGTTGTCCCGGCATGCGCTCATATGGACGAGAAAGATGCGAGGAACGGCCGCACATGGATCTCATGCATTGCACTGCTTGTCTTTACGTGAAACGCGGGACCTGCAAGTTAACGAACCTGCATCCCGACCATGCACAATGGCCTATCGCAGACACTACAGCGGGAAGAATGTCGGTGCGAGGGTTCAGTGCTGACAGCTCAGGACGGGCATGTCAAACGTAAACTCAAAGTGAGCGGTTGTCAAAGTCAAACGGACGACACCTACACTCGACGCGGGCACAAATCTCGGCAGTTACATATTTGTTACTATCTTGTGTGCGACAATGCCCATCATGTACACAACGGTCTAGACAGAACGTTCATGCCACCAGGTTTGAGGCTTGCATGTGCAAAAAGGTCAGTGCTTCTCAAACTCCCTGTCATCATTGTAAATTAGTAGAAGGAGTAACCGGCCGAGCTTTAACCCACAATCCGTGCCTTGTCATCATTCGGAACGAATGGAGCGATGGAATTAGCCGGCTTGCGATCTGCGCTCGAGGTGCCCGCTAGGATCCCCTTCCATCCCCCATTAGTCACCACAGCGGCACAGCGAGCGGTATTTCGGTACCAAGACCGGACCCTTGCAGTCGCAATACTGGAGATGATTTTGGAGTAGTTCACGCAACGTCTTGGGCTTTCTTCTGCTAGCGGAGTCTTCCACGACAGGATCAGCGCCAGGTGCATGTAACAGGAAAGTGCTTTGATTGAATACCGCGCAGCATATCCTTGTCCGGTGAGGGAGCGCTGATGCGACCCTGTGTAATTCATCACGTTAACTAGTCGAAGCATAGGTTTGCTCTAGTGGCAGCTCCAGCTGTAGTCATTCGACATCTGGTGGCTTGATAACGCTCACTAATATGCTGTGCGCCGGATCGACTGCCCGCATGCCCATGATCGGCCCAAACATCGCGGTCAAGTAACTCAGATCGCCGCTTTCAAGTATATTCCGAGGCAGCGCTGTACGACTGCACTACGATACCCTGACGCCAGAACCACGAATTATCGGCCACGGCTGCAGGACCACCTGCCGGCACGAATCCCTACCCTCCACTTTGAACGTTGTAGCGCCACCCGTGGGCTGACGTCTCACATCCTCACACGCGGGACGTGCCATTCCCGATGCTCTAGGCATGCCTGTCGAAGATCGGATCATTCTCACTCTTTCGCATGAAAACAGGCCTAATCGCTTGGGCAGGAAGAAAGACAAGCCGCACGCCACCATTCCGCCAATTGTCCAAGGCTAGCATTGCCGGCCGTAGATTAAGATTAACGTCCAATATTCAGTATAGGATCACCTGAACACAGAACGGCCGACACGAACGCCGTCCACTGTGATTATATGCGCGTAGAGCCCGCGCTCGACGTCGCGCACCCCACACTCTGTTCGCACCCAGGTTCCGAAGCCACATAACTGGAGCTGGGTACTTCATCGTCTCGCCTGCCACTTATCCCCAAGCGACTTCGGTTCATCCATGATGGTCGGGCAATATGGGCCGCCAAACCCGCCTTATGGCATATACAACCCCTACGGCGTTGCTGGCATGATGTCTCCACCCGAGGGCTTTCAACCCGAGCACTTTCCACCCGAGGCCTTCCAACCGAGATTGCATCAGTTACAGACAGTATCTAGCGATAATGTGGTCAGCTATCAGTCAGAATACGACTCACAACCACTGCCTCCCGTGCCTCCTCGTCCTGCTCCGCGCCTCAACAGAAGACGACAAACTCAGAATGGAGAACATGTCAAGCATCGTAGGACCCGTAGTGGGTGCTTCACCTGTCGTCAGCGGAGAGTCAAGGTATGCGCTCCGTTCCTAGCCGCGGACAACAGGCCACTGATGCATAGCTAGTGCGATGAGACACGACCAATGTGTGACCGTACGTCAACTGCGAGGTAACGTCAAGGTCAATGGCAGTGTCACTGACTGCCAGTAGGATGTCGAAAGGGCAAGCGCGACTGCGTCTGGCCCGAGAGCTCTTCCTCGAAATCAGATCGCGGCAGCTCAAAATCCAAGCGATCGACTGAGGATGGCAGTGACACCAGTCAATCGGACTCCGAGAGTGAGCTTGCACCCATCGCAGACGATGACGAGCTTGATGCCGAAGAGGAGAGCGAAATACCGTCTGCCGTTTCGGAAGGCAAGTCTCGGTTCGCAGAGGATCAGGCGCCCACGACACTTGAACCTCCGTCTTCAGCGACGAAGCCCCCACGCCTCGCACAAGGACGATCCGGGGCTAAGCAGACGACTAGGGACGACATCACTCAACATCCCAAGTGGGCAGAACTACCCTCGTTCATCAAGTTCTACCTGAAGTACCATCGACAACATCTATCGTATCCGCATTACGCTTGGAAGTACGATGGTGGGAACTTCCTCAAAACCACCTTCCTTGAGATTGCTTTGAACTACGAACCCTTACTCTACGCTGTCGTTGCGTACGCAGCATACCATCACGCACTCAATCGACCAGAGGGTAAGGTCAAAGACTTCCTGGACACGTACAATCGCTCAGTATCTGCATTGCGTCGATCGCTGGAGAAAGGCGAGAAGCACAATATCTCGACGTTACTGACCATATTGCAACTTGCGACCATTGAGGTGTGCAACACGATCCACTCCTTCCGTGCCTAGCAGCTGAAGTGATACTACAGGAATTCCTCGGCGATTGGGTCAATCTACTAAGTCACCAGCGCGCAGCCTACCAAATCATCACAGATCTCTTCACACCACAAACGATCACACAGAGCGAGACGCATCGCAAGATCATCGGATGGTACATGCGGTTTGACCTCTTTGCCGCCAACTTGGGCGGCGGTGCAACGGCCATGGGAAGGGAGTGGTTCAAAGCTTGCGCAGACTTCTACAAACGGCAAGTTCGTGACCGACCAGGCGATAAAGGTGCCATCATAGAAGACTTCTTTGGCACAGCCCGACTGCTTGCAATCGATACTTCGCAGCTATTCACCGGAAAAGCAGCAGGCCACGCAGGCGACGTCGAATTCAAGCACGGGACCGAGGACATTGCCTCGCGAATGCAAGGTTTTCGCACAGCGATCGAGGGTGCCTTTACAGACTCGAGTTTCTATGTCAAATCCTTCCCGAACGCACCGCCATTTGATCCCAATGTCGACATCATAGATTATCACGACCCAGCCTTCTGCTATGCTGGAGATTTGCATGCCATGAACTCTGTGAAGATCGATCACTGGGCCATCCAAATGCTTTTCTACCGCCATCTAGCCCAGATCCCTGCCATGGCCCACTTGGTGCCTCCAACTGCAGAACTTCAAGAGCTGGCATACAAGAAGTGCAAGATGCTCGAAGCTGTTCGGTACTCAGATCACGCACCGCCTGGTGCAGTGATCGGCCTCCAGGCGAGCTTGGGTATGGCTGCACTGGCTCTGCATCAAGATAGCAAGCATGTTGACTGGTTCCGGAATCGATTCGCGCTCATTGAGCGATCAGGGTGAGCTTTGGAAATCATTCCCAACTTTTATGCAGCCTCTGGAGTTTCTGATGCATGTTTTGAATCATATACTGACCGTGACAACCCAGATACATCTACCCCAAAACCCTACGTGTGCGCATGAAAGAGTTCTGGGGCGTAGACGTCTCACACTGGTGGTTGGAAAATAATGAAGGCTTCCCTGACGTGCTCCGGCAATTGCGAGAATTCATCGACTTCCGTGCGGGCGAGGTATACAGTATCCAAGCGAAAGACACCGACGTCAGGGATATGGCAGGTATATTCTCCAAGATGAGCATGGACAACGAATCCGACAGACAGAGTGATGGGCATGAAGATGTGGACAGGATGTGGCTGGACCGTGGCGAAATGTATGAGAGTAGCCCTGACGAGCACCTCTTTGGGTGATTGCTGAGCATCTTGGCAGACGATGTCTCGAGCTCGCGGACGACGAAGCCGGCTGACCAGCGCCAATCGGCGAGCATTGACGCCTGTTCGCCTGAGGCAAAACAAAGGGCATGTGGCATACCGCGTTTTTGACGCCGACGAATATGACTCCATCGGCCTTCCCAGCTTGGCTATTCCTCAATTTCAATCATCCTGGCGATCTGGACGAGGGTAACGGCTCACAACCACAGTGGATCTTCCGCAGTACGGCGATCTCTGTCTCTCGACGTGCCCATGTTGAAACACTCGCATACCGGGACCTGCATACACGTGCACAAGCATTAGACATAACCAAATGACCCTTACGGTTCACCATACCGGCGGAGGCAACGAGAATCGGTTACGAGAGCGCTCGGGAATTTTGACATCGTCAGACTGAACAAGGTACAATATACTTTAGGCTGGTACCCAGTCCGGCCATGAAGAGGAACAGGATGGGACGGGCTAGAACTTGACCACTCGGAGTCTGTACAAGGCACCACAAGATACGGCAAGGGTCCAGCCGTGCAGCCACGCGGATCTAGCGGCCGGAATATCAAATCTCTTCTCAAATGTTTCGCACAAGTTCAGCAAGCACGGTCCTTTGTGCTAGCGCTCATTAGCAATGACCATACGGGCAGTAGCTTTGACGACGATTGATCATCTATCATTGTGCGCCAATACTGCATTACCGAAAGACGGCATTGCACCAACCAAGAACGACCCAGCGGACCAGCTTCAACGGGACTACCACCGGCCAAAGTACCGCTGCGAGTATCTGTCCCAGAGCTGTCGTCAGCTTCCATATTGCTGACACGACTATCAGTACAGCCATCACCTGTCCCACAAGAGCAAAAAGCATCCTCATAGCTGCGACTTTCTGCGCGGGACTCGCGTCCGGCGCGGTCAACACTGCAATCATCGCTGGTCTCGGCATCTGATACTGCGGCGCAAAGAGTCGCAGTAGTGAGATGGAGCTTGCTATGTATGGCCGTAGTTGCGCGTATACATCTGCAATACAGGTGATGAGGTCCCATGCATGTGGGTCGGCTGCCAGAAAGAGTGGTTGCGTGAGGTTTCGTGCTTGGCTCAGGTTTGAGCATTCGCCAGAATTGGCAGAGTCGCATCCTAGCGAGCATTTTCGTGTGGTACCGCCATGCCCACGATGTCTGGTCGCTGGATGGATGTGCATCGTGGGCAAGCTGGCGATTTTCGGCGGGACGAGGCGCACTTTTGGAAGCTGGCTGAGTTGCGTTATGCCTTCGCCAACAAAGTCTTCGATTGAAGTGCTTGAGTCGCCACTGAGCCGCCGTTCTCGAACCTGCGCACGAGCTCCCGCCACCAGCTTCCTCGAGACAGGCATCAGCGTCGCGTTGGGCGCTCGCGATAGTTGCGTAGGCTTTGTAACTCGGCTCGCACTCGCTCGTCTGGCTGGCGTCTTCGGTGAAGCGTAGGGCGCCATCAGCACTGCGGCGGACCTCTGCACATCATGGCCATCTGCTTCGTTCAATCTCGCTATCACTACCCCTGGCAAGCGTCTCGGGTCCCAGCCCTCACCGCTGACTTTACGAGTCTTACGTCGATAGTGCTCGTTCGCTTCGATCTCCTTCGCCGATCGGCCGGGATACATGTAGGGCTGCGGCTCACGAGCGGAAGGCATGTTGACCACGAATCGGTCTGCTATGATCTGTCCGGGTGCAGCATGCGTCAGATCTGCTGCGCCAGCTATCGCATCAGTCGTCCGTGGTGAGGCTGCAGCGTTCATCACGTCATTGAACCAGCCCTTGTCGTCTACTCGCCAGCGCTGGCCGGCGCTAATCTTCCTGCCAACGTTTGCACGACGAAGCGCAGGCCTAGCTTGTGCATCGAGTGTCGGCGAGTTGTCGCAGGAGCTTAACATCTTGAGCGCTTCTGCCGGCAAGCCAGGCGTGCGAGGTTGTGGTGTGCCTGCGACACTGGGACTGATAAGGCCAGTACGAGGGTTCGCCGCTCTCGCCGTGAGATAGTCGTCTGAATCTTTCATGCGCATACTTGTGCGTTTCGGAGTGAGCCTCTTCTTACGTGAAGAAGCTGGAGAGGTGCTGCTGAGTCTTAGGGTGTATTGCTTGAGTAAGGATTTGCGAGCTATGGATCTGAGTCGAGTCCGTATCCGGAATTCTTTCATGTCCATGGCTAGGTAAGCTGTTGATGCTGGAGGAATGTTCTCCGCTGGCCAGCCAACGATGCCGGTGACTCCCACGTGGCGACTTGTCGTGCGCATTGTACATGTATATCTGGGTTGGTGGGACTGCAGTGCACATCCAGACAGTACCTGCCATCAAAGTAGTGGCTGCACAAGTTGCGTCGATATTGCCTCATTCCACCCACGAGCCTGCCTGCACTTGCTCAATGATTCTGGGCGCAGCTACTCGTGTCAGTCCAACTGTCCCCCATCGTGTCCTATCACGCCTGTAATTGCACTTTGGATCGATATTGGCAGACTCTCGTCTGTCTTGTACTTGCAGTGTATGCTAGATATGTCGTGATATATGAGAAATTGCAATCATGGCGACCTGTCGCATTCTCAGAGAAGTGAAAAAGTCTTGTCTCGCAACGCAGTCTGCGAAGACTACCATGACCGATGTTCGCTGGTATCCGATCAAAGAGAGGTGACCAAGAAGCGAGTGGTATCTGTACCTTAGCATTGTATGTCATGTGGGAGGTGTCCTTCGCGTAAGCCCTGGCTGACTCGGAAACTAGTGCATAGGTCTCGTTCAATCTTGCATTGCTAGAGTAAAGAAACAGTGCAGTTGCGCGGCCGATCAAGCTGGCGAGATTGAAAGATCGAGGCTTTAAGAAAAGAGCGGTTCGGCCTACTCTGACTCGACATGCCTTTTGTCGCCGACACTTTGCTCTCATCAGGGTCGAATCCATCACATGTGCAGACCTTCACGTACTGCGTAATTATGCGACTGTATCTTGCTGATTGTGTCTCTCACTCATTATCCTTTCCAGAGGCAATTCGCGGTTCGCCAAAGTCCATGGACGATCGCACTGGACGTGGTGAATGTGATCTACCATCAATTTTGCGACCGAGTCGGAGTCGGAATCTCACCACTTCTACGTATCAACATGTGCTCTTCGTGTGACCTCCTGCATTTGACCAACCTAGCAGTGTCTGGTCATGCCATGGGAGAGGTGCCATGTGATCGCAATCGCGCTAACCTACCATTGCAGTGCACTGTCATGTGACTTGTACGCGCCGGAAGCATACCGGTATTCTGGTCTGTTTCATCGACATGCGCATGTCGCGTGCGCATGGTCATGCCACGTAATGGCGCAGACGAACTCTGGATCGATCGTAAGCTTTGTAATAGATCCTAGCTGGAATCACCGGCAGGACGCGGAAGAGCAGCGAGAGCTCCATGCGCCGGCCGCGGTGCTTGAGGTGTAGATGCCATGTCCAACTGCTTGCGTGGTCGGGACAGCTTGGTCACTGATCCAGTTCTGGGACCTTGTATTTTCGAATGGTGACTTCCAGCTAACAACCGTCGCAGCGGCGTCTCCTTAATTCGATGAAGCTTCAGAAGGCAGCTCGGCCCTGTTGAAATCATGTGCCTGTCACGCAGTCTCCGCCAGTGCCCGCGTGGCCGATGAACAGTTTATCCAATGCGAAGAGTTGCAAAGCTGATGACCCGCAGGAGGCTCCGACGCGGCACTCTCGGCAGGCCATAAGGCTGAGGTCGTAAATCGCGCAACCGGGCGTTACAGGTTGAGCCTGTGCGTCTAGCCCTCCGGTGGATTCAGCAAAGGAAACTCGGCACTTTGGAATAAGAGCGGAAATGTAGACCAGCACCCTAGAATATCGATGAAAATTCCGTGGCACGGTCGGCGAAAGGCAGTGTTGACTCCGACGCCTTTGGGCGAATGGAAAACTACGTGTACGTGCACCGGCGCCACGATCAAAACACGAGGACTGCAAGACCGACGCAGAGTGAATTCAAAGGTTCCGCGAGCAACATGCCAGATGCTGGTGAGTCGCGTGAAACGCGCAACCCAGCTGTCAAGAAATGCTCTCGGTCAGTACAACGTGATTAGGAAACATCTGAGCCTCGGAACTCAATAATCCATAGACATCTGTGCCAAATGGTCATACCAATGCACGGTCAAGTTTCACAGTCGCTCGCCAATCATGTCCGTACGCACTTTTGTTATTGCCCTGTGGCTGGTCGGACACCGGCTGTTGCCCTGGGCTTCCTTATGATGTGGATTCGTGAGAAGACAACAAATTTCGCTTCATGGATTGGCCTGCCAAATTGCTTGCTGGGAATAGGGTTTGCGCCTCGCTGTTCTCGCGCATGCGCTGCAATGTTATGACCTGTCCAGTAAGCAGTATTGGCTATGCTTGAACCATGCGACGAGTCCCAATGGCTCGCGGCATCGCCATCAGCAGTGCGATCTCATCGGTCGCCAAGAGCTGCAATAGCTGCTGCACCAGTCGATTGCAAAGGCGTTCCCGCAGCTACTGGTGCATGTGCGTCCAGTGCTGCGAATGCTCGAGGACAGCTTACTGCCACCAGTCAAGCTGCGACAGACGGGCTGGGTGTGCGATAAGGGTAATACTTTGATGCACAACCCCGCCGTTAGAGGCCGACGCGCCGGCATGCTGGTGGAACGCAAGCTCTTCCTCGCACGGCTTTGACGGCAAGATTACACGCCAAATCAGCGTGACGTTCGTGATACTTCGGCCCTTCTCCACCCATCCTCCCAACGTTGACTATTCCCCTTTCAGGCACAAAGCGTGGGTGAGCAGAACTTTGAACGTCGTGTGGTACAAGCAGCGTTATTGCCATGCCAATTTGCTAGACCCAAATATCGCTCACGGTGCGATGTTGACAGTCATGAACCGTGTGCCCAGCAAGCCTGTTGCAGCGAGTCGCAATAGAGCCGTTGATGATCCTGACCTTTGGGCCTGTTCGGCCGACAAAAGCACCAGTTGATGCACGCTAGCGGGCGTAGCCGTAGCTAAATCGCCCGGCCCACAGCGTCACTCATCTCCCGCTTCTTAAGGTAAAGCTCTTCTCTCCTCCTCCACACGCTGTAGCTCGCGATACCGCAACCATCTGCACCACGACAACATTGTAGCGGCCATTTATTTGGGCATCGCTATCAACGATGGCGGCTCCACGCGTCAGCTTCGGTGAGAAGGATATGGAGAACGGCAACAGTGATGCCGCCGCGAGGTTCGTCGCGATCTCAACCGCTCCGCGCTTTGTCGGTACAGCTCGCGAACGATAGCAACTGACATCTCAATGCAGGTCACGGAAGTGGTCTCAGGCGCCTGGCGATATCAACGACCTCGGTAAGACGCGCACAAAGATGGACGTCAGCGCCACAGACGCGACTGACACGGGACATAGACGAGTACACTGCGCTTCAGAAATATATCTCCACATACCGGGATCCCAAGGCTGTTGACGCAGAGAATGCCGATGCGACCGCTGTCGACGTCAAGCCCAAGAAGGCGTGGCAGGTGCGTATCTACATCCTGCGTAGTCACATTGCAACGCATGCTGACATGTAGTCTAGTTCTGGAAGTCGGAGAAGGCTGCTGTCGCTGATGATGGCACCGTGCCTGAAGAGTGGCTTGAGTCCGACATCAAGCAGGGTCTCAGCAACACTGATGTCGAGAGCCGCCGCAAGCGATTCGGCTTCAACGAGTTGACCTCCGAGAAGGAGAACCTATTCATCAAGTTCTTGATGTTCTTCACTGGTCCTGTCCTCTATGGTAAGTCACTACAGCTTCTCGAACTCACTGCACAGGTATTACCCACCAATTGCGCGTTCAATGGCTGCTGCAAGTCTTGTTTTGTGCTTTTTGCGAGCTCTCGGCTTCTGGAGCTACGGGCGCAATCATGCCTCCACCCTTGCCAAGCCACCGGCTTCACGCCGTGCATAGCTATGAAACACCAATACTGACCAGACGAACAGTCATGGAACTTGCTGTCCTCCTCGCCGCTGGTCTCCGGTCATGGATCGATTTTGGTGTCATCATCGGTATTCTCCTGCTCAACGCCGCAGTCGGCTGGTATCAAGAAAAGCAGGCCGCCGATGTCGTCGCGTCTCTCAAGGGTGATATTGCTATGCGCGCCACCGTTGTTCGTCAAGGCCAGGAGCAGGATATCTTGGCTCGTGAGATCGTCCCGGGTGACATTGTCATCATCGAGGAGTCTCAAAGCGTCCCGGCCGATTGCCGTCTCATCTGCGACTACGACGTTCCCGAAGATTTCGCTCGCTACAAGGAGCTCCGCGAGCAACACGCACTCAACCCCGAAGAGGATCCAACCGGGTCCGAAGACCAGGAAGATGAGGGCGAAGGCGTTGCGCATCAAGGTCACTCCATTGTCGCCACCGATCAGTCTGCCATCACTGGCGAGTCTCTCGCTGTTGACAAGTTCATGGGCGATGTCGTCTACTACACCACGGGCTGCAAGCGCGGAAAGGCTTACTCTGTCGCGCAGACCTCGGCTCGCTTCTCGTTCGTCGGTCGCACTGCTTCTCTTGTGCAAGGTGCCAAGGATCAGGGTCACTTCAAGGCGATCATGAACAGCATCGGTACAGCGCTTCTCGTTCTCGTCATGTTCTGGATTCTCCTCGCCTGGATCGGTGGCTTTTTCCGACACATCAAGCTGGCAACACCCGAGGACTCGTCAAACACTCTGCTCCACTACGTCTTGATCCTGTTCATCATCGGTGTACCTGTCGGTCTTCCCGTCGTCACGACTACCACGCTCGCCGTCGGCGCCGCATACCTCGCCAAGGAGCAAGCTATCGTGCAGAAGCTCACCGCTATTGAGTCGCTCGCTGGTGTCGATATCTTGTGCTCCGACAAGACTGGTACTCTCACTGCCAACCAGCTTTCCATCCGTGAGCCATACGTCGCTGAGGGAGAGGATGTCAACTGGATGATGGCCTGTGCCGCACTCGCTTCTTCTCATAACATCAAGTCGCTCGACCCGATTGACAAAGTCACCATCTTGACCCTCAAGCGCTACCCCAAGGCTCGTGACATCCTCAAGGACGACTGGAAGACTGAGAAATTCACGCCCTTCGACCCTGTCTCCAAGCGTATCACCACTATCTGCACTCTGCGTGGTGACCGGTTTACCTGCGCCAAGGGTGCGCCCAAGGCTGTCCTGAACCTGACCTCATGCTCTAAGGAAACTGCCGACCTATTCAGGGACAAGGCAACCGAGTTCGCCCGCCGTGGTTTCCGCTCGCTCGGTGTCGCATACCAGAAGAACAATGACCCGTGGGTTCTCCTCGGTATGCTTTCCATGTTTGACCCTCCCCGTGAGGATACCGCTCAGACGATCATCGAGGCTCAGCAGCTGGGTGTTCCGGTCAAGATGTTGACTGGTGATGCTATTGCCATCGCTAAGGAGACTTGCAAGATGTTAGCGCTCGGGACAAAGGTGTACAACTCGCAGAAGCTCATCCATGGCGGTCTCTCCGGCAGCACACAGCACGATCTCGTCGAGCGCGCTGATGGGTTTGCTGAGGTGTTCCCCGAGCACAAGTACCAGGTCGTGGAGATGTTGCAACAGCGTGGGCATTTAACTGCCATGACTGGTGACGGTACGAGTGTATCTATTCCACATCTGCAACGCAATACTGATAATTCACAGGTGTCAACGACGCTCCGTCTCTCAAGAAGGCTGACTGCGGTATCGCCGTCGAGGGTGCCTCCGAGGCTGCCCAAGCCGCCGCCGATATCGTCTTCCTCGCCCCTGGTCTGTCTACCATTGTCACTGCCATCAAGCAGGCTCGCCAGATCTTCCAGCGCATGAAGGCCTACATCCAGTACCGTATCGCCCTCTGCTTGCACTTGGAGATCTACCTCGTCACGTCAATGATCATCATCAACGAGACCATCCGCTCCGAGCTCATCGTCTTCATCGCCCTGTTCGCCGATCTTGCCACTGTCGCTGTCGCCTACGATAACGCACACGTTGACCAGCGCCCCGTTGAATGGCAGTTGCCAAAGATTTGGATCATCTCCATCGTCCTCGGTATACTGCTGGCCGTCGGCACCTGGGTCATCCGCGGCACAATGTACCTGCCCAATGGCGGTGTTGTCCAGAACTGGGGTAACGTTCAGGAGATTCTCTTCCTCGAAGTTGCGCTCACCGAGAATTGGCTGATCTTCGTCACCCGCGGTGGCGAGACCTTCCCCTCATGGCAACTCGTCGGCGCCATCTTCATGGTCGATGTCCTCGCCACCCTCTTCTGCATCTTCGGCTGGCTCGCTGGTAACGCCGAGACGCGCCCTCTGCCCAACCCAATGTCGCAATTCATGCAGACCACAAACGGCCACACCGACGTTGTCACCGTCGTCGTCATCTGGATGTACGCCATTGGTGTGACCATCGTCATCGCCATTGTCTACTTCGTCATGAATAAGATTCCCTACCTCGACAACCTCGGCCGCAAGAACCGCAACGTCCACGACACCCAGATGGAGAACATCATCGGTCATCTCAGCAAACTTACGATCAAGCAAGAGAAGGACGAGCTTGGTGGTGGCTTCCGATGGGTGTTGGGCCAGAAGTCTAGCGACGACGCTGATGAGGATTAGACGGAGGTTGCAATACAGACAAGCACAACGACAAATGTGGTCTCGTACACTAAGATACCAGTGTTTCATCTCTCCTTGCGTTATTACAGGTGTAGCGGGAAGAAGTCTTAGGTGGAGTGGAGGGGAGAGATTTTTGGCACTGTTGTGTTACTATTGTAGGCACAGGTGTACATAGTAGCTTGATGTATGATGGGTCTTGGTTTGCTCACTCAATGTCTTACAACGTAATGGTCACTGGGCGCTCTGCATAGCACACCGTCTGCTGGCCGATACTGTGAACATACACCGAACACATGCGTCTCGTCTGATGCTCTGGAACACACACTCATTATCGATGAAAGCACTTCCTCGCGTGAACATTCAGCAAACGCTCAATCGTAGTACTCAGCACGACATCTGCCCACAGACTGCCCAGCTTTACTCCAAGGACCTGCTTATCGCATTGAGACGAGCGGCGTCTCTGGGGTAGCTCTTGCTAGCGGCGTTGCGGGTGGAGGGTGTGGCGGCTGACACATACAGATGGGATGATTCTCGCTACGTCATACCACCAGAAGGTGGGATGTCTGGCGCCGCAAGGTGATGTTTAGGGCTAGGGTGCCAGGTGCGCCAGGATGCATGCAGGTGCCGGTATCGCATGTTACGATCCGCGTGAGAAGAATCGTGACCGCCTTTGAGCACCACGCAGCGAGAAGTGCCTAGTCGCAGAGCAACATCAACCCGTCTCGACCTCGCGCGAAGTGCGAGTGAGGCCAGAGCGTAGTGCTCGCCTTCGACATCCAAGCGCAACAGGGTCGATTGAATCTTCGAGACAGTCAAGATGGGAATCCCCTACTCCCGCCAGATCAACTTGGCGTTTTCGTCCGTCCAGCCACTCGTAGCAGCCGGCTTCGAGACTCTCCAGACGACCAAGAATATTTCACTCCTTCTGGCCTTCATCCAGGTCCTCACGGCTTTACTCTTGATGCTTATTCTGCTTGCTCTGATCGGTCTGCTGGTCACGATGAACCCCGAACTAGAGGCTGAAAGGAGGGCTCTGGTGACGCCCGCTTTGAAGTGGGGAACACGGCTCTTCATGCCCGGCGCAGAGGGCAGGAGGGGCGTGCTAGCAGGATTGATCGTGGCCTTGGGAGGCCTGGGTCTCGTGGGATGGATGGTATACGGCTACGTGACTGATGTGCAGGACGTTGTTGCTGAAGGCTACGTCGAGAAGGACGGCGCGGCGCAGACCGAGGAAGGAGGCGATGCGAAGGAAGCGGAAGAGGCGAAGTAGAGTAGGTCACTGTACCGACTTCCGAGGCGACAATACATTGTGTGAAAGCTGATATGTACAGTACTTTCCGTCTATCCCACTGCCACGCACTCGGGCACCGAACAGAGAGTACGAGACATTATACCCTACCAACCCGGCCAATCCCTCCAGTATATACAGAAGCCGACGCCGACGCAAATGCGAGCGAATAGGAAACGGGCTGTGAAGTGCCTAGCAACCACCCAAAAGTTACCACCTATGTCGCGCGTGAAGCTCTGGATAGTGATCTAGATTGCTGGACCACGGAGACTGTCATCGAAGACAGCGCGCTTGGCTGGCTTCGGCGCGGGCGTAGGGTCGACGCCGACTGGAGAGACGGTTCCGTTGGGCTTGAACACACCGTTGTTGACAAGCCACGCGGCCGCGTTGAACTCGGAGAAGAGAGTCTTAACGCGGAAGCCGTAGGAGTTGTCGGCGTCTGGGACGGTCTCGAGGATTGCGATGCCGACGACGGGCTGAGATGTAATGTTATTCTCTGTCACAGGAGACAACGGCGGTGATTCATTGACTCACAATGTCAGCGGTCTCGGTTTTCTGGCCGTTGGCGGAGCGAGTCGTTTGCCACCTGACGGTAGTCGAGTTGCAGCCATGGAAGACATTGAGGGTCTCGAAGGGGATCTGAGGCTGCGAGCCCTGAGCATCCATGAACGCCTGGCGACCATCGAAAAGGATCTCATTGACGATGAATGGGAGCTCGGCACCACGATTGCGAATGATCGCAACAGCAGACGTCCAGTCAACAAAGTCCTCGGTCAGGGTGTCGAGGGCGAGCTCATCAGAATACTGCTGAATGAGGTGGCGGAAGATGTCGGCAGCGGCGAGCGCGTCATCATCGGTCAAGCACACGTCCGCATTACCGTTCTGGCCATGCTTGCCCCAACCGCGTCCGCCACGGTTACCCCAGCCGCCGTAGCCACGAGGAGAGGGCGCAGCGAGAGCGGAGGCCATGAGGGTGCCAGCGGCGAAGATCGTAGAGGCACGCATGCTGTTCTTGACAGAGGAAACTGGAACAGCCTTGGATGTATCAAAGACTAGAGGATATCGAGATTGAAGGTGACTGGTGGACAATTGAATGAGGCCTTGAAAAGTAGCGTCTGTGTGTTAGATGATGAGAGAAGACCTGCAACTGAGAGACACCTGCCTTCATATACGAGGTCCTCCTGATTACTTCACCGCACGTGGCAGGAAGTGGAACTATTTGCTCAGGTCTATGGCATTGCGAATACCGGATCTGACAGCTACCAAGTCGGTCTTTGCATGGGGCCGCCTTGGAGCAGAGATGGTCCAAGTAGGCATAGTCGCCAAAGCCAGAGGCGAGTTTCTGTGACGGAGATTGGACAACTCACAATGCCATAATTCCAGATATAGAAACACCAAGCTTCCAAGCCGAGCGTAGGATCCTGATCCGGTGCAAGCAGAGAGCCTCAAGCTCAGAGTACACAGGAGGGGAGTGACAGCGGGGGTTCCAAGAGCGCGGCGCTCATCAGCTTACAGCGGAAAGCCAGCGGGAGGGGTCTTGGACGTCTTGGGGGGTGCACATTCTTGCTCTGCGAAGCGCTGCCAAGGGAGGAGGTGTAGCTGAAGTTAGAACATGACGCCAAGACCCCGTACTCCGCCCACCTCACTCCCTCCGACTGATTCTCCTCTTTACAGCCCTACAACGTGTCAGCGAAATCGCAGTGAAGTCTAGTCCAGTGCTTCATCTGACTGCTGTCACCGTCAGCACGAGTGAATTGCCGACAACAGGCAAAGTACATCTTTCGCGCCGAGACAAGCTCGACCATCCGCCAAGTACCTCGTCCCACAGGTAACTTTCTTGCTGCCACGTCACTTGGCGACCGAAACCGCAGCGGACATCTGCTGATGACACCATCAAGCCAACCGATCAGGTCCGAAATTCTGGCGCACCGCCATGCTCGCCCACGCGATCGGAGAATTATGGGTGGACTCCTTTCATTGCCACATGCATGACACGCTCTGGGGTATGAGCCTCCGAACCTTCATTGCTTATAACACCGCCAAGAGCAGAGCCGCACCACGTACCTGTGTACCACACCCAGTGATCGCCGATGTCTGGTAATGCGACGAACCTGCGTTTGGTCACATCAGACCATGTCCCACTTGCTCGCGTTGGCGTGAAATTCTCAAGAGATCCCAGGTGCCACCGCACGACTCGTACGAACTCGGGATAGACCACCAAGACCTCCTACCAAGGCAGCAATTTCGGGCTTCGAAGCAACCGCGAAGCTGGACATTCATAGTGGTAATAATGCCCGACCCACCCGAGGACCGAGAGCGCGTCTCACGACAGAAGTGCGATCTGAACTGGAACAGATTTACGAAGTTTATGCAACCGAGTTTGTACATGCTTCTCGCCGATGTGCAGTGCGATCGCAATGTAGCACTCCGTCTCGAGGATCCGACCATCGCCTCATCACTGCCGAGACCAGCGCGGAGTAGGACGAACTTCTGAGAGCAGTCCGTCGTCGGCAAGGACTAATTCAGCCTCGTCAGCGATGGCTTCCTTCCAGCTGCCGAAACCTTGCCGTTGAGGCCGCGTGAGACTAGGGATATGATCTATACAGGTCTGCCTTCAATACAAGAACGCCGGGGTATAGTATGCACTTCCTTCCACTCCACTCCCATATCTCTACACTTCTTCCTCGCCACCGTCAACAGCTTCGTACCCTCCCCTGTAGGATCCGCCTCCACCCCTCGGCACCTCGTACATCATCCTATAGTCCACCCGTTCTCCACCTAGCATCGACACGCCGCTCTCCCTCCCCCCGAACACCCCGCCATCGCCCCAGAAGTCCGTACAGTTGCGCACAACACCTCTAGTAAAGGGGTTGCTGCGTTTGACAGGCCGAGGTGATGAAGGGTCGCGAGTTTTGTTGTATCCTTGGAAGGCGATTGTAAAGAAGACATCGAGACCGAGAGTGCGGGACCAGGACGCGAAAAATCCATCTTTCTTCTTCTTCGCCTTGCCATGGGCATGCCCGGACGCGCCATTACCGGAGAGGTCAGGTCCTCCGCCCGAAGCTGTCAGACCTGCAATCTCGGGGTCCAGAGTACCTGAGGTGAGCGCTGATGTGACAGAATTTGGAGCTAGATGATTCGTGCGCATAGACTCGTAGGTCGTGACCCCACGGGCGATCTGAGTGAAGTGCACGAACACCAGCATGAATGTCCAGCTCAGCTGAAGGGCTGCCCAGGCATTGGTGACGAGGGTGAGAGGGTCTTTCGACCACTGAGCGCAGAGCTCGGGAGAGAGGATCTCGCAATGAAGTGATGAGGAGGGTGGTGATGGGAGGGCCTCGATGTCTGTGTCATGGTCAGGAGGATACAAGGAGGGGAGAGTGACAAGATGATTCATACAAGCAAGAGTAAGTCGAATTAGCAGGCCGATACCGAGGATCAGAAAGAGGATGTACAGAACGAAGTGCTTGTGGTTGTTTACTGCTACGCAGTTATCGACCCATGGGCAGTGGCTGGAGGTCACTGTCAGTACTCTGATATCGACACCACATATAGCATTGTGGGCTTACTGGTCCTCCTTCGCGACGCATCGCCCGCAGCGACGGCAATGCTTACTCCGCAGTGGTTTTCGTATCATACATAGTGTACAGAAATGCTGTTCGTTGAATGCGCTATGATCAAGCAGCTCGTCAATCGTTTTCTTCGTTTGGCCGCGACTACTGCTCTTGGGTATGTAGCCGGGATCGCTAGTCATCGTGAGGTAGTAGAAGTGTGCGCAGAAGCCGTAGCATGTGGCGAATGCGATATTGAGGAAGAAATTGGAGGTGCAGGTATCTGATGGCTGTTAGCGAGAGTGCATTGCTTGGAGAGAAGACAGATCGCACTAGGTAGTATGGCAAAGACGTAACGGACGCCAACCCAGAAGAATGTGGCTGCAAAAATGCCGGCCAGGAAAGGTGTCTTGTGCATACTGTTCATCTCGCTCGGCGCCCATCGGAACAGCTTCTGTACAGTGTACTGCAAGGCATAGCCGACGATGAGGACTCCGGGAATCGAAAGATAGACCAGCATGTAGGCGAGCATGTGAAGCTGCAAGCCGCCGAGAACGAACGGCCAAAGGAAGAAGAACCGCTGGAAGAAGAGTCGCCTGTCCTTGACGAATGGTATTGGGAACGAGATCGGATTGCCGTGCTCGTCGAAGCCAGAGTCCAGCAACGCCTTACGCCACTGAACGTCCGACTTCATCTTCGCGGCGGTCATCGCCGGTGTGTCGCCTTCGGTCGCGCCGTCTTGGGCCTTGCTCACTGCAAAGCGATCGCTGCCATACTGTACAAGCTCCTGAATGCAGGCGTAGTTGCCTTTGACGAGCGCCCAATGCAGTGCAGTAAATCCCATGTCGTCCACGGCGTACATGTTTGCTCCCCATCGCAGCAGCAAATCGATGCACGACGGATAGCCTTTGTACGCGGCCCACATGAGACTCGTGTGACCTTGTGTGTCGGGAACATCGACGGGCAGATCTGGCTGATGGAGTAGAAGTGTAAGTTGGAGAATGTTGCCGTCCAGTGTGGCAGAGTGCAAAAGATTGTAGCCTTGATCATCGCGAGCCAACGGATCCGCTCCGTTCGCCAGAAGAAGTTGAAGCACCTGCAGGTGACATCGCTTACTCGCCCAGAGGACTGGGGTCGCTTCAGCATCGCCGCCTTTCGCGTTCACCTCGGCGCCAGACTGGAGAAGGAAGTGACACAGCGCATGATGTCCGTTGATGGCAGCCCACTGAGATGATCATCAGCAGGTGTACTCATTGCTATAATACTGCTACGTCTACATACATGCAGCGCCGTGATGCCCTGATCGTCCCTTGACTTTGCATTGTATGTGCCGCTATCGAATAGCTTTTGTATTGCCCGTAATTCGCCCAGTCGCGCCAGTTGCATCAGATCCTGCTCTATGGGCAGTTTCGGTGGAGTCGAGTCCAAGTCGCTGAGCTCGACCTTATCGAGGCCATCTTTGGAGGAGTCGCTCAGCCGGTCTCGTCTGCTGGAGTCGTCAGAGGATAACAATGTGTCGTGAGAAGACATGATGGCTCTTCCGATGTCGCCGCACGCAGCGGTGTTGACTATGGTATCGTCATGAGTGATGTGATTGCTTTGGAACACACTGACGCGTCCTCGCATCGACCCAGGCGGCGGTGCTGAAGTCACGGATCACCACCTTACCTAAGCAGGTTTCGAGGACCGGAAGTCACGCTTCGAGTGCTCGGTGAGCGATTCGCGGCTCTTCAATCTTTCCCTGCCTTCTATGTGTACGTTTCTACGGCGGCATTTGCGCAGATATCGATATAGGCGTCCGCACCAGACGATCTTCGTTATCATTGGGCCCATTCACCGCGACGCTAATCATGCACACTGTGCAGACGCCGTTTTGCGCCATGTGCGTCGCGGACGACTCGGGGGCTGATGAGGCGCACCAGCTTCATCTGGAACACGGCAGGCGTGTACAGGTAACAAATCTCTCATCGTCCTCTCCTTCTTACATAACCAACACACAAAGTCGCTCAGGATGTCTTACGGGTACATGTTGCCGCTGATCACGGACCAAAAGTCGGCCTTGGGTCGCTAAAGGGAGCTGCATAGTGCAGGGACTTCGTTCGGGCGACACCGTGAGGCAGAATGTCTGGCCACCCTCGAATTCCACTATGGACCCTGCTGAGCATCTTTGCCGAAGGAGCAGCAGCATCTCTACCCTTGGGCGATATCCTACCAGCATCACTGCGCAAGACCAGCCAGGAACTGTCCTTCGACCCCTTGGCCCTTCTGGCAGTCCTGCACAACCCTCGCGCCGCAGCGAGTGCAGTCAGGCTGTACAATCAGCCAAATCCAGGCATTTTCCGATGGCCTCATACAATGATGGTCGGTGGAGTGCTAGCACCGTTCAAGATGCTTGTCAATCACGTAGTATCTCAGCAGAAGTCGATACATCCAGCGACCGAGATGTGCAAAGCCGACATTGGTGTGCTTGATGTGAAGACAGACATCAGCTTCAGTGAGCTGCCGGTCTCCGGTGGCAACTTCTGGCTCGCGGATGTAGTTGGCTATCAGCCCTCACGCTACCCCCAGAACGACCTTGTTATTGTGCATCTGGAAGATATCCAGGGCGTCGCACGCCCGGCCAGGGTCTCTTCTAGAACCAAGAAGTCGACCACTGAGAGTACCTCTGTCCGCTTCGAGATCATATGTCTGAGCCTGATCTCCCTCCTTGCCGGGCTGCTCCTTCTCACCGGCACCATCCTCAGCACCCTCCAAGGCGACATATGGTCATCGGTCCTCTTCCTCTCCTACACATCTCATTGGACCGCTTCTGTGAGCGTAAGCTTCGTTCCTATGGTGCGCACGAAGGACAAGCTGGACCGCCGCATCAAGGAGGACCCAACACGTCGTCACGCGATCTACCAACGACCTGAAGGTGGTAAGATCATCTTCGTCGCTCGGCAAGACACGCTGGAGACGTGGGCGCGGATGACCTACACGTTCACCCGCAGTTCTAAAAACAATATCCTACACTGGCTGTGGATACTCTCCGGCTCCGTCGCGTGCGCAGCGTCAGTCATCTGTATGGTCAACATGGCGGCGTGGTGGCAGCTAGCATGGCTAGGCACACTAGCGGTGGCATCGTTGAGCGAGCTGATCATTACGATACTGGTACGGCGGATACAGAACATCGCGGTGAACTACGGCGAAGTGTGCAACAATATCAAAGAGAACGAAACGTGGAGTAATGCCATCATCCGCTCGTCTCTGAGTGTTACCGAACAGTTCTCACTCGCGAAGCTAGACTGGATTAAGTTTGGCAGGTTGCCGGATATGACAGTCTTTCGCAATCTCTGTGCTCTGCTGCCGGAACTACGGGCTGGTACAGCGATGGACCTCCATAGTATTGTGATGAGGTTGATGAAGGACGAAGATGAGAGTCGACGGGCATTGGCTGAGCGTCTAAGCCTGGAGATTGATGCTGCGCTATTGCAAGTCAAGAGGGAAGGGTACGTGGGAGAGCATTTACCGGATCCTGGTTGGACTAGTGTGCAGAACTCTGCTGCTGAGCCTCTCGCTTGAGGCCTCCCTACCTACGTTACTGGGCCCAGGACTTCCATCCGTGCTGCATCTTGAGTCTCTGCCAAGCGCAGTCAGAGCGCATGGAGCCCGACTGCGCGCCAAGAGAGCAAGAGTACATGTCCCATCGACGTCCATCACCTTCCATGACCCAACTCAGACGACCATGATTGGTCTCCATGTGGACCACTCCCTACCTACCGCGGTAGTGCTGTGGCAGTCCGGCGGCGTTTAGCCTCACAGAAGGATGTCTCCTCAGTCGAGGTCCCCGTTGGCTCCATGCTTCGCATGCCTACCCTTGCTGTGCTTCCCTTTCTCTTTGCCCGGCCTCTCGCGCATGAAGGAGCAGCGTGGCACCCTGATTGGCTGAATGCAGTTGCTGCACTTGAATTCCTGGAAATTGGGATCGGAGTAGAATTTCTCCCGCCCGTCCTCCGTGTACACCATGCACTATGGACTATTCGTCTTCTTCTGACAGTGATTGCACAGTGTGGGCGATGGCATCCCCCACACGGTCTGAGTAATGTGGTGATGATGAATGATGGTGAGCTTCATGAGAAGCGATTGGGCATTCCACACCTCCTCCTTCCTGTTCGCCGGTCTCCAAGATACAGCCTGCCTTTCCCGTCGTGATAGAGCTCTGGCTTGTCTCCGGCGTGGCTGCATTCCGCTCCGGTACAGACGCGCTCCTTGTGGCTGGATATAGCCGATGGGGTCTGGTGGGCTTCACCGGTGACCTCGCTATCGACCGCAGAAACTTCTTCTTCGTCCTCGGCCACGAAGAGGCTATGGCCTCCAGCTTCTTCGCTCGACTGATCCTACCGCGCTCAGGTCAGTAATGGCGCCAGGCCGCTTTCCCCTCAGATGTAAGCGTACCTCTCCATTGGCTCTAACGTCTTCCTCGCTCTCACCAGAACGTTCAACCTCGTTCATGGCTCGCTGCTCGCTTCCGTTCGAGCCGCGCAACAAAGTTTCGACTTTTGCAGCGCGGGCGTTGTGCTTCTTCAAGGACGCCTCCAAGTCCTTGCGCACCTCGTTCGTGAGGTCGGACATGTCGTGATGATTGGTAGTCGTCTTGATGGGTTGCGGAGTCGTGGGCGACGTCCTGACGGGTCGTTGACTTACTGTTGAGTGTAAAGAGAAGCGTTAGGAAGTTATTAGCACTTGAATGCCAGAAGCAGAAAGAATGATCGACATCACATGTTAGGTTTTATTACGCCGCCCCATCACTCATTCGCGAGTGAGGCCCGAAGTGATGATGAGCACGGCGCTCAAGCGAACTGTGGCCTACGCAACGCATTGGCAGGTGAGGTCGGGATACATCATGAGGGCAGCTAGATAAGTGGCTGGAAAGGCCAGAAACAAAGACTCATCTAGTGAGCGGCACCACGGAGACGCTGTGGTGTGCTTGCGAGTTGTGGTCGATACAGAGTGCTGAAGCTCTTCAGGGTTCCATCGAATGTGGCCCTCCTAGTCTCGCCCAAAGCTCCGAGACTTCCTCACCACATCACTTCTCGTCCACCCGCTGTCTCTTCGGCATAGGCTCTTCGTCGTCGTCGTCCTCCGCGTCTGGCAACCCACATCTCCCACCAGGTTTCAACTCAGACACGATAGAGCACTTCGCTCGCTTCTCCACGCAATTGCTGCACTTGTAGCCTTTAGTTCTTGCGCAGTATCGCCCTCTGGCAGTGGCAATATAGACTCTGCAGGTGCGGCCGATTCCATACTCGACGCAACGCTCGCAGGGCTCAGCTGCCGCCATACCCGCGGCCGTCTCGTTGATGCGCCCAACAATGCTTGCTTCGGCCTCGCGTTTCAGGCTCAGAGAATTCCAAGACTGTGCGGATATGCTGGCGGGCTTGTCCACGCGGCCAAGGTCTTTATTGCGTCGGTCTGCGGATCCGGACCCTAGGTCATCGAGAGTGACCAGCGTAGAGCTTGACGTCAGGTTTAGCACGGTGGTAGCTTCATGCGAGGTTTTGAAGGTGGCTGCGTGGGAGTAGCGAGTGAGGCGACTGATTGTTTGGCCAGCTTCTAGTAATGACTTTTAGCAATTGTGACGTACAGCCCTTGCGTGAGATACCCACAGTGTCCTCGCTGCGGATGAATGCCAGCCCATCGTCGATACTCTGAGCTTCTTCATCATGGCGCTTTGTCTCGCGTCTATAAGATTCTTTCAATGTCTGACGCGCGGCTGTGTTGCGATCTTTCCGCTCCTGCAGCTGACGCTCCTGGTCGATCAGAGCGCCGAGCTGCTGATGCACTCCTTGCAGGTGTGAGGCCAATTGGATGGAGTGTAATGGACACCGATGTGTGTTCGTGCGATGCGGTTGGCAAGATGCGAATCACACAAGTCGTACAGCACTTTAAAACGGCAGGAACGACCAAGCTTACTCATATCTCGTTAGGGCGAGGCTACTCATTTACCTCACCAGAAGCCTCGGAAGAGGGTATCGTACGTTTTCGCTTGTGCGCATTCTGACTCGTCCCAGCCAGTGGTCCAGCGTCTCTCGTCGGTGCTACTGATCCAGTCATCCGCGACTGCGACTGTGAGTGCGTGGCCTCAGCGACTCCGTCGTCTTGCAGCGAGCAACGAATCTGCTCCATGCGACACCTACCACATGCCAGCGCAGTTTCGTCCGTGGCGAAGCGCTCCCGACGTATATTATCTCTGAACACCATGCATGCATGATCATGAGTTTTGCACCCCTCGCACGCCTTTGTCGCTACCTGCCCGTCCGACGTCTCCAGTACGCTGCGAGCACGATCGACAAACCGCTTGCGCTTCTTCGACAGGTTGTCCCATTGCTTTGGACTGATCGTCCATTATCGCCCGATTCGGATTGAGCGATAGAGTGTACGCAGTGGTTCGGAATGAGGCATTGCGCCTGCGCTATGGTCGTGGCTCTCATCGCTGTGAGCGACAGTCCTGCTATCGTCGGAAGTATCTTTATTTACTTCGTCGGCTACCGTGTCGCAGATGTCATCGATTTCGCCGTCCTAGGTTCTGTTAGTATGCCTCCACGTGTACGCGACGGATACGCGCGACTGGAGCACATGCCTCTAGATTCTTGTCTGCAGCTGGCATCGCCTCAATCATGGACAGGAATCTTTCTTGCATCTTCATGGCGGCATGGGTCAGATCGTGATCGTCGCCATACTGATTGCGAGCGTTCGCCGCTATGAGCTTGAAGTCGTTCACAAGACTGGAGACCGAGGAGTACTTATCGTTGCAGAGATTGTGCTCAAGCATCACCAAATGCATCGGTTCGTTCGCGATTCGTCCATGGGTAGACATGCCGGCTTCGGGCCACACGAAGTGCTCTGAGATCCTGTAACGTCGCAGGGCAGTGAGCTGACGCTGTAGGTACGACTTCTGGTTGATGGGCATCGTTCCTACGGGCTCCAAGACTGCCATGTCCGGAACAGGGTCGTCTAATTCAGGGAGGGCAAGGGCCTGCATCAATGCTGACTTACGACAGTACGTCAGTCAAGTCGAGCAGCAGTGCATTGTTGAGACTCACGGTCTGTAGCCATTCGATCTGCGCCTCTATGTGCCGAGATTGCTATTCTTGCCATCTCGACGGGCTTTGGCAGCATCCATGGCTGCGTCGATCTCGGCCGCTTTCGTGTGAACTTATTCTTGATGCAGTGCAAGCGCGGCGTAGAGCTCGTTTCGCTGTAGGAAAAGCCGAGCCTCTGCGGCCTGAGCTGCCTCGATGGTAGCTTCTAGGTTACTATGCAAGGTAGCAAGCTTCGCCTCTTCTTGTATCCGGCGCTTGACTTCTTCAAGCATACATTGGACTCTCTCAAGACGTCGACATGGTGGTGTCACGTCGGCCGTGTGTCCACTTTCGTGAAAGTCTGAGTCTGTGATCTGCTCCCGCGGTCGCGCCGGGAACTGCTGGTGTGACATTTGTAGCCTCGAGAGACAGCTGAGTCCGAATGCAGCGCTGTAAGACCCTCCAAGGAAAATTTTAAGGACCTCGCCGGAGCTCGCGAGTTTGGTATCCTTGCCGCGGTCGGGTTGGAAGGGGCTTTAGTCAATCCAACATATATGCCCAAGGTGGAGAACACTGACAGTCAATGGCCAGGCCACAAGTAGTCTGGAAGATGTGTACCGGGACTGACCTACCCAACGGCCGCGCAGTGCGTTTGTGCCATATCTCGGGTCATTGCAGGCACTCCAAACGCGTGCGCTCTGCCGATGCAGACCGGAACACAGAGCGCATGAACAGATGGAACCGACGCGAGCAGAAAAGATTAAGGCACAAATCTCACCCATTGCAGGACGAGCTCTGTCGCCGCAGTCACGATTCCTACGCTCAATTTGAGCGTCTTCGCAGCCAAACGACGAAGTCCTAGTGATGTAAGCAGCCGCGGCCTTTCCCAGGTGTGCAAGTCTCCGCCACTGGCGCGTCTGGTCCAAGGCGTTTGGAGAGTCCTATCCGAACTTGCACCAATTCCAGGGCGGAGCCTAACGACCAGCATCCATGCTACTTGTCACTTTCGTGCCCCGAGATAAGATAGGTCCGCATACAGTTCACACTCTTATGGAGAATCGCTGCATCTAGGACGCAAGACCCGATCGCGTGAATTGCCCCAAGGCTTAGTGTGTAGGTCCTGGAGGTGCTAGCAAGTCTGTATCCGGAAGACCTAGTGCGAAGGCAGAAGGTTGAGATGGGACGATGGTCTTGCAAAGGGGAAAGAAGACAGCCAAGACATGCGCCACAATCTGTACCTCCATATAGTGGACAGTGTATTTTTTTGCAGAGAACATGTCTTTCGACCTCATTCATGATCCAACACATCCCGTCGTGATTATGGTTCAGCTGCGTGGCTACTTGGTAGCGGAATCTTCCATGGGTGCCGGACGTCCACCAAAGGCTGACCATTCGAGCAACACTGGATTCTTTGCTTCGCAGCCTCCATAACCCAAAAGCTAAGTACTTATGATCTCGTTTGCAGACACACGGGCATGAGAGCCGCGCAGATTACTCTTTTCTCTATACACAATTTCGTTCACACTTTCGTTGTGCGACGTACAAGTGATGCCAACAAGTCAGCTCGCCTATCGCCCCAGCATTTCGTAGTGATCATCCATACCCGGTCCTGGCACATGCTAACTCGCTAGCTAGTCACAATGCCAAACCGGAAGCAAACACTGGTTAGCTTGATATGGCTGGCAGGCTTGCTTCTGCTTCCATATCCACTGCCGAGCGGGTTCCTGACCCAGGCAGAGAAAACGGCCA
Source organism: Cryoendolithus antarcticus (assembly GCA_002077065.1). NCBI lineage: Eukaryota > Fungi > Ascomycota > Dothideomycetes > Cladosporiales > Cladosporiaceae > Cryoendolithus > Cryoendolithus antarcticus. Next base: position 400,222 of record NAJO01000019.1, read on the forward strand.
TTACGGAGTCCACAACTACGGATGTCGTTCAGACCTCGAACAATATTACAGCATCAAAGCCAACATGTCCCGAATGGCAAACCCATTTATGGAAACAACATTTCAACTGCGCTGGCTATGCCCTGACGATATCACAGAGCACGATCATTGTGGAAGACATCACGAAAGTGCCGGCTTGGACATCGGGACCTCTTCTTATCGGGTCCTGCGATACAGATCCGACGCGGAGTTCTAACCCGCTACTTCTCGACAATTGTACCACAGCCCCGGCACACTGTCTGAAGATCTCATGCACTCGCTTGGAGTGGAGCTCAATCGCCATGCGCTTCGCCGTGAGCCTCGCGGGCACAGATCTGCAGCCAGTGCAAGTCCGCCAACCCCGTTATCGTGTTCTTCAATGATTACTCCAACTACTTCTGCAAGACGGCGCCAGCCATCTAAGACTCGTTGTCAAAGCCGGGCGGTAGGATGGCATAGTTCCTGCGCGGTACCTTGCGCGATCCCACCACGCCGCTCGAAGCCAATTGCCCGCCCTCGCCGTCGGCTTCGGTCACTGGCACTGACCCAGAAGTCATGCCGTCCAGTTCAGCGTCCGCCGGGCGTTTCTTGTTCGCCTTCTGGTCTTGACGGTCCGGGTCCAGATTGCCCCGACGCCGCTTGGACCCCGACAAGTCGTCTGGCGGCGGAGGGCGTCGTTGGCTTCGAAGCCGAAGGCTCCAACGCTTTCTGTGCCCGAATTCAGACCGATCACACCTTCTGTCCTGGACGCAACGGTCGGCAGACTGTGGACTGCTGTCGCATGCTCATAATCGACGTTTGGATTACCCGCGAGAACATTGGACTACTGGTCGTTAGCGATGCGTCAAAAGCTATGCGGACCAGATAACATACCTCATGAACGGACTCCGCAGGTGGCAACTCTCTGAGATACTCCGTGAATTGCTCATTCGTCTTGTCGGCCGCCTGTGTGATTGCGTTCTTGGCTCCGTAGTACAGCACGCTGTTCGAGTAGATCAAGTTGTAGTCCTCCATGAATTCTACAACTGTGGCGTACCTGTCATGGAGCAACTTAGCTGCCAGGGTCGTGAGATCCATAGGCTGCTCAACGACATCTTCGTAGTCGGGCGCATCGTAGCTTAGCGTCACAGGATAGCGGAAAGCCTTATAAGCGTCATTGCGCTTAAGCGCAGCAAGCGCTTCGAGCAGGAAGTGTTTCTGGTGCGCAGGCATCCTCGGCTTCGGGCCAGCAGGCGTGATTGCGGTGGCAATGTTATCGCCGGATTCACTGCCCTCATCGATCGACGCGGAGTAACCAGTCTGTCATATCACGGTCAGCGCATGCGCTTCACATCAAACCCCCCATCTTAACTCTCCGCCTGCAACTCCTCAATCCTCCTTGCAACCCTCTTGAGATCCTCCTCCGCCTCATCGCGACACGCCTGGATCGCATCCAGTTTCGCGTCCAGATGTGTGCGCTTGGCCAGATGCGCCGCCTGAATGGCCGCGAAGTCCGCCTCAACCTCGTCGCACAATGCCGCGACGTCCATCTTATCTATCCTGCATCTGTCCAGTGCTGTCCAAAAGCCTTCGCGTGCAGCGATGAGGTCCGCCTCTTGACCCAGTTTGCGCTGAATATCGGCAGCGTGTTCCTCGTGCTTGCGTTGGATGGCTGCGGCCATGTTGCTGTAGCGAGGGAGCCATCCGTCCCCTGTCTTGTGTCGGAGGATGAGTGTTGTGTCATTGCAGCTTCGAGATCCGGTGTCGTCACGCTGTCTTTGGTGAGTCTCCACAGTCGCGCTTCTTAGTCACCGACCCGGTTGCAACAGCAGGAGCGACCGAGACCTCCTTGTGGTATCTGTTCGGGCTAAGTGGTGGTCAGTTAACTAACGGTGCACCTTATACACCCTCATGTAGTTTGCGTTATGTGTGTGAGACTGTACTCGTGAGTTCACGGACTGTGGAGCTTGACACTGATGTGAGCATCGTCTAGTCATCTTCATCATTGTGAGAGTCTACTTCCCTCGGCATCACTCCAGGGACCCTCAATTCAGCTCCGAGCGCAGCTCAAAGCCCTGGCCTGTAGCCTTGGTGCATCTCGGCCCTCGCCATTTACCTTGCTTTCCACCTACCGCCCCCCCTCAAACCCATTTCCCCGCACAATACTCCCTCCCGCGTCCCCGAGCCCTTCAACAGGCCGATTGTAACTCCACCCCGCAAACTGCTGCTGCATAGTCTGGCTCAGCACCGGCCCGTCCACATACGAATCGGTAGGCGCCTCGCTCGTGAACTCCTTGTCGAAGTTCGCCGTGTCGCGTTCGTCCAGCACGGAGGGCTTGAAGGAGGGCTCGTATTTGCGGTCGAGCAGTTTGCGCCAGTCGATGGAGTGGAAGAAGGGGTGGGCCTGCGATATTGTGTTAGTACCCAGTCTGGGAACGGGGTGTGGTGGAGAGGGGAGAGGTGGTGAAGTTAGTAGCATTTGTGAAAGCTCGACGTACCTTGATCTCCGCAGCGCCATTCGACCCCAACCTCCTCGTTGCATCCCGATCCAGCAACCTCGTCAACAAATCCCTCGCAGCAGGCGGCACGATCTCCGGCCCGGGGAAATGCAGCGGCTCCGCCAAAATCTTCCGATACATCTCGTTAGTATTCTCATCATAGAACGGCGGTAGCCCCGTCAACATCTCATACAACAGTACGCCAAGTGTCCACCAGTCCACAGCCTTCGTGTACCCCTGCCCGTGCAACAGCTCCGGCGCAAGGTACTCTGGCGTGCCGCAGAAAGTGTTCGTCTTATCCTCGTCCTTCATGTCAAGTTTGCAGAGTCCGAAGTCGCAGAGTGCGATGTGGCCCACGTAGTCGACGAGGATGTTCTCAGGTTTAAGGTCGCGGTAGATGACGCCAAAGCCGTGGAGACATTCAAGCGCGCAGAGGAGTTCGGCGGCGTAGAAGCGCGAGCGATTGATGTCGAAGCGCTGCTCTTTTTGAAGGTGATGGAAAAGTTCGCCACCGTTCACGAAAGCCAGGACGAGGTACAGCTTCTCTGGCGATTGGAAGGAGAACTTCAGCGGCACGATGAAGGGGTTGTTGATCTGCGCTAGGACCGATCGCTCGGCGAGGGTGTGTGCGACTTCGGACCGGGAGATGATGTGCTGCTTGCGGATCGTTTTGAGGGCGTAGATACGTTGCGTGTCTTTCTTCATGACCTGCATGACTTTGCCGAAGGAGCCCTTGCCGACGACTTTCAAAAGCTCGAAGTTCTCGATTTTGAGGCTGGACTGTCGGTTCTCCACGTACTTTACGCCCATGCGGATGTTGCCTGTGCCGTACTGAATGTCGTGCCAGTGAATGCCGGAGACGGATCCATTGCTTGCAGGTGCAGCCATTCCATTCTTGACGTCCTTCTTGCTCTTGCCATCGGAGGATTGGGGTGGTTGTGGGGCGCCAGATTGGGCGTCCTCGCTGAAGGAGGGCGTCACTCTGCAGGTACCAATAAAGATGTCATGTTGTCTGCCGGCGTTGGGCGGTGCCGAGGGGTTGCGCATATATATCGAGAGGTTGAGCTCAGTGGTTCGGCTGACATCGAACTTATACTGTGTGCTCTCGCCGCCCCACACCGGGTTCTCTGGTGTCCCTCCTACCGCGTTGACGAACACTTGCTGCTTATCGAAGTCGAGGAGTGCATATGGCAGATACTTGCTGTGGTAGCGTCCATGTGTCGAGGGCACGGCATTGATACCACCCGCAGCCGATTGTGGCCGATAGCTACTCTGAGGCATGTTGCTAGACCCTGGTCGTGCGCTGTTGCCCATGTACGATCCTCCCGCAAAGCTCGCAGACATGCTCGACGAGTGACCCGGCTTCTGGAATGCTTGGTCCGCGCCTGGCGGCAGACTGAATCCTCGGCCTTCATGGAGTGTCAAGATCAAGATACCCGGTCGCACCGGTGCTGCGGGAGGCGAAACCAGCGCCTCTGATGCAGCGATGCCCTGGGGGTCTGCCACGCTGCCATTGTACGGTGCGGGTGCTGTTTGTGAGGTTGGCGTTGAAGTGCCTGGTGTGGTAGTCGCCGATGGTGCCTTTGCTGAGGCATCGGGACTAAGGGCGGATTGGGAGGAGGATCGGGAGAAGGTGTTGGCTAGAGGAGCGAGGTGCGTCTCCTTCAGCTTCTTGGTCAACTTCCACGACATGGTGGCGTGCGTGTGTGTGGGTATCAAATGTATGCGGTGTAAGTCGCTCCTACAACGTAGCAAGCAAGCCGACTTCACGGGGTGTCTTCACTGCGAGGAAGACCCCTCTCACAGGCCAATGCCAGTGACTGAGGCTTGGTAAGCGATGCTAGAGTGATGTAGTGGGGTATCGAGGAGAATATGCAGCAGGGCGACAATGGAAACGTCTCTCATCCAGCGCAGAAGGAGAGTGTCTGAAGGAGAATATCGTAGGGAGTATCTCGGCCGTGTTTCGCAATCCGTTGACGTGGTGCTGTGGTGACACGAGGGGTGGAGTGGTGGCGCACTGTCACCGGCCCGTCGCGGCGGTGTGGCGCGGGGTGCCTCGTACCTCGAACCTCCCGACATGGCGACATTTGACCAAGCACTTGACCACATGCACTATGCGCATCATCAGCATGTCTAAACCAGCCTAGGAGGCCAACAGTATGGGCCTCATCACCAAGGCAAAAGGCGCGCCGCGCGAGGGCGGAGGATCAGGCGGTGGAGTCAAGTACATCTGCAACATCTGCAGCAACGACATCACCTCGACCGTGCGCATCCGCTGCTACGAGAAGCAATGCTCCGACTACGATCTCTGCGTGCCCTGCTTCAGCGCCGGTCGCAGCAACCTGCATCACGATCCTCGCACGCACCGCTTCCAAGTCGTCGAACCGCATAGTATCCCGATCTTCGACGAGAGCTGGGGCGCGGACGAGGAGCTGCTGCTGCTAGAGGGACTGGAGCAATATGGCCTGGGTAGCTGGGCAGATGTCGCCGACCACATCGGTGGCTACAGGGAGAAGGACGAGGTCCGCGACCACTACATCGAGACTTATGTCAACTCCACGCGCTTCCCTCTAGCGGTGCGGGCGGATCCCTCAGACACAACTCTCAGCGACAGCATCCCGCGTGATGAATTCCAGGCGCGAAAGAAGCGCCGGATAGAAGAGCGCAAGGACGCCATCGCCGCCGAGACCGTCGCTCCAACCCCAGCCAAACCCTCCTCAGCTTCCGTGCCCTCCTGCCATGAGGTCGCAGGCTTCATGCCCGGGCGTCTAGAATTCGAGACAGAGTACTTCAACGAAGCCGAAGAAGCAGTGCAGCACATGCAGTTCTCGCCAGACGAAGGCACGAACCCCCTGACAGGCACCATGGACCCCGAGACAGACCTCAAAATGGTCGTCATGTCCATCTACAACGACCGCCTCACGGCGCGGACAGACCGCAAACGCATGATCCTCTCCCACAACCTGCTAGAGTATCGCAAAAATCTCGCCATCGAAAAGAAGCGGACGAAAGACCAACGCGACCTCTTCCACAAATCCAAACCCTTCGCGCGCATAATGAGCCATCCAGACTACCAATCCTTCGCAGAAGACCTCGAAAAGGAGCAGAACCTCCGCCAAGCGATAACGCAACTCCAAGACTGGCGACGCATGCGATTAGCCACTCTATCGCAAGGGGAGAAATACGAGTCCGACAAGGCCAATCGCCACGCGAAACAAGCCAGCGCATTGGGGCAACTTGATCGTCTAGCAAACACTATCCGGTCCTCGAAACAAACCGCTCTTCTCCCCGAAACCGCACCCGCGGTCGCGAACCTCACAACTTCACCCTCCCTCCCCATCCGCCTCTCTGCACCTCCCGTTGTTCCCCCACCCGAACCCCCCACGCCCCGCGCCTCACTCGCTCCCGTCTCAACCATCACGCCCCTGCCCTTGCAAGCCGACAGCGCGCCGGACCTGCAACTCCTCTTACCAGCCGAGCGTGACCTGTGCGTAAAGCTGAGACTACAGCCGAAAAGCTACATGGCTATCAAGGACGCGGTGTTCAGGGAGGCTATCAAAGGCGAAGGGAAACTTAAGAAGAAGCAGGTTCGGGAGCTGGCTAGGGTTGATACTACGAAGGGGGGGAGGGTGTTTGAGTTTATGGTTGAGGAGGGGTGGTTGGGGAATGGGGCGAGGGTTTGAACTGGATTGCGGGAACTGGGAGGGGAGGGTGGAAGAAACTTGGGATTAGCGATGGCGTTGGTAGGATTAAGGGTTTATTGGTAGGTAGCTGAGCCGGGTTCTGAGCCCGTGTCATTTCCGCAAAGCACGTGTTGCAAAGCTGAGATCGGCATCTCGATGCCGGTCATGAAGCTCAGTACCATGAGATGACCATATCGCCCACCACCGCTGCCGCCGCCCAGTCTCGCTCAATCACCTGCTTCAACCTCCGCACTGAGGTATCGACGCCGTGCTGGCAGTGCTCAAAACCCGGGAACGGCAGAGGCGGTAAGCCTGTCAAAACCTCCACTCGGTCGATATAGGACACTGCATTGCCTGCAAAGTTCGCAGAGTCCCAGAATCGGACGCCGATGTCAGTTGTGATCCTATGTAGCGCTCTGGTGAAGAGGTCGAGAGTGGTATGAGAGAGATGCCGAGTGGAGGGTGGGAGCGGTTAGTGTCGTCAAATTCGCGTCGCAAACTTTCGAGGCTTGTGAGGATGCTCAACAGGTCCGTGAATTCAATGACAATGGAGCGCAAATGCTGCGGAGACCCTGCGCGTGGCGATGGCGAGGACGAAGTGAGAGGCAGTGTCTTGAACTGCGTTGACATATGTAAAGGGAGCATGGACACCGGCGCGAGGAAGCTGGACCGCATGAGGCGCATGCTCAGCTTCAGCTCAGAGGATGCCGCATGGCCGTTCGTCGGAATGGCCGCGAGACTGCGAGCGTGAGTCCAGGCTCGTTGCTCGAGCGGCAGTAGAATCTGCCATGCTGCGGCTAAGTCGGACATCCCGCTGCTGTCGACTGCCATCCACATCTCAGCGGGAGGGTCGATCATCTGGGCGTCGTTGGGTGAGAATCATCATTGTAAATGCGAGCTGCGCGCATTTAAAGGTACATCCCACAGAGGAAAGCTGGAAGCCGACTGTGCTTTTGAGCCAGGTCTTTAGCCGTTCCTGCAGGCCAACAACGTGCAGACTGTCAGGTCGATTGTCTAATCTTGTCCGTAGCCTCCAAGCTGTCAGGCAAGATGTACAAGACATCCTCATTCACACCAGTCTCCGCATTGTCGAGCTGCGAGCGATCCAGATAGTAGCCGGTCATGAGTCCACACCTGCCGCACCGGGCTGCGTAGCGCTTCTCAAAGCCATCGTCAAGTCTTAGGACCGTCGGAACGGAGTCAACGAGCAGATCTTGGGTGCTGATGGTTGCGAGTGGAGATTTGCCAAAGTCTCCTGGGATTGCAATGAAGGAGTTGTCAAGCTGGCGTTTTGGCATGGTTTCAATGGGGAGGCGTGTGCCGCCTAGCAGCTGGGAGCAGAGGCAGTGGTATGTCGTAATCTCTGCCCTACCTTCGGGGGTCTGGTCATCGTCCGTCATCGTTGTGTTTGAATAAGTGGTACACCGTGCCTGTTATATGCAAAATAGGGCCTTGATCAATGTCGATGAGGTGAAGTCAGCGCCAAGCCACCGTCGAGACCTCACCTCCGTTCGAGATTCTGTATCATATCACCTAGACCATCATGCAGGCCATTCAATTCTTCTCCGGAAGAGCATGAGCGTATCGAAGAGATGCCTCCCGAATCGTACAGAGACGCCCCTTCTATCAGAGATATCGTACAGAACGCGCTACTAGGATGGACTGAGCCACAGCCACGCACCTGCAGCTACCGCATGCGGCCTTTGCAGGGCATATACTTGTACCTTGAGCGTAGCAGGCCGACATAGACACGAAGTGCTGCCGTGGAAAAGCGACACTGGCTGCAATTGAGGACCTGATCGGCCACCGAGGGACAAATGGAACTCTCTCGAGGCAATGCCCCGCACGCACATACAGGGTAGCCAGACGTCATGGTCTAGAGTCTCGGATATGCGCAGCATTAATCTCCTTAAGACAGAGGTATGTGAAAACGATCTTGAAGTCAGACTGAGAATTCTTCAATCCTCTACTCGTTGTCGTCCTCGCTCATTTGTTTCACCTCAATCGATCATGGCTCCTCAGATCACTCTCTACTTCCTACAGGCATCCCGATGTATCCGCTCAGCGTGGCTGCTAGAAGAACTCGGTCTAGACTACACCGTCAAGTTCGCCCCGCGAGAGAACGGCGCAGCACCACCAGTATTCAAAAAGGAAGCGGGCGGCCTCGGAAAGTTTCCAATGCTCACTGACGGTGATCTAACATTAGCTGAAAGTGGCAACATCGCTGAGTATGTATAACCCCGCGATCTCATTCGCAACACACTGTACTGAGACACATTAGATACCTCTGCGACACCTACGACACCTCTCGCCGTTTCCTTCCTGATCTCGGCAATCCAAAACGCTACGCAGTCCTGCAATGGGTTCACGCCTCAGAAGCCACATTTGCGCTCCACGGCCTCGCAATCCTCTACGCCCGCTGGAACCAAAAGTCCGGCAACGTCGAAGAAACCGAAGCCGGGTTGTCCAAGAACGTGATCAAGGATCTCGAGTACTTCGAAGCCGAGCTCACGAAGTCTAGCGGCAAGTTCCTCTTTGGGGATGAGGTTACGGCTGCTGATATCAGCATGCATTTCTCGCTTGTGTTCATTCTGGCGAGGGAGCTGGGAACGAAGGGGCGGAAGTTTGAGAGGACTGAGAAGTATATCAAGGATTGTGAGGCAACGGAGAGCTATCGTAAGGCGGTGCAGAAGTCGGGGCATCAACTGTAAGGCAGTCATCGCGCTGTGATGTAAAGAGCCGCCACTATACGTAGGTGTCTTGCAGGCAACTTGGCCTCGATCCACCTTGTCATTCACTCAGAATTGAATCACGGGAACGACACGTCCGAGTCTCAAGTCTGGGGGTGGGCGCGCTGGTCTCAGAGCATTTGCCCGCTGTCGAGCAATTCTGGTACTCCGGCGTTCTCCATTTTGGCCACGCACACGTCGATCGAATTCGCCCCGCCGGACCCAAGCATGATTGTCATCAACGTGGACGCCGCTGCAAGCAGTGCACAACGCCACCGGACTGCCACTTGGGGCGGGGCTGTTTGACGAAGCGCTAAAGGGCTGAAATATTTGGGACATATTCTCCCCGCAGCGGCAAGCATTCTGCATCTGGACATGATTCGTGCGCCGGATGCCGAGAGTAGTGCAATTGGGTGTTTGCCAGGCTTGGCCGTTGCGTCTGTACAGGTGAGATAGCCAACCACCTGGTCCAGCATTCGCATCGCTGGCGTCTTCAATTTCAATGTATAGCTCTTCCCTGTGAGTGAGGCATAGTGTTCCTGATGCTTGCTGTATTCGTCGCACGCAGGTACAGGTGAGGGCGGCTGTGGCCGGGCGTTGGTTCTCAAGTATTCTGCGATCCCAGTAAGCCCTGATCTCCATGCGAGTGCATTTGCGGCAAAGATGACCACGGTCGTGTGCCCCTGTCAGATCAGCGCGCCACAGCAAGCCAACCAGGGTGCCCGGTGGATAGGTCCTGCTATTCGCATGACGAGTCCCGAGTGTAAACATCCTTCGACCCTTAACATCGCATGAATTGCAAGTCTGGAAAGGGCGTTTCACAAGGCTGTCGAGAGCTGTGTGGCCTGCATCTCCTCTTATCCTGCACGGCTTGCCATCTGCGACGCAAGCAGGGAATGGCATCCCGTAAGCTGCGGCATTGAAGTGAAAGGCCCTCCTGAGCCGCTCGGCATTGAAGCGGTCGTAACATTCGTCGTCCTCGCTCTCGGTGTCGGTGTCTTCAGGGTCGGTCTCTTCGGCGTCGCTACTACCGCCACTACCGTCACTACCGCCGCTCTCGTTGGCACCAACTACACCATCGTTTCCATCGCCTCCTCCGCCGCTGCTACTGCTGGCGGTCGTGGTATAAGTGTCATCGGAGTCACTCATGGTGTCGCGTCCTGATTTGTGTACATGACGTGAGCCTTGAGATCTTCAATGTACCGACGACGCATGTCCACCGACGAGTACCTGGCTTGGCCATTGTTATCCAAAGTCCATATCCGGTGGTTGTTCTTTGTTCCCGAGCCGCGAGTCACCACCGAATGTTGTTGAATCCATTGTCTCGATGCTCCCCTTCACACTGACGGATCGAGATCCAAGTGTGCATTGTAAACAGACATCTAGGCTGGCAGGCTAGGAATTGTGTTGCAGTCACGTGATGCCATGCCGTGATTTGCTCGGCGCTCTCCGAGTTTCTGGCAGGCGGCCATGCATGCTGCGGTCCACCAGAGATTACGCACGCCGAGCGACAGCGGTGAGTGTGAGCGCTGAGGTGGGTCAGAGCTGTCTCAGTGCGCTTGAGTGTCCACAGTGTCCAAGTTCGCTTTCATGCGGGATGGTTCATGGCGGTCGTGCATGCGACATAGTACTGCTGCAACCTCGTCACTCCTCTTCGAACTCCAGAGCCTGTCGTCTCGCAAGTTCTTCCACCTCCTGACTCGCAACTGCAGGTATGAACTTCCTCATCACCTTGTCAACGTAAGCCCGCGGCACGCCCTCTTTGAGCGCATCCGCGATACCCATGTTCATGCGGTAGATGTACTCGTGCTTCGGCTTGTCTGCTCGAGTCTGATTGCGATTGATGTACACCAACATCTCGGTCTTTTCGGGCGTCAGACTAATGTTGGCGCCATGCTTGCCAGCGGGCCAATAGTCACACGGGAGCATCTCCTTCGTGTACGCAACGGGCACGCCTTCATTGCGGTCGAGATTCTTTTCGTCCTTCGGCTTGAGAGTGTACACCAGTCCCCAGACTTCATGCTCGTATGCCACAGGCTTCACGTCGGTAGTGTTGACCTCCACTACGTTAGCGTAGCCTCGCTCGTTGATGATCCATTGGAAGTTGTTGAGGCGTGCCACTCCAAGGTACTGAGACGTAGGACATCGCTGCACCATCTGGTGCTGCCAGAGATTGCTGCCGTAGCCAAAGTAGACCGTGGCGCTCTTGCTAGTAGAGGTAGATGAGGGAGCCATGGTGGGCGACAGCGAGAGAAGGAACTGGGAGAAGTTGGGCAACTTCATCATACAAGTTCCTCTGTAGTGATTGAGAACGGACAAGATGTGTCTGGTGCTGCACTACTCACTTGGGCTTGATTGTCTTCTAGTGTGTAGAGAAGGAGTGCTGAGCATCGCCATGTTGTTCATTGGATCATCACGAAGCGAGATCGACGTGGAGTCTTGGCGGGAAAGGCCGTTCGTGAACGACATGGACCCAGGGACATTCGGTCCAGTCTCTTTGCCATCAGACATTCGTGCACCGCGACTTCGCATCGACGACGTCTCGCTGATCTCAGATGTAACGTAAATCTCTCTGTTTCTTTGCCCTACTAAGTCATCGAAATTGACGAGCGCCACGGTGATCAGAGTCCCGCCTGCAGTGAATCACAAGTCCGCAGTACCATGGCGTCCGCAGGACGAGCAGTAACTCTGCTCGGAGCGGGCACGCAGGGCCGCCGACTCGCGTTCATGGTCGGTATGAGCCCATGGTCTCTGCACAATGTCCTACTGACGACCGTAGTGGAGTCGCCAAGGCCGGCCAGTACATCTCGTAGACAAAGACCAAAACCAGCTCGACCGAGCCTACGAAGAGATACAGAAGTATCAATCGACATGGACTGAGCAGAAGCCCTCGAAATGGGGCGAAGTGCGGACTCTACCAGCAGAGTCACTTGAGGACGCAGTGTCGGACTCTTGGCTGGTGCTCGAAGTACGCTCCCGAGGGGCCCGAGTGGAGCCCACAGCAAGCTGATCGCCACAGTGCGTCCCAGAAAAGCTGGCCCTAAAGCGCGAGACGATACAGAAGATGCACGACGTCTCTAGCCCTTCCACAGTAATTGCATCGAATTCAAGTAGCTACACGATAGACGAGATCATCCAGGGCCTAGATCTCAAGAACACGTCCCGATGCGTGAGCCTGCACTCCTACTGGCCACCCGAGACGTCTGCCATCGAAGTGATGGGAACGCCCGAAACGCCTTCGCACATCATCGATAAGCTGATGTCTGAGTGCTCTGCTCACGGTTTCTCGCCCTTCCACGTTCGGAAGTCATCAACTGGCTACATTTACAACCGCATTTGGGCTGCCATCAAGCGAGAGACGCTACTCACTCTCTCCGAGGGAGTTGCCACGCCCGCGGAGATTGACGGGATCTTCAAAGACGTGCTTAAGACGCCCAAGGGTCCTTGCGAGCAAATGGACGTTGTGGGGTTGGATGTCGTACGAGACATCGAGAAACATTATGCCGACGTTCGCGATGGCGTGCCTACCGAGCCACGACGACTACTTGACCGTTATATCGCTGAGAAGAAGCTGGGCGTGAAGAGTGAAAGTGGGTTCTATGAATGGAAAGATGGCCGAAGGGTATCGTAGTAAGTCCAGCTTTTCAATCACAATCCGGAATGTGGAATGCAAGCTCTCTATGAAGTTGCACCTGAAGCCGCCGGTTTCGCATACCCAGCAAAAGATCCAGTCTCCTCAAGTAGCAGTTGCAGTTCCTCCACCTCAAATGCCTCACGAATACCTTTTTCTCTGGGCGACCAGCCCAGCTCGCGCACGCGATTGGCTCGACTCCGCGAGTTCGAGCCTACCACGACGGCTGAGTAAGGTCCGAACACATCGACATACTCCTGCCTCGGAATCTCCTTCGCTGAGGCAGCATCAACTTTGCAAGCTGAGTGAAGGTCCTTGCCGATCATGCCTGCTACGTCACCCCAGGAGATCTCCTCCCCGTTCTCGCAGAAGAAGTAGGGAGACCCTGTGGTGGCGCTGTCTGGCGCAGACTCTGCCCAATGCAGTATCATGAGGTAGGCGCGAGCAAGATCGGCAACATGCACCGTAGACCATACTGCTTCGCCTTGCCCGATGTGACCGGCATACTTGTGCTTCAGGGCGAAGCGGGTCAGTGCAGGCACCTGGATCGAAAGTTTGCTATTCTTCTTGACCACGCCGTATATAAGCGGCGGCAGAACGTGCACAGCAGCGCCTTAGTTCCGAACTCAGCTCTGGCCTTGAGAATTTCGAGATCGAGAAGGCGATGTGAGGCGGAGTCCGGTAGTGCGTCGAGCTGCTCTGGCTTGTCGTCGTGATAGACTGTATCTGACTTGAACGCCGATTGGGAGTCATCGCTCAGAAATGACGTGCCGCTTGTGTGGATGTAGATCGTCTTCTGATCCTGTCACGACCTTTGGCGAATATCCTCAATTACTGCCTTGACTAATGGCATATCGTCAGCCGTTGCCGTGTGGATGACAATGTCGCTGGAGGCAGTGGTTTCGCAAATGATCTTGTGGTCTTCGAGCGTGCCGAGCACTGGCTTCACTCGCGACTCCGAGAGCTCTTCGGCAGCTTCCTATCGACGCACCAGTACTGTGACATCGTAGTCATCGCTGAGAAGATTATCGAGGACTGTGAGACCGATGTACCCTGGTCCGATCAAGAAGACCTTCTTCGACATGACCGCAACTCTTGGTCGCGCGGTGCCTGGAGTCAAGGCTCTGATACAGAATACTTCATTTGACCAGATAATCTCATGATCTTATGATCTGAGGATTTCAGGACTCGCAACGAGCGCTAGGTGTAGCAGTGACTTGCGCTCTTGAGGAGGCGGCATGTATGTACAGTACACTACCGAACTGCTGGTCCGGCTCCGAGCCCCCCCACATTGAACTCACCCCGCATAATGAGCTAGAGGGAGCTGGAGGGAGCTGAAGGGACAGCACAGTACATGTGGCTTGAGTGCGAACGGTAAGGTATATCCACGCACCTGCGTGGCCGTGGCGGTGCGTTTTCGCACTGGTACGCAAGCTCAGTCTGAATCTCCATATAACTCACCGATCGCTGACAGATTCGTAGCCACCGCGTGATCTACATTTGATCTAATGCACTTGGCGCAGTAGCCAGACCAATGACAATGCCTCTCACAGTCTCGATCGCTGCTTCGGTCGGCGTCCCTACCTACTGCCACAGGTCCAGCTACGCTTACTGCGAGGCCAAGGAACAGCGACATTTTAACGACAGTTGTACGCGTGAGAATCAAGTAGCTCTCCGCGTGTCGGCTTCACTATAGAGCCCCGTGCACAACGCGCAGTCACAGTAGCGGCCTGTAGATCGTTAAAGTTCGCGAAACGAGATGCACGAGACATGGATGCACGAGATGCACGAGATGAAGTGAGACAAGGTTAAGGGGTTCGCTTCCTCCGTGCGTTGACTCGATCACGAATCAGCAGTCTCCAGCACAGACAAAGAGTTGCGTTCCCTTGACCAGACCACAATTGCTGACTGCTTCCATCATGTTGTGTCCGCGCTGATTAGGTCTTCATAGCGGAATGGGCGCGCACGAAAGACAGCTCTCTCTGGTCACCGCTCAAAAGGATGGCGCAAATCGCAGCCGAAAGTCTAGCTACATGCTCCCCGCACGCATCTCACTTCGATCTAGATGAGCTTGCCCTTGCATACCTCCTTATTCTGCAGTGACTTGCGGCATGTTTCCGCAAGTAGGCTCGACTATGCGCAGATGACTGCGTATATGAGGTAGACCATCTCCACTTTTTCGGTATCTATTGTAAGAGTCGACGATTCCTTTGTTTCCAGGATGGGATCACTAGACACGGCAGACACCTTCGACTACATCATTGCCGGTAAATGCGCGTCTGCGACTCAAATGGAAGTCATTGCCTGCTGACGGGTAGGTCCACGTAGGAGGTGGTACGGCAGGCTGCGTTGTTGCGCATCGCCTTGCCGACGACACGAACGCAAAGATTCTTATAGTCGAAGCGGGAGCACATAACAAAGATCTCGAGAATGTGCACATGGGTAAGAAGGGACGCTTCGGCCACTTGCACGACGCGATCATGTTGCTGATTTGTGTCTCTGCACCGCACAGTCGGTGGTTGGAGCAAGAACTTCGACGGACCCGAAGACTGGAACATCGTATCTGAGCCACAGTCTGGTGCGGACGACCGCCAGGTCTGTTCTTGACATATCTTAGAGGGCGATCGTAAATGACGACTAACTTCACTAGATCAAGCTCAGCCGAGGCCGGTTTCTGGGTGGATCGAGCGGTGTCAATGGCACGCTTTGTATCCGCGGCTGCAAGCAAGATTACGATGACTGGGGCTTGCCTGGTTGGGACGGGGAACAGTTCTTCGCTGCTATGCGCAAGGCGGAGACATTCCATACTAAGGTAAGCTTTTAGAAATGGTGGGTAGATCAAGTCTGACTTTTGCTGCCACAGGATTGGTTCACCCCGGCGAAAGGTGCACATGGCACAGATGGACCTCTACACAACGAACCGCACGATCTTGCACCGATCTCCAATCTCATCATGGAGTCATTCCAGTCGCAGGGCATGCCCTACCACGAGGATATGTTCACGACGGGCGAAACGCCGCATGGGTGTGGTCACGCCCCTCGGACGCATCACAAGGGCCTGCGTAAGTGAGAACTCTGCTGCTTGGTCCTATCTAATAGATACTTACGTTGTTTGAGGCACCACTGGTGCCGATTTCGTGACCAACGACCACCACCGTGATAACATCGAAATTCTGGTCAACACCGTCGTCGATAAGGTGAACATTCGTCGGACCAATGTTGGACTTCAAGCTCATAGCATCGATCTCGTCGGCCCAGATGGCACGCGCCGTACTGTACATGCTCGGCGCGAGATCATCGTGTCCGGTGGCGCGTACTGTACACCAACGATCCTTATGCGGTCGGGTATTGGTCCAGCAGCAGAGCTCAAGAAACACGACATCCAGGCTCTCGTTGATGCACCAGGTGTTGGTCAGAACTTGCTCGACCACTTGATCGTATTTGCGTTTTACGAGACCGAGAAGGAAGGTTTGACGACGGACTATAAGGTCTATCATGGCAATTCTCTCGCCACAACGTACGATCAATGGAAGAAGGAAAAGACTGGCTTCTTATCAAGGTAGTCCTTCTCATTGAGGTCTTGATAGCAATTGCTGACACGTACAGCTTTCCCTTCGGTGCCTTCGCCTTCGCCCGCTTAGACGACCGCCTCAAAGACGATCCTCTATGGAAGGAGGCTCAAGCAAAAGCAGCACCTGGCCGTGACCCCATGGGATTGACCACAAAGCAGCCCAACATCGAGTTCTTCACGACCGAATGCTACGGCGGCCCGAAGCAATACGATCAGTTCCCGGTTGACAACAAGCACGCCTTCGCTATGATAACGGAGCTCTTCAGTCCCAGATCAAAAGGCACTGTGACGCTGAGATCGAAAGATCCCATGGATAACCCAGTGGTGGACCCCAATTGGCTCTCTGATCCGCTGGATGTCCTTGTCCTGTCTGAGGGCGTGAGACTAGGCAATGAGGTCATCATGCAAGGCAAGGGCACGAGCGGAATTGTCAAAGGTGCTTGGCCGGCCGGTTTGACGCACCACGCTCACACTACACGTGAGCAATGGGTGCCGTACGTGAAGCAGCAGGCCACGACGTGCTACCACGCTGCGGGTACTTGCAAGATGGGCAAGGCAGACGACGAGATGGCGGTGCTGGACGAGAAGCTGCGGGTCCGAGGAGTCAAGGGCTTACGCGTGGCCGACGTCAGTGTGATGCCGACTCTGCACGGCGGACATACGCAGATGCCAGCATATGGTGTTGGTGAGCGGGCTGCTGACTTCATCAAGGAGGCTTGGGCATGAAGTTATTATTGAATTTCGACAAAATGATCGAATACGAGACACTGTACAAAACGCCCGCTGCTGCCCTTGCCCAGCCCATCCACTCTTGGTATCATTTCACATCCCCCGGTCCCAAAACCTGGACGACACTCGTCCCGTCCATAAACCTCGTCTTGAAAATACGGTTCGCGTTCCCGAACATGCCGTCCTTCAAACTCACCACGATGAACTGACTGCCCTTGAACCTTGTCTTGATCAAGCGCCCGATATTCTGCGTATGTGAGAGATCCAGTGCGGCGTCGACCTCGTCGAGGATGTACATCGGCGCCGGAGAGTACTGAAGCAGGGACAGAATAAGGGAGAGTGCGATGAGGGATCTGCGTACAGCATGTTAGTGATCTGGACCGGCGTGCCAGGTAAGGGAGAAGATCATACCGTTGCCCACCAGACAGCTCAGTAAGCGACTGTTTCCAGACCTTGCCTAAGCACACCTTGACCTCCAATCCCTCGCGTATCTCCTTACCTTCCAGCGGATCAAGCTTCGCAGTGTTACCGGGGAGAAGGTCGTTGAAGATCAGCCCAAAATCCTCGTTCACCTTCGTCCAAGTCTTCAGCAGCGTCTCACGCTTATACTCATCCAGACTCGCGATCGTCTCCTCGATCTTGCGCTTGTCTTTGATAACCGTCCGCATCATCTGCTTCAGCGCCGTTTCCTTCTTCTCGACTGAATCGATAGTAGCCATGACTGCGGGATTGATCTTCTTCTTCATGGACTGGAAGCGCTCAGTCAGGACTTTGAGATTGGATTTCGACTCACCCATGTTGGCGTTGCTGAAGTCGTAGGGCGTGTTGGTTTTGCCAAAGGAGGAAGACGCTTCGTGGATCCAGTCGTGCTCTTTCTCCATCGTTGTGAGTGTGCTTTGAGCGGCTTGTTGGGCTTTGGCGAAGCCGTCGATGGCATGGCCGAGTTTCTGAGACTCGAGCTTCTCGTCGGAGATCTGTTGGGTCTTGTGCTTCGAGGCCTTGTCAAGGTCTGCAAGTTCGGAGTCGAAGTTCGAAAGTTTCGCTCGCTCGTCGTCGAGAGCGGCTTGGGCTTCGTCGTGAGAGCTTTGCGCTGTCTTTTGCTCTGATGTGAGGGCCTGGACTTCTTCTTGGTGGGCCGTGAGTGTGTTCTCCGAGTCTTGTAGCTCTTCTTGCGCGGCTGCCAGGTCGCTCCCGATTTGCTCGGTGTCGATGTTGGCGTCCCGCATCTCCTGCTGAAGAGGCTTGACGGTGCCTTGTGCTTTTGCTAGAGACTTTTGCAGCTTGTCGACCTCCTTCTGTAGCTGCTCTATTTTGCCTGACTTATTGGCGGAAAAGTCCTTCATGTCTTTCTCGATCCGCTTGGCCTCAGCTTCGGCGTCAGTGTGACGCTTTTTCGCTGCTTCGATGTTGGACTTCAGAGCTGCAATCGTCTCCTTCATCTCAGCTACTGAAGCAATGATGCTACTGGACGAGTTTGACGCGATCTGCTCCTCTGCAAGGCCGATCTCATGAGCTTTGAGGTCGAGCTCTTGCTTGATCTGACGCGCAGACTTCAGCTTCTGCGCGTCTTTGGACATCTGTCGCTCGAGCTTAGTGAGCTTCTCCCGTTCGGACTCGAGCTCTTGTGTGATCGCATTGAGCTTTTGCAGCGTGAGCAGTACGCCACTGCCCTGAGTAGCGGAGCCTCCCGACAGTGTGCCACTGGGATCATACACATCGCCTTCTAGCGTAACGCTCTTCAATCGCACTGCAGGGTCGAATGTGACTTTCTTCGCAGTCGATGCATCAGCGCAGATCAATGTGTTGCCGAAGACGAACTCCATCGCCTTCTCGACCTCGTGTTCATACCCAACAAGAGTAAGCGCAAGATTGACCTTGCCTGGAGCTAGCCTCTGTGCTGCAGCGACTCGATCTGCTGGCGCTCGTGATGCTGAGATCTTGTCGAGAGGCACAATGGTCACTCGTCGCCTTAGCTTGCCGTTCTGCAGAAGTTGTGAGCCAGTCTCGGCAGAGTCAACGACTACATTATAGAGCCTGCCGCCAGCGCAGATTTCGAGCGCAGTGCCTGCCTCCACTTGCTCGGCTGGCAGGTTAAACAGCTGCGCAACCAGTCCCTTCACTCGACCGCGGTCGAAGTTTGGCGAAGGATCCGAGTACGAGAAGTCCAGTCCAGCCACCTTCCGTCGCAAAGATTCAGCGTCTGCTTGCAGTGACCGAATCCGCTTCTCCAGCTGAGACCTCTCTGCCTGTTGTTGCTCGTCCCTGCCAGGCTCGAAGCCGAGCTTCTCAAGTTCCTTCTCCAACTTGCCGGCTTGCGATCGTAGCAGCTCAAGATCCTTTAGCAACCCAGCATTCTCTTTCTCGGCCTTCTTGGCACGAGGCTCATCATCTTTGATGCGTGCCTCCAAGTGAGAGATCTTGAGCTTCGACTGTTCGATCTCGGTGCCAGACTTGCTGACACTATCACGTGCTGCAGCAAGTTGACCTGCGTATCCCCCATCTGATCCAGCATTTGATGAGATGCCAGTCTGTAATGTCTGCAGAAGCTCTTCCTTCTTCTCGGCCGCAGCTCTCTGCTCCTCAAGACTCCGATTCGCTTCCCCGAATTGCTGTTGCAATGCGGTGTGCGCCTGTGATCGCTGCTTGAGCTGCTTCTCCAGCTCCTTGACGGACTTCTGAGCCTTCTGTAATCGCTCCTGCTCCTCGGCCATCGAGGCAGCCTTCAAGTCAAGCACAGTCGCGAGTCGCACGAGCTCGTGGGAATGTGTCTTGACGGCGTCCTCTAGCTTGGCGAACTTGCCGCCCTTCCGCAGCTCCTTGTCTCTCGCTGCCCGCACCTTCTCCATGTCCTCCTCGAGAACACCGATCTCCCTCCTCATCTTCTCGGCATTCTCCTCGATCGCCTCGACCCTCTCCCTCTTCGAGACCAGATCTTGAGCGCTCTGCTGGACTTTCTGCTTCGACCTGACATAATCATATGCCACGACTAGCTTCGTCAGCCTCTCCAGATCGCTTTGCGTGCTTTGAAATTCCAAGAAAGCTCGCTTCTCATTCCGCAGCTTGTCCAGCTTCGGCTCAATCTCCTCCTTCAGTAAACCCTCAAGCTCCTCAACCTTGGCCTGCTTCTTCGCCATCGTCTTGAAAGCTTTCTCCCTTCGATCCTCGAACATCCTCGTTCCAGCAGCCTCCTCCACCATCCCCAGAATCTCCGTACTCTTCATGTTCAGAACCTTCGTGATCTTTCCCTGCATGATCAAGAAGTTCGGGTTGTTGATATTCAGCTGCACGCTCTGGAACAGGTTCTGCACCGTCTGCTGCTGCGCGCGGTGTCCATTGATCAGGTATTTGCTCGTCCCTCCCAGAACGATCTGCCGGGTGACACTGATCGACGCATAGTCCTCAAATCCAATCGGTGACTTGGGTTTATCGCTGTTGTCGAAGACGAGCGTGACAGACGCTTTCGTGATGCCAGCTTGCCCGCGCTTGTAGATCAGGTCGCTGGCTCCTCCGCTCGCGCGAAGGAGCTCGAAGCGACCGATGCCAAGACAGAAGCATATGGCGTCGAGGATGTTGGACTTTCCGCTACCGTTCAGGCCAGTGATCGCGTTGAAGGTCGGGTCCCATGACGAGATGACGGTGCGAACAGCGTAAGACTTGAAGCCGTCGATGATCAATTCGGTGATGCGCATATTGGCGGTGGGTGTCGGGTGCGCTTCATCTGGTCATGGTCGCGCTGCCCCCTCAGTATACCTCTCTTCTCCGTGGTAGGGTTGAATGTCCTGTCGCTGTCGTCGTGCTGATACGCAAAGCGCACGCGTAGTCACTCGCGTTTCGTGTATTTACTCACAGTGTACCGCAATAGGCTTAGCCCATCGGAAGCCCTCCGCACCTGCCCTCTCACATCTCTTTCCATGGAGAAAGACCCCCATTTACGTCGTCGACAGCCTGCGACCACGTCTGTTGATACTATCGTTCGGTTGCGGTCATCGACTAGTCGGCTTTGCTGGCGGACAAACGGACGAGCCCAATTGTCCATCACATCCGGGTGCACTACCACCGATCGCTTCGGAGCCACTTCCAATGCTCTCACAGTCGGTTATTGCGGATTTGTGTGACCGGCGCACACTCAACCCCGTCGCTGAATGTATGTGAGCAGACGCACGAGGACACTCCCGCCTGGATAGAGACACGCTGTCTCTCCGATCGACCCGGAGCTTCTTATGGTGGAGCTCGAGCTTGATGCCAAGACGTCATTGACTGTGCAATTCATGGGCTTCTGACGTCGAAGTAGCCCTAGGGCTGTCGTTGACTTCGAAGGAATAGCACATATTTCAACTGTCCCCTGACCTTGCTATTCGTGAATTCCCAGTCACTTTCATTATTTGCTGCGATCCATCCGGGCTACTCCCACGCACTTATAATCCCTCTTCCCCCATCACCCAATAGCATTAGCACAGATCAACACATCATGGCTTCAAGCGCACACAACAATCCTCGAGTCGCCTGGCTGGGCCTTGGCAATATGGGCCGAGGCATGGTGAAGAACATTGTAGAGAAGGGCAGATATACGGCACCACTCGGCATCTACAACCGCACAACGTCACGCTCTGAAAAGCTAGCCTCCACCCTGCCATCGGACAAAGTCAAAGTCCTTACATCAGTTGAGGAAGCCGTGTCAAGGGCAGATATCATCTTCACCTGCCTTGGCGACGACAAAGCGATCAACGAAATCATAGCCACCGCTCTGAAGTCCTCTGAGGCGAAGGGTAAGCTCTTCGTCGATTGCTCTACGGTTCACCCAGACACCACCGATAAACTAGGGGCCAACATCGAGGCAGCCGGCGCCTATTTTGTCGCCTGCCCGGTATTCGGCGCTCCGGCAATGGCAGACAACGGTCAGCTTGTCTGCGTGCTCGCTGGTCCATTGGCCCAGGTCAATCGAGTGAAGCCATTCTGCAAAGGCGTTATGGGCCGCGCAGAGATAGACTTCTCTGACCAACCTTACGGCACTGCTACCCGGCTAAAGATCATTGGGAACACCTTCATCCTGCAGATGGTCGAAGCCCTCTCCGAGGGACATACGCTTGCCGAGAAGTCTGGGCTCGGAGTCGATAACTTGCATGCATTCATTGAGACCATGTTCCCTGGTCCATACACAGCTTACAGTGGACGAATGAAGTCTGGGGATTATTACAAGCGTGAGGAACCTCTATTCTCGGCTAAACTCGCGAGAAAGGACGCTGGGCATGCGCTGGATCTTGCGAATAGTGCCGGCGTGAAGATGAGAGCGGTTGAGGTGGCGGACTCGCATCTTGAGATGGTGGTTGAGCATGCTGGAGACAGGGGTGACATTGCTGGGATCTATGGTGCGGTGAGGAAGGAGGGTGGACTGAAGTTCGAGAATGGGTCGTAAATTTTGAAACTTCAACTGAGTGTACATAGACAGGAGTTGAATGATCTACATCTACCTAGTGGTTGTTGCTGTGTTCGGTTTAATTGATCACTTCAAGTGGTTCGCTTCTTTCTGCGTGAGGTGCCTCAGGCATGATTTCCCGCCCCACTCCAGAATTCCAACTCTTGGCGCTTCACGCCCACCTCACCGGAGAAATACAGATCTCCTTGCTGCACCCACGATACCCACGACAACCTTCAATCTCCCTCGACAACCGCAATCATGGGTCGCGTCCGTACCAAGACCGTCAAAAAGTCCGCCAAAGTCATCATCGAGCGCTACTACCCCCGCCTCACCCTCGACTTCGAGACGAACAAGCGCATCTGTGATGAGATCGCTGTGATTGCCTCCAAGAGGCTGCGCAACAAGGTAGGCATCTTTCGACGCTAGAATTACTGTAGAAGTACTGATACGATCGAACAGATCGCCGGCTACACCACACATCTGATGAAGCGCATTCAGCGTGGTCCAGTCCGCGGTATCTCCTTCAAGCTGCAAGAAGAGGAGCGTGAGAGAAAGGATCAGTTCGTGCCCGAGATCTCGGCGCTCGACTTCACGCAGGAGAGCGAGAACGGACAGTTAGATGTTGATCAGGAGACGAAGGATCTGCTGAAGTCGATGGGCGTGCGTATACCTTTCGATGGTACTGATGATTCACGCGCTGACTTTGTACTTTACAGTTCGACTCCATCCCCGTCAACGTTGTCGCCGTGCAACAGCAACAGAGTGTTGAGCGTCCTCGTCGCTTCAACGACCGTCCCGCACGTGCCTAAAGGTTGAAAGAGACGGCGTTATGGATACAGGCTGGGCTCTCACCGGGTCTGGCTGATTGATCAAGGATATGTAGTTGCACTCAATGCACTACGTTCCACCCAAAGGTGTCGCTGAGCTCGAGGTCATACCTAAGCAAGGCTTGACTGCCAATTACCCTTCCCTGCCACGCACTTCCCTGACGCAGCCACGATAAGCGGCTGCGCACCAAATCAGGTCTTTGACCCACTAATCTTAGTCTACGAAGGTAGTTTGCTCATGTGGCCTGCACAATGCTACAGACGCATAATTCAGACTTTGCGGCGCTCTTGACAGACGCCTAACTATCACCGGCCGCCATGGACAGCACCAGACTTCGGAAAGAGCGTGGCTGCTTCGTTGCCACACTCTCCGCTGTGCGATCTCACTGTCGGACTTTGGATGAAACTACTTTGCTCTCCTATACAGCACGCACGAGTGCCTGATGATCACGCATGGGATATGTGGGGTACATGGGAGTCCGTGTCGTTACACTTTAATCGCCGTGAATTGATGAACGCGTGGTGCATCGTTATTCGCCCGCTGTCAGCCCGCGCCATCACAGTCGCGCTTTTCCTCTACGTTTGCTTTACCGCGGCCTGACTTGCATTGCCCGCTTGAATGATACTGACTCTTGAAGCAATGTGGTTCGCGCGACACGTGTCGCGGGTGTCGGTTGCCTCTGCAGATTCCTTTCACCATCATGCGTAAGAAGACCAACGCTTGCTATTTCTAGGCATGAGTCTGGCACCTTTCAGGGCCTAGATTGGGCGAACATGTACCAGTATCACTGCCAATCGACAAAGAGCGATGGCTGCAACGTCGACGAGGTCGGCTGGCTCTACGGCTGAGGACAAAGTCTGCGACTCGTGTCGAAGAATCAACATCGACCTATGGAATGACGGCCGCGAACTGGTGCTGATAGAGGATCCGAACGATGGCTCGCAGCTATACCAGACTTGCCCTTTCTGTCGATATATTCTCAAGGTGTTTGGTAGGTACAGACGCCACCCAGGAACCGGGGACGCGATGGTCTGCCAAATACACTTCACTCCCGAAGGGGTCTCTGGGCGGACTCTGAATTGCTCCGTCAACGCATTGTATCCTGCAATTGACTCGGATCGTTTGCGTCTTCAAATGACTGGCAGGAAGCGACAGCTGTACGCTTTCACGAACAAGTGCGATCCTGCGCTTGATCTGTACGGGGATATACTTACAGCGCGACAAGTCGGCCTTAGCACTGATTCGTGTGAAAGCCTATGCACAGCACGTGATTGGATGCGATGCTGTCTCAAAGGCCATTCAGATCGAGACAGCAACATGGAACTCCCATGGTCCAGTCGGACCTTGTTCTGCGACAGCGATGATGATCATGCAATGGGACCCAGCCGCTTGATAGACTGCTTCGCAGGTCGCCCACCTGGCAGCGTCGGCAATGCGAGTAACGAGGGCCCATTGCATGGCATAGATAAGTTTCGAGTGTCCGAAAGGGAACATGGGGTGGACAAATGCAGGCTAGTCGACAGCCGGAATAGCTCTTACCGATACGCGGCTCTCAGCTATTGCTGGGGATCAGTCGACTCCTCTGCTTGGATCACAACAAGCGAAAATCTCGAATCTCGAAAGTTAGACCTACCGGAAAGCCGCTTGCCCAGTACGCTACGAGATCCCATTAGGATTTCACGCTCGCTCCACATACGATATTTCAGGATAGACGCCCTTTGCATCATCCAACGATCGAAAGAAGATTGGCTCGCGGAGAGTGCGAGGATGGGAGCAATTTTCGAGCACGCCCTCGTCACGATCTGTGCTTCTTCCAGCTTGGGCAGCCGTGACGGGATCTCCAACGCCAGCAGTGTCGATGGCATAGAACGAACCGCTAACATTGATGGAGCCGTGATCACACTTCAGAGTGTTCTTGCGGATGGTACTCCTAGCACACTGCACTTCTCACCCACAACTTTAGCCGGGCTCCTCATGACTACACCTATCAGCTTGCAGAGATCCACACTGAACGGCAGATCTTGGTGCTGCCAGGAATCTATTCTATCGCATCGCAAGCTCCACTTCACAGGTGAGCAATTCTTCTGGCAGTGCGACCATATTGAAACATCCGAGGATGCACTCTGTGAGGGTCTCGACTCTTGGATCGGTATTCCGGGCTCACACACGAAGAGCCTTCCTACGTTATCGATCTGGTACTATTCGTTAGTGTCGCAAG
The DNA here is from genome assembly GCA_002077065.1 of Cryoendolithus antarcticus. Lineage (NCBI taxonomy): Eukaryota > Fungi > Ascomycota > Dothideomycetes > Cladosporiales > Cladosporiaceae > Cryoendolithus > Cryoendolithus antarcticus. The sequence goes on from NAJO01000019.1 coordinate 425,522, forward strand.
ATTACAGTCGCCGTCATTGCACCGTCCCGTCCGATAGACTGATCGCGCTCTCTGGCTTGGCTCGATCAGCGTCCGCAACACTTGGCTGCCGCTACTTAGCAGGGCTATGGGCCGACTCACTCAGTACTGGGCTCATGTGGTATTCTCGATTCGGCACAGTGCCGCAGCCAGTCGGCGACTACAGCGCTCCCTCGTGGTCATGGGCAAGTCAAGCCCGGGGTGTTCAGTTCATGGCCCCGTTCGATATGGAGAGAAGACCGGAGTACGAATGTAAGCTGCTCGATGCTGATATCCAGCTGCTGGAGACGACGAATTCGGCGCAATCGAATCCGGAACATTGACGCTGATGTTTAAATCGTGGGAAGCGCTTATGAAGCCACAAACCAATGCCGGTCCGCAGCATGAATGCGTACTTATTGACGGTATAGAGTTCGAAGCTTTTTATGACCATGATATCGACACGGTCCAACACTCCCCGTGGATAGCACTCGCCATATACTGCACCACAAAAGACGACCCGGTGATACCGAATCTAAAATGTGAGTGCCTGTTGGTAGAGAAAATTCATGAATCCAACTCCTATCGCCGAGACGGAATCTGTCAATATCAGGCCTGGACCGAAGGTGATATGGCGGAAGACCTTTCAGCGACAGCGTATCATTGGATCAAGGATGTTTTCATGGCCAGAGCGGAAAGCAAGGTGACGTTGATATAAGCCCCCGGCAAAGCCAGTAGCAGTAGAGGTGCTCTCAGACTGTTTCCGTTCCTCAATCATCACTCACCTCCTCCTTGATCCTGACAACTCCATCTTCATCCTCATACATCCCTCCCACCACTCTCCTCTCCACTCCATTGCCTCTATGCACCTCCACCTCATCAATTCTCACCCCACGTCTTGGCCTGACCATAGGAGCGAACACGACCGTCTCTATGCCCGCCGGTAGCGCTTCTTCAGGTCCCCAGGGTAGATTGTCCACGTCGATTTCTCGGCCAAGCAGACTCTTGAGTACGACTTCAGCGCCAGCCTTGGACATGACTTGATTCGCTTCCCTGCATCGCTCACTGCAGCAGCACTCAAGGCATCCCTCGTGGCAATGACACGCCTCCACGCGATCGCAAGCTTGAGTGAGCAGTAGATCGACGAACTCAAACGCCTTAGCCGCAATACCAGACCCATGCTGACCTCCCTTCGAGTCGTAGAATGTAAGTCTTGCGGGCCGCTTCCGTTGAGACTCCTTCTTCTGGAACTCTTTGATGGCGACCTTGCACTCCGTCTTCACATCTCCGGGCATGGAGATGACGAAGTTCGGCATCAGGCTCAGGATCGCGTGCTCAGCTGCATGGATTGCTCCAGCTAGATTGAGTCGCCTGGAGTTCAGGATCTCGATCGCTGAGCGCGGTACATCGAGCCACATGCCCTTGCTGAAGATGATGATAGGTGGGTTATCGACTTGCACCGCGTCGAGTATGCGACGCTTCTTGTCGACTTTGAAGAAGCCGAAGACATTCTGATGCACTTTGATCGTGCCGAAGAACGCTCGACTCAAGCTGCCGGGTATGCGACGTATGGCTTCGGTCTCGATCGGGTCGATGTCTGTATAGTCTCTTTGCTGCGTCGTCCAGTCGACTTTCACGCGCTCGACTTTTGCGATCATGCGTTCTGTACTCATCTCCTTTACCAGGTAAGTCAGGCCTTGGTGGAGGAAGATGCCACCTTCGTAGATCGTAAAGAATGCACGAGAGGCTTCTAGTTCTTCGAGCACGGTGTTAGTGGCTGTGTTGATGATTGCAAAGTGGTCATCTTCGGTATCTCGAATCGCTACCGATCGTGACGGGTAGGGAAGGTATCGAGCATCAGTGTGGAAGAAGCCTAGATTATCTGGACCTTGCAGTCTTTCGGCACAGATCTCTGGGAGCTGCTTGCCGAAGAAGAGGCTATCCTCGTCTGGACGAATGGGCATCTCGTGTGCTGCGACTTGGATGTGGCCTTCTAGGACGAGCATGTTGGTGAGGTCTACTTGCAGCTCAGAGTTGGGCTTGGTAAAGATCTCGTCAGGGTTCTGCATGTAGTACTGATCTGTGGGGAAGCAGTCGCCGATCAGCACCGAGAGCGAGTCCTTGTTTCGACGACCTGCTCGGCCGGACTGTTGGCGAAGGTTGGCAATAGTGTACGGGAAGCCTACTGTCACCACAGCATCTAGCGAGCCAATGTCGACACCCAGCTCAAGAGCAGTGGTGGCCACGATCCCGACCAGCTTGCCTTCGAACATCTCTTTCTCAATACGTCTTCGATCTTGCGGGGTGTATCCGCCGCGGTAAGCCATGACCCTCGCCATCACCTCGCTGCGCTCCAGCGCTTGGAGCTCAGTTTTGATAGCGGTCGTCAGGATCTCACACTGCTTTCGTATCCGACAGAACGCAATGACTCTGACACCTCGCAGAATCAATTGACAGAACAGCCTCGCAGTCTCGGCGAACGTGTCGCCTCGGCCACTGCTTGGATCAGCAGGGTCCTTGAACGGTGTGTTCCAGCAGAGGAACTCCTTCCGCCCACTCGGCGATCCGTCAAAGTCCACAAGCTTGACATCCTCGATGCCGAAGATGGTTTTCATGTGCTCCTCTGGGTTCGCCACGGTAGCACTACAGCTGATGAACTTTACCTTCCTATTTCCCACTGCAGCGCAGATTCTCCGCAGACGCCTCATAATGAATGCTACATGTGCACCAAAGAGGCCATTGTAGACGTGCAGCTCATCTACCACCACATATCGTAGATTTTGTAGGAAGTTTCGCCAGCTTTCCTCCTTTGGCAGGATACTCAGGTGCAGCATGTCCGGATTTGTGAAAATAATCCTTGCTTCGTCGCGAATGTAGTTGCGATCTGACATCGCAGTATCACCATCGAAGGTCTCGCACACCACGTTCTCGAGTCCGGGCAGAAAGGAGAGGATATCCTTGAGACTTCGTCGCTGATCTTGTGCCAGCGCTTTGGTAGGAAAGATATACATCGCACGAGTCTGTGGGTCGCTCTCAAGCGCGTGTAGCACCGGAATTTGATAGATAAGCGACTTGCCTGAGGACGTGGAAGTCGCTACAATGACGTTATTTCCATCGTGCAGGGCATTGATGGCTTCTGTCTGATGGCTGTAGAGGGACTGAATGTTGCGGGTATTGTAGAGAGCGTTGACGAGTTCCTGGCTCAGAGGAAAGTTCAGCTCGCCGTACACTGGCTCCTGTGGGTCGAACACGCGGTGGCCGTCTGGTACGATCTGCTCAGTGTACCATTCAGACGTCCGCAACTCCTGTATGATGTCTGGAATGCTTTTGCGTTCTGACGGGATAACCTTGGGTAAGCTGTCTTTGGCCGCATCGGGTGCTGGCGTTGAAGCCCTACTGCTGGTAGGGCAGGGAATGAAGGCTTTGTGATCTTCCTCAAGTTTCTCCACTGGATCGACTTTCAGTTCCGCGCATTCATTCAGCCAGACATTGATCGCAGACGTGAACTTCCCATTGCGCTTCTCGATCAACTTCATCATCTGCTTGTGACTGTACACAGGCATCTTCAGATCTTCCTCCCTGAGCTTTCTTGTTGCCTTCGTAGGCTCGCCAGTCTTCGCGTGCTGTACCATGCGCTTCAGATCGCCGTCAACAAACTCGAACAGTAGCACCTCCTCACCCTCCTTGCCCTGCTTCTCAGCTTCTTGTACGTTCTGCGTCTCCCTGAAGCTCATTGGAAAGAATTCCTTGACTCTCCGCCCCTGCATGAGATTCTCCTCGCCCATGAGGTTGACTTGCAGCATCGCCTCGTCAACATATTGGAAATTGATCGCCTGAGGGACGAGCGTCTTGATCCTCGCGACATCTTCAGTCTTGAGCTCGCGCTTGGTGTTCGCCTCGACAGCGCTCTTGATGGTCTCGAAAGTAGTAGCCAGGTGCTTGCGCGTACAGCAGAAGGTGTAGACGAGGTTTAGAGCTTTGTGGGTCTGCGCGAGCTTGACAAAGTGGTCTGGCCAGGGTATCGATGTCTCTACGACAGTGGAGGATCCTTGTCGACTAAGGGCAGGTTTGTCGCCACCCTTGGCTGTTCTCCGGGGCTTCTTGCCACCATCTGTCGTCTTCGTGGGGACTGTCGTAGAAGTCGACTCTGTCGCTGCGGCATCATCGCCCGTAGCGTCGTCTGGTGTAGGCGCAGGTGGTTCCACTCGCTTCCTCTTGCGGTGGTGGACGAGCAGGTTGGAGACGCTGGCCGCCTGGAGCTTGACCATTATCCTACAGTCTCTCTATCCAAGGTTGATCCACTGCACTTTGTCATTTGGCCATGTCTACGGGAAAATGCCCTTCCCCTTAGCTCTGCACCATTGGCCTCGCCATCAACGTATCTTAGTGACATCATGGCGACACGTCCGAGCGCGTCTGGATTTCGCGCGATCACGTGGCAAGCATGTTGCTAATCTAGGATGACCTTCGACTTCAACACAAGAGGGTTGTCCATATCGACTCAGTAAGGCTCATCAGAGGTACTCATAGCCATTGAATACCGCACTCTGAAATACATCTTGCTCCAACGCTTCCCTTCCTCCGACATCCGAGATTTCGATTCATTGCTTTCTTCAACTTCCACATTTGTTCAACCCAGTCTTAAAAAGACCATATCTCGATTTCAAAGCAGCGTAGCCATCGATAAGAGCGCCTCGTGGCGACCTCGTGGACGCCTCGTGGATCTGGGTCCTGTCACACGTGCGAAGTTCTTCCACCACCGAGTCCCATACGGTCTGGTTTGTCACCGACACCATCTGGGATCGACATAACACTCAACGCTGCGGTCCCATCATGGGTGTGCCTACCCCGGCCGAGGCTCTCGCCACCTTTCAGCCCGCCTCAGCTGGTGCATACAATCCCGGCACAGTCGTGATCTTCTTCGATGCCCGAGGCTTCAAATCCGCCCAAGATCAGCTGCCCACATATCAGTCGTACTGGCTCGAGACGAAGTACCGTCTAGGCTGGCCAAGTATCTGGTCCACCACTGATCTCGAACCCGGGAAACTAAGATTAGTGTGGTACACCGTAAGTCATGCGCCACCACCCCCTGCAGAAATGTATGACTAATCATCCTCAGCACACCGGCACAGAAGGCTCACGAGAATACCCCCTCCACATGGCCTACACAGTGAAAGAAATGTACGACTCTCTCTCCGGCGACGGCTTCAGACCCATGATCCTCGGCTGGTCACTGGAAAATCCGTTCCCCATGATCGGCGGATCTGAGCCTCCTGAGGAACCCAAGCAGCCTAAAGTGAGGAAAGCTACGACGTGGAGTTATAACGTCTCTGGTCATGCGAAGGGTGCGAACCCGCATGAGCGGGTGATGGCGATTATTGCGAAGGAGGAGGAGAGGCAGAAGGAAAGGAGGGCTGGGGAGGTGAGGGGGGAGAAGGATGGGGTGGCTGTGTAGTGTAAATGTGCAGTGATGTATTGGACAACTATCTTGGAGTGCCTGGTGTCTAGTGCTCTTTCCGTCGCGCTGCCCTCAAGAAGCTTTCTTGCTGTCCCTCTCCGCCTTCCTCAACGCCCTCTTCCTAATATCTTCATGCATCCCCCGGTTGACCTTCAACACAAACCCGTTCATCGGCCCCAACTGCTCGACCGCCCAAAGTGGAATAGCATGAGTCCAGTACGGCGCCCCAGTCGAAGCAATCCCCTGTGCGCCTCCACTCCGCCCAATGCTGCCCAACACGGCCTTGACAAATTGCTTCGGCGTTGGCACGACCAAGCTCGCTTTGCGAATCTTGCTCATGGCTGAGGTGACGAGGTAAGATTGCACGAGGTGGACTTTCACGCCGTGTGGCTCTAGCTCGGACGAGAGCGCCGTGGACCATTGTTGTAGGAAGGCTTTGCTGCCGCTGTAAGTGGCCAGGAGAGGCGTAGGCAGCACGCCGCCGAAAGACGCCATTGTGAGTATTAGACCACGCTTGCGAGAGATGAGGCCGGGGGTGACGAGCTGGGTGACGCGAAGAGTGGCGAGGCAATTGATCGTGATGATGTCCTTCACTTCCTGCTCGGGAGTGTCGTTGAACGGGACGGGAATGGAGTGGGAGAGTCCGACATTGTTGATCAATATCGAGATGTCGAGGTCCTTGACGAGAGCTGCGAGCTTGGCGTAGTCCTTGTCGTTGTTCGCTGCGAAGTCCATGGCCAGGGTTTTGGTCTCGACCTTGTACTTCGAGGAGATGTCGGAAGCCAAGGTATCGAGCTTCGCTTGCGTGCGGGAGACCAGCAAGACATTGAAGCCCTTTGCTGCAAGCTGCAGGGCGTACTCTTTGCCTAGGCCATCTGAGGCGCCGGTTACGAGGGCCCAGCTACCCTTGGGGCCGAACGTGGAGAGCTATATGCTAGTCAGTCGAAGCGCTGAGCGGACATGGGTTGAAAGCAGCGGACCTTTTGTCCTGGGATGAAGAAGAGCGAGGCGATCATGCGCCAGAACGAGAAGATCTTGAGTGATATGAAGAGCACTCCGATGAGAGCCGCAACTTGGGTTGCTGGTGCTGCGTATGGGTCGACGGGGTTGAGCTGCTCCATTGTGACGGATGTTTTGGAGGTAGTCTGCTTTGATCTATATAGCAACGTTCTTCGTACGACGCTCAAGCTGGGAGGTGTGCTTAATGAAGTGAGGTTGCAGATACGACGAAATGATGAGCAGCGACAGACTGCACGCCTCGGCGCGGCTGCAACGACGATCTCCCGCCGCCAATGCAGGAACCAGCTTAGACAACAATGATATAGTCTACATTTTAGTTCTATAGTGTATGTCGCCCGCGATCAAAGCTCACCATGTCCACCTCCGCCTGGCTTCCACCTCTCTCAGGCGGTCTCCTCCCCCACTGGCTCCTCCTCGTACGCCTTACCCCCTCCCCGACCCACCTATCCCACTAACCCCCACTCCCAGACCTCAGCCATCTCCCTCGCCAACAGCATCCAAGCCTACACAACCCTCGCCCGAACCCGCGAAGTATACGCCGGCCCCGCGCCCTCTTCGTACAAAACCCCCTCAAACCCTCTCGCCCTAACCTTCACCGCGATCCCCAACCCCAACTCCCCCGTTACACCCCTCTCAGCCCGCACATTCGGGACCTGGACAGCGCTAGCAGCGGTGATAAGATTCTACTGCGCGTATAGTCTCAACGACTCGAGGTTCTATCAGCTGGCGCTGTGGACTTATGGCGTTGCGTGGATGCATTTTGTGAGCGAGTGGTGGGTTTTTGGGAGCGTGAGGTGGGGGAGGGGAGGGGCGAGTAGTATTACTGTGGCGAGTGTGACGTTGGGATGGATGTTTAGTGTTTGGGGGAGTTATGTTGATTGAGATATGGAGAGCAGTGAGGGTGGAGGATGTACGGGGTTGTGAGTCTTGGATGCCTCTGATAAGGCGGGTAACAGCTTCCACTAGGTCATAGCGGGAGTTGATGCTGCTCTGCTAGCGATCTGTCCGACGGGCATGGAAGGAGCGTCCAGAGGTGGTGGTCATCATGCGCCGACTCCGCCCACACCACTGCTCCCTCGTCCTTCACCGCCGCCAACAGCACCGCCCATCATGATACCTTGACCCAGCGGTCCCCTCTGATCCAGCTCTTCATAGTTCAGCACGAATTCCCTCCGTTCTCGTCGCCAGTTGCCGACGTCAAAGAACACATACACGCCCTTCTCCACACCAGGCGTTACTCTCGTAGGCTGCACGCCCACAGGTGCGCCGTTTGTCAAATCGAGTATCGGGACTGATGATGCCGCGTTAGCTTCCCGCGTATCCTTCTGCAGCCATTGTCGTAGTAGCTTGTGCCATCGCCAGTCGCGAGAGTGGAGCTCCTGTGCTGCCAGCTCTTGCGTGATGTCGTGAGGCATTTGGTAGAAGATGCAGAACAGAGTTTCTGGGTAGTAGTCAGCTTCAATTGGTTCAGTCCACTCGACTATAGAGTCTACACTTACCATCACTCATAGCGGGCACCCTGCTGGCCAACGGCGGTATATTTGTCACAGTGTACGCATCTGGCAACTCAAAATCCGGCACCGTATGCCGATCATGAAAGTCGAACGCACTTCCCGAAGTATTCGTAGCCGGGAAAGGCACAAATGTGGGATACAGCGGCTCCAATGAGTCGAGGTCCAGTCCAAGATTGTTAAGGTCTTGGCCGAAGAAGATGCCTGATCGCATTAATGGGGGTAGCGTCTCATCTACGGGTTGATTCGTTTCGAGGGCTTTCCGAGCTTCGTATGCTGCTGACAGTGCTTCGAGGCCGAACTTCTCGGATTCGGTCATGTCTGCGTATCGTTTGGTTGTGGAGGGTTGAGGGTGAGATTGGCCGTTTGGCGCGGGGATGGGTGATTGCTGGGATGATGTCAGGAAGCGTCCATCAAGAGAATCGGCTTCGTGCATGATTGCGGATACTTACTTGTGTTTCTTGTGGGCCCGCCGGGGGTTGATTGATCTGATGCCCGATCGGCGCTTGCGCACTTTGCTGGGTGGAGTTGCTCCCGTCTCGGAATGGCAATTGCGCTTGCCGTGCATTGTTGGGCAGCTGCGTGCTTTCTGGCGACCGGAGGCTGGAGCCGAAGCCATTCGTATGCCCGTAGCCGTCGCCGTTTACCTGCCCGTTGAGAGGAGGAAAGTCATCGCCTCCTCTCCCATCCTCCCCTCGATCGACTGACGACTGCTGTGATCGCTGGTTCTCGAGTTGGTCTAATGATGATTGCCGTGAGGGGGCTATCGATGGCGCTCGTTGCTGTACTGGTGGTTGCTGTTGCGCTCGCGATTGAGGCTGCGGCGGTTGCTGTGGCTGTGCAGTGGGTTGTCGGAGGACATTGCTGTTCCAACTCGACAGTGCAGCGTTGCCTGCTGGCTGTGGTCCGCCGGAAAGAGTGGGAAAGTCACTGGAGGCCTCGTTAGCTGGACTGATCAGTGCTTGCGCATGCGACAACACAGATCCCATCGCGCGTGTGTGACAATGTTGAGCTGCGGCGAAGGTCTCCTGGACAGCCATATATCGACTCATCAAGCTGCGATAGCTTGCTCCAACGCAAAGCAGGAAAGGGTGACCGCATGAACGCGCCATGTATGCTCCCGTCTAAGCTTTTGTCCAGACATCGTCTTCCAGAGATCCGGTATGCACTCCGCCAGATTTCCGTATTTGTAGATAGCGTTCGGCTCCAGTTGTCCGGATGTTGAACCATGCAGTTCAAGCTCTGTGCCTCCAAGCTGAGCCAACTCACCTCATATCAATCGGCCCTTGCCCTCCACCGCCGCCCATAACCTGTGCAAACCCACTCAGCCCTCCCAACCCCCTTCCTGCTCCTGCGGCGCCGATTCCTCCCCCTAGACCTCCACCGAAACCCGCTCCACCAGCTGCACCTGGCGCAGGCAGCCCAAACCCCCAACTCGTGCCATTGCCCAAGGGCGCTTTTTGTGTGTTCTGTAATCTTGAAGCCGGTTGGCGGGTTTGTGGCGCCTGGGAAGGGGCGTTGAAGGAGGGCATATTCATGGACCGCATGGAGGTCGGTAGTGCGGTCAATTCACTGGCTGAATAGCTATTAGCTTTCTTAGACGGTGATACGAAAGTATCTGTAAGCGATGAGAGAGGGAGGAAGAGGGGACCATCATGGGCCTGCTTGCGCAACGCCATGATCGGGAATTGGGGTGTGAAGCAGTGCAAATTGGGGGAGGTATCGGGGGGGTGGTGGTATAGTATCAGGGCAGGGCTTTAGGCGGCTAGCTTACCGGCGCAATTGACCGTATTACATGCGACCGTACGTCTCTTTCGTAGTGATGAGGAGGAAAATGAGGATCAATAGTCAGTTTAACATGTGATCGGGAGCTGCACTCGACATGAAGTTCAATATGCGGCTATACGCGGGGCTGCGGGCGAGCTTCCGCAGGTTGTGGAGTGCATGTTGTAGGGCTGCGCCAATATCACGACTATACAGTAGCCGCATGGGAATTCTATGCATCAGATTGCGCTACGAATCATCCGATAGCATCGTCGACTGCCTGTGAATGGACTCGGCGGCCTCGCCAAACACCGCACCCAGTCAAGAACGGTCACGTGCTGTGTCTGCTGGACTTGTCAGGCTTGAGGAGTATTTTTCATTTACATTGATCAGGTCCTGCTACCCAGAGTGGTCTTCATCGCCTTATGTTCCTCCACTCAATGCATCCCTCTCCTCCATCTTCCGCCGTGCAGCCAGAATCATCTCCTCCCTCCGTCTCCTCAATCCCTCGGCTCGTGCTGCCTTGTCCCCGGTCCACCCTTCCCTGACCTGCGCGTCGCTCCAAACAGCCTCCTTGCCCTTGCCTCCTACCCGACCTTGCAACCCATACCTCGTAATCAGATCTTCGCCCTTGCCTGAACTCTTAGTCGCTGCACTCGCGTTTCCCGACACTGCTCCAGCAATTGGAGGCGGACTAGGCAGCGGCGGTTGGTAGCTCGGCGGCGGGTTATCAAGTCCTCGACCTGTGAGTATCCGTTCTGATGTCGCGGCAACACTCCCGCCGTTACGGTGCAGATCCCAGGCTATCGTTCTTTGATCCATTTGTGGGAACATTGCGCTGATTTGCTCGATCTTTGCTGGATCGACTGCTCGGCTATTACGTGAGGAGGACGATGTTGCGCCAGCGGGGCCAGAGGGTGATGTGGATTTGTTGAGGTACCAGCGCAGGGCGAGGAAGCCGACGAGTGCTACTGCGAGGAGTTGGGGAATGTTGATCGAGGCCTGGTCTTTCGCCATCGTTGCGGACCGAATGGATACCGCTGAACGCCTGGTATGATTGGCAGCCTGGCCGGATCACCGAGGGTGTGAGCTCCCCGGTGTGAGAAGTGCGAATGACAAGTCGACTCTTGTACATGTGCGATGCTTGGCTTCGGTCAATGTGGTTGCGTTGGAGTGAGGTCGAGAGCTGGTAAGTGCAGGACTGTGGGAATCCTGCGACAACGCTGTAGGTAGTGGTAGATGAGATACCGCACCCTACATACATGGATGCTGTCCGGATGTCCTTACGGCAGGATACTAGCGGAGCAACGATTGACCGGAAACTCCGGCTAATGGCCTCAGATCTCAGGCTGCAACACTCACAGTATCGGTCACCTGCTTTACGGCACTACTTCGCAAGTGACTATTGCTGTGTACAGAAGCAAGCCAAAAGGACGAACCCCGGGAAGTCCGCGCACGGAGTTCGAGGATGCATGTACAAAGAGTAAGGTTCGCCAGCCCGGTCGCTCCATCAACTTGATCGAAGACCGCAAGCACCGCGAAGATCGAAGCACAACACCTTTCCAACAGGGGATCCGCCGTGAAACGAAGTCCACCTCGTGCATCAACATGTTTCAAGTTTACGGAAGGCTTTTGTTGTGCTTCGTCACGTGACCATGCGGTAGCTTCCAAGCTTGGAACCAATGGCCGGCTCAGCGGCAGGGGCAGCTAAAGACCTTATCTTCACCACCGCCGCCTATCTGCATGAAACCTGGAGCTACCGCGGTTGCTGCAATGTGGCTTTCAAGGCTGCGCACACTCGCAGGATAGGACCATGTATCCGAGATCCACAGGTTTCTGGAGTGCACGCTTTCTGGCAGTCCACGATCTTAAAAGTTCTTGGAGCAGTGTATTGCGTAGCGACGGGTCGATCAGCGCTACGCTACAAGATCGCATGGAAGCAGAGCAGTACGAAACGTTCATCTGAAGAGCTAAAGGTGACGTAAGGACCGTTGTCAAATGCTTATCGCACGACGCCTTGACGATCGCGGATCTGGCATGCATGCATTGCACCCGAAGTTCACGAGCTATCTCGCCCTGCTGGCTTCTGTGCGTCTCGGACCCTTGCAGCGTGTCACTCGGCGCCACTCTGGAGCTTATGTTCGCGTGGCAGCGATAAGGATCCGTGTGTTTGGGAGCTGCTTCTTTCGGCAGTACATGGATATGTAGGTCGTCGAATGTACCTCGTCGTCAGTCTCCAAAAGCCATGACCAGCGCTTTCATTCCTTTGATCATCTGCCGTCAGTTACTGTGTGCCTTCCAGTCTGTTGGATTTCATAGCAAAGATGACCGACACCGATCGCGACTGGCCTCCGGGCACGATCCGACTTCAGACGCTGCTGAAGAGCGAGACGAACTCGACCGAGACTGAGATCATTCTCCAGCCACGTCCCAGCGATGATCCAAATGATCCCTTGAACTGGCCGAAGTACCAGAAAGTCATCAACTTCAGTCTGGCTTGCTTCTACGCGATGATGGTGTTTGCCTTCGTAAATGCAACGTCTCCGACATGGGGACCGTTGGCGGACGAACTAGGTACGTCTGTGATACTTTGGGACTGAAATATATGAGACATTATAGCGCAGAGGATCTCTAGTCGGGCGAGCTCCGCGCGGCATATCCTCTCTTGGGATATGGAGGGTCTGCAGCCATTCTTGCACTACGACCGCGCTACCCTCCCCAAACACAAGAGATGGATTCGATGGCCGGACTTCGGAGCAACAGCGTGGTGTCGTCGCCAAGTCTTGGCACTGACGTTTCCTCACAGGCTTCAGCAGCGTAACTTTGACCAACACCTACGCCATTGGATGTGCTACTCTAGCCCTTGGAGCCCCTATGCTCATTCCATTCGCACTCAAGTACGGCAGCAGACCTGTCTACGTGTTCTCTTCGATAGCACAGTTTGGGATCTCGATCTGGGCCGCCAAGACTCAGACAGCCGGCGACTGGTGGGGAGTGTACGTTCCCACCCCTCTACAACACATCTATCTGGGCACTGACGGGACTCTAGTAATGCGGTTCAATGTTGGCTTGGCGCTCTTGCGGAAGTCCTGATTCAGATGACCATCGCGGACGTTTTCTTCGTCCATCAGCGCGGGACCATGAACGCGATCTACATCTGGGTCGCCAACGTCGGTGGCAACCTCGCTGTCGTCGCCTCTGGCTTCATAACCCAAAACCAAGGGTGGCGCTGGGTCTGGTACGTAGCGGAAATTCCCAGTACCGTCGTTGTCGCCGCCACTCGCACCCCCTTCTCGGCCAGAAGAAGTTCCGAGGTCTCCCCCGTTAACCGGAAATGGTTCTGCTGAACATACAGCATCCCGTGACAAAGCTAACAATCACTTCGCAGGTGGTGGTGCGCTATCTTCTTCGGCGTTCAATTCCTCATGTTCGTCTTTGGTTTCGAAGAAACAAAGTTCATGCACTTTGAGACCCTCGAGGGCAGGCAGGGCAGCGTGACCTCCGCCACTGCTAAGAACACCATCTTCAACTCCGAGAAAGGCGAGAAGCCCGCACCAGAGTCGCCAGCGTCAGACTTCCCGCCACCGGCAGAAGTCATGCGCTCCTCGGAGCCCGATGCAGAAACCCGCCGGAAACTGAGTACTATCCAGATCGACCACTCCAAGCCACGCAAGACCTATGTCCAGCGACTGAATTTGTTGACGACCTCCGAGGGTCCATGGGTCGACTTTCTTCGACACTCATGGCAGCCCTTCATGATCCTGTTCACGATCCCGGGCGTGGCTTACTGTTCCCTGGTATACGGCATCCTCCTGGCTTGGTCGACGGTTATGACCACCGCACTCTCTACCTACATGCTGGATGCGCCGTACAACTTCAGCGCCTCGCAGATCGGACTAATGAGCCTGGCACCTTTCATCGGCTCCACCCTGGGTACAATCGTAGTCGGACCGGTCAGCGATTTCGTTGCACTACGACTCGCGAAACGCAACGGCGGCATCTACGAACCCGAAATGCGATTCTGGGTGTTCTTGCCTTTTGTTCCGTTCCAGCTGGCTGGCGCTTGGTGGTTTGCATATGCACTTGCAGGTGGCGCGCCCTGGCCGCAAGTAGCCATGGCGTTCGGCATTGCGAACTTTGGTAGTGGGCCGTTGTCGAGTTTGGCGTTAGTCTATCTGCTTGATGCTTACAATGGTAAGTCCGAATGCGTCGCTGATCCTGATTCGGGAGTCAAAACTCTTGCTAACACTTCACAGAAATCGTTGGCGACGCACTGACTGCACTCACGGTCGTTCGGAACACCTTCTCCACGATTTTCGTGTTCGCCATTCCGGCCTGGGCAGCTGCGGTCGGTCTCCCGAACGTCTTCAACACAATCGGCGCACTCGGACTTGTCATCTTATCCTTTGCAGGTGCGTTCATCTGGAAGGGCAAATTCTGGCGCTACAAGTTCGCCAAGACGTACAAGTACTACGCCGACCGTCAATTCGAGGCGAGGCCAATGTCATAGATGCCATGAGTATATACAAAATGTATCACGAGCTACTCCCACTTTGCAAGCCTTCCTACGCAGGCAATACCTCCAAATGCGAGACATATACCCGTAAATAGAATGATGGCTCCGTATTCCGTCCCGTATGCTCCCTTCGAGCCTCTCATGCCTCCAGCTAGTAGCAGCTGCTCGCTAATGGGTCCACTGACTAAGCTCCCGATGCCCTTGCTCACGCACATCAATGAGATGATCAGCCCAGTCTCGACGTGAACGCCACTTTGCTTTATCGCCATAGCTACACCGCTCCAGTTCGCAGCGTAGCCACCGCCGGTCAGACCCCAGATGATAACGAAGACGTACAGCATCGGTTGACTTGTTGTCAGACCCCAGAAGATGAACACGCTGACCACACTTCCTAGCGTGGCGACGAAGATCGCAGTGGTGACGTGGTATCTGTCCACCAATGCGCCCTGCGAAAGATATCCGCCTACAGCTGCTAAGCTGAACAAACACAGTGCCAACGGACCCGCGAGCGGCGGCAACCCAATCTGACGGGCAAATGACGGGATCCAGAGTTGCGGAAGGAAGTAGGCAATCGACTGCATCACGTTGCCGAGACAGAAGATCCAGAATGGGGCTTGACGCAAGAACGAGAGATCGATCGAGCGAAGTGACGAAGAGCCTGATGGTACTATAGGTAGCCGGGGACGCATGATGAGGACTGAGGGGGTAGCGAGGGCGACCTGTGAGATTGTGAGTCAGTGGGTCTAAGGTATTAGGAGCGTCGGGACCGAGAGGCGTACAATGATTACAGCCCATACTCTCAGCGTCGTTCTGAACCCGAAGCTATCCAGCAGCCATTGACTCAGAAAGGGTACGATGGCTCCAGCTACACCTGTACCCGACCAGATGACAGCAAACGCGATGCCTTTACGCTTGACGAACCATTCATCACAGATATACATCGCAGGAAAATACACCGTCAACCCCCCCACTCCATATAATACGCCCTGCAACCCCAGTAGCGCAGCCGTACTCGATACGAAGCTCGCCGCGATCAAAGCAATGGCCATCACCGCGATCCCTGCAAAGCTGGCCCGTCTCCGCCACTCCGGGAAGCGCTGTATGGCAATCGCCACGAGCGGACTAGCCAAGAACATGATCCCCGAAGCCGTCGTAGCAATGGCGGCTATACCCGTCGGCGACGAAGAGAAGGGCTCATGGGTAAGGTAGAAGTCTTGGAAGACACCAAACGCGTAAGGAAACCCCCAGACTAGCATCTCCAGCGTGAAGCAGCCGGCCAGGGCGAGCCAGGCTTGTTTGCCTCCATCGGCGCGGGGCAGGGATTGGGAGTCAAGCGGGGAGAGGTCTTCGATATCCATGGGTTCGAGGACGGTGGGGATCTGGGCTGTGGTGGCGGAGAGGGAGGGTGACGAGGGCGCCATGGTGAGAAGACGACTTGAAGAAATGGAGTTGGAGGACTCCTACCTAAGTGTCGTGACGAAGTGGAATAAGTATACACAGCCCATGAGGTATATGGCCCTATGAGGGAGGCTTTTGACTCATGCTTTACACCTGCGCCCTATGGCAAGGTGGATCGACAAGACGAGTTCGAGATGTCAAGCTGTGTTCGGCATTGAGAAAAGCGGGGACGAAGTCCGAAGTGCGGGCCTGGATTATGAAACCTTAGACAGGTTGAATTCACGATAGCGACAGATTGCGAAAGGAAAAAATAATGAAATCTGATGGAGCGAGGTGTAAAGTTACGTATTCATGACTTTAGCGTAAATGTTTTGAGGCGGCGTGTCCTGCACGCTTGCACAAAAAAGACCACTTGCCATGCTGCCCGCCTCGCTCCGCCAAATCGATAACGCTCTCATTGGCCGTAACGTCGTCCATCGTCGTGCCGCCAGTGTCCCTCAGGTAAGCGTGGCCATCGCCAAAGCCACCTTCTTCGCCTGCTTCGATCGAGCGCGTTCTGCTACACGACATGTGTCAGTCCGGCTTCGATCATGTTGCAAAATCTAATACAATCAGGGAAACAAAACGTAGCATCACACTAACCACCCTCTTTTCCCGAAGAAACCTAATGTGCAGACCGAACCAAAGCCATCCTACCTTTCCGATCCTTCTCAACCCTCAGAACCTTCCTGTCCGGACTCTGCTCCCTGTCCACAATGCGTAGTACCTCTCTCGGTGGGCCGGGTTCCCGATACTCGACTAGCTTGTAGTCTTCCGTTTCACGCTCATGTCGTAGTGCTCTCCTCTCAGCCTCGAGTGCGCGGATCTCAGCCTCAATGGCGCGGCCGCTGCGGTCGGGGACGCGTTCCTGGATGATCAGTGCGCCAGATTGAGGTGCCCGTTCCTCGATGACGGTGCGGCGTTCTTCGTAGAAATCGTCGCGAGGCGAGAGGATGACTGTGGGTGCGCGCGTGCCTTCCCGCTCTTCAACCACAGTCTTGCGCTCCTCAAACACCGTACCGGACACACTACGTCCACGGTCGCGATACGTGCGAGCAGGCGACAAGCGGCGCGTGACTGTAGACACCGAGCTCGGACTAGGAGCACGGGTCGACCGGGCACGGCTGCGAGACTTGTGCGAGTGCACTGATGGTGGCGGTAGGAAGTCCGAAGGGGGGTTTATGTACTCTTTGCGGATGACTTCTTCGCGGTAGCCCTCGGCCGCAGCTACAGTTGCCGAGTCTCTGACTTGCTCATCGTAGCGGTAGACAGTCTTCTTGTCGCCGGCTTTGTACATCTCGGAAATCTTGATGACCTCATCAATCTGCTCCTTTTCCAGAGCTATGCGAAGTACGTAGAAGTCTTCTTCTTCATCATAGGGGTATGCTAGGTCGTGAAGCGCATCGCGATGCACGAGTCGCTTCGGCATGCGGGTCTTGCCTTTCTTGCCTGCCTTGACCTTGGTAGTTGCCTTGCTGACTCTGCTCTCGAGACTCTCGCTGCTCGAAGAGGAAGAGCTGGATGACCTAGACGTCACAGTAGAAGCTCTCGTAGATGCCCTAGATTTGTGACTCTTTGCTTTGCCGCTCCTGCGATGCACAGATCGCTCGCGCTTGATCTCGACTTCGCGATAGTTCTCTGGCTCTGGATCACGGTGGCGAGGTTGGTCGAACTCTTCATACGGCCGACGTACTGGTAGTGGTATAGGTCGGTAGGGAGCAATTTGGTAGTCGTCCTCAGGTGGGTATCTCGGTGCCGGCCGACGGTCGAATGTATTCAAGCTGCTCTGCCTACGAAGCAGGCCTGGTCGTGGCGCCTCCTCTCTTGAGCGGCGAGTGATGTCAATCTCGATGTCTCGTTCATGTACAGAGCCGCGTCGTGGTGGCTGATATGGAGTAAGCGACATGTTAGCAAGTTCCCTGGGATCGACGTCGCCGAAGAGCTCTCGATCAGTCCTCCTCCGAGGTCCTCCACGGTCGCCGAAGGTGTCCTGGTAAATGCGGTCACGCTCTTCGAAGTGGGTCCTGCCATTGGGGCCTCGAGTATCGACATGATCCATGACATTGACCTCCCGTCGGCCAGGTGTATCGCGCTCTTGATAGCGGTAATCCTCCTCGAAGCGGGCACGTGGAGGTCCAGGAGGTCCTCCACGTGAGCGATCGAAGCGGTCTCTGTCCCATCGCTGCGGTGGGTCGCCGTATGCCAAGTCGTCCGCAGACTGTCGTCCACCACCGTAGCGTGACATTGCGGCCGTGGGTGTACGGATGGGAGGAGCAGCGAGGCCACGGGCTATTGTATGGCGGCAAAAGACCCGACTACGGGCAGGAAGACTCAGTAGCCCTGTTAAAGGAGACAGAGCTCACGTTGGGCAGCAGTGAGTGGCCTGAGCTTGGCCAGTCGTAGTGGGTACGCGGTGGCAGGTGTCGATGTGGGCTCGAACGTCGTCATCGGTGCCAAGAACTGATGAAACACTGCAGTGCACGTGACGGCGACAAGCGCGCTCCGTGCATCATACACTATACCAGTACACAGAAAGCTCGCTACCTCATACTAGTAGGTATTCAAACTCCCTTCGGAATTTGAGCATTCGAAGAGACTCGCGTCCAGTATCGCTCGATTTCTTGTTCCGATGAAGAATGCGGATACACACTGCACCGTGACAACGAACGATAAGCAGATGCGACCGTGGAAAAAGAGATCGAGGGGCAGCACCTCCGAGCGCGGAACAGGTCTTCTGGTCTTTGTACTGAGCTTCCTGACGCGATGCACCGTTATAGCAGTTCGAACACAGGCTTCCTGAGGGTTCTATGCTTCACACTTCACACTCCCACGGTCCCATACATGCGTTGATCGAGTACAATTTTAGTTTTCTTGCCCTCGCACTAACCAGCATATTCGCGACTCAAGCCTAGTGTCCTGTAGATTACAGCCGTTTACGCCCATGATGGCACAGTCTGCTCGCTGTGAACAGTCAGCCTGCGTCCAATACGTCAGCCGGGGATGGACCTTACGCATGCAAGATGCTGCACAACTCTTCAAAACTCGATGCTAATGTGTGGCTAGAGTCCGTCGTTTTGACCGTGATAGTCCCTTTGATTATCAAGTGCCCGACTGCAGCGATGGGCTCGCGAATGCAAGCAAGGCTCCCGCGATATATGCACGTAAGATGAGATGCACGCGCCTAAGACGATCTGCGTTCGAGAGTCCGCTGATTACATCCCGAATCGCAGAAAAGGTAGTGACGAAAATTGCCAATTTCTGGGTCTCCGACACAGACCATAGCCCTCTTGATCATGGCCATATCGGGCGGGAGCGGAATCGGCTATGCAGGGGAAAGTCGTATGTGTCAATGGGGAAGTGGAACACGGTCGACTCGTACAGACCATCAGTCGCGCTCCGATTAAGGCCTCGGCAGATCAGAAGTGGTGCGACGCGCACCCGGGGCTGTGGAAGCCAGTGAGAAGATTGCACGAGTCTTCGTGTCGAAGACGTAAAAGAAGATCTCATCGTGCAATTCCGTAGGAAAGCGTAGCAGCGGCGGGCTGTGGTTCGCCGGCGTGGCAATCATCGTGCTTGACATGACTTCGTTGATGCCGTGTGCAAGCCGAAGTGGTTTGAAGCGCGTAGGATTGCCGCAGAGAAGCAAAGTGGATTTCGTGGTCAGTGTGACAAGATCCTTGTCGATCCCGCTACCAAGCCAAGTCATGGCACGAGGAAGGTACTCAGAACATCCTGAGGGACGGAAGGAGCGTTCGAGTCCTTGTCGAATGCTTGTAGAGACCTGATACAGTGAATCGCTAGCGAGTCACGTTCACTCTCCTCATGGACGTCGTACACTCCTGCTAAGACACACTGCGCTGTTATTGTTGCATTGGAGTAGCCGCGCTGGGGAGCGATGGCGCCGTTCCAAGATAGATGCTTCGCAACAGATACTGTCTCTCGATCTGACTTCGAGTAGGCAAACCGCTATGCCAGTGCAGTCGGAAGGTGCATTGACCCGCGTGTTCCGGCGTGGAAGCCTTCAGCCTTTCGAACGTGTAGATGTGAGGATATATTCTACATCAGGTGCATCGAGCCTGTGACTGTACGTGATCTGGACGAGTAGCCAGAGTCGCCCAATGGTTATCGTGCTCCGTGCCAGGCAGAGAAAGCTCGCGATCGTTTGCCACGGAGTCCTTCAAATTGGCGCCCTTGCCGCAGCCTCTCCACCCACATCTCCCTCAGCCCCTTCATCCGCGACAGCAACGCAGACGGCAGTCGCATACTGCCCATCGTGACTTATACTAACCCTGACCACAATCCCAGGCCCAGCTTTGGGCTTCCCACTCACGACCTCAGAACTACTTCCATCGGCATCTGCTTCATCACCTTCATGCTTCGCCGTCTCCACAGCTTCATCAATAACATGACTCAGAGTGCCCAAGGAGAATTGCTCGGTTTCCTGTCGCTCGTCCAAAACGACACCGTAGATCTTCCGCGATTCTTTCGCGACCAATATTTGCACCTCTTGCATACTGAGATCGCGCCAATGACATGCCTTTATGACCGCCTCCTTCGCTGCCCAGCGTCCGGCCAAGTGCCGCGATATGTAGATGATGTGGGCATGGGGATGCTTTGCTACATCTTCCGTGGGAGCATTGCTGTGTTGCTCCAGAGCGCTGATCGACGGACCGTAAGTTTTGTTGAAGCTGTATCGCTCGACTGGTGTGAGGATGCGCCGTGTGAAGTGATGCACGCGCTTTATTGCGTCGGCGCGGACAGGTAGTGGTCCGAGATCTGTCGCGGCTGATCTGATGACAGGACCTCGTGATCGAGGAGTTTGTGGTATTCTGCGGTTGATGATGTGGCTGATGCGTGATATCGTGCAGATATCGGTGCCTACGCCTAGCGCGGGCATTGGGAAGGGCCGGAGGCCAGGCATGGTGGAGTGCGGTGTGGGAGCGTGATATGTATAAGCTATATCAGAGTACTAAGTGAACACAGCTATAGGCTGAAGACCGAAACTTGACAGGGGTCAACAACGCGCGCTTTTTGCGCAGGTTTCTAATCATGCGGAGGGAGAGGCGGAGTATTCGATGCCGGTGTCACGACTTTATGTACATATATCGCGTTACAGCTTCGTTCGCCCAGATTTGCACCTCTCGTCTGCCATTGGAAGGCAGCACAGTCCCGACGAACTCGCACCTGTCCCCTGCAATCATTCCATCCTGATCTGAACTCAAATTCACATGGCGCCTATTGCTTGACTGCGTTTGCCGACCCTTCCCGCTTTGCCGCATCTCCATCTGCGTTCTTCAAGAATTGCCTAGCCAACAGTCAGTTCACACTGCTCGTCCGACCGTTCAAAACCCCCTTCTCCACAGTCTCGTAGATGTGTCCCAGCTCTTCAGGCTCTTGTCGGTCTGCCAGGGGCAACGTACTGAATGAAGTCCTCCTCGGGCTTGCTCGATGCGTTCAAAGGTGGTGATGTAGCCATGGGCTTCTTGCTGCCGCCCATCATGAGGAATGTGCCTGCAAATACCGAGCCAAGGGTGGCCATGGCGAGCTATTTGGAACGCTGCGTTAGTTCCACTGCTAATGAAGGCGCATCATGCCTTGGGCTCGGGGTCTTTGCGGGGGGTCGTACGTAGTGGGAGCCGACTTGCATGCCGGCGACTTTGTACATTGCGACCATCTTTGCGGCTAGTTCGGGGGCTGTGTGAGAGGTGGTGAGTCGGGGTAGGCGTGAGAATCGAGGATACAATGGTTCTCAATGGCTCTGGACTGTCTTCGCGATGCTGTTGTCGAAGCTCGAGGTTCAAAATAGGGTTAGGGTTCAGGGCAGAGCCGGAACCTTGAGCCAGCTCGCGAGAGCGACATCCGAGCGCGCCCGAGGCCTGACTCCAGACCAAGCAGCTGTAGCTACAGACCACCTGTTAGCAGTCCTATAGAACTAGTAGGCAGCATCTATAGACCTTCGCCGCCTGTTACAAGCTTCGCATCAGACTCGTCAGCAGGTCTCACGGCCCCACGAGCAGAACCCACCTTACTACACAAGCTCGAGCGCGCACACCCACCGACCATGCCCGCTAAAGCCCCCCAAGACCCTCTCGCGGACATCGAACACACACGCTCCGAACCTCGTCCCGACTTCTCGCAACCTATCCCTCGGAAACCCCTTCCCGCAGATCTACAAGAGAAGATTGACAACGAATCCACCTGGACTTCCATATACGAAGGTCACGCTTCGGAGTCCACAGATAGCTCAGTCCGATACGCCGCATACGCATCCCGCTTCCGCACGATCTTAGTCTCCGCACAACGCTATGTAGCGTACACGAGTGATATAGGGGAAAGCTTCAGGCCGATCGCACACCCAAATGCCGTGAGAGCTGCGTACGGTGTGAGCTGGGCATATCTGATTGGTGATGTGAGCTATGAGGGTTACAAGGCATACCTGAGGAATCAGAGGGCGCTGCATCCGGAGCTGGCTGAAGGCAAGGTGGAGGGGATGGCGAGTGCGGTGAAGGGGACGGTGGAGGACAAGAGCAGTGCTGATAAGGTACTGGAGAAGCCTGTCGGTCAGGAGCTAGTGAGCGGAAGTCTTGGAGCACAGTCAATGCAAGGCAGAGTCGTGCCAATCGAGGACTACCGAGCTGTAATGGTGCAGCGTGCTGTGTTCCAGAGCATTGCTTCCATGGGACTGCCGGCATTCACGATACACAGTATTGTGAGGTACTCCGGGCGAGCGCTCAAGAACGCCAAGAACGTCAGGATACGAACCTGGGGTCCTATCGGACTCGGTCTAGCTGCTGTGCCTGCGCTGCCGTTCCTCTTCGATCAGCCGGTTGAGTCGGTCACGGAGTGGGTGTTCCACAAGGGCTTCGAAGCTGTGGGTGGACCGAGTGCAGTGGGACATACGCCAGATACTGGAAGGCAGCGCCTTGATGACGCTACAAGTCGAGCAGGAAAGGGCAAGGAGAAGGAGCTGTAGTGCAGCCTACCAGCTCGATCGTTAGCCAAGGGTAAGATACTCGACTCGATTTGTACATATGTCGAAATCTGGGCCGAAGTGCTCGCTCTACACTCGGAGGCTGATCATTCTTGCGCCGCTGTAACCGATCTCGTATCACTTTTCACCACCTTGGATGGTTCAGGAGAGCACCTCGCCGCTTCTTATCAAGCAAGCCAGTATCACCATCGGACAGGTGGCCTCTTCGACCAGCATCAGGCTCCCACTTCATGTCCAATTTGATTTTCATTACCTTGTGCTGTGCAAGGTGCACTTAACATTCACTTAACGTTCATTCAAGAATTAGAAATGGAAACATCAGAGGTGATGAATGAGCCTCCCCCATTCCTGCGCCTCCCTGCCGAACTCCGCGATGCGATCTTTTCACACGTGTTCGAGGATGCCAGTCACAAGCTCTACGCCCGCCCGCGTGCAGTCACGACTGCCCTTGGAGTACACACACATGAACGGTCAGCGGTCTCGGCGATCGCCCCTCTGCTGATCTGTCGCACACTGTACCCGAGCGTACTCGACGCGCTGTACGAAGTAGCTACCTTCGAGCTCCTTACCAATCCCTGCCGGCCAAATCCGTACATCTGCGACCACATCACATCAATCTTGCCCAACCTACACAAGCTCAAGAACGTAATTATGCATGTGGACAACGTACCGCACTGGTCTGAGCATTGCCGCCGGTGCTATCGTGGATCTTACGATGACATCGCAGCGGAGATGCTAAGCCAAGTGCCGCATGCGAGTCAGCTCTCACGTATTACGTTGTCATTCAATCGCAATGACAAAGCGATGTGGAGGCATGGCGAAGGTATGCTAGAAGCTTTGCGATTATTGGCCGGCCAGGCGACTATGAGTGTAACCTGGCAGCCTGGTATTGTGGAGCAGAATAACGCAAGTTCTGTCTGGCTGCCTGTCATTGTGGAGCAGAGTAGGGATGGACTGCGATCACCTGCATGCATGCAGTGCGAGAGGCTGAGACGGGCGTGGGCGTGCTTAAGGACTGCGCATACTTGATTTGATCCCTAACGGGGCGCTTGAGTGTGGCTGGCGGAAGTGGAGAGGCTGCCTTAGATAGAGCTGCACAGGCTGTGCTTCTAATCGAAGCAGATCGAGACAGCAGACGAAGCGCTCATGGGAATTGAGAGACGCTGACGCAGAGTGGTGGACCAGTGCTACACGAAGCCGGAAACATGAAGAGGAGTATGCGCAGATTATCAGAAACGATCATCTGCTCCTGCCCTCCATCTCCTTAGCGTACCTTCCTCACTCAGCATACATCTGTAACACGCACAGCCACGAAGACCAGATTAGCTTATCAAAACCTCACTGACTGATTCCGGATCACTAAACCTCTGAACAAGACACGGGACTACATCTCGTACATCATCGCACTATAGACATTACGAGTAACGCATCGACGTGCACTCCATCGTCCACAATGGCAGGATCAAACGATCCGCATACTCCTCCGATCCTCCGCCTGCCTACTGAGCTGCATAATGCAATTTTCGCAATCGTCTTCGAAGACGGAATCTACAAGCTCTATGGCAAACCACACTGGACCGACGCTTCACCCCGAGGAGAGCCGAAGCCGACAGTGGGAGGAACCGATGCCCTGCTTATGTGCAAAAGCATACATCTCAGCGCCATCGACACACTGTACAAGATGACTGCCTTGGAATTCCAGCTGACTAGCTTCCATGCGAAGCCAAGTGTCTGCCCTAATCGACAGATAGAGCTTCCGGCGCGCCACAAGATCCAGAAAGTCACAGCGCACGTGTGGAACTTGGGTCTCTGGCGAATCTGGTACGACGGGGATTTCTCCAGCGCAGCTTCGGACATTCTGAAACAGATCCCCTACGCGGGCCGGCTATCGCAGATGGATCTCCACGTGAGTGTCGGACACTGCAGAGTTGGTCCTGATGTGATGAAGCTCGAGAGTGCCATGCAAGAAGTGTTAGGAGGAACAGTCATCAAGACGCTGCTGTCATCCGAAGGGCCGAGCTGGTGTACGAGGCACAGACGTGGGCCTGATGCCATATTCAGAGTCAGCTGGCCTCATGTGGGCATTGTCTAGAGCTCGGATTGCCAGGCGCGAGCGTGCCTCAGGACTGCGTATATGTGAAGGCCGCACAAGATACGTGAGAAGGGATGGAAAGGAGCGTTTGACACAATCTTGACAGATCCCTGACTAGTACCTCGTTGGGTTGACGATCATTTGAGGCGCATGATGTAGCCTGTATGATGCAGGAAAGGGAGGGCGGAAATGCGAACCATCGAACGGGGAAGACCATGCCTGAGAGCATTGACGCTTGACGGAGGATGGATACCATCGAACCTGGTATCTCTCACAGATAGCACGGATATCACTTGAGTGCGGTCCAACATATCCTAGCGTCAAGTGTTGTAGAAGTGGTAGAAGATGCCTTGCCCGAGACCAGGTTAACTCCAGGGCGAGGGTTATGGACGGCTAGATCCGACGTGATCGTTTATCAGATTGTGACCTCGAAATCTTGGCCGGCTCGTACATTTTCTCGACCGCTGCAGACGGCACTGTCATACCACTACCACTCCCCACCCACCCACCGCCGCCATGAAGACGACCTGGAAAGAGATCGCGCCAGTACCTACCTCACAGGAGTTCCTCGACATAGTCCTCTCCCGCACCCAACGACGCCTCCCCACCCAAATCCGCTCTGGTTTCGCCATAACCCGAATCCGCTCCTTCTACATTCGCAAGGTCAAGTACACAGCCGAGACCTTCAGCGAGAAGCTACAAGCCATCCTCGATGGATTCCCGCGACTCAACGACATTCACCCATTCCACAAGGATCTGCTGAACACACTCTACGATGCGGATCATTTCAGGATTGCGCTGGGTCAGTGCAACACGGCGAAGGGATTGATCGAGACGGTCAGCAGAGATTACATCAGGTTGTTGAAGTATGGCAACAGCTTGTTCCAGTGCAAGCAGCTAAAGCGTGCGGCTCTGGGGCGCATGGCGACGATATGCAAGAGATTGAAGGATCCGTTGCTGTATCTTGATCAGGTGCGACAGCATCTGGGTCGCCTGCCTGCGATCGACCCCAACACACGCACACTGTTGATCTGCGGATACCCAAATGTGGGCAAGTCTTCGTTCCTTAAGAACATCTCGCGCGCGGATGTGGACGTGCAGCCGTATGCTTTCACAACGAAGAGTCTGTTCGTCGGGCACTTCGACTACAAGATGCTGCGATTCCAGGCGATTGACACACCTGGTATCCTGGATCACCCACTGGAGGAGATGAACACAATTGAGATGCAGAGTATCACTGCTATTGCACATCTGCGCAGTGCTATTCTGTATTTCATGGACTTGAGCGAGCAGTGCGGATACAGTGTACATGCGCAGATGGCGCTATTCCAAAGCATCAAGCCTCTTTTCGCCAACAAGCTGGTTTTCGTTGTGATCAACAAGATCGACATCATGAAGCCCGAAGACTTGGACGAGGAGACTGCCGCCAAGTTGAAGGAATTGACACTGAGTGGCAACGTCGAGATCCTACAGCTATCCTGCGCAACCACCGAGGGTCTCATGAACGTCCGCAACGCTGTCTGCGATCGTCTAATCGCTGAGCGAAACGCAGCCAAGCTGAAGGCAGGCACGAACTCCCAAGGCGAAGTTACAGGCAGACTCGGCGACGTCCTCAAGAGAATCCACGTGGCACAACCTCTCGGCGGTATCGTGCGCGAAGCATACATCCCAGATGCTGTCAAGAACCGCATGAAGTACGACAAATCCGACCCGAACCGGCCCAAGCTCATGCGCGACGTCGAAGAGGAGAACGGTGGCGCAGGTGTTTTCAACATCAACCTCAAGGATCAATACATGCTCGAGAACGACGAGTGGAAGCAAGACCGCATACCCGAGACCTTCAACGGGCAGAACGTCTACGACTTCATCGATCCTGATATTGACTCGAAACTTGCTGCTCTTGAAGAGGAGGAAGAGCGACTTCAAGCTGAAGGCTACTACGACGGCGAGGAGGAGCTAGAAAATGCCGAGGAGAGCGATCTGAAATACAAGGCTGAGCTGATCCGCGAGAAGCGCGCCCTGATCAGGAACGAGAACAAGGCGCGCAAATCGCTCAAGAACCGTGCCGTGATCCCTAGAAACAAGAAGTCTATCCAACTCAACGCCATGGACTCGAAGCTGCAAGCAGCTGGCTACGACACCAACACACTCATGGAGCGCGCTCGCTCTATCAGCCGCGCGCCGCGTACTCGAACGAGAGCTGAAAGCACGCCTGGAGGCGAGGACGGCGATGCGATGGATGTCGATCGGACGGATAAGCAGCGACTCAGGAGCAAATCACGGCCAGCGTCCCGGGCACCGAGTTCGAACAGGCGGGAGGAGAGTCTGGGTGGTGAGGCTGGACGGACAAAGGCCGAGAGGATGGCGAAGTTGGGACAGAAGCGGAATAACCAGCATGCTAGGCAGGGTGGTGAGTACTTGATTGTCTTGAGTGGAGTGGGTGAGATGGTGATGCTAACGTTTGTGCAGAGGCCGATCGTCACACGACTGCCAGTCTGTCCAAGTGGTTGTTGGCTGGCAAGAGGGGTATGGGTACTACGAGAAGTCGTTAAGAGATGCACTTCGATGGTGCACCTTAGTGAGTGTGAGCTACGATGGCTTCATGTCTGCATGGCGTGGCGTTTGGCGCTCGAATGGCACCCTTCGATATCGGGTGAGCAACAGGCTGGGAATGGGAACGATCATAGATGGGCAGGGTCGTCAAATGGAGTCATGCAGATGCCTCCCATACGCGAAGTTGTTTGTAGACAGACATGTAAGGGGGTATCAGAAGTCTATCAAACCAGCTGCTGATCAGCCGTCATCTTTCCATTGCACAGAATGCGATAGTGTCAAATCGTGCTGCTCCAGCTAAATCCATCGGCATTGTACTGCCCCGTTAGACTGATGCCAAGTCGAATGGCCCACGTTCTCATCGCATGGCCATCGTCCGCAACATGATATGGCGGCCGCGTGATACTTTCAACTCGTCCAGCTGCGGAATGTTGCGCTTAGTTATCAGATCCTGGGTCTCAGCTTTCCGTCGCAGCGCCGTTCCCTTGACCAGCCGTCATGGCCGCACTCCCATTCACACCCTCGTTCTTCCGATAATACTCCTCCAACCCCTTTCTCAGCGCCTCCGGCGCCGCACTCCCATTTGTCCCCTCCACCCCACCACCGACCACCTTCCCGCCTTCCCCAACATCCCTCCCCTTTCCCCTCCAAAACCCTTCCCGCTCCTTCAAAATCTCGCTCGCCCATCCCTTACACACAACCCCCGTGACTCTCCCCGCCACCCACGCGAACTCCCCAAGATCAAGCCTCCCCTCAGCATCCCGCTCATACTCCACCATTTGCAACAACAATTCAATCTTATCCACATCATGCACAAAATGCGCCTCCTCCGTCAAATCATCCTCATACTCCCACCACAACTCCTTGATCTCCCTCCCCGCCTTCCCGCCCTCATAACCCCCAAGCAAATCCCCACACATCACCTCCATCGTCTCGCCCTCCCTCCTCCGCTTCTCAGCCTTACTCACGCCGTCAACGGGCGTGATATCCCCCACAAGCGCTTCAGCCATATCGTGCACGATCGCCAGCCGTGTGCACTTGTTCGTGTCCAGACTTGGGCGCAGGGAGGGGGGTATGAGGAGCGTAAGTATAGCCATGCGATACATATGGTCTGCTATTGACTCGCCGTTGTTGATGCCGAAGCGGCGCCATCCTTCGCGGGGGGTGGTTTTGAGGCGTTGGAGCAGGTGGAGGAAGGGGAGAGGACTAGAGGTGTGGGGTTGAGGGGGGTGGGTGAGGGTGGAGAGGATGGTTTGGGGTGACCATTGGGGTGAGGTGGTGGTGGTGGTGGTGATGGAAGAGGGGGGAGGGTCGTTGGAGGCGGTTGGTGGGGACATCGTTGTTTGGATGTGGAGGATGTGGGGTAGGGAGATGGGAATGTGGTATAGATGTCGCTTTTGTACCACTTGACCGATCTTTCTGCTTGCTTCGAGTAGCGCCTCGGGAGACTTTGCGTCGATAGCGAGACTGGCGACTCCGTTTGCTTGCTCGTCACGTTTGTTGGTACAAGACAAGACCACGCAAACCCTCTCGTTGATAAAGTTGTCGATCTCAAACAGTGACTGCCGCAGAGCCTCATCCGGCACTTGCTCCAACTGCCGGTGACAGGGATTAGGGAATGTTTACTCCCCTTCGTTGCCCATACCAGCAGCTTGGTTGATCTCTGCTCGGTGTGACTGATACTATGGCTGGGCATCGGAGGCACACTGTACTACCATGATCTCCACCACCTCCCACAAGAGAACAAAGTCCCACCCCACCCTCCCCACAACTCTGACCCCCTCCCCCCTCTCCCTCTACCTCACGACCCTCCGCCTCCTCGACAGCCACACCCTCCCCGCAGCCCCTCCTTTGACCAACACAGCATTCACAACCGACTCCCGCTCTCGTCTTCGCGCTACAGAATTCTCTCTATACCATCTCTTCCGGCTTTACTCTCCCGCTTTGACAGCCGAGAAGCTTACGCCGTTCTTCCCGCCTCTAGAACCGCTACAGAGTGTGAATCTGCGAGCAGCACTATTCAGGTCTCTGGAAGGCTTGAGGAAGGATGGCGTGCTGGGGCCCGGGTTGGTGTTGCGGAGGAGTATGCTTGAGGAGTGTGCTGGAGACCGGTGGTGGGAGGTTTGTTGTGCGTTTGGGGGAGTGGTGTTGAGGAAAGTTCTGAGGGAGAGGAGGCAGGGAGGGACGATTCAGAGGATTGCAGGGATGGGCATGGAGGAGAAGCAGGTCATGGGTTTGGCTACGAGGGTAGGGCTGGGGAGGGTCGTTCAGGAGAGGGGGAACATGAGAGCGACCTATGGTGGATTGAATCAGCTGCTGGGCAGCAAAGAGGAGGAAATGCAGGTCCGGGGACTGGCTGTAAGACAGAGGGGACGACGGCCGAGACACGCAAAGCAGGAGGGCAGGCTACGGAGTCTCGATGAGTATTTGACAAGGAGCTGGATCGGGGACGAAGACTTGAAGCGCGTATTACTTGATGGCGGAGGGCATACAGCAGAGGACGACGCCTTCCTGCAGACTACCACGGACATCCTGACTGGCAACCCCACAGCGCAGAGGGAAGATCAAAGGACTGCGATGATCAAATTCGAGCAACGCACCAAAGCACAGAGCACGCGAATTCAGCAATGGCAAAAGATCCACTCCAAATTGCAATCAAGCACTGAAATCGAGAAGCCGGCGCAAGCCAATACGACAGTATTGGTTCCGAACACCCTCGATTTCGACAGACACCGCGACCTCTCCCCGACAGCAACGACGCACCATGCTTCTAACACTTCGCGCACGGGACCACATCTCGCGACATACGATCAGCTCCTAACAACCATGCGAGAAGAGCTTCGCCGTGGTCGTCGCGCGGCCCCAGCTCCAGAACTGCAGCGAAGACCCAAGAGCATCACCCTCGACACGCTCGCCGGCGCCCCGAACCTGCAACCCGCGAGCAGCAGCGCAGTGCCTTTCTCGCCTCAGCGGTCGCCCTCTGGAGGCTTCCGTCCAGGAATGCATGGGCGTGTGCCGAGTCGGACGCGGACTTATCAGGCACCTCGGGTGGTTTCGCAGAAGGGCTTGGTGCCGCTGAAGAGCGAGATCTTTTCGCCTCTGAAGAGCGATCGGCCAGGGAGCTGGGACCGCTCGTCGAGGACCGTATCTGTTACGATGGGATCGAGGAAGCAGAGTGAGGATAGTGGGGAGAGTGGCAGCATCGGCGAGGCGGCGAAGGTCGATAGTGCTGTTGGAGGGCTGACGGGAAGTGAAGAGCTCGCGTCACCTGATGAACTTGATGAGACCGCAACAGACGATTCACGCGACAGTCTAGCGTCGATCCCACCGCCTACCGTTCTGCTGTCTTTAGCTGAGCGGACGCGCAAGTCTATGGCCGCTGTGCCCTCGCCATCTCCGCCCGCGCAGATACCTGGCTTGCCATCTCCACTACCACACCTGGATGAGCCGACAGACACCCTCGCTGTTCGTACGCTGCAGACACTGTCGTCACACGCTTTGCCATCCCCCCAACAGCGATCCTTAAAGCCCAACGGCGAGGCGCGTACTCGCAGCTCCATTAACAGGACCTCTCTACACCCTCAGAAAGTACGGCGATCAAGCTTCACTGCTTTGCAGCCGCCTGCCGAACTTCGGCATAGCAACGGACACGTCGAGCATGAGGCTGAAGACGTAGATGCGGTTGGAGGCTTGCAGGTCAACGGCGATGCAAAGGCGAAGGGCAAGAGGGATATCACACCACGCGAGGCGCTGTTCGAGGCTACGGCGGAGTACGACTCGGTATTCAGGCCGAGACCGAAGGTGAAGTATAGTCCACCGAGTAGTCCAACGAGAGTGGAAGTGTCGAGCGTAGGGAATGAAGATTGAAAAGATGGATCATAGCTGAGCATGGCAGAGTGCAGCAGATCCGCAAACCTTCACGCCCAACAGATCTGACCTGTAAGCAATTGACGTCTATAGACCCGGCCGCATCTCCATCGCGTTTGATATCTCCATCGGCCACCGTCTCTCGGCGCGTGCGCGGAGCGACATCGGGACGATCGATAACACCGCACACGAGGTGCAAGTGTCGGTCCTTCCGCGACTCGCCGCTTCAAATGGAGACCAAGAGTACCGTTTAGATACATTTCCTCGACGATCAAAGCGAGGGCAGACCGCCCTACTTCGAATTCCGTTCGCCTGCCCATGAACGTGCGGAGGTATAGTCTGCCCTGAGACCAGAACTCCGCATCCGCATGGGAACCTATAGTCCTGGTCCATGACCATTGATCTCCAGCCCGTGAGAACTCGGAAATGTCGTCGGCAAGTCCTTGATCCCATGCTAGAGCCCAGCAGCCTGCGTCTTGCAGCTGGTTCGTCCGCTGAAGTCGAGCAGGACACGGAGTCCGTCGGCCTTCGCGCCGATCAGAGGGCGGTATCCACACCACTCCGGTCTGTCGTTGCCTTGCTAAACGTTGACCATGTTGTCGGCGAGGTCTAATCGCTCGCCGAGATTCTTCGAGTCCTTGGTTCACGAATACATCAATGACATCGATGGATCCGTTCTTGCGGTGGGTGTTCCACTCAAGATATCCTGCGAGGGTTCCTAGGGATATTGGGCTAGCACTGCCACCGCATTCTATGTGACAAGCAAGTATCAGATGTCCATATTTGAGGTCTTCGCCGGATTGTGCCGATAAAACGAAGCATTCCGAGCACGATTCATGCCAACTATGGTATCGCAGTGTGTCATCGCGAGCCGGGATGTAGTGGACGGCTGTCTTCGGAGAAATCGCGTTCTGCCAGGCGATGGACGATTTGTTACAAAAGCTGTACTATGGAAAAGTCAACGTCAGTTCATTCGGTGAGCTCCAGGGTAAAAATCGCAACCCAGAACCCCATCAGCGCAGTTCAGCCCAGTCTACCCTGCAAACATCATCAAGAATAGCCCTCCTCCCTGCCAATGCAAATCCACACGGTGTCACATATCCCCAATTCCAATCCCCCACAGCCCTGCAAGGCCGCTAGACTGCCTGCTGAACCTGCAGCAGCGCGCATCGTGGCGTCGATAGTTGCATCAGTAAAAGACCGTTGTGGATGCAGTGAGGAGTGTGTCACTGTCCAGCCAGTTGGGTAGGGCACGTGTTTGGACGGCTCACGGTCGAGTACCCGGGTTGATGAGTCGGAGGGTATACCGGATAGACGATTCTCGGTTTAGTGGTTGAGGTGCGCGCTGGGGTTGGAAGGAATCTGGCATAACGGCCGGAGATGTTGGACGCTGATGTAACGTAGAGTGCTGTAGGGAAAGGGGATGGTGAAGGCACTGTAGTGTTCTTGGAGGACCGGGGTGACGGGCATATTATGGATGTTTCTGTATTGATGCTTGACCACATTGTCGTGCCTCATGCTTGGGCGCGGAATGATACAAGGCATTGCATGAGATGAGTATAGTACTGTATTTCAAAGCTGCTCTGCGTGTACCTGCCTGATCAGAGTGCTCAACACCCATCCTTTGCCCTACATCGCGTACAAAGTGATCATCCTACCTAGGCGGACATCGAACCGAGTCCTACGCTCCTCCAAAACCGTTCATGACCTGCAGGTAGTCATCAGCCAAACCGATACATCTCCCCGATTGGCCCTCCCCACTGCACGGAGGTCGCCGCCACGGCAGTCACCCACCAACGCAGCCACCTGTCACGCGACGCCACCGCCAATAGCAATCCCGGCTCCCCTTCACGAAAACAGGACCTCCACGCCGTAGATCAGCATCCCGTTTCGCGCATAGCACGGCTGACGCATAACCGGCGCCTTACTCTCGCTTCTGCCACCACTCGTGGCTTCTCCAGGCTTGTCAGCACAATATGGTCGCGACGCCTCACCTGGACGGATTACTGTATGCAGTAGGCGGGACGAACTGCATGCGTGCCGGAGGCCAGTGGAGATGCTGCATACGATGTGTTACTCTTCCCCGCTCTGCACGTACACGCAAGGCTGATGATCAGGAGTGAGAAAGTGGTCATCTGCGAGTGTCGAATTTTCGCTGTTTGGGCAACAATATTGTGTTGTGATAGAAGCGCGCACACTGCAGTCGTTCCACAGCTGTGCTGCGGCATTCCTGACGTGCTCGCCCCCGCTACGAAGAAACATGTGCGATCTCAAGAAGCCTCCATCACTGTCTCAGGATGTTACCCTCTCAAGCAGCGCTGCCGGGGCGCTGCGAGGATGGCATCTAGAGCATTCGCGTTCCGTACCCTTGCTCGTGATCATCACTGGACGGCAGGATCACGTCTGTGTACACCCGGTAGCATGAACATTGCGTGAGACTGCGGCGCCTGCCACATGGCAGCTACTGCACCATAGCCTCGTAGTGCACACGAACCCCCACCCCCGTGACCACACAAAACCTTCGGTCCGACTTTATGAGTCGTGCCCTGGCATCGCGCTTCGACCGCGGCGTTCGCAGCGCAGTGAGAGCTGAGTACGGGGTCGGACAGAGTGAGGTAGAGGCGCTCACGATCGTCCGGACAATAGCCGCATCGTCTCGACTGTCGTCAAGATGAGAGTTGGTCGCTGCGAGGGTTGCGCAAGGCCCGTGACGGACCGCGCTGATTTGTCTTTCCGTAGTGCTCGGCCCCCGGTTGCGTGGAGACGCAAGTGACCTGGCCCATGCCATCGCCACCCGCCTCATCGAGTTAGATCGACATGCATCGTCTCGTAGCGTGAGCAGGGATTCTCCACACGTCCAGCACACTGGGATCGAGAGGTTGCTGCGCGCAAGAACAGGGTCCCGTGTTGGTAGGCGCTGCTGGGCTGCTGCTATAGACCTGCTGTGTGTGGCTTGCAAATCCGTGTCTCCCTATCCATCGCGATTCTTCGTCTCGTCCTGACAACAGACTCAGAGACTCCATCTCGGACAAGGTCAGGCCACAGCAGTGTGACGCAGTTGATGGTCTGGGATCAGAGGGAAGACGATACATAAGGTCGGAGGGGCCCATGCCGTCGATGACCCGGGCAGGAAGGAAGAGCACGCGAGCAACAGAGACTTCGAGCGGAAGGAGCATCGCGACCACACTGCGAATTCCTTGAGATAGCTACTGGAACACCGAGGTCGCATTATCCGCCCCGCTACCCGATACATCGCATCGCCAAGGACATCACATTGCGCGCTCCCACCAGCATGCCCGGTGAGATCGAAATCACAGCTGCTCCTCCATCGGCAGAGGAAGTGGACAGTGAGACGGAGCACAAGGAGGAGCTCGTAGATGGCGACCAAGATGGACATGACATCGGCGACTCGAAGCCGAAGAAGAAGCGGAGGATCATCAAGACCAGCGACAAGAAGTATGAGTGCCCGGAGAAGGACTGTAATAAGATGTACTCGAGAGCAGAGCATTTGTACAGACATCAACTAAACCGTATGTATATGTCTCAGATGGCAGCGTTGCGGACTAAGTCCCGGCTCGTAAGTGGGGACACGAGGGCTGACTTGAACATTGACAGACACACCAAAACAGATCTACCGGTGCGACTTTCCTGGTTGCGACAGAAACTTCGTACGCGCAGATCTGTGTGCGAGGCACAAAGAACGCCATACAGCCAAAGGCTCCCACTTGCAGCGCAAAGACGCCTTCCTGAACAGCCAACGCGGGGAATCGTCGGGGTCCGCGCCACCGTCTTCACCAGACAAACTCGCAGCCAGCCATTCGCCTGTAGAGACAAATCACGCATATCGCCATGTAGCGCATCATTCCGAAGGCTATGCGGCGCCAGTGGACCAAGCGCAGCACTACCCGCGCATGAATGATGGCTACACCGAACAGGGCGCCAGCGAAGTGCCTTCAGCCCATGCGCAACATGGCGTGCCGACTGCGTTAGCTATGGACCCGCAGTTGACGAACGGTCATGTGCAGAATGGGTATGGGGCGATCAACGAGCCGTACGCTCCGCCCACGATGATGCCGCCCGCTTCGGTGCCAGACCAGCGCCGCTTCAGCTTTGATGCGTCGAATTACAGCTCGCGGCCGATTCAGCCGAGCACTGCGCAGCATACCGGCTACTACCAATCGATAGCGACGCCGCAAAACACAATGCAGCCTCCACCGTCCATTACTTCGCCACAGGCCGTGGGTGGTATGTACGGCCAGGCTTATCCTTCTCCAGCCAGCAACAACTACAGAACTCCGAGCTATAATAACCTACAACCACTGACGACGCCATACGGGTACGCACAGCCCGCCTACACACCACAGCAGAACGGGGGTCGCAACGGCATGTACGCCTCACCAGCAATGACAGCTGCAGATCAGAGCTCAATTGGCAGTCGCGCGAACAGCGTCGTGTACTACCCCGATATGGACGTGAACATGCAGCAAAACATTGCACTTCCAGTCTTCGATGACGAGATTGCCCTGAACCGCTCACCTCCATTGGTGCTAAACGAGGATTTCCTTGCGTCCTTGTTTGGGCCGAACGGGATAATGCCAGACGCGCCAATGCCATCACCACCGCCGCTAGACCCACCGAACCCGGCAATGTACAACATGCCGTTGCCAAAGCTCGAGACTGATCAGCTGAGCCGCGAGCCTTCTATGCCGAAACTCGAGTCGATGAGCCCACCGATCCTCAGCGGACTCGACATTAGCTTGAGAGAAAGTGCAATCACGGAGAAGAAACGCATGCGTCTGATCGATCTGGTCAACAAGCGATTCACTGACCCAGAGCGTATGCCGGACTGGCGATCTCGGGAAGAGATTATGGATGGCAGTATCAGCGATCCGAACCATGTCATGGGCATGAAGATGTTGAAGACCTTTATGACAAGCTACTGGGTACATGTGCATCAGCAGATGCCGATCATGCATCGTCCGACGTTCAACCCGGAAACTTGTCCAGATCTGCTCATGATCGCCATGATGTGTCTGGGCGCGAGTTGCATAGAGCGGACACATGACCCAGAGTTGACACAAAGGTGTGCTGAGATCTCGGCATTCTTGGCATACCACACGCGATGGGAGGTGTTCAAGGATGTCGAGTTCCGACCGACGGCGAAGCTATGGACCTTCCAGGCGATGCTCCTGCTTGAGCTGTTCGAGAAGATGTACAGCACACGCGCGCTTCACGAGCGAGCACACATTCACCACGCAACAACGCTCACAGTCATGCGTCGGGGCTCGTCACTGGTCGGCCGAAGCGCGATCAGCGAGTCGCCAGGTAATGCTAATGACCCAACTCGTACACCACCAGGACCCGATGGTAGTATCAACACGAGTGGTGTCAACACGCAGGATGGACGTTGGAACAGATGGATTACTGCTGAAGCCACCCGGCGCGCAGCTTTCGCAGCCTTCATTATCGATTCGACACACGCAACGCTCTTCGGTCACTCAGCGGTGATGTCGCCTCACGACATCAAGCTTCCGCTTCCATGTGACGAAGCGCTCTGGGCTGCCACATCAAGTGCTGAAGTGCAGCGCGTCGAAGCTAGCTTGGCGGCAAACGGCTTCAAGCCTACTTCATTTGTGGATGGCCTCAAGCGCACTCTCAACGGCCAGCGCGTACGAACTAACACTTTCGGTCGCGTCATTTTGATGGCTGGTCTGCTGAACGTCAGCTGGCACATGAACCAACGAGATCTGCAAGTCTCCTCGTTGGGCGCCTCGGGTACTCTAGGGAACCAGATGAAGTGGCGCGCACCTTTGACGCGAGCTTTCGATTTCTGGCGAAGAGACTTCGATGACTCGCTGAGTAAGAACGAGCACTGGCTTCAGGTCGCCTCGTCTGGTCCATCCTCAGCTTCATCGTCCACTGCAGGCGGCCCTGCTTCGGCCATAGAAACCAGAGACTCCGTCTTCGAGTCGAGAACGTGCTTGCACAGCTTAGCGCACATGGCCATGCACGTCGATATGATCGACTGCACCGTTTTCGCCGGCTCTGAGCGCGCACTAGGCCGTGTTGTGACCGAAGCCGATCGTGCTGCTGTCACGCGGCGGATGCGCGAACAATGGGCTCCCTCGGCACGAGCTCGAGACGCCGTCTTCTACGCGCTCCGCTTTCTCTGCGAAGTCCTGATTCCGGACGAGGAGCTCGTGGCAAAACGCCAGCAGCAACCCCCACAACCCCCGACCTTCGCCTACTCAGCTCGCGATGACTACCTCCTCAACCGCCCGTGGGTGCTGTATTTCGCTGCGCTGATTGTCTGGTCGTACGGGTATGCTCTGGATGGTCCAATCCGCCCTTCAAACTACACGCTCACTTCGCGGGAGCTACAGGTCTACGACATGCAGCGCTACCTCATCCGTGTCGGCGGTGTGGCGAGTCCGGATGATCTGGAGAAGCTGAAGGACCGGAACAGCTGTTTGGGTTTACTGCTGCTGCTGAGACAGTGTTTCAGAGAGCCGAGATGGGAGCTTCTGCACGAGGCTAGCGATCTGTTGGGCGGCTGTATCGACCTGCTGTTACCTGGGCATGCGCCGGGGTCGTTGAGTGGCGAGAATGTCTTGAGGGTCTAGGGGATGGCCTAGCTCATCTTCGTTGTTCACCGCGATCGAGTGTCACAACGAGGGAGCCGCAGAAAAGGATACCATGCGCACTAAACAGCTGCGCACTGAACAGACTTGAAGCTGGGACAGCGAAGCACGATTTTGGACGACCTCAGCAAGGTAGCAGCTAAAGATAATGTTGTCAGCAAAGTCCGACAGTATTTACACAATCAGCAGGTCAATCACGGATATTGGAGCAGCATCTGTTCCTTAAAAAGTTTGGGGGGCATGTGTCGATATCCTTCTCCGCTTCTTGGGCAGTTGTAAGACAAATAATGGCCGTATGCAGTGTATGCATTGAAAATGACCTGGTAGTCAACCTAAGCAATCAATCGCTTGCGAGTGACTATGTCGCGGTCCTGCTGAGTTCTGAGCGAAGACAATTTCCATTGCGGAACCACTGTGTGACGAGCCTCTGTCCATGGTGGCAGAGCATATACAGCCACACAGCCAGACTGCATGGTGGCTTCGCTCCGCTTGACAAGCTTCCAGCCCGGTGCTGTGCAAGGCAGTGGACGTCTGAATGACCTCTCCTGCGCCTCTATGATCGTTGCGATCTCCGGGCTACTGAGCGAATGACTTCGGACTCCTCATGGCACCAGTCCTTGTAATTCATACAAGACCGGCTTTTTGGCATACACTATATATACCGGATAGACTAAGTCGGGCGCTCATAAACGACCACAAGGGACCGGGCGGTAGAGCGCAGCCTGCCTGAAGGTCTTGCTTATCTGGTCAACGCAACAGCTATGGCTCAGCGAGAGGTCATCCAAGACTTGGATGGACTTGCAATGACCCTAAGCCAGATGCAGATGTCGCACCGCAACAGGGACCAGGAACCAGTGTCTCGTCA
This sequence comes from Cryoendolithus antarcticus, assembly GCA_002077065.1. Classification (NCBI taxonomy): domain Eukaryota; kingdom Fungi; phylum Ascomycota; class Dothideomycetes; order Cladosporiales; family Cladosporiaceae; genus Cryoendolithus; species Cryoendolithus antarcticus. The sequence goes on from NAJO01000019.1 coordinate 464,234, forward strand.
GTTTGACGGAGGGAGGCGACCGGCTGTCTCTGGACATCAAGCGCGTCTTGTATCTGCGCTGAATTCCCGCGTCGTACCACAAGCTCAATTGCGTGAAGCGGCGTACCACAGCAGGGTAGATTATCTCGGTGATCGATACCGGCATCGAAACGCGGAACCTACTCGACGAGCCCTGCGAGGTCGTCAATCCGATCATGAGGCTTCCTCGGAGGACGAGCAAACTCAATCTGATCCTGAGGCTTTTTCGGAGGAAAGGCAGACTCAATCTGATCCTGAGTCTTCCTCGGATGATGAGGAAACTCGGCGAGGCTTGCGAGATCCTCAGCCTTATCCGAATCGTCCTCGGATGAAGAAGCAGTTCGACAAGCCTTGCGAAGTCGTCAGTCTCAGTCCGAGTCCTCCTCGGACCTTCGGGACACCCAGCGCCACCGAATCGAAGTATCTGCGGGCTCACAACCGCTGCGCCTGCCTCTAATGGTCGATGACGAAGACCAACTAAGACGCTTAGCTATCGGCGAGTTCCGGATTCTTACCATACACCCAGGGTCACCTCAGGCTGCGGTTAAATGCAGCGCACGCATCTACCGCTCGTTTACTCGCTGCCCATCATACGAGGCTCTGTCATATGCCTGGGGCGATGGAAAGGACCACGGGATCGTGTACGTTTCTGTTGACAAAGAGCGCGGTGATGACCCCGTGTCTAAAGAAGACCTGCATAAGGTGGCCCTGGCCGACCAGATGCGCGTTTACCGCTACATCTATGATAATCTTACCAGCGACGGAACCTTCTCAGGTTGCACGAGAAATTGCGAGAACGCATTGCGTCGGTTCCGTCTGCAAGACAAGCCGCGTACTCTTTGGGTCGATGCCATCTGCATCAATCAAAAGGACAAGGTGGAGAGGAGTAGGCAGGTGCAGATTATGGGGCATATCTATCACTACGCAGATCGTGTCATTGTATATTCTGGTCAAGCGGAAAACCCGAAGTGGACCAACCTCCTCAGTCCCTCGTATTTCCAGCGACTCTGGCCCGTACAGGAGTTGCTGCATGCGCAAAAGATCCGACTTTATTACGGGAATTCGTCTATAGACTGGGATGTGTTGTCTAGCGATTATGAGGCCTGGAAACGAGACGTTGGCCCGATGGACAGGTGCTCGACAGCGCCGACAGCAGTGGGTCCATCAGACTTCTTCGAGCTCCGGCGGTGGTATCTCAGACAGCCGGCTCGAAGGGTCCGCCTAACTGTCGAAGACCAGCGAGAACACGAGCGCCTGTCTTCCGTGGGCAGGCTTGACAAATCCCAACTCGTTACAATACTGCGCATGACATTAGCGCTCAGCTGCAAGGAACCGCTCGATGAGTTCTACGCGGTGCACTCACTGTTCTATGGAGAGTTGTACAGCAACATATGGCCAGATTACGGCAAGAGCCTGCGGGATTTACATGAGGAGCTCGTCAAAATTGTTGGCCTGGGAAATAAAGAGGAATTGCGCGACCTGCTGAATCTGCGTCTGCGTTTGCGTCTTGCGAGGTAAAGAATCTCACGAGCATAAGGACGAGCGCGAAGCACGGCCGGCAGTGGGTCAATGCTTCGGATCCGGTTACTCACCCACGCGGATGACCAAAGAAGCGGACCGCTCAGCGACTCTCTGTGTACGAGAACGCAGCTATACGTGGCGCCGCGACAGTGCATACGCAGCTACGCTTTCGGCGAGAAGCAGGACTGTATTTCCTGTGCGCTCTCCAGGGTAGCACTAGCAGCCCTTCGTCGTTGCAGTGCAGTACAAACCTGCACTGTCAACCTTGAGATCATCTCGAGTGGTTCGCTTCTTTCGCCACTCGCGTGTGTCACCCACGGTCTAAAAGAACAGCTTTCCCAGGTTGTGTGCTAGTAAGCAACTCTAAACAGATGTCAGCATAGAAGAGGGATTCGAGTCGGACCCGGCAGAAGTGGCACTGTAAAGTGTGTTCGCGCTTTGGTAGAAGATTGTACATTCAGAAACCCTCCATATATCTATCAGATCTTTTCAGAAGGCAACAAAAACACGCATGCCTCGATCGCGACTCTTCGTCGCGAGAGTAGTGGTAATCTCATCATCTCTTCGCCCTCCATTCTATGCTTTCCGCTCAGTTCCAGCCCAAGCTATTCTCACTCATGACCGGCGCACTGATGCCCTGTTCCCTCACACTCCTGTTATTCGAGCTTCCCGCACTGTTTCTGCTTCCTCTTGCAGCAGAGCTCATTGCGCTGCCTGAGGCTGTCCGACCATCGCCACCGCTCATGAAGTAGCCGCCCATGCCGCCGCCGACTGCGCCGTACTGCGCCATCTCCGGTCTGCCGGTAACGGCAGGGACGGAAGATGAGCGCTGGTGCGATTGTCTTCGCTTCCTGTATCGGCGTGCAACGTAGATCATGGCTGCTGCGTAGACGGCTGCACCGCAGGCGGCGCCGACGCCGATGCCGACACTTGTGCCGCGTACGGGTTGCGAGGCACCTGAGTCTGCACCGATGGGCGCACCGTCACCTGCAGAGGATGACGTCGTGGCCGCGGGGTTGTTGATTGCAGTCTGCGAGCCATCGGTCGGGGAACCTGGTTGCACGGGCAGCGAAGGGTCGACCATGCTCATCAGTGTTCGCACAGCAGCACTTGGGTTACCGTAGATGCTCGACACCGGAGTGTGAAGATTGAGCTGGAGCTGGTCGACCATGTCTGATGGAACGTAGGCCTGCGCCAAGGTCTTCATATAGCCAAGCTGCTTCGACGTGTCATAAGGCACGAGAGCGTTCATCTTGACATGTGCCGGATCGATGCCCATGCCGTACGCGAGACCTTGAGGCAAGAAAGCAAAGATCTGCGAGATGGCGGTCGGGTTCTGGGCCACGAAGCGATAGTTGAGGCCGTAGTTGAAGGCGACCTGGACAAGGGTGCCGTTGACTTCCTCTGGACTGGGAACGCCACCAGGTGGCTGGATCATGCGTGGCATGCCTGTCGGGAAGCCAGTGGGCGCAGTCGAGGTCGATGAATCGGAGACCATAGCGGTGCCGGAAGCTGTCGTCAAAGTGCTCGAAGGCGCGAAGACAATGCTCGTCGACACGGGCAACGAGGTTAGAGTGTCTGTGCCAGTTGGGAGGATCGAGTACGGTGCCGGGCTTGATGTCTTGATCGACGTCACAGAGCTCAGCGTGTCCGTGCCAGTGGCCGAGGAGATGGATGTGTGTGTGATAGTGGAAGAGGTCCCACTGCTCGTCGGCGATCCGAGCACCACGGTAGCATCACTCGTGCCAATCGTGATAACAGTCGTTGTCAGACTGGCAGACGAGGATTTCGAGTCAGTGACAGGCAGTGCAGTCGTCATCGTAGCATTGCTCGAAGGACTGAGATCAGTAGTGGTGCCAGCAGTCAGCGGTAACGATGTCGAGATCGTGCAAGCAGCGGCAGATGTCTTTGTCTCACTCTCAGGAGTGGTTACGGGCACGACAATGCTGCTGCTGCTGCTCATCGTAGTCGCCGACGGGCCTTCTGTAAGAGTGCTCGCCAGAGAGGAACCCGACGAGCTCGACGAAGACTTGCTGCTCGACGCTATGCTGGTTGCAGTGGACGTGCCATCTGTGCCAGTAGCAGTGGCCCCCGTAGAAGTGGCAGTTGTGCCTACCGCGCTAGACGCGCCAGAGCTAGAAATAGCACCACTGCTGGCTGCGGGAGAGCTCGACGCAGGCGACGACGTAGGCGGCGACGCCAGCGTTTCTGTGGAGGTAGCCACCGACGACGAGCCAGACGAGGACGTCACAGGCACAGGAATGGCAGTTACACCATCACTGCCAGTGGAAGTGCTGAGTGTGAACACTGGTGCAGTAGTATCCGATACAGGCACTGGGATCACTGTGACAGAGCCGTCTGAATTGGTGATGGTGGTCGACGTGTAAGAGACCGAAGCGGTCGCGGGTGCTGTTGTGAGTGGTGCAGTCACGAAGGCGCTCGTCGGTACTGTTATAGGTCCACCAATGGTCAGCTCGGTCGTGGGAATCATGGTTGTAGGCAACACGCTGGACAAGTCCGAAGCCAGGGAGGACGCCGCGCTCGACAAGATGCTGCTGTAGTCTGCAGAGAGCGAGCTAGCCAAGGCCGAATCGGTGATTGTAGCAGCGATGCTGCTCAATTCAGAGTTCAGCGATGACGACAAGCTCGAGAGGGCGGCCGTTGCAGCGCTCGTGATAGAAGCTGGCACGCTCGTCGGTGCGCTGGTCCCGTTGCTGGTGGCAGCGTCTGAAAGGGCAGATGATGCTACCGACGACGCCACACTAGACGCTTGCGACGCTGCCGAGGACAACACGCTGGACATGTCGGTAGCAGTCGTTGCTGCGCTCAATGGCGTCGACGTGAACAGAGTCGGCACAACGCCAATGCCTGGAATGCTCGTCGTTGTGATGATCACAGTGCCGTTCGGCGCAGTGGTCGGAGACGCGTCGGAACCGGTCGGCGCTGATCCAGGTTGCGTAGAGAGCGATGGCAGCCCAGAAGGTCGTCCACTTCCAAACGGCGCAGTGAAACCGAACCCATCACTTTCAGTAGGACGCCCAGGCTGTCCGGGCTGCCCATCTTCAAATGCAGTTGCGTTTGCGGCACTTGGCGCAGTCACGCCTGCCTCCGCTGCAGACGAAGTCGGTGAAGTCGTGGGCCCCTCAATGACTGTCGTTAAGCCAACGATTATCGGACCTGTGGTGGAAGACGAAGAGGTCGTGACAGGTGTCGACGCCTCTGTCGTGGCCGGTGCAGTGGGCACGACTTCCGATGAGGGACCCGGCCCTGCAGAGGCCGATGGCGAAGACGTAGCCTCAAGCGTAGCCGACCTTGAAGAGATGATCTGAGTCGATTCCCTGCTCGTCGGAAGTACAAACGGCGGCTCGAAGCCACCAGTCGGTGCAGTGCCCGGGAACGTTGCGGACGGCTGGTCCGAAGGTAACACAGCTGTCGGCGCTCCGAACGCAAAAAGCGAAGTGTCACTCGCACTGTTATCCGATGCGACGCTGCTCGGGGCGCTGCTCGCAATTGTCTCCGCCGCGGAGCTTGAGCTCGGTCTGAAAGTTGGCAGTACGATAATACTCGGAAAGCTATTGCTCGGCGCAGCACTCGGGTCGATTGGACGTCTAGGAAATCCTGCGCTTGGTCCGAAAGAGCCGATGGAGGACAGTGTCGTAGTCTCGCCAGACGAAACGACCGAGCTCGACGTTGTACTTTCAGTCGTGGTCGCTACTAAGGAGCTTGTGCTGGTGCTCAAGCTTGATGTCAAGCTAGAGTAAGCAGTAGGATTGATCGAGCTCGTGGTATTGAGCCGGCGGGTAAAGGACGGAAAGCGTCTCGTACGTGTGGTGCTGCTCGTGGTCACGGCGTCTGGCCTGCTAGTCGGTACGTCCACGATGGATGAGGTAGAGGTGGTCTCCGGCTTATCTGAAGGCGACGAAGCAATTGCACTTGCAGAGCTGCTCGCTGTGCTAGCCTCCGGAGTTGGGTCGGGCGACGTTGTTGCGACAGGTGTACTCGATGGAGTGCTTGAGCTGGGTGTCGAGCTTGGGCTTGACGAAGGCGGCGTTGGAAGCACGATCACGCTGGGCAAGCTGCTGCTCGGGAAGCTCACCACAGAAGGGCTCGTGCTCGTGGAAGTCGTGATAGCAGCCACAGAGCTCGAGGTGGACGATGTCGTCGGTATAGGCACGGGCGACCCGGTCTCTGTGTATGTTATGGTGTACGTCGCCGTCTGTGCGGTTATAGTCGTGGTACCCACTCGCTCCGGCTCAGTGTACGGAGCATACTCAGGATAGCTGTCTGCTTCTAAGCTTTCAATGTACGCTGACATCACGGGATCATCGGAAGTCGCAGGCATTGTCTCTGTCACTGTTTCCGTCGAAGGGATGGGTGGCTCTGTCGTCTTTGGAGGCGGCATTGTGATGTTCCTGAACTGCCGTTGCTCGAGCGCTCGAGGAACGTAGTATTTCGGTCGTTCTTGCTGCGGTTGTGCGGGTGCCGCTTGCGCGACTGTGAGAGGGCCATGCATTGACATGACGGCCAGTGCGGCCGCCCATGCTGCTGATGATGTGCGCATGACTGGAAATGAGTATACTGAAATGCGCGAGGCGCAAAAACGAAGTAGTGAACTGCAAGGTGTCAGCAACGTGCCTTCTGCAAATGCAAGCACGTATCGTACCGTACGAAGTTGGCTGCAAACGAGTGTGGCTGACGATTCGTCAAATGTCGATAATGCGAGTGATGAGGCTCAGTCCAGTCCAATTGTGCGTGCGTCCTAGATCATCCTAGACTCGCAAATCGCAATACCAATCAAGCGTGCGACACGTGGTCGAGCAAGTGAAGCCTGTGCAGTCGGAGGTGGACGCGGTTGATTGTGCAATTTCGCCCAGCGAAGCGTCAAAGAAATACGCGAGGTCCAGCTCGATATGGACAAAGAGATGTGCACTCGCAATGCCTTGCAACACTGCCTGCCGTTCTCGTCCAATCAATGGCACTGCAGTCCGGTTCTTGTGCGGGTTGTCCGGCGCGGTCACGTCGTGAGGGTCGCTATCCCCTCATACGCGCCCCTATGCTGTCTGCGATTATCCCGCAGTATTCGCAAAAAGCACAATAGCAGAGGCCGTAAAATAGTTGTGTCGTCGCAATGAAAGCGTGTCAAAGAATGTGATGCGGTCCGTCCGGTATCCGTGACGAGGCTGCGAACGAGCAAGAAAGGGGTATTACGCAGGCGAGTGAGAGAGCAGTGATGCGAGAAGGCCTTGTTGTCGACAGCGGAGCGGAGGTGGACAGCAGCGGCGGTGTCGTAGAGGCTCGCTGGTCGAGAGGCGTCCGGCGGTGAGGTGGAGAGAGGTGTGCAGCGGGTGCGTGAGAAGGGATGCAGTGGATCGCCAACGTCGGGGCAAATCTAAACGGGTGCGGCTAGTGGAGTGGGTAGCGCCTGCTAATTTACAATTTCGGACAGCGGGCTAGGGTCAGAATCCTCCACATCCCATCGTCTGCAAATACACTCGTATTTCTGCCTAATACCGGCGACGATGCTTCCGCTGCGTGGGAGTATGGATACTGTGAATACAGTTACTACCTATAGAGCAGACAACAAGTGTATGCATCGCATTCCTCGTCCTGCGAGCGACTAGCCGGCTGTAAAAAGCCAATGTCTGCCGTGCATTATCGAATCTCAGCAAATTAGAGTCAGCCGGGGCACCCTGGGCCGTCCATGCCGACACTGTTTCAGAAACTAAATGCCCGACCTGGCCCACAGCCCAGAAAGCCGGTAGACTGCCGACGGACTCGACCATCGATGTCGCAAACCATTCAGTGAATGCTGTATTCCTCATTCATGGCAACGCATCGAAGCTGCACATGTCGCCTCGCACTTCGGAGTATTGATTGCTATTTATCGATTCCTTCTCTCTGACTTTGCACTAGTAGCGGGCGGCGCCTGGAAGTACCTTGTGAATTCTTGGCAAAACCGATGACATAGCAGCCCCGAACCCGTTGACGACGAAACACCGCACCCTTGACCTGCGCTCAGCGTGGTCCGAAGGTCTGCCGCATGTCGCAGTAACGTCCGTCAGAGCGTTCGAGGTAGCTCACGCGGCAGACGACATGTTTTGCAGAAGGTTACGAGAACAGCAACATCTCTGGCCGCGTCAGCCCGCTTTCATGCAGGGCCGATCAATAGTAGCTGCTCACACTTGCATACGGGCGCCCAAACGGCTGGAGCAACCACCGCAGCGTGTTGAGACCACGTTCTTTGTTTGTCGGACTTTGCTGCGGCGATGAGGTGAGAGGTGGTACACATTTGCTTTCTTCGCTCTCTTCGTTCTCTTCGTGGTGCTACAAAATGGCACGTGAGCTCGAGTGCTGAGTTTCGCAATACCGATGCTAGATACGACTCTTGGACCCCACAGTTACAGCTCTGGCAGCGTCGTTCGCCATCGGCTTCGGCGTTTCGAGGATGGCAAAGGAATATTCACGTACAGTCCTCTTCATCACTTGCAAAGTCTCTTCGAGAGTTTCCCAATTCGAACAATGCCAATCCGACTCTCGTGTCATCGTACTACATGACATGTCCCCTCCGCCCGAGCCGACGCCTGTCGACGCGCACTGCAGACACGCTGTCAGCGAGCATGGAGAACCGGCCGCCTGGTTGTCAGCGTGGTAGCTGTGACTCAGCATGCAGTGTTGACTGGGATGTCGCTGTACTGCTTGGCGGAATATCGAGCTGTACGGCGGTTTGCACGAGAAGGGAACTGTTGATGTGTTCCATGGTCGTGGTTGCAGATAACATGATCGAGCATGAGTGTTGAGTCGACTTGACTGCACGTTGCCACTAGCATGGCAGAGATGTGATTTAGTGCTAAGAAAACTCAATGGTGACGAGTACATTCACCACGGCTCCGCTGGTGTGAAGGTGAGCTCTATGTCACATACTATCCTAATGGTTTCGAGTGGTTTGTCTTCTTTGTAGGGTTAGTGTTGGGGTTAGGAAGTTGCCTCTTGTGTTATCCCCGCAAAAGCTTATGCACCTGTGCGAGCTTGCCTTGTTGATGCCTCGTGATGATCATCGTCACCAATCACTTATGCAGTCGCCTTACTGTTGAGTCACCTTGATCAATGGCGACCTGAGACACTCTGTCCGGCTAGCCACCATCCCGCTGGCTTCACCACTGCCATATCCCGCTCCTCCCTCGCGATGGCCCTCCCGTCCCCTCCCCCATCGCAGGACTTCTTCTCGCCAGCTAGAGGACCGAATGCGCACCTCTTCCTCCCTCCCAAATCGCCTGTCTCGATCTCAGCTATACCCACATACGCAACCTCAGCGGACTACTTCTCGTACGGCAACGGAGGGCGGAAGCGCGCAAGACTAGACTCATCGCATGGGAACTCACAGGCAGATGTACTCACGCCAGCCTGGCCACGAGGAGAAGATGCGGTAGCAGGGAGTGTGGACTTGTCAAGCAGCGGAGTTGGGGCAAGCACGGCACATGTCAACGAGCGGTACACATTAGCCGGCGGGTTTGACACTCCTGGCCTACTGGCACATGCCACATGGGAGACGCCGATAGAGCAGGACATCGATGCGCGGAGGCGACTTGTACCCAGAACAAGCTCCTACAGTCATAGCGCAACGATCACAGGCGCTCTGGCTAGGGAGCGGAATGGTGTGGCGCGAACGCACTCGTCGCCGAATGGGCAGTCGCAAAGCTGGACGCGCTTCGCTTTCGGGCTAGTGGGCAAAGCGTTTACATTCGGCACAACGGTGTTCACTGGCTTCATTGCAGGCGGCGGGCGAACATACACCATGTCTGACAGCTCTTTCCGGGCTCTTGGCATGCCTGGCCTCTCACAAGAGCAGGCATCCACGCCCTTACCCGGCTCCTGGCGATCCGATGAGTTCCTGGGAGACTTCGAGCAGGATAATCCAATGTCGCCACCTTCTTCCGCTCTAGCCAGACCCGCCATCAAGCGACGACAGACTGATCGTGACTCCTGGGTCGTGGTCAATACACCTGAGCTCTCGGAAAGCACAAGCCCGAAACGCAAAACCGCTTCACGGCCAAGTCTTGCATCCCGCGCACCAAGCCGCCGCAGTACACTCGCCGCGCCTGTCCGTCGCCAGAGCTCAACTACCTCACATACTGGCAGTCCTGCGCGGTTGGCAACAACTGCTAGACCGAGCTCGAGGCACGGTCTCGGTGGTGCAGCGGAGCTCAGTCCAGATGCGGAGAAGCTCGTGAAGAAGCGTGCCAGGGAGGAAAAGGCTGCGGAGAGAGTGATGGGTAGCATGTCTAGAAGGATGGAGGCGCTCATTAGGCAGGGCCAGCAGGCCCTGGGGACGAGGGTGGATGTTGAGGGAGCCGGAATGGACGATGATGATATGGAGGGGTGGTAGTTCTTGGTGGCGTGGCCGAGCACAGTGGATGTGGTAACGAAAGTGAGGGAACACGGAACTGGATGCATGCAAAGTTGAGATGGAGTTGCGAATGATACCCCTTTTGGCATGCAGAGCTTGCAGCGTACAGTATGCAGACTCTCTTTACAATTGTACAGATTATAGAATAGCAAGGCGCGGGCGAATGACTGCACCAACGAGTGGTACAAGACGACGAGACATTGCATCTTTACTCCATGCTTGCTCTGACATTCGAGTCCTCCAGTCTGCTTCTCTTCGATGCTGCTGCCGTGAATACTGGACGAGACGCCTGGAGCACAAAGAAAGTCCCCATACTCGCCCATGCCATAAGTACACGTAAGCACAGACCAACCACTTCACAACACTTGTATTTGTCCAGTCCAGTCCGTATTCCCCCTCCTTCACATCCCCACATATAGCCCCCTCCACTCCCGCTCCCCTCATCGCTCCCCTTCCTACTCTCAATAACTCCGCCACGATGTCCTCAACGCCCAACCCCGCCATGGCGCCCAAGTCCTTCAGCACATCCCTCTTCGGCCAGCTGAAACGAAGCAACGCGAATAAAATCTGCTTTGACTGCGGCGCGCAGAACCCGACTTGGAGTTCGATTCCGTTCAGCATCTATCTTTGTTTGGACTGTTCGGCGAATCATAGGAATTTGGGGGTTCATATCAGTTTTGTTAAGAGTGTAAATCTGGATCGTGAGTACTATCCCATCTCTGAGGCAGGCAAAGGCGGCGAAGAAGCATAGGAGGGACAAGTGAAAGGTATGGAGCAAGAGGGAGGGAGTGAAGGGCCGGCAGGCGGCGCAGGAAAGAGGGAGCAGCTGCAGGGCAAGGGGGTGAGCAGTAATGGGAAGAGAGCTAAGGGGGATGGTGGCAGGACGAGTCAAGACTGACTGACATGTTTCCCGACAGAATGGCAATGGGACCAGCTTCGACGAATGAAAGTCGGCGGTAACGAAAGCGCGACAAAGTACTTCCAGACGCATGGTGGGAGTGCGGCGCTTGCGAGTAAGGATCCCAAGACAAAGTACACCAGCACAGTGGCGGCAAAGTACAAGGACGAGCTTGCGAGGAGGGTAGAAGCAGACATCAGGAAGTGCGTATACCACCGGAGTTTGCGATTCCTGTGGCAGAGCAAGGCTAACATATGATCAGAAACCCTGAAAGTGTAGTCGTGGAAGACGGCAGCGAAGAAAGCGAAGGCACAGGCACAAACACACCCGCAGGCGGCGAAGATGACTTCTTCTCCTCCTGGGACAAGCCCTCGATTAAGCGACCTAGCAATCCTCCCTCACGTTCCGGCACACCTGGCATAGGCCGCACAGCATCCCCCTTTCTCAGTGCGAACGCAAACGGAAACGGCACAGCACGACCAAAGTCACCTCTAGCACCTACAGATGCACCCGTCGCTCCTTCAACAACACGCACGACATCTTCCTCTGCACTACGAAAGACCGCAGTGTCAAGTAAACCCAAGGCCAACATTCTCGGCGCGAAGAAGGCCAAGCTGGGCGCGAAGAAAGTCGATGCCAGCCTTCTAGACTTTGACGCAGCAGAAAAGAAGGCACGGGAGGAAGCAGAGCGAAAGGAAAAGCTGGGTTATGATCCCGACGAGGAGAGTGCGCCCGTCGCTGCAGTGCCAGCTGCGCAGAAGGAGAGCAGTACGACGATATTACAGCCCACGCCGATAAGTCCACCGAAAGCAGGAGGATTCGGGAGCACAGCTGGGAGAGGAGCCGACAATGTGGAGAGTCTACAGACGAGTGTGAGAAAGCTTGGATTTGGGCAGGTGGGAGGTGGCGGGGGAGCTGCTGTGGGGAAGCCCGCGCAGAAAGCTATGGGGTTTGGGGCTATGAGTCGGGCGCCTGTGCAAGGTGAGTAGCCCTGACTGGCAGTGAAGAAGTGTGGTTGAGCTGACAACATCGACAGACGACTCCGAACGCTTCGCCCGCGAAAAGTTCGGCCAGCAAAAAGGCATCTCCTCAGACGAGTTCTTCGGCAAAGGCACATTCGACCCCTCCGTTCAGACAGAAGCCAAGCAACGACTCGAGAACTTCTCCGGCTCAAGTGCGATCTCCTCGAACGCTTACTTCGGACGGCCTGAGGAGGAGGCTGGAGAAGGCGGAGCAGGGGAGTACGGCGATCTTGAAACTGCGGCCAAGGACTTCGTGAGAAAGTTTGGGATTACTGCGGGCGATGATCTGGAGAATCTGGGTGCGATGCTTGGGGAGGGGGCGAAGGGCCTGCAGGGAACGGTGAGGCGGTATCTGAATGGGTAGACTTGAGTGTGATGATGGGTTCTAACGTGTAGAGAGGATATCAGAGACGACTTGTGCTAGACTTAGCGATAGATGGGTTGAGGACCGGAAAAGGGCTTGGCATATCTACCTCGGATCGAGATTCTCCGGTATCCCGGTGTTTATCAACGCGCTTTTCGCGTCACGACACACGTGCCACCATCTCGAATTGAACATCCCAGCATTGACTACACTGCATATCGTAGACCTCACTAATCGCACCGTTGCCGCAATACTGCACAGCATATCGCGCAGTTTCAGCGCAAATCTTCCTTCAAGTGCGCCCATCCAATGCCCGCCCGCACCTCCACAAGAGTAGCAACCGCGACCGTTTCCCCACCTACCCACCCAGATCAATCCCCCGACTCTGAAGACGACCTCGCAACCGTCGCCGCCATCTCTTCTGCAGCTAATCGCCGCCAAACACTCAATACTCTGAAGGCGACAAAATTCCATACAGCCATGCGCAAAACTACCACTGCCAAGGGCGCGACGAAGCGCAAGACGCCTGCTCAGGCGCTGAAGGATCGCACGAATATGCAGGGCGAGGAGACTGAGGTGGTGGAGATGGCGAAGAAGGCGCCGGCTGCGAAACGCACGAGACGGGCGGCGGAGAACGTGATCCCGGAGACGCAGGCGGATCCTGTTGAGGAGGAAGGGGAGGGGGAGATCAGTATGGAGGATGCAGTTGTTGCGCCTTTGGCAGCTGTGCGACAGACATCGCTGCAACCTAGAGCTTCTGCGCGCGCGACTTCAGTCACAGCTGGATACCCAGCGCCGAGAGACAGGAGTAACAGCGCCTCTGGCACTGAGCGCGAGCGTCGCGGCGGAGACCCACAGCTCCGTCGACAGCTGAACGATACGACGCGGAAATACGAGAATCTGAGTCTCAAGTATCAGAATTTGCAGGCGCTGGGGAGTTCGAACGCGGAGACGAATTTCGAGAAGCTCAAGCGGGCTAGTGATGAGAAGGCGAGGAGTGCTGAGGCATTGGTTGAGAGTTTGAGGAAGGAGGTGGCGGAGCTGAAGAAAGCTGGGAAGGGGAGTGGTGTGTCGGCGGCGGAGGAGAAGGCTGTGGTGAAGGAGAGAGAGAAGGCTGAGAGGCTGGAGAAGGAGAACGCGGAGCTCAGGACACGAGTCGCCGAGTCGTCGGCTGAAGTCAAGGCGCATGTGAACGAAGTCAAGGCACTAGAAGCTAAGGTTGCTGCTGCGAGTGCAGCCAGAGCTGTGCCTGTCAATGCCACGGAGGCTATGAGAGACGCGAAGATGAAAGAGAACCTCTACGCCGACATGACCGGCCTGCTAATCCGCAACATCAAACGCCGCGACGAAGGCGACGAGTACGACTGCCTTCAAACCGGCCGCAACGGTAGTGCGTATCCCCTTTCCCTTTCCCATTCCCCCTTGACCCCTTCCCCTTCCCTCCTCCACCGAGCAGCTTGCTAACCACCCCCTCACAGCACTCCATTTCCACATCACCATCGCGCCCGACGGCAGCGCCACCACCACCCCCGGCGCAACGCAGAGTCACGATGACATCGAGTTCGAGTATGAGCCTATGCTCGATGAGGGACGGGATGCGGATTTGATTGAAATTCTGCCGGATTACCTTGCGGAGGCTATTCAGTTCCCGCGGTTCCAGGCGCCGCGGATGTACCAGAAGTTGATTGAGTGTATGATGAAGAGGGTTGTTGTTGGGGAGTGAAGCGGAGGCGCTGAGATGTTAAGAGCTAACTGCGTGAGCGTCTTGTCAGGGGAACAGGATTTCTGCCGGAGTCGATCGCGGCTGTATTTCGTACAGACTCTTTGGTTTCCCGGGCTTGGAGAGAAGAGCCTTGGTCTCGTTGTTGCGGTCCGGGGCGCGAATACCTAGGATTGTGACTTTTGAAATCCGACACTCTTCCTTCTGCTTCTCTCGGCCTTTCCTCTTGTCCCGAATCTCTCGAATGATGTCTCTCTGCTGACATTTAGACCGGAGCGCTCTTTTCCCAGACATCAGCCGCGGTACGTGTCGCCATACTCACATGAGAGTCCGGTGGCTGTAGACTGCAGGGCTGTACTGCCATCAGGCTCTCCAGCCGCTCGGGACACATCAAATCTTGGCCAGGTCTCAGCATGTTCCTATGCCTTCGGGCATCGGACGCTTGCACGCAATTTTGGTGCTATTCGTGACGCTGGAGGCGTGCTCAAGGAAGCTTCCATTCCCTCGTCGGCCTGCCTCGTAGTCGCTTTCGTAAGCGGCCTGCGATAAGGTACGCCATTACAATCACGGCTGCCAGCAGCAAGATACCTCTCCAATCGCTGATCTCGTCCACTTGCCCGAACGTTGCAGTGTTCACAAAACCTCTATGCAGCACTTCAGTGGCCCCATCGGCCATCTCCCCCAGATCCCCATCAACAGCCAACACCCTCAGTTTCTTCGCCCGTCGCCACTCCTCCGGCACAGTGATCTCTGTCTCAAATCCCGTCTTCTCCACCTCAATGACCTCTCTCCATCGTCCCTCCCTCTCATGCCACACCTGCAAGACCCAGCTCCTCACCTCCGTCGCCCCAGTCCAACTAACCCACACCTTCCCACCCTTCCTCTTCGCAGCAGGCTTCCATTTCGGCTTCCCAACCCAACCCTCATACTCGTAAGCTCGATAGCTCTGCACGTCAGCCTTCTCCCAAGCCGAGGAAGCGCTGAAACGCAGGTCGCAGATCAAAGTACCGTTGGGATGGAAGGTGGAGACTACGGCGTTGATGCCGTGGCCCATTACTAAGTGCGGGAAAAGAGAGTTGAGGAGCTGGAGGGAGCCTTGGGAAGAGGATCGAGGGGCGAGGTGATTGGTGTAGGTGTTCAGAACGCGGACTGAATATGAATGTGAGAGGCGGCTGATGGAGGTGAGCTTTTCTCTATCGGCAACACTCAAGGAGGAGAGGATGGGTGTTGCACCGCGGTCGGGTGCCGAGACCAGCGTGGACAGAGCAGGCAGATTTGATGCGTAGGTAAGCTCCAGTAGTAAGCCGCGCGCATTGTCAGGCCCATACTTGTAGTTCCAGTCCTCTGCCGTATTATCGAAAAGTGTCATGAGTCTCACCGTCTTCCCTTCGACGCGCTCTGACGGTATGTAGAAGTCATTGAAAGGCTCAGGGTCTACCCAACGAGAATCATGTTGCCAGGCAAAGTTCAGTGCCTCGCCGCTGGACAGATCGGCAAAAGTATTATTCTTCCCGCCTAGAGTCCAGAGAAGCTCACCAGTTCGCCCGTTGATGTAGTACACCGCGTGGGTATACCTTGCACTTACCAGATAATTGCCAGCTCCGTCTTTCTCAACGGAGTTGAGATGCCACGGATCGTAAGGACTATCCGCCGTCCCATCATTCAGTCCAACCAGTAGCTTATAACTAGCTCTCAAATCCAGATGCTCGCTAGCCCTCCACTCCCACACCGCCTCGCCTCCCTCAACTCGAATCTCCCGAACGACGCAGTCCCAGATAAACTGATTCCACACATCGTTGAACCGCCTCCCCGCAGGCCGAACGTCGAAATTGACGACCTCGAACATTATCACCAACGCCGTCCCTCCCGGCAAGATCGTGAACTCGTGCAGATCCACCCCTCTCCCACCTTCCCCACCACCCACCTTCGCCACGACCTCGTAATGCTGATCCAGAATCCACCACTCCCCGCTGCCATGCCCACGAATTCTGTCATCACCAAGCCAGAACGTAAGGACTTTCTCTCCCTTCCAATCCTGGACTTGAAGATTGTACGCTTGGCCTCCAAAAGCGTTGTCGAAGTGGTGCATCCAGACTAGATGGCCTTGAGAGTCCAGGATCATGGGACCAGGAGACTTGACTTTGTGGCCTTTGGGCGTGAGGAAGAGATGCGAGGTCGGGGAGAAGCATTGTGGTGACCATTGCTTGAACTGAACCTTGGGCGGTCGGAGGGTGGATGTATGGAAGCGATTGGTTGGGTAGGGGCCCTCAGATCCGGAGTCGAGGGTGACATGGAATGGTGGAGGAGCTTTCTGAGCGAGCGCTGCTAGGACAACGCCCGAGAGTAGAGCCAAGATCGATATAAGAGGCAGCATAATTTCCTTACGTTAAGTGCAGATCATCAACTCCACCTCCAGCTTGTGCGTCGAGTTGGTTGTTGCCGCCTCTAGCGCGTTGTCTAGAGCTCCATGACTAAGAGAAGTTTTTTCTAGGCCGTGTCCAGCAGCCAAAGAAACGTCGTCGTTGTTGCTCATAGCAAGAGGTGATGTGGTTGGGTCCTCGGCATAGACCAGTAAAGTCTAATCGTCTAGCCAGGAGCACCACGAAGAATTATACGAACATCAATGTGATGAGAAGTGGAAGCGACAAGCTCTCGCATCATGTGCATTACGATATCTGTAGCGCTATCCGCCTAGCACTATCGCTCTCTCGCCTCCCAAGAATGCAAGGTGTTGTTCATCATCAGTCATCGCGTCTCATGGCCGTCGAACCCCGTCCCAAGACCGCCTAACTCCAAGCTACCTCGATGTCTGTACCGTTGTGCCTGTCACCTGAGATGAGCCCACATAGACAAACCCGCCCAATGCCTCCCTTATACGCCCGCCGATGGTCCGTCGTTCTGCGCTCTCATTATCACGCGGTGTCTTCCATCGTCTCTCCGTCCGTGACCTCAGCAGGAGTCTCAAGTCACCCTCATCAACGCTCAGCAGCCGCCTAGGCAAGCTACGCGGCGACTGCATCCACATCAAGCGCGTCATTCTCGGTCTCAGCGCTCGCACCCGCAGCAGCGTCTTCCGTCCCTTCTGCAGGTTTCTCCTTCTCGTTCACGCCCTGGCCGCGACAGAGCGGGCAGGAGTTGCGACCTTGTGTGAGCCACTGTGAATGATGTTAGCTGTGAGAGTTCGCTGTAGCTCGGAGTAGGGTGTTACGACTTACCGTATCAATGCACTCTCGGTGATAGAGGTGCCCGCACTTAGCCAGCCGTCTTGCGATCTCCTTGACCTCGAAGTCCGAAAGGCAGACCAGGCACCTCTGCCCTTGCTCGAGTACCACGCGCTCTGGCTCGTCGGCTCCCAGAGCTGTAGTAGCAACAGCCACCAGCTCGGCAGTCTTCGCCGCATCTTCCTCTTGCTCGACAACGATGATGTCGTACACCCCTCCGGCTGACTGTACGTCCTCTTCACTTGCGACAGGTGCCTTTGCCGGTCCCAGTAGCGCTGAGAGGAGCATCATGTCCTCGTACGTCGGGTTCTCAGTGAATAGGCTCGGCGTCGTGAGAATAGGGTGGTTCTCGGGGTAGCTACCGCCGAGTACGTAGATAATCCAGCTTCGACTGTCTGTACTACTCCTCCTTCCCTCGCGTTCATTGTCAGCGGCTGACGTGCTCGTGCGCGACAGTGGAGGGAGGTTGTCTGGCTCTACGACGCCGTTGCGGCGAGGGTGACCAGAGGCGAAGCGAGGGTAATGAATGTTCGGCGCAGTGTCTGAGCGGCGATGTGAGTTGCGGAAGGAAGGTGAAGGGGAGCGAGGTGAACGTGAGGAGAGGAGATTGTCGGAGCTACGTGTGGAGTGCAGAGAGACTGTCTCCTCCGTGTGACTTGACAGCGGACTCGTGGCGCTACGGTGTAGAGCAGAGTTCCGCCGCGAGTCAGTGGAGAAGTCACGAAGACTGTCCGCCACGAATGAAGCAGGTCGGGAGTGAGATGGAGTCGTATTGCGACTCGAGATCCTGCTAAGCTCTGGAGATGGCGAAGCTGGTGTTGCGGGTGGAGGACGAGGCTCGAGGGCTGAAGTCGAGGAGGCGATACTCCAAGGCCGCTCTCGGCGACGATCTGGAGAACGATGATCGCGCTGGTCATCGTAGCGATCGTTGATGCGATTGCGGTTCATGCCGAAACCACCCATACTTGCCCTGCGCCGCGATCTGAAGCTTGTGCCGTTCTGAGGTGGACGAAGGATGCTATCAATGCTGTCGTGGCCATGTGCTCCCAGAGCGTTGGCTGGCAGAGGTGATGGGAAGTTTCCGAGTGCATCGATGAAGGGTGGCAGCTCGTCCACGGCGCTTCCGGATCCTGTGCTGGAGTTCGGGTTGATGGACCGTATGCCTACGATTATGATCGGCACCATGCGGCCATCAGCAGCAGCATCCTCCGCAGTCTGTCCACGCAGTCCTGGCTGAGCCGCATCTGCGCCGTTCGCTCTCGACGAATTGAACCTGAACATGCGGAAGAAGTTCAGAGCTCCCGCTTGTGTCGACTCACCGCTGTTGCCCTCACTGTGTCCATCACTACTCTGCCTCAACGCAGACGCGATCCTACCGTTCTGCAGCGCTCTGAGAAACCCATCAAAGCTCCCATCTTCTCCTGCTCCTCCAACATCACCGTACCCTGTGCCACCCGACAGCTCCCTAGCTTCACTCAAAGCTTGATGATCATCTCCCATCAGTGTAGCTGCAGTCGCTGAGGCTGCCATACTAAGTAGCCTACTCAGCATTGTGGCCTGGTCCTCCGTACCTGTTGGTCTCCTAGTAGGTGAAGGTGGAGGCGATCTCCGTCTCCGAAACGATGAAGTGATGGATCTGAAGGGTCGGTCCGGCCGAAGTGAGTTGAATCTGATGTTCTGCAATCGGTGTGAGCTGGTCGAGCGCTGTGATGCCTCAGGTTCTTGGGCTGGCCCGAAGATGTCGCGATCGAAGGTGGAAGTCTGATCGATGGATGGGAGCCTTGGCGGTGGGAAGCCGCTGCGTGCTTCTGTCCTAGCAGAAGCGCGTATGTATGATGAGCGCTGCTGCAGTATGCCGTGTGGTCGTGGCTCTCGGTTGCGATTGCTTGCTGCCTCGTCTCTCCGTCCGTGGAACATGTGTGATAGAGTGGTTCTCGATCGTTGCAAAGCGGAAGGTCGTGACGGTCCAGCGTCATCGTGTGAGGGTGACTGTAGCATGCGCGAGAGGCGATGGGTACTGCTAGAGCGCGCGGGTGTGCGAGGCTGAGGCTGTCCACTCAGTAGACCGCCGTTCTCTTCACTGCTGGCAGCGCGTTGGCTGTCTCCCATCTCTCCAAGCCGTTGGAAGATATTGCCTGAGGACAAGGACCGTCGCCGCCGCTGGCGTTGTGTTGTGTCTTGGCCGACATGACCGCTACTCACCTCCCTCAACCGGTCACTCTCTGGCCGTGAGGCGCCTTGACCCATCTCAAAGGATAACTCTCAGCTCATCGTCTGCCGCATCCCCGAAAGTGATAGTCGTCCACAGTATTAATGATGGGAAGAATATCGGGTAACCCGGAGATTGGATGAAGCGAAAGGCGTATAGAGTGTGTGCCTGTTTCTGTGATCAAGTCATGTGCAGTGTAGCGATGGTCAGCTGTGGAGATGGATGTTGCTCTGCATGAGACCTGCGGAGGCGGCGTGGAGAGGCAGTGCCTGAAGGGTGGTGAGGCTGACAACAGTGCTAAGGCGCGATGTCTGCCTCAGGAGCGGCCGTGAATGCAAGGTTGAGAAGGCGCATGTAAGCAGCGTGACTGTCAGTCGATGTGTTCGCTTCCCTTTGCCATTGCAACACACACGGTGCAGCGATACGATGCGCTAGTCTCGCCTTAGTCATTAGCCTTCTTAAGGTGAAGCCCGCCTAATCCGAGCTGCAGATGATCACCGTCTGTGCACCTTTCGCGCTTCACTCCATCTTCTGACATTGGCCGGACTATATCCCTAGACTATATACTTGGGACTCTTACAGGAAGCCTACCACCCTGGTATCTATGCCAATAACGGAAAACTGTGCCATTTCTCCATCCAATCTCTGCCCTCAACACCGGGCCACACCTTCTGCAACACCGGCATGCAATATTCTTCCACCCATTCATGAAATTTATCGTCCATCTCAAGACGTGATCTATCACCGTGCCAATATTTTTGGTACTCCTCGATGGAGCATTGCTGAGTACTGTCATCCCTCAAATTGCGCGAGCAATCAAATGAGCGGGCAATATACGCGAGTAGTTTGATCCAATCGTGGTTGGAACAGAAGTCGCATTGCGGTTCGAGCGCATCGACTCGGTATTGCAAAGTCTGCAGCGGCGCGGCGTGAGGAGGTTTGGCGGAGGAAATTGTGTTGAATATCGAGCTCACAAGCGCTTCGTCAACCGCTAGGGAAACGACGAGGTCGACGCTCTCGGCCATGTATTTTTCTGAAGCTAGTTGGTACTGCTGGCCGTAGAGTCCCATCCAGAGGTAGTCCATCGAATGGAAGACACTGAGGCGCAAATGTCGTAGCGACGTGAGCTTACCGAGTTCGCGGTATATGGCAACTTCTTTCGCGTCTCCTGCCGAGCGTTGGATACACAGGGCGAGGTACTCGATTGAAGGCGCTTTTTGTTGAATCGTCCGGATCAGCTCTGCATTCGCGAACGCCCACAAGTCAGGATCGGAATTGGTCCCAGCAATCTCGTATTGACCGGGCATGAGCAGGTCAAGGCGCTGTAATGTTCGTCCTGAGTGGCCAAGTACAAGAGGCAGGGTGCTAGGGAAGTATCGTCCGCGTAATGTCAGGCTCCGCAGAGGTGGAAGAGAATGTAGAAAGTTGTTGAGCCTGATCTCCATCTCATCCGCATTGTAGACGTCCCATAGATCTAAATCGAGCGAATCGAGAACTGGGAATTGGCACTCTTCTGTCAGCCACCGCAAATGAGATGCAGAGAGCCAATCACCGATCCTGAGGGTCCGTAGCGCAGAGATGTCCATCATACTTCTCAGCTTTTCCAGACTACCCATCCTGTCCGAGTCTGACAGCTCCGTCGGCCCTGTAAGATGGTGCGAGGTCGAGATCGACAGGTGTTCCAGATGCGAGGCCGATACCGAATGATCTTTCAGTATCGTCCCCGGCAGCCACTCCCTTCCTGAAAGAGGCCCGACCGGATTGATACATATATCGACCTCGTGCAGATTAGGTGCGGCACCTGCGACGATTTCGAAGACGGCACTCGCGTTGTAGTCTACCAAACCTTGACTTCCAGTGTTCTGCATGTCTATCTGTCCGAGACTGTACAGGCAAGGCGAAGTAGCTAGCTCCAGTTCATGCGGATCGATACGGAAGGGGTCCTTCGGAGAGACTATCAGGCTTTTCAGGCAGAAAAGTGGCATGTGCAATCGGATCAAAGGAGAAGACTCGTGCAACAGACGGAGTACTCTCGAGGGAATCTGTTCCAAAAATCCCCACGTGAAATCCCGCAACGTCTCGAGTTGTAGCATAAGTCGAATGAGTCTCTCGCAATTCGCGCTATCGGTGAAAACGCCACCAGGTATCTCAGCGCCGCGATTACGTATGGAGCGTCCGGTATTCCAGTCACCCCGAGTCGATGTAACTCCTTTCATGAAGCCGAAAATCCGAAGGTGGCGGACCCGTCGTGACTTCTCAGGCGACGCAAGAACGCTGTTTGCGTACTCGCAATTCTCCCGGAATGTCTCCCGCGATGTGAGTCGAATAGATACGGTGTAGAATATTCGCGAGGCCGCTCCGTTGCGACAGTTTGGTGAGACCAGCGCAAGTTGGAAGACGCTCTTGCGGTCAAGGCAGTCGCATATCCGTTCGACAAGCTCCACCGGAAGATCCTTGAACGACATTATCGCCTCGTGTGTGCAGTCACTGGCAGACTCCGTAGTGCTTAACGTGAGGAAGTATCTGCCAATGCGAGGGCACAGCGGACCAGGGGATCGGGACTAAAAACGAGTCGTCACACATTAGCGATCCTAACCTGCTTGAGGGACAACGTGCGCTCCTTTGTCACAATGCAGACACCGCCGGAGATTAATATCGACTCATCCGCTCGTTTACCATCGCTAGGTTACAGCACGTTACAGGCCGTGAAGCCCATGAGAAGGCATACATGGCGAGGGTTCAACAGATGTACACAAGTCCTCATTGTTCTCAATGGGTCTCGCGTTCTACGATCCGCTAGACTGGGCTGCAGGATCAGATATCGGCGCATTGACTGCGGCGCAGCTTTTTGCACAACACCGTTGCTACCACCAGTCAAACGAGCATCAGCAAGAGGGGATGGTCCGGCAAAATGTCGTCTTGTCGGGTACGACCCTTCCGACATTGGTTGTTTGATGACGGCCCGCTTGCTCCGAGCCGCATCTAATCACGTCCGTGCACCTTTCTTACTTCACCTTATCTTCTGATATTGACCTGTCTCAATACCATAATCTTATTATGTACCGTCTTCGAGACAGGAACGAGAGGGCTGTATATCATGGGCCCCAGCATCACCGGCCGTAATCCAGTATGGCGATATACGCACCTGTCTACAAGCCGCGTGGACCCACTCCAGGATCCCTAGCCCACGAGACAAAGAAACGGAAGCGCGGTCAGCCAGACTCGCCTTTTCAAGATGACCCCTCAGAATCCCCAGAGCCAGCCAGTCCGCTTCGAGACCTCTCTTCTCACCCAGTGGACAGTACCGATCCGTACTTCGTCGCTGGACTTTCAAGGCAAGATAAGCTTCCGCTGTTCCCTTTCCCTCATGCACCTCTTAAAACCCCGTCTGCTCCGAAAGTCCCACTCGAGGATGAGCTCGCTGCTCTCAATCCTCCACTACTCTCCGTTGCGCTAAGGAAGGACAATGGCAACGCATCGCTCAAGCAACGCCACCTCGATAATTTGACCGCGATCTTGCATCAGTGCATGCTACGAGGTGATTGGCAACGTGCGAGTCGAGTCTGGGGACTACTTTTGAGGACTGAGGTCAATGGTCGAGGTGTCGATCTTCGCCAGCACGGACGCTGGGGTATTGGAGCAGAGATTCTGATGCGGCGATCGGAGGTGCGGGAGCCACCACCTGAGCTGGACATACCATCGCTTGAGGACTTGACGCTCGATGACCAGGATGCAGCGGATCTTACTGCCCACAAAGGCACTCCTTCTGGACTCGAGAATTATCACGGATTCGCACTGGCAAGGTCCTACTACGAACGCCTGATCCTACAGTATCCTCACACGCCACGCACGCAGCGGACTATCAACGCCACAGTCTTCTATCCCGCTCTATTCAACGTCTGGATCTACGAGGTACAAGCACGACATAAACGCAACCGAGTCCAATCGTCAAAGCGACGATCCCTCGATTCTGTCCACGCTGAGGGTGATAATGAACCCTCCACCGATGGCGATACAGGTGTTTCAACGGAGGCGGAGCTCAATGACGCCCTCGCCCTGGCGCACCGCATGGACGAAGTCCTTGCGAATCCGCCCTACGATAGCAGCACACCACTCCTGCAGCTACGTGGCATGATCGGACTGTGGCTAATGGATTTGCATGACGACGTAGCAAAAGCTCTGAGAAGGCTCAGTATCGAACGTGACGAAGGCGACCTCGATGGAAGGTACGAAGCACGACTGGACTATGAGGGACATCTTACTGCTGCACGGAAGGAGAGGGCAAAGGGTGTGGCGCTGCTGAGGAAGGTGAGGGATGTGGGAGCTGGAGGGAAGGAGGTAGAGAGGGTGTTGAGTGGAGTTGGTGAAGTGTAGAGGATGACCTAAAGTCTTGCTACTGGCAGCTACCGTTGCTTAGTTCAAAATATGCATATGGCTGACTTGCAGATGCGTCGGCCTTGAGGTGATCTCGTCACTTCGCACGATCCTCATAACTCGAAGAAGTCTTCTGACTGCTCGTTGAGATCGCGCTCTTTTTGGTAGGATGCCCTTATGCATCGAAATAATGGCTCGCACATTCTCTATTTGGATAGAGGGTCCACTGGATTGCAGCAGAGGCAAGCCGCCATGACTGCGCGGATATATGCGTTCTCGAAGCTGCCGACGCACGAAGGACTCCGGTGGCGCCATGACATCGTCCCTCCTGCCATACCACCAACACGAGATACACAATCCGTCATGTACGCCATAGCGGTATCGATGGCCTGGAATGAGCTCCTCGTTCCCGCCTCGTCGACCGAGCTTAAAGGGATGCGTGATCGCAAGTGGGACTTCCGGCTCCAGACTCAGGGGGAAAAAGTCGTCTAAACCACTGCATTTCCGACGACTGGGGAAGCCACCTCCTCTGCGACTCTATAATCTGCCGTGTTGAGGGGCGATGGAAGCTTCCGACGTCAGATCTATGCACATGAAGGGATCGGAGCAATGAATGCTGTCGGGGTCGAGGAACGAGTTCCAGGTGAAGAATGTTACTGATCTGTCGGAGACAAGTATCAATGTGATCGTGATGGTCGGGAGATCTATCGTCTCTATGTCGAGAAGTGATGGAGTAATCGATAGCTCTGCGGTGATGCCAGGAGCATTGTCGAGTGGGAGCTCAGCTTTGGCCATCTGCACTGTTTCCGCCACAATTTTACGCATGGCTCATATCTCAGCCCTTCAGATGTCAAAGGCGAGGTTGAAGGGACCGCACACGTACTGTTTGAGGTGGTAATGCAATCGCTGTGCACCACCTGGCATCAGCGTCTCTCCGAGGTGGTCCAAGTTAGCATGACGCAACTCCGAGCGCCTTTCAGAAATCCAGCTCGACTGTGCCGCAAGCCTGCGTGAAGGTGCCTCAACGGCCAAGAGCAATTATGCACCTACGCGCCGTTCATTGACCATGAGCAGGTTTGGTATCTATCTCAAGGTCTGACATGCTCACACTACCACGATGCATAAAGACGGCGTCACAGTCTCTCTGGTCGTCAATGACCACACAAGGTCGCAGGCCTCTGAGCTGGCCACCTTCGCGGCACAGACTCCCTTGATATACCTCTCGTAATTGGCGCAGTGGGTACAACGTACCGGTGCTCGAGAGCCCTAGTGTTATGAACTATACGAGTCGGCTACCAAAAGCATGATCAAGTGTGGCAAGTATGTAAAGGTCATGTATCCTTCGCCAGAATAGACAGGTCGAGGAAGGGTTCAGCGGAGAAACCTCTCGAAGTGCAGTCAAGCGCACACAGGCAGCGCTCGTGTTCAATACTATGCCCCCCAACTGCATGTCACGACTGCGCCTGACGGCGAAGTGCAGAAGTACTATGCCACGTTGGTGCCGCGCCATGTCTACTGTGAGCAGACGTTGAGCCGGCATGGTCTATGAGGACTGCGTCGCAGAGCGCAGAAGCGTTCCGGCAACATCGATAATTACAATCAAACCACCTTAGCCTCATCTGACCTGAAAGCAAACGCAAAAGACGAGGCATTCCGCATGATGTTGCTCTCTGGACTCCTGCTGGCTTCAATTCTCTGCCATACCTCGATGGCGCTTCCAACGTCCAACTCGACCTACGAAACTCGAGGCATCCATAAATGTAGTCTGCCGAAGATAGCGCCAGGTTTTACCGATCGCCAAGTCCAGCAGATCAATGATGGCTTCGCAGATGCTCTCGAGCTCGCGAGCTACGTGGTCAACCAGCCTTAGGACCAGGTTGAGCCTATCATCAGCAAGTGCTTCAACCCAAGGGACTATCCCACTGTCAAAGGTGCGCAACATCGTTACGGGTTTGAATGCTTCTGCTGACGAACGAACAGCGGTCTTCAACAACATTTTGGGCGGCGATCCAAGCCAAGGTAACGTGAGGCTTAGCGATATGACTGCCCATCCTGACCACCCGGACCCAAGCAACGACGGCAAATTGACCTGCAAACCAAAGACAACTTCATGGCGCAACTCCGTGATCAGCCGGACCTGGAGCACCCGATCAATAATCCTTTGCGACAGTGCCTTTACACCCGGTGGCATCGGTAAATGCTACGGTTCCATTCCACTTTTCAATATTCCGGCTGTGGCATGCGGCAACTTCGACGAACGGGTGTCCTGGAAGATGGACACACTCGGCAGTACTCTGCTGCATGAGTATACCCACCGGGCGCGGCTGGTCGCCCTTCCTCTTCTGCAGGGCATCAAGGAATACGGCTATGGTGCTTGGAGATGCCAGGGCCTGGACAGAGTAGAGGCCGCCCGCAATGCTGACAGCTATAGCTGGGTCGCTACAGAGGTACTTTGGTTCACCATCTGCAACAAGGAGTATCAGCTCGCGATTGAGAAGGATGATCGCGATCCAGGTTGTGGATTGTTGTCGTGCTTCAGGTAGCACGGACCGAGCATGAGATCGATGAGACGGCCCTGACCATGTGTGGTTGTGTCAGCCGGGCGCAATAGAAAGAGGACGACTGTGCCCCAAGCTGCTTGTTGTGGGCTTCAAAGTCTTGTGCAAATGTGCGTTCGGCTAGAGATTGATGCTGGTGGGGATTTCTGATAGGTTTCGGACCGGTGGCTTCGATTGTATATGCACTGCAACTCATTGCAGCGTTGATGATCTTCGACAATTTTCATTCATCGTGGCGACCCCGCGTGTCTGCAACTCTAATAACACATCTCGATCTGCTTACTTTGCCATTGCGAAGGTCCTGCAACGCAGGCTCTAGACCGTGGAGCCCGCCTTCGTACACTACATATGGATGCGACTTGAGCTTGCCGTCACGCAGCAGAGCCTCAACACTAGAAGTCATCTCTCGCGCAAACTCGGGCGCGCCAGCTTCGAGACCAAGGTTGCCGAGCTTCTCATGCTTATCGATGCCCGACAACTTTGTCCAGAGGCTGCCAGCCATGACATGCGATATGTGCAGTTCCTTGGGCAAATTGCTCGAGCGACCGGGTAGTGTAAGCGCGAGCTTGCCGTGCTTCGAATCGAAAACCTTAATGACGTTCGCGAGGCTGTACTCTTCGCTGACTGCGTCGAATGCGTACTCAAGCTTACGCTCACCAAGGACTGGTTTGATGGCTTCGATGGTAGCATCGTCACCTTGCCTGTAGTCGATGACTACATCGCCTTTACTCTCGTCGATTTCTTCCGAGGAGAAATCGCAGCCGCTGCCTGCGACGCAGATCAGGGGGTGGAGGTCCACGATCTGGGCTAGTTTGACCGCCATGCTGCCTACTCCAGTCGATGCACCATAGATCAGCAGCGGTGTAGGCTTCGTCACTCTCTCCTGTGGACCTGCGCACAATCGCAAGGAGCCCGATAGCGCAATACTCGTCATGTAGTACGCCATCGGCAACGTCGCCGCTTCCTCCCAGCCCATGCTGTCAGGGAGCCTAATGCACACAAAGTCCTTCACACGTGCGTACTCTGCATACGCGCCGAACGGAGCGCCAAGCTGATGTAGGGCAGCCACTCGATCACCAGGCTAGCAGCTGGTGATTGCGGTTCCGATCTTACGGACGATTCCGGCCAAGTCATCGCCGGAGTTTGGACAGTTCGCGATGGTCTTGAGGATGCCTGCAGGCATCTTCCAGTCCTTTGGGTTGCATGAAGCGCATTCCACTTTGATGAGTACGTCGTTTGCCTCGATGATACGAGGTAACGGGGCGCTGACTATAGTGACCGAAGTGTTCGCGTCGACATGCGCTTCCAGCATATTGGCACCTGTCGTCAGCACTGGTCGGAAGTGATAAGAGACCCGAATATGAGTACAGGTTTCTGTCTTAGGCAGCGTCGTGCCTCATACATGGTCTGGTCTACCTTATATGCCCCCGACAATTTAGTGCACGGAGGATAGCTCGATCGTCTGTGAAACTCAATCAATTCCGTACTCTGCCGGTGGCTGACTGCGATACTCTTTTCGGCTAGTTCGATGCAGGCTCACATGAGAACATCGCAATCTCGCTCACAGCTTGCTCGTTCGGTATATCGTTCCAGGATCCAGATACTGAATAATCTGCGTGATCGTTCGGGGTCAAGTAGAGCTCGACGTGATATAAACTTTGTTCGTCGTCCGAGAATCTGTTGACCTCGCAGCGAAAATCCGGCACACGAGCTCGTTATCAGACCTCCCAACTGTCACGTCGAAGTCACCCAAGTAACACTGTCTCTTTACTTCAACATGGCGGACGAGAATGTACACCCCAACTTGCAGAAGCTGCTCAACAGAGCGCGTGACTTCTTCTCCGTAGTAGAGGATCTGTACGTAAGCTTGTTCCCGTGCCATGGTAGGTCTGACAACGCAAACAGGACTCCGGGCAAAGGTCTCGAGAAGCGCTTGAACGAGGAGTACGGCGCCGGCACGCCAATATTCGACGACATGGCAGACTTAATCCGCAAGGGCGTGAACAACAACGAAGATCGGGTGGCCACAGATGAGCTGGACGGCCCAAGATATCGCCGCACTAGAGTCAGCCCACCATCGGGAGAAAACCGCTTCTTCAGCATCACTACAGTGTACATGAGTAGTGAGAATGATAAGACCTACCGAGGGCAGTACCATCTGCATCCCTACGGTGAGATTAATTGCGTGATCCCTCTCGATGAGGGTGCACAGATCATGGGCATGAGCGGATGGCAGGGTGTAGGGTGGACGTCTCCAGGCGCTGGGACGCATCACTATCCGGAGGTGCATGGCGGTGCGCTCATTGCACTGTTCTTTCTGCCTGCAGGAAGGATATCGTATAAGGCTCAGCCCGGAGCACCGCAGCCTATCTCGGTGTGAGGGCGAAGAATGATTGCTGAAGGTTTTCGAGATAATTCCACAGTGTCATGTAGCAGCAAGTGTCAAGGCAGATACAAGATGTCATCTCATTTCGTCTTGCTGGGATCAAGTCGCCGTCGGTCGATGCTCTGACTAAGTCGACCAAACATGTCCACTCCCATGAACACAGCTGCAGTTCGATCAGTGGCGGTAGCGGGAGATGATGTCAAAGCACACTCACATAATGCCAAGTACGGGACGTAGAGCTTCATGAGCTCTATTTTCTGCTGGTTCTCGTAGTCACTCCAGCTCAAGAAGTCCGCGATACACGTAGTGGTGGTGATGACAGTCTGTACTGCGTACACCAACAGATGAAGTGGGACTTTGGGATCATCTACGAAGATCGTCAGCCGTCACATCAGACCAGCATGAGGATAGCACGACGCACTTCTCAGCAGTGCTCCGATTGCCCAGAACGACAGCGGCACATGGTACAGTGCTTCCATCCATATGTACACCCCGAACCACGCGGGAGGCTCAGAGAAGAATCTGTCAGCGTAGGTCGTTACCTGGTACTCATGAAGCTTGACCAGAAACGCCGGCTTGATCGAATCTGGGTACAGCGATGCGAGGTCGACGCCTACGAGCAGGCCATCAGCGATCGTGCTCTCCTAGTTCAAGCTGAGATATCTCACAGAATAGGACGGGGATGTGGATGATGAAGAAAGCAAGATAGAGCAAATCGCGCTTCCGTGAGAGGATCGACATCATGCGCCAATGCTGGCGGGCCTCTTGGTCTATGTGAGGGAATAGGCACGATGTGTGATGAAGTTATTCGCCAAGGTAAGAGAGTCCAACATTGACAGAAGCCTTCGACACTCGCTGGGGACAATCGAACAGCGCCAAGCCCCCGCGTGTCACTTTCGCGGGGCGCGTCTCAAAGGCCCTCTTCTGCTCTTCTCATCACAATAAGTTATCTGTATAAAATCTCACTCTACCCGCGCAACCTCAACCGTGGGCAATTCACCATCGAGTCATCGACAAGGCGCTGTCACCTGTGCCGGATTGCGTCTTCCTCGAGGACGTAGCATGTCCGATCATGGCTTGCCACTATCGTACACCTTCAACATGTCCTCCTGACTACGGCCTTCGCGAGCCGCCTTCAGTTGCCACTGCAGCATCTTGCACATATCGTATATGACAGTGAGAACAGGCATCGCCACGCCGTGCTTCTTACCCGCTCTAAGCGGCTCGCCCACGAGATTTTCGAACTCGATCAGATTACCCTTCAATGCGTCCATACACATGGAGGGCTTGAAGAAGATCTCCATTGGGTCCATGTCGATCATTCTCTGTGCGATGGAGGCATCCAAATTGTAGCCATTGGCTGAAGCGGCAGCTCTGATCTCTTCCATCGCAGGCCGGACTAAGTTCTCTATGCTGTCCGAGAGACGAAGGGTGGCTGTGTCAGTACGCAGAATGGCGCAGATGGGATTCATGGTGGCGTTGTACACCAGCTTCTCCCATCTCGAGCGATTGGCGTCGGCTGTGTATTCGCACACTGTCTTGCCTCCGGCAGAGTAATGTCCTACGAAATCCCGAGCACGTGCATTGGAGAGTGCTGCGCTGGTGCCAGGGTTTCGAAATGCTCCCACGACCAGCTTGTCTTCGAAGTCATGCTCGATAATTCCGGGCTCGGGCTCATGAGAACCCATAAAAGACACTCCAGAGAGTATCACGTTCTGCGGGAATTGCGCCACTAGTGGAAGTTCGATGTTGAGCCCATTCTGGATCAAGACGACCGTCGTGTAACCAGGAGTCACCGCTGGCCGGATGAGCTCTTCGATACTGGGTGTTGAGTCTTGAATGTTCTTCGTGCAGCACACCACGGTGTCAAAACCTGGCTTTCCGAAGCCAATCGCAGGCACTTGATCCACCACTAGCTGATGTGTCAGCTTCGAGTCAAGGTTGTCACTATACTCTCATGTGCTACCTTCATGAGGCCGCCATCCATTAAGGTTACCGTGGTCGACGGATCGGATGGAGAAGCCATCTCGAGAGACCTTGGAGAAATTCGATCGAAGTACAAGGGTAACTTTGGCGTGTCCACCCGCTTCCAAATTCACAGCAACGATGGTGCCAACGCCACCGCCACCAACGACGAGTACGCTTAACTTGTTTTCCTCGGACATGGCTGAGTCGTTGTGATGCAGTACTGGCCCTTCTCAACCCGATCCACAGATCGCAAGAGAGCTCCAGAGACCCCGCATCTGAACGCCCGGTTCATGACCTTGTCCGGTGATGCTGAATGGAGGACACATAAGTATCGACATGAGGAGTCTAGCAGCCCTTACAGCACTCTAGACCGATTTCATGTAGAGCATGCATGCATCAGCCTTTCTGTAGCGAGGAAGCGACATATTACCCGGTCCGTAAATAATGATTTGAGGGCCACGCTGAGGCATGATCGTGTCTAGCTCTAGGTCTCACTTGAATGCTTCCCTCGATGTGGTAGCCGTGCTGCAGATAGCATCGCAGCTCCTAGGTCCCCGGAGCAGCCAGGTCGCTGCACATTTTGACGTAGCATAGGGATTCAAAGTCTTCAGAGAATTTTGAGGCTAAGTAGTGCCTTATATACGGCCATTGATGATGCTCTCATGGTGTTCGCCAACGTCACCGCTCGTGTGTCTCTTGGATATGCGCTAGATAGTAGCATGCCGCCTTGAGAAATAGATACGGAGTTCATGGAAGAGGGCGGAGAAGCTCGATGTCGCCATCGCACACCTTGAAACGACTTACTAATGCACAGTGTCCACTTGAACGGAAGAAGGAAAAGCTGATGATGGAAGCGCCCGATCTGGTTTCACTATGCTGCGCGTCAATATCGGAGGTTGTCGATTCAACCACCATATCAATCGCTCGCAAAGTGGTCTGTTGACCGCTACAGATTGGCCGGTATGAGGTTCCGCTACCGCGATTTCCCGTAGCTCGTGACTTCCTGCTACGGTACATGGATTGCGATAGGTTTGACAGGGCATCTCGATAAGACAGAGATGTTTGAAAAGCTCTGTCTGCCATGCTTCGAAAACTATTCTCCTGCTTTGGCAAAGATGATCCGTCACACGTTCATATTGGAGAGGCCACGGACGCATACGCTTCTTCGAATCTTTCACTCAAAGACGACTTGCCATATTTATCCTCAGAGACCATGATTTGGCTCGTCGAAGAGCGCACCAACATCCCCAGTCCGAGATACACCTCGGTCAATCCAGGCCTTATGTGTCGTGGCTAAGCACATCTATGGCATGACCAAGGCCATCCCATACCCTACTATCGACAATCCCAACAACATCATGATCCGGATCAAGGCAGTGGGGCTCAATCCTATCGACTGGAAGTCTGTCGACTACAACTTCTGCATGCCAAGTTTCCCATAGCTCGGAGGGCG
Organism: Cryoendolithus antarcticus; assembly: GCA_002077065.1. Classification (NCBI taxonomy): domain Eukaryota; kingdom Fungi; phylum Ascomycota; class Dothideomycetes; order Cladosporiales; family Cladosporiaceae; genus Cryoendolithus; species Cryoendolithus antarcticus. Next base: position 496,350 of record NAJO01000019.1, read on the forward strand.
CGAGACAACAGGCGTGGTGGAGGCTATTGGGTCCGACGTGCACCATCTTACTATAGGCGATCGTGTGTGGACGAGTAAGTGTGATCGATCGTTGGAGAAGTACGATCTGATGCTAATTCAAGTCAGGCACGTACTATCGTGATCAAAGAGCCGAGACCTTCCAAGAAGTATGCGTTCTGCCACAGCATACTGTGCTTCCGCTCCCTGCATCACTCTCATTCAAGTCCGGTACCTGTCTGGGTGTTGCTGCTTTGACGGCCGCCATGACGCTACGGAAGTGACTCGCTGTCACTATCCCGGCCTCAGCGGTTCGATCGAGGCTCAGTGTCACCCCCGACAGCGAACAAAGTCGACATATCCTGATTTGGGGCGGCTCAACAATCACGGGTCAATTAGCCATTTACTTAGCCAAGTTGTCTGGTATCCAGGTCGTCACCGTCACGTCCGCGAAGACTCGGAGCCTGGCCAAGCGACTGGGTGCTGCTCATGTCATCGTTCGAGACCACAAGTCGCAAGAGGACATAGTCGCTGCGATCCGCGCTATCACTGGTGACAGTCTGGACTTAGCTATCGACATCGTTGGTAACGCAACCGCGGGCTATTGCCTGCAAGCGCTGTCCAGTTCCAGGCCGAGCACACTGGCAGCCTTGGCTCTCCTGAAGGAGGGGTAGGATGTGCCCAGTAATGTCGCAGTCGCTGCTGTCGAGATGAGACGATTCGTCATAGAAATGGACAATCGGACATATGCGGAGGAACTCAATCGACTAACCGGCGAAGGGATTGCCGTACTGCCAGATATCGAAGTGTTCGAAGGTGGACTTGCAAGCATCGAGCAGGGCCTCTCGGTGCTGAGAGCTGGCGATATGGGAGGCCGGAAGTTAGTGGTGCAGATGTAGTGAACTGATAGACTCCCCGAGCGTCAGTTTGCTTTGCTCTCGACCCGATCAACCATCGTCTTACCTCCGCACACATGTCATGTCCCACGTATCTGTCGGTAAAGAAGATGCATGTGGTTCTGTGCTTCTCGGCAAGCTCAGCGAGATCAGTGTATTGTTCTATGCTATCTTTCGTTGGCGACTTTTCGCCTGGCACCTTCTATTGGCCCTGGAAGCCGTTTCGAAGAAGTCAAAGATGAATCTGCTTCTTCGAAGGCTCTGATTCTGACGCTGAGGGCATGATGCCGCTTCTGCATGGGACTCTCGCAGCGGATGTAGAGGGTATTGACTAGAGAGACCGATACCCTTACCTACTCATCTTTCCCTGACACATCGGCATATACTCGCGCTGTTCATGACACGCGCTGTATGCTTGCCGACGTAATTCGGGTGCTCGACCGAGCCCTGAAGGTCTCGATAGGGACGCGTGATGCCTATTGAAAGTTGCATCGTGATGGCAAGAGAGCTTTGCGCTGTAAGACGCTTAGACGCTTGCAGGTCGTAGTCGGACTTGCAGGGGCCATTGTTGATCGCCGCGGAGTGGGGTATGCAAGGTACGGTCGTACGAGTAGTACAGGCGTGGACAGGAAGCAAGAATGTTATCAGGGTTCAACAGTGACGTCAGTTATCGACAGGATCTCCAGTTCCCTAGTCCGCAGCTTTCACGACAAACACGTAGTTAATTATAAACATTGTGGACGCCACCTGATCCTGATTGGCCGATTGGCTCAATGGTAGAGCGTCCGCCTCCTACGTCTCATGATTGGCTAGCGGAAGGTTGTGGGTTCGAGTCCCATGTTGGTCGTTATTCTTATTGCTCCTCTCGATGAGCGTGTTTGATTTTCGCCCTTTTGGACTCGATAATACACATTTGCTGCCACCTTGCGCTTTCCCGGGTCACATGGACGCGCGCGCTGGCGGTGATCACGGAAGTGAGAGTATGAAGATGCCGAGGTCCACTTAGTCATATACTGAAAGTAGACACGAGTTTGCTCGATGCAGATCATCGTGTACTCGGCCCTACGCTCATGCCACCTGCTTATTCTCGACTTGCACCGCTTCATTCTTATCCGCAATCTCATTCATGGTGATGGACCCGCCGTGCAACTGCTTGTCGGCGGCGGCGGTAGCCTTGTCGGCTAAAGCATGGTCCTCAAACAAGAACGCCAATTCCTCTAGTGTGCGGCCACTCGTCTGTAGATGTTGTCAGTAAAGTGCGCGCAAGTACCGAAAGGAGATCTTACCTCGGGAAAGAGAAAGTAGACGACGCAGATCTCGAAAGCGATCCAGCAGCAGTAGGTGATGAGATACTTCCAGCCAATGTCTATCCACAGTCAGCAAATGAATGTCTCGAGTTCCTGTCGATGGGGCACACTCACTGTCAAGTCCGATTGGGTTGACGAAGGTGTTGAAAAAGCCGGCACCTCGTCCGAAGAACTGGAAGATAGCAATACCACGTGCACGCTGTGCGAACGGGAAAAGCTCGACCAGGAAGGTATACGTCAGGGCATTGTAGCCAGTATTGTAGCAAGGCGAGTAGAGGAAGATCCAGAATAGCACCAGATTGCCAAGGGCAGCTTTCTGGGTGACCAGGAACTGTTGTTGAGTGATCGTCCATCCGACGTATACGACCAGAAGTGAGCATGTGCACACCAGGTACATAGTCCGGCGGCGGAAGCGCTTGACAACCAGCGCGAGAGTAACACCGTTGACAAGGTCCCAGCATGATCCTAGAATCGTGTCAGTCATATTGGGAGAGGACATGTGTGTATATCATGCTCGACGTACGCCCAATGTTGATCTTGCCCTTCACCGAGGAGTCCGTGATACCGATGGTCGTCAAGATCTTGTCAAGATAGTACGAGATGAGAGTGTTGCCAGACCATTGCGTGAAGAGCCCAAGTAGTCCGGCAATCAGCACACGCTTCCGCATACCCGGGGTGCGCAACATATCCAGCCAGGACCGCTTGGAAGCCTCAAGCTCGAGCTTAATTGTCGTCTCGATCTGCGCAATTTCGGCGTTGACGAGTGGAGAGCTAGCATCGCCTTCGGCATGGTACTTGATCAGGATTGCTCGAGCCTCCTCGTGGCGGTCTTTGCTGATGAGGAATCGGGGCGACTCGGGGATGAGGCTGCCAAAGGGTCAGTGAGCCGTCATCATTATTGTAGCCGTGCAAAGGTTCAGCTTACAAAATGAGCGAGACCTGAAATAAGGAAGGGGCCATCTGCAGCAGAGACGGAATGCGCCAGCTCCAGTCTCCACTGATCTTTTGTGTACCGAACGTGATGCTAGCTGCCAGAATGGCTCCAACAAAGTAAGAAGCGTTGAACAATGAGGTCAAGATCGGACGCTCTTTAGGATATCCCAGCTCTCCAAGTAGGGAGGAAGCGGCAACGATACACATAGGAATTCCGAAACCGAGGAACCACCGGGCAGCGAGGTACATGCCGACACCGTTCGAAGCGCCTTGAAGGATGGCACCGAAGATCATGACTGCTAGAAATCAGCGCTCTGCAAGAGTTTAAGCTTAGTACTCATGCGGCACTTACTCCAGCTGCCGATGAAGATCGCCCATCGTCTTCCTAGCTTATCGTTGACAATGGGAACGATAGGCAAACTGCATATAGCTCCGAGAGAGTACATTGCTGCCAAGATGCCCTGCAAAGCGCCCGCCGGATGGCCGAAGTACGTCTTCCAGGCCGGCACAATCTGGACTGCGTTGATCATGCCCGAGTCCCAGCCAGACGTGATCTCAATGCCCATGCATGTCGGAACCAGCATGAGGTAGAGGTAGCGGAGATTGCGCTTCTTGAACCATCTGCGTTTGGTCAGTCTCAGGAGATATACCAGATATTTCGTGGAGACGCCTACGGTACCGTGTCCTGCTCGACAGCGAGGGTCAAGATGGGGTCACCGGCGCCAGCATTGTGTGAGTCGCCTCCTTGACCCATGATTGCGATCAGAACCCAGAGTCTCCGGATGTGCGATCGGTACAGGGTACTTCTACAAGTCTAGCTACGGCGGCGTATTGGCTGTGCTGCGGCCTCAGAAAGAAATGATTCCGTCGACGACTTGATTGTAACACGCAAGGGTGTCGGTCTCTCCAGGCGAACTCGAGTCTGTCCCGCTGTCTCGGGCGCGATTGATCGATCCACAAGAGATGGCTCAGACGTTAGGAGAAGCAAGAATGGCCGTTGTACCGTCTGATGAGTCCACTACGGTCGTAACCAGAGACCCGATCCCAGAGTCACGAAGCCAGCTCTACAGGAAGGCCCTTGGTGGTAATGGCGCGACCATGACCCCATATACCTCCTCCAACTGCTCACCGTGAGATCCGGGTGCACGTCCCGGCACCACGCTCGCCGTAAGGTCGACATGCTACACCAGCTCATGCTGCAGGTTAACGAGCCTTGGCACTCTGCGGAGCATTGTCTCGGCACCATACGATCTCCATGTTTGAGATACGAAAGCTGGGGTACAGGATGGGCATGTGTCAGGTTTCGTGCTTGGCCGAGACTTTTGCCTGTATAGCGGCTAATTGTAGAGGGCTGAAATGTTCGAGAGCTTGTTGCACACGAGTCGCCGATAGATCTCAGATTTGCGACGCTACAGTACGAGATCGTTGCTATCGCTGGGTCTTCAAGGAGTGAGGTCGATGCCAAGCTTTTCCGCACTTGCCAGAACAACGACCATAAGATCTACAACAACCTTGTCGTGCGGGTATCGTCATCGAGGTGTTTCCAAGTGACAGCATCCGCATTTCACTACTATGTACTCGAGTGAGTAAAGATTTTTCGGTACCCTCTACATACCGATTGATTGCGCCAAACATGGGGTATCACCTCGAACGCCAATGCCAAACGCTTCATCGCTTTTCACTACCGGGTCTTAAAGGCTGCATCGAAAGTTGCAGGCCTCATGAAGCCACAGCCAGGAAGTCAGGCCGCTTCCTTGCAGGTATGGCCATTCTGAAGCCCTCTCTCAGACTTCCTTTGACCCCACCTCCATGCCTGGCAGCTTGTTGTAGTGCAAATACACTTGCTGCGAGTCCGGACTCATCGACCCAGAGGTCAAAGTCCAGCAAAAAGCATAGCGCGACCTCAAGACCGAGCAGCTGCCGTCTCGAGATGCCACCGACGCTGGCAACTCTCTCTTGCGCCCACTTGTGGTCCTCGAGAACTTTGGCGGCGATGCGTATAGCTGCCAAAGCGAGCCGGTGCACTGTCCGAGAAGTAGCCGGTACCAGAAATTCAGTCACGCATAGACGAGTGATATAGTGTGCAGCCGCTAGGTAGACGCCCGGGGAATGTGGACACCATTTATGCATGCGCTCAAGGTATTCTCCAATGCTGAAGCCTGGTGCAGTCTTACTGAAGAAGCGTCGCGCTATGGCAGTATGCTGGATGTAGTGCTCTTCGGCGTCAGCGCCGATCTTTGGCGTTGCGATTGCCTCGTGTGGGTGCGCCTCTGGGGAGCCGATAGGGAAGGCTTCGAAAGGGTTCGTGATGGTGTGCAAGGGTGAGGAGGCGCGTCGCATTGGAGTGGTAGGCCTGGAGATAGGAGGGGTGGGCGGAACATCGCCTGTTGCTTCGCTGAGGCTCTCGAGGGCCAGTGACAGGGTGCGAAGAGCTGACAACGCAGACGTGCTTTGAATGTTCCAAGTCGAGTCCGTCAGCCGCAGTGGGGAGTATGATTGAGAAGCTGTGTCGCTATTGGGGATGCTGGGCTGGCGGGCATTCGGATTCGGCGCTGGAGGCGGCGAATGAGCCAATGTGGCCTGGGGGCCGCCATCTCGACCGTGAGCCCCATCTTCCATCCCTCAAGCGAATACCCTGTCCTTTAGATTGATGTTCTCCGCCAAGCGTCGCCCATGAGGCTCGAGGTCGCGGCTTTTCAGACTCCACACGTCGGCTTCTAACTTTATGATGTGATGGAGCATGTGATCTATCTCGGTAGCGATCGAAAGTCCACGCGTGATCAATCTGGTGGAACGCAAGCACAAGAACGGGGCGCACAGAACGGCATAAGGGAGATCTCGCGGAAATGCGACAAGAGCTCGAGCTCCGGACCACTGCAAGGTGTATGAATGAGTCGGGAAGTGCTTCGAATTGAGCGCGGAAAGTCTCGAACCAGCTCGGGGACGTGCTCGGCATTACTTTGCTTTCATTTCGAATGCTTCCTCAACCCGCATTGTCCATTGGAACCCTCACTTCGCCGCATTTTCGAGTCTCGCTTGCGTCCGGGAATGACCAGGGTGCCTGGAGAGTCATTTTGTCGACAATACAGTCACTCCCTGCGATCTCTAAACATGACTTCGGCGCGTCAGGCAAATCAGACCGAGCTGCACCTCTGCTCGTTTCGGCCTGTTGCATCGGGAGCTTCTCATCCCACACGCTAGCCATGCACGACACACCGCGGGGTACATCAGAGTTGTGCTGTACTGTATGTTTGGATATCCAAGCTCAAGGACCTGCGAGACAACCATCTTCGAATCAAATGCCATGGAGTTCTGTCACCGAGCTGGTCTCAGCAGCACCGAGTCACACTACACTAGAGGCCTGACTGGAGTTTCAAATGTTCAGCCACGTAGTCTGCCCGATGAGTGCTGTAAGAAATTTCACTACAGCGACGACCCATGGGGTATCCCAGAAAGTGACAGTAATGCCGCTCAGGGTGTGTGCGTAGAAGACGCGAGATCTGAAATCTATGTCGTCTAACGACAATGTTTGTCGCCACCAGATAGACGTAGCTGACAGCGTGCTTGACTACAGGTTACGCTGGGGATGCAACTGCCCTTTGCATCGCTCGCTGGGGCTCGACATACTCTCTCTGGCCAAACTCTGCCCGCGTTGTGACCTCACTTCTCGGAACTGCAACAAATACGATCCAGACTTTGCGATGATCTCGAGCGCTTCAACGTGCAATCGTCTTGCTGGACTAGCGGACCACATGGCAACGCTGCGGGGAAGCTGCCATTCCCATCGGCTTTTATGAAGCATATAAGGCAGAGGTAAGTCAGTTCGCGGGTCTCAAGGAGGGTTCAGCCGCCTCTATTTTTACGAGTATTTCTTACTGTTGCGTCTATCCAGCTTTCTGTCAGCCATGGCGCCAATTGCAGGTCTCAAGGAGATGGAATCGCTAGAGCACAAGACCATCCAGACGAAACCGCACGATCTCACATATAGCTACTACCTCTCTCCCAACTTCCGCGACAAGCAAAGCAAGGACACTCCGACGCTCGTCTTCATCCACGGCTACCCAGACGATGCCTTCATGTGGACTGGGGCGGTCCCGCACTTCCTCAAGCAACGCTTCCCCTTTGTTCTAGTGGACCTGCTAGGTTTCGGCGGGTCTTCGAAACCGACGGGTCCCAGTAAAGTGTCGCAATATAACTACAAGCAGCAAGCGAACTCAATCTTCCAGATCCTTGACCAAGAAGGTGTAGGCAATAATGTCATCCCAATCGGTCACGATTGGGGTTCAGCGACCGCCCAAAGAACCTACCTCTACCACAAGCACCGCTGCCAAGGTCTCATAATCTTGTCCCTCGCCTATCAAATTCCCTCCGCCGCGCCCTTCGACCTCAACAAAGCCAACGAAGTCACAGCCGCCCGCTTCGGCTACCCGCAATGGGAGTACTGGAACTTCTTCACTGCCCCTGACGCGCCGAAGCTGATGAATGCGGACCCCATCCGGATGTGGGAAGTCAACAACGGCAACTTTCCGAGTCCGAAGCCGGAGGAGAAGGGCAGAGATATCTGGATGAGGGAGATGTTCTGCACACCGGGCACGATGAGGGAGTATGTCGCGAAGGAGGGGAGGTATAAGGACTATACTGTGGACTTGAAGCCGTATGCGCAGAATAAGGAGCTGCAGCAGAGGTATCTTGACCGGATTAAGAGGGATGGGTTTGATGCTCCTGTCAACTACTATCATACATTAGCGAACAACACCATGCTGAAGGATGAGCAAGAGCTGATTGATAAGCCGAATCAGGAGGGCATCACGATCGATGTGCCAATGCTGTTCATTGGGCAGACAGGCGATTGGGTGTGCAGAACAGATCTGATGGAGGATGCGAGGAAGCAGGGGCTGCTCAAGGGCGGATGTGAGGACAAGGTCGTGGACGCTGGGCACTGGGTGTTGTACGAGAAGCCGGATGAGATTGCTGAAGTAATCTTGGAGTGGCTAGGTAGGAAGTTTGGAGGCAAGAGCTAGAATTTCCAATCAATTCATAAGGCTCGGCTCGAACACTACTGTGCATCTCTCACGGGTCTCATGATTGCAAAGCCATCTTGCGATGTCGGTGAGAAAGACCGGCGGATTTACTGCGCTGCACTCGGTCACTTCCGGCCTCTCGCGCTGCCAGCACTCCATCACATCACTGGCACGGTCGGACGTCGCGTGGCACTTCCTACATTACCGACATTCAGAGAAATGGAGATAAAGTTGGCTCGGACTTCCAAATAGCAGGACGCTCGATGTTGCTTGCACGAAGCGCAGTGCCAACCCTTCGTTCCGAGTACACTGACAATGCGTGGTCATCGACTCGCAGACCCGGTGCAGCTGAAGTGACCCTTACAAACAGGCAATGGCCAGCCGAGCGTAGGAGGACTCCGTAATGCAGCCGCGTAGTCTGGACTACGATTACGAGCCTCAGGTTCGCAGGCCAGGTAATCAAGATAAGTCAGCAAGACCTCTATACCATCGCTCCGCATCCGAACGCGAGCCGTCTGGCGCGGAGCCGTCGCTGCAGGTATCGTCCGTGAGCACAGCCAGTACGTGCCCTTGTTCAGCTGGTCGAGGGTCAGTTCGGACGTTTCGGAAGGTCGCGAAGGAGTGAGATGTTGGATCTGCACTGGGATGTGAATCCTTCCAAGGAGCTCATGTGGCTGGTGAGGGACTTGGAGAGTGCAGGTGACAAAGCTCCGGCGAGCTCGGCCAGATGCGAACGGCACACTTGCAGTCGCTTGCGTGCAGGATCCTGAGGCTGGAGATAGATTTGCTGCGATCACAGGCCAATGGGAACAGAGTTCGCGCCAAGACTGGGGCCAGCAGAAAGCTTTGCCGCGTGCTTTCTCTCCGCTCCACTCGTTCGCACTGCCTCCTTCATCGACATCATGGCGGGTCTCTCTGTTACCAAGCACATCATGAAAGCCACACTCGGTAACAATCGTGTTATCGTTACCGAGGAGCGGACTGAACACGGTCTGCCCACCGAGGGTCGCGTATTCCTGACGCAGGAACACGGAATCTGTCACGTCCTCAGGCACGGGACAGCGACAGGACGCTGAAAGCTGAACCACCATGTTGGAGACCGTGCAACACATTCGTCTGCATGATCTACGGCATCGGTAAGCATCTGTCATTTTGTATCTACTCTCTATACCGTGTCTCTCGGGGAGTATAACGATCCATCTTGCGTCACTGGCGAGGATCGCGTGTCGTCGATCCACTGGCGTTGGCTGCGGAGACGCCACAAGCCACCACCACCTGCACAGCCTGCATGTTGGTGAATCCTTCGAACATCGACCACTGCAAATCCACCCAAGCTCAAACATGCACGAGGCGCTTGCGACGAGGCGCTGTGTCTTAGGAACGTCTGTCTAGTATGTCCACGCGCCACGCCGTCAGTCGTTGCGGTGCTGGACCTACAAAACCAGCGCCATGCCCTGCCCTGCGATGCGATGTCTGTCTCACGGCGCGCCGTTTGACTTGCAATGTCGTACCTGCATACATTGTTTGCTGTGTAAGACTCTATTGAAAGACATACTTACTGCACACCTTATAGTGGCGGACAATACTGAAGGTCACTTGTGCCAGTGCTACCCTGAGTGAGGCCGGCTTGCCAAGAGGAAGGCCTCACAGTCACCCGACTGACTGACGAAAACCAACACTGCTGCCTACCTGTTGTCTCACTCGAAGCTATTGTGACTCCATTGGATAGCAGACTCGGAACATCACTCACACGAAACTCTGTCAGATCGCCACCAACGCAGGCCTGAGGCACGGTATCGGATCCACTATCAGGCTGCCAATCGTCTAGTGCCCTTCGACCTTAGGTACATCCATTCGGTTCACTCTATCCAATCTCGCCTCGTCGATCACGAACAACCTATCACCGATAACAATCCAACCACCGATGTGCATCATTGAGCAAAAGACCTACGTCAACTCTGACGGCCAGCAAAGTACGTACGAGACAACTCGTCGTTGCCGCGACGCTGCACCGGGCCGTCTCTGCTCAGACGTCCAACAACGCAAGGCACAGACAGCGAAGATCATCGAGACGAAGCCGTCGACTGCAGCCTCTTCCTCTGGATCGTCGGACGGACTCCTCGTCACGCAAGCAAAGGACGGTAGCGAGCGACGCTACCACGACCTCAGTCGACAGTCGAGCCTGAAGGAGACTGTTCGACGCAGCAACACGACAGGTGGTCGCAATTCGGTTGAAGCAACATCCTCGCCATCCATCGTACGTCCCTCGACGCGGCCGACACTACCTAAGTCGTCCATTCGCCGGAGTGCGACACCACATCCATCGACACAGCCTCCGTCAGCTGAGGCTGCGATCACTCCCGAAGGCACAGCGGTCTACGATCGCCCGCCGTCGCTCGAGATGCCTCGCGCTTCTGAAAATGAGCGACGCCGGTCTCACAACGTTTCGTTCACAAGCTCGACTGCACCGGCCAGTGACTACAGAACCGAAGAGCGCACACCAGCACGCAAGCGACCAAGTCTGTCCGTGGACACGACCGGACGATCATCGTCATCCCCTGGATCGACGCCAGGCCTGAGTCGACTGCCGACAGTGCGAACCCTACGTGATGATCGTCACGACTCCGCGCGCGACATTCCTGTAGCGAAAGATAGCAGATCGTCGAGCGCCCAAACATCTCGTTCGACGTCATCGACCAGCCAGGCGCGCGTAGACTCGGACATCGCCCGTCTTCGTGAGGCCAAAGCTCGGATCTCATCGTCGGCGCAGCAAGATCAACACCTGGCCGATCTCGAACAAGCGCGGTACACCGCACGCGAACGCCAGCGCCTCTCAAACGCCGCGGCTGAGGAAGCTCGCGATGCCGCAAGCCGGGAACGACATCGCAAAGAAGCTGCTGCTTCGCTTGAGGGCCGTCAACGCGAAGAGGACATCGAGTTCGAGCTCAAACAGCTGCAACGCGAAAAGAATGCAGCGGCCGCGAGACGCATATCGCGTGAGCGTGAGCAGCAACGGTACTCGGTGTCGGAGCCACCGATGCCTATCTCGACGACACGACGACTTTATCGCGTCACTGACGCACCTGTGTCGCCGATTCGAGACTCGCGGCCGAGGACATCGTTTCAGTCGTCTTCCACATCACCACTATCACCTCGCAGACGGCTTCCGGAGCTCGCACCTCGGCCTCGCCAACAAACCGTGCTTCATCAGCCCATCCTACCGCCTCGCGCAGACTCAGACCCACGACCGACATCGTCATCAATCCGTGCAAGGGGTCTCGAAGTCCTAGGTCGCGAGCACGCACGTGCGGCTGCCGCAGATGGCGATGCATACACTCACTCGCGGGAGCCACTGGACCGAGCGGCGTCGGCGAGTGATAGGCTACAGGATGCGTTTGGAAGCATGCGACTGGAGGAACGGAGACCCGAAGGTTTCTATGGAGCTGCGATGGAGGGTAGAGAGTATGTTAGTGAGGGTATGGCGAGACGGGAGGAGAGGAAACGGAGGGGAGGAGGTGGAGGGTGGGTGTGGCGATGATCTGGCGTCTGGGCTGGCATTTGGACAACATCATTCGTATATGTGGTACAAAATACTGTCCGCAATTCATGCAAGATTTTCCCACATGCTCTCAATGGTCTGCCCGTTGTAGTCAAGAGCTCGCAATGTCTGATTTTGGGCAATATCACGAATCGCCAACGGTAGCATGTGAACTCGCCCGCACCACTCCCGAGATTATTGCATTGAGACAACCCCCCCATCTCTTCCCTCCTCCTACCTCTGATATACTCACTCAATAATGTCTCTCTCGTCCCGCTCCTCTCCTACCTCCCTCCTCCTCCGCACATCCCGCCTGTTTTCGCTTCCCCGCCCGCTCCCAACACCTGCCCTCGAGACCCCATCCTCCACAGGCCAGTACCGTGCTTCAGATACCGCGACCCTTCCACATCCGACGCACCAGGCGATAGCAACTCCCGCGTCTTCACATCATCGCGGAGATTGGGGACTGAAACGACCCCTGCCCAACAAAGTCGTCAAGCGCAGCGATGCGGTGATCAAAGTTGTCGGCGTTGACACGCCAGATCACATCACCGAGTTCGAGAGTGCAGCAGGGGAAGTAAGGAGTGTGCGCAAGTTCGGTGAGCTAGGTGTCAACTTCGTAGCCAAGAACGAAGGGCCGGGGGGTGCAGAGGGAAAGCGCAGTGTTTTCGAAGACGACATCGATGTTACGGACCCGGACGTCGTACGGAGTAGAAACGGAGTGGATAGACGATGGAAGAACCAAGGTCCTTGGATTGCGGGCATGAGTGAAGGCGAGTTTCAAAAATGGGTCAATAAGGCTATAGCTGGGAGGAAGGCGGAGTGGGATGAGTTTCTCACGAAGCACTTCGCGGAAAAGGAGTTTGAGCGGTCGAAGAGGGAGGCTAGGGAGGCGGGGAAGTGGTTCGGTCCGTTGGAGAGCGCGAGTCCGGTCGTCAGGGCTGGACTGGTTGTTGAGGAGGCTGAGAGGGAGGCGCGGAGGATGGTCGTAGAGGCACCCGTTGATGGGGCAGAAGAGGCGAGGGTGAAGGGAGAGGAGTTGGTCGCGAGAGCGAAGGATCGGAAGGAGCAATTTGAGGCTGAGGCCAGGCGATGGACGGCGCCTGCCGAGGCGGAGAGGGCGATGAAGGAGGCCAGGGGACATGCTTTCGCGGAGACCAGGAAATCGTTCGATCTGATGTTTGAGGTGGCGACGAGACGACTGACCGAAGTGAATGAGTCCGGGAGTGATGAGGAAGTCGAGGCTGTAAAGAGCGCTGTGGCTTCGCTCCAGCAGGCAAGAGCTGCATATGTGCTGGAGGCAAGGCGATTACAGGCGCCCGACGTAGCCTTGAGGGCAATCCGAGAAGCACGAAGACAGGCGCTCGAAGTCAACCCGGAGGACATTGATGTCGTTAGGATCCTACACGCGACGGTCGATAAGGCTTTGTACAAGGCACAGGACATGATGGACAGGAGTCTTACCGAGGCGGCGCGGAATGCTGCTCGCGTCCTTGAAGACACCGCTGCAGAAGAAGCCACGCCTAGCAGCGTGGCTTCCCTTACTGCCTCCGCGACAGCATCGCTCCAAGCCGAGCAATCTCGTCGAGCAACGATCCAGCGCGACTGGGAATCCTCGCTCCTCACCTCCCTACAACCTCGACCTTCCACCCTTCCCGACATCCTTAAATCCCTCCGCGCCTCACACGCCAAAGACGTCCTCTCCTCCTCTCTCACAGCCCTAATAACGCAATTCCTCGATCTTCCAGCCCTGCACAAAACCGGCTCCCCCCTCCAGGATGGTAACTCAACTACCCGCTTCCTCTCAGCCCTAACCACAGACTACAACCTCGGCGCTACAGATGCTGCGCCACCTACAACGCATCCAGCAGCAGGTCTAAGCTATCTCCGCACGAATGCGATCATGGACAACCACCCCGTGCACGGCCCACAAGCCGCGCGATCCCCGATCTCAGCTCGGGTGCTAGCGGCGAGAAACAGTGCGAAGAGCAAGAACCAGTACGCTCTCCTCGGTGTCGCCGGTTTCGTGACCTCAGATCCCAAGGGTGGAGAGTTCAAGAAATCGAATCCTGGCGGTATTGAAGAACTCGATCCTGCCGCGACCATGGACGAGGCGACCCCGGGTGGAGGCAAGATCTGGATCCACCCCACGTCTGCTTCTGTCGACGAAGCTGGCCGCATCAAGCTCAACATCGTGCGCGCTGAGCGGGAAGCAGTGGCCGTCAAGACCGAGACGACGGAAGAGATCGTCGCTGAACGAACCCGCTTCGGTGGTAGCGGCTCGGGACCAGTGAGCTCGTTGCTGCCACCCGAGAGATTCGAGAGTGGTGGTAGTGGAGAGGGCTGGTTCGGCGACAAGCCGAGGGACGTGGTGCCCAAGGCCAACTATGGGAGTTCATTGCCGGATTTCAAAAGGCTTGAGGCAGACAGGCATCTGGCGAGGAAGGGTCTTGGAATTGGTGGTGCGAGAAGGGGAGGTAGGGTGAAGGGGTTTGAGGGGATGGATGAGGGGGATGAGACGTTGAGAAGGATTGAGGAGATTGCTCGTTCGGGGAGGAGGTAGAGGTTGGCCGACGTGGGCACGAACGTAGAGATGTGCATAACATGTAGATCAGCGATGTATAACGCGCCTTGTTCTCACCTATCTGGTCGATGAGTGAGCTGCCTCCTGTTCCGAATGCATGCCGCGGATGCTACAACTAAATACTGGGTCAGAGACCTCGACGTGGAGGGTGCGGCGTCGACTCATGTCAGGTCTATCGCTGCTGCTGCAGTGCTATCTACAGCATCGGCCACGAGCGCAACATCATCTTCGACATCAGCCCAGCCGCCATACTCATCTACGCCCTCTTCGTCGTCAGAGTCGGCGATCTCGTCGAATGCTCGTTTACGTGGCAATGCTATCGGCAGTCCGCGAACAGGACTCGGATGCAACGTGACGCCAGGGACTTTGGCGCCTCCCTCGCTGGGTTCACCAGTCGACGCTTCGAGAGGCACAGCCCCCCCACTTCCGTCAACAGTGAATCCAGCCACAGTCCCAAGTCCATGCATGCCAGCAGCCACGGCACTGCCCCTTCCCTTCTGCACTCCCGCGACTCTGACCCCAAAGTCTCGGTAGACCACCACCCGGTTCCAAACGCCAGCTTCCCACTCCCCGCCACCAACACCCGGCACGAGGCCCAATGGCATGCCTGGCCGCTGTCTCGTCGCGCAACCAGTAATCGCGAGCACCGCAATGTTATGCATCACAGCTACTCGATTCAATGCGGTGATGAGCGTGCCGAGGATCGCGTACCGGCGGGATGCAGCCCATTTCTGTGTGGCGACTGGAGTTGCGGCCGGAAAGGTAGGGTTTCGAGGGTGCGAGGACTCGAGGAGGTGGTGGAGGTTTGGGAGGACTAGCAGGGTTATGTGCGGTGGAGGGAAAGTTGAGGGAGGGTGAAGAAGAAGGGCCAGGAGGTGAGGGAGTGTGGGGCTTGGCATGGTGATGAAGGCGGCATTCGTGCTACCCGGCGATGGAGTGGGCAGACGGCGTGGAACCAGAGGTGTCGATGTGTCTGGTGTCGTTAGGCTTAGGACTTGCTGTACAGAAGTGGTTCATGCGTACCAAGCCAAACTACGGTGCCGCTCGGTTCCATGGCATGCGTCGCAGTGGCGAGACTGCAAACCGGCGTATCAGTGCCCGCTATGTGACTTCTCGATAGAGTACACTCGACCTACGCAATGGCAGTCTTGCCGGCTCCAATCGGTCCCCAGAGTTCAGTCACTTTACCCACCTCAATCCCGCCGCCGAGTGCATCGTCTAGACCATGGATGCCGGTCGGGATGACGGATGGTCCGCTGTTCGCGTCCGAGAGCGCCTGGAACGCCTCTGCAGCAGATACGCTGGGTAGCCGATCTAAAAGGTGTTTAGAGAGCCGTCGAAGGAGAAGAATGTCGAGTATAACCTACGCGAAGAGGAGGGCAGCTTCAGGGCTGTCGAGTTTGGCGTCGAGGCCAGGTCGATGACGGCTGCCATGCCATTCTGCTGCGGCGAACTCGATCAGTGTTGTCGTGGAAATTTTGGCTTGCGTCTGCAAGATCGCAATTAATGGCCGAACGCGTAAACTGACCTGCGACGCGTCCGCTTCGACAAAGGTGAAGTCGGTGCCAAGACCAGCGGCCGAAGGCAAAGCCTTTGGCATCACTTCACAGTGCTACATGTACCCAGAGTGCTGTTGTTCCGCCTCCTACCAGCCAGATACCAGCTCGTCTCCAAAGAGCACGTCGTGCTGGTAGATGCTGGTAAGTGGTCCCAGTGTGCAGCTCGCCGAGTCGGCATTCCTCGCAGCACTTCCTCCGGCTCCTCATCTCCACTGTTCAACGGACCTCCATCACTTGGATTCCTACATCCTGCTCGACATAGCTCATTTCAATATTTCCTTCAACTCGCGTCTCTAGCCCTGTGTTGTTAACATTGTGGGACTTTGTTGCACTACTCAAGACATGGCTTCCAGCACATCGAAGAGCAACTATGATCCCCCAAAGTGGTTCTGGGACTCCCGCAAGAAAGGTCCTTCAGCAGCAGGCACAATCTTATTCGTGGCTCTTCGTGCAATCGATTTGCCGTTCCAGTATTGGCTGCTCTCTTCGGGCGCTGGCTCGAGATTCCTGAACACCATTGGCTTGTCCTCGCCAACGGCATCGGCACCTTTACCGACAACAGGCGTCTTGGGCCAGCTTTCCTCCGCCACAGGTCTCAGTCCATATCATGCGCTCATCATGGTACTAGCCACTGGATCAGCAGCAAAGCAGATCTACTGGAAACTCGAGATCTGCGACACTGTTATGCCACCCGGCTTCAGCGTAGGAGTCGCGGCCTACAATACCATTCTGAACAGCTTGAACACGCTGTTCTCTCTTTCATCACTCTCGCAAGATCCATCAGCTCTGCCATCGCAACCACTATCGCTCTCTTTCGGGCCACCGACTCTGGCTGTCGGCATCCCGCTGTACGCTGTCGGACTGTTCTGGGAGTGGTACAGCGAGATCCAACGCAAGGCCTTCAAGATCGATCCGAAGAACAAGGGCAAGCCTTACTCAGATGGGCTCTTCGGATTGGCTAGGAACGTCAACTACGGCGGTTACACACTCTGGCGGACAGGCTACTCTCTGATCTCCGCAGGGTGGGCTTGGGGTGCTGTGCAAGGCGCGTTCCTGGCCGGTGATTTCACACAGAGAGGTATTCCGAGTCTCGATGCTTATTGCGAGAAGCGAGTAAGTCGTCTAGCCGCTTGCGAGACGAGAGACTGGGAGCTGACAGCAGTGTGTAGTATGGCGCACAGTGGGACGAGGTTCGACGAAAGGTGCCGTACAAGCTCATTCCATACATCTATTAGTCGATACAGACCGGCTATGACGCAGTACAAGAATGGAACATTACTCTCCATCGCTGTTTTCAAAACCTCCACCCAATCTCCAGGTCTGCTCAGAGTTCCCCTGCGCCCCTCTCGAGCATCTCGCACGCTGAGCAGCACTCTGCTTCGTCACACCGTAAGCTATTGTTCCATTAGCACTTGCGTTACATTCCAGCATTCGGACGCACTCACCAATCCGCTCTTCCTTTCTCGCACCGATACGCAAATCTGCAACTCGCGCACGCCGTGCGGTCGCAGCCGCGCTCCTTCTGTGCTCCGTACCAGGTTTGCGCTGATGCTTTCTTTTCTTCGGCGACATGATGTGGGTGTGGCGGAAGCTGTGCCATAATGGGCGGGCCCGTGATTACAAACGTGCCAACAGACAGAGGAAAGATTCGTGGCTTGGGTGCAGAGTGCGTCGGGACGATAGGTTTTTGAGAGTCTAGCGGCATTGCGAGTGTGGTGAGGGCGAGGAGCAGGGTCGAGAGGAGAATCATAGCCAGTGATCGCGCCATCGTGATCTGAGACAGCGAGATAGTAGGCTAGGCAGAGGCGTCGATTTAAGTAGGTCCAGCCGTGTACAAAGAGCAAACGCGATATGCTATGCAGATGTTGAAGGTAAACGATCGGAAAGGACAGTAAGCCACCTGAAACCACCGCGATGAAAAGACAACAGCAAGAACTTCGTGCTTTACTTGCCGTCTAGCTGTGCGACCATGTCCTTATACTCTGCTTGCCATGTACTTCGCCTCTCACTTACATTTCAATCCCAGATGCCATTGGCGTAGTGCGGCACATCAGCGCGTACCTGCAGCCAAAAGCGCCACCAACACCGTGCAACCGCTGCAATAGTACGCCGCGCAAATCCGCAGATATAGCTAGTTGAATATGCTGCAAGTATAGAGTGACATGGACAACTTCAGGTTGATGCCGAATGTGTAAGCGCTGCCGTGCCGCCAAAGTGCATCGCTCAGCAGTTACAAAGCGGAGTCAGTTCGGCGCGAGTGACGAGGGTGATTCTGTACGCTGGCGTAGCCGTTCCTTTGAAGACACGCTTTGCAGCACGGCGGACTCGAGAGACAGCTTTCAAGGTACTTTGAACTACTTTACGTGTGGTGCTGGGTGGCGAGAAGGTAATGGCAGTCGGAGGACTGAAGCCGTGAACCATGGGCTCGTGCGCGCGCCTGCGGAAGGCGGCTGTCGACTGCGTTCATTCGCTGTAGGGATGTTCGAAAGCTAGCGTGAGCGGCAAGGGAATAAATTATACTCCATAGAGATAGTAATGGTGGGTCGAGCTATCGCTGTCGGTTTCCAGCTTATCATTGCTATGCTGAATGCTACATTGTTGTTCGCATCCGTGAAGCTAGCCACGTTGATCGATTCTCTCATGTGTGTCTTGCAGCTGAGTATGCATACTGCGCACGCACAAACTGCCATGATGATTTCGCTTCTCTCGTTGTAACACTCGTCCCTCCCCGTTCAGCGCGTTCGGTACAGAGGTCCGCCGCAATCTCTCAGTCGCGTCGCAGCCTGCTCCGGCGTTATGTCCCTCTGCGGCTCAGCCATCATCTCATACCCCACCAGAAACTTCCGCACTGTCGCACTTCGCAGTAAAGGTGGGTAGAAGTGCAGATGGAAATGGCTTGCTTCGATCTCCTCTGCTGTTCCGGATAGTGGAGCTTGATGTATGCCCATGCCTGGATGATATGATTAGCGAAAGACACAGAACCTGAGCTGGGGTTACAAAGTACTCACTGTAAGGGAACGAGGTCTCAAACAGATTGTCATATCGCCTCGTCACCTCCGCGATAGTCTCTGCGAGATCCTCCCTCTCCAGATCATCAAAATCCACCAATGCCCGCTTATGCTTCTTCGCCACGACCATGATCTCAAAGGGCCAGGTTGCCCACCACGGACACCCAGCCCAAAAGCTGCTATTCTCGAAGACTGTCCGCTCACCCTTCTCGCTTTCGAGCTTGGCGTAGTCTTCCAGCAGATTGCAGCCGCCCTGCTCTCTCCTGTATTCTCGAAGCTTCACAAGTTCGATACCTGGCTCCTCGGGCAGACTTGTGGTAGCCCAGACTTGACCGTGTGGGTGAGGGTTCGAACAGCCCATTGCGCTGCCCTTGTTCTCGAAGATCTGCATGTAGCGGTACTGTTGTGTCGGCGAAGGGACAGGGTGGCCATTCAATGATGCTGGCGGGAGAGTGGTGGGCTTCGCTGACTTGGCTAGAGGCGAGTGTGGGTCGAGATGGGCTGTGTAGATCTTCGTCCATGTTTTTATCACCGGAAGAATATCATAGGCAGGCATGTCGGCGAGAGTGAGGTTGTGTTTGGGCGAGAACGTGATGACATAGCATTTGCCAGTCGTCGCTTCCGCTCGAAGCAGTCGGGAGGCGAGAGCTAGTAACCTAGATCAGTGGCTTATTTCCAGCATGTCTCGCCAGGTCAACGTACATCCATCCTGCTTCGGCGGCTCATATTCTGCCTGTTCTTCTCGCACAGCCGAATAGTCGTTGACGAACACAAATGTGCTGTCGTAAGTTGGATTCACATCGCCTTGTGCGCGCTTATTGCCCGGGCAGAGATAGCACTACTACGTCCATCAACTGATCGCCCTGCAAGCCCACTCATATTGGACTTTCACCTACTGACTCGTCGTATGCCGGCAGTTCAATCTTATTCGAAGACTCTTGCTGGCCTTGCCATGGCCGCTTTGTCCGGTGTGGACTGACTAGCACATAGCTACCACGTAGAGGGTTGAATCGTCGATGCGAGATGTCATCAAGGATGGGTTCGGGCATGGTCGATGGACGTAGAGAGGGCGAAGTATAACCGTTGTGGGCTAACGAGAGTGAGCCCGGAAGGTCTGTACAAGGAGAGTGTACTTGATGCATACCGACCAGAGGAGTAAGTCCTATCACGGCGAAGGACCTGCCTGCCGTTACACACTCATATACAACTTAACTCTCCCCTGGCAGTCAAGTCTAGCCTTGTGCCTCCACTCGGGTGATTCAGGATCTCCACAGCAAGTATATGAACGACTGCGCAGCACCGTTGAAGATCGGGCTGATCGACTGAAAAGGCAGGCTACGCGAGGACAGCAACAACGGTTCACGAGATGCAGTCCTTGACGCCAGGTGGGAAACTTTGCGTCTCAATGATGGATACTACCCGATGTGGAGGCGTATTGGGGTGGCATTGAACGGTATTGCACAAAGTGGGGTGTGAAACAGCACGTGGACGCCAGAGCTTGTTTTTCGGGCCAACTCCCGGAGCGGTTGCCCACCCTTACAATACTGTATTACTGTCGTAGGACATCACGTGAGGCATGCTAATCGCCAGGGCTTGGTATTCGATGTGCCCGCCGACTACGGCGAGAACAACTATGTGACATGCAAGCGGTGAGGCAGCAGGGCATGAGCACAGCAGTAGCTCTACGACTGGACAACCAGTCGGAACGCACAGCCCAGGCCCTAACCAGTCACGGCAGGGAGAGGTGTCATAGGAAGATGGACTCGAGGCGAAACAGTCTCCTTCATGACAAGCTATCCAAGTGTTTCATTCTCTGTCGATTTCAAAGTTATCCATGATGGTTCGTTCAATCATCTACAATCGTCGCAATTCATCGTGTCCTCCCCGACACCGCTCATCTCCAACGAGCCGGCTTCAACATTGAGAGCGTTCGCACTACCACTGAGATGGCATCGAGCTACGTGCGCTAGGCGTACCCCTCTTGCTACGCAGCGTCGGGTCCAACCAACTCTCATCGACTTCCGTAGGGGTCGTATCAAAAGTAGGCCGAGTGAAAGGCGTTCCTGGATCACTCCAGATAGTTGACGGGGCCGAAGCCTGCGAGGCAGTCCGCGTCATCGACCCGGCGTGATACCCTAGGCGAGCAACTTGAGAGTACAAGTCCTCGTTACGACGCATACTGAAGGCAGTAGCAGGCGGGGATGGCCTCCGCATCGGAATGACCAAGCCCAAGGGCTGCTGGATGTACGTTCCCTGGCGGCGAGGTGTCTTTGCCGAGGGTTTTGCAGTCCGGACACTATTGAGAGAATCGGGATGCGCCAGACTATGGTGGCGCTGCATATTATAGAGCCGGGCGAATTCTCTGCCACAATCTGGGCACGGATGCATGATCTTGTCGTCTCGCTCACGATGCTTGCTATTGACATGATGACCCAGGCTGTGCTGGTATGGGAACCTCATCTCACAATTCGGGCACTTGAACTTATACTTCTTTGTAGGATCGTGGACATTGGACAGATGGTGTCTGTGCATCGTCAGCTATGACCAGAGATGCTGCATGGAGGTGACCGACCTGAGGGCTTGCTGGTCTTTGCACTTCCGACCGCACACGTCACATATAAATGAGCGCACAGTCCTTGCTCCCTCTAGGATGGCCGAGGCAGTCGCTACAGTGCTGTCGATGCTCTGTGTCTGCTGGTACTGGCCGCGAATTGCAGCCACATTTGCATCTACCGGGTAGCTCGGCCAAGCTGCGGTCTGAAAGTCGGCGCCTCCCCTTTGTTGTTGCGGCGCACGTCCTGCCTCACTGGCCCTAGCGCGCGCCTGCAGCGTTGATTGAGCTGTCGCAATGGACGCATTAGGCAGTGCGCGAGAGTGCTGTGCTCCGACCATGTCATGACCCTGGAGTGAAGGTACTTGACGCTGACGAAGAAGCCGCTGTGGGTCAATCGTCCTTGGCGGTGATCCGGGGGTACCATTGCGGAAGCGTAGAGGCGGCACAGCGTGGTGATCAAAGCCGTCTACGATCTGTTCGAGGGATTGCTCTACGAATGTCGGGCCGATGTACTGATGAGCAGCATTGAGTAACGGAGCGGACTAAACGGGTGTAAGTCAGGCTCTGTCCATTGGAGTACCAGTCGCCGTTGACTCACCATGTATGTCGGTCCTCCATGGCTCCATGGATTGTCGAATCGGCTACCGACCTGGCCGAGCA
This sequence comes from Cryoendolithus antarcticus, assembly GCA_002077065.1. Taxonomy (NCBI): domain Eukaryota; kingdom Fungi; phylum Ascomycota; class Dothideomycetes; order Cladosporiales; family Cladosporiaceae; genus Cryoendolithus; species Cryoendolithus antarcticus. Next base: position 518,407 of record NAJO01000019.1, read on the forward strand.
CCGCCGGGTCTGCCTCCGCGCGCTGTGGCTCACGCTGGTAGCCGCGCTGGTGTTCGCCTCTGTTTGCCATCGTCACAGCACGCCCGCTGCAAGGCGCGGAGCCTTGTAGCTGGCGGGTGTAAGATGCGCTTCTGAAGCCTGATTTCGTGCCTTGTAACGCTACTGCCGCTGCGCTAGCTCACTCGTGTGTTGCGGACCAGCGCCGATGACTCTTCCTAGGATACGAAGGCGATGAGAGACAGAGAAAGGAAACAGAAGTCTGAAGGGTGCGACTCATCCAGATCCCGGCGGCCGCAGTGGTAGGCCTCTTGGGTCCCGCAATTGCTTGGGCGCCGATGGGCGATCCAGCGCGCGGCCGCCCTTCGCCATGCATTGCAGCCGAGGCGTGACCGTCGCACCAACCCTTGTGGCACCCATGACTGCTGTCAGACACACGCAACGCTCGTTGACAGCATACAGCTCGCTTTGACAGAAAAGAGCGCATTACTTACCTTATCCCCACAGAAGGCGGGGTGAAGGAGGAGCTGCCCCTAGCTCGCATACTTACCTGAGGTGCGCAAACCGCCAGCTCGCTGCTCGATTCTCTCGAATTAGCGCATGGAGACGCTGCGCTGCGTTTAGCGGGTCACAGTGTGTGACCGTTCTGCGCTTGCATATCTCGCATTTGATGTTCGCTGTCAACCGCCGCGGCGTACGTGGCGGGCCGGCGATGCGCTCGCAGACCTGGTAAGTGAATCCTGACGAGGCGCCAGACCGCGCTTTTCAAACGGCTTCCGCGACATGTTGCTTCTGGCTTGTTGTAGCGGAAGATTGAACGGAAGCCTTGGGAGCACGTGAAGCTGGGGGACACTACGCGAAAACGTGGTCCGTGTTTGTTGTTCTGACGTCGGAATTGGACGCGTTTCAACGCCACATCATCTCTCGTTGAAGTCATTCATACAGCCTTCGTGTCGTGGAGCCATGTGGCGATCCTATCTATCAACGCCATGCACTTGTACAAAGGCCATTTAGTCATGGAGCCATGCCGTCCATCTACAATACGGCCCACGCAAAGCAAAATCCCGCTAATGAGCCGATGATGCCCTTCGATTCGGTGCCGCCAACGCCGGTATGAGTAGGACAAAGACAAGGAGGCTCGAACGCAGAAAATCGCAGGTGTGTGTGCGAGTAGAACCGCGAAAAGCAGTCAAAGATGAGGGTCTGGATCCGCTACTGTCGATTAGACTGGCCACTGGGATCGCGCGACATGCCTCTGGAGGATGGCGTTGGAGTGAGAACGCCATGTGATCGAAGATGACGCGTCAGATGATCGCGGCGTACAAAACCGCGAGCGCAGAAAGTGCATGAGGTCGGGAAAGGACCAAAGTGCTTGCGTGCATCAGGGTCGTGTATCTCGCTTATATGGCGCTTGAGATCTTTCGACGAGACGAAGCTAGCGCCGCAGTCGACGCAGACGTTGTTTCGCGGACCATGCCAGCGCTGGTGGTGTCTAAGTCAGAAGTCAGTAAGCTGTCTGGCGAGCTTTCAAGGGCTACATACTCGAGATCTGCCTTTGACCTGAACGTAGCATTCGGCGTTTTACAAATAGGGCTGGTGCAGACAAACTGCCCTTCCATGTTCGACACGGAGGTGTTCACCGACATCGGTCGCGATGAGCTAGGAAGCTGATATGGGCGAGCGGGTGCGCTATGTGCCATCAACTGGCTTGGGTTGACGGAGCGATCTCCTAGATTGTACGCTTCGCTAGTCCATTCCCCGATGTCGAGTGGTGACGCAGACCGCGGATCAAACCCGGCGAACTCAGAGATCGGGCTATGAAGCATACCAGTCGAATATGCTACATCAAGGACATCCGGCAAGTCGTGACTATGAGCAGACTCGGAGCCAGCGTAGTGGCTCCAGCTGTCATGTGTGCGTGGTGGTGAGAATGTCCAACCTCGCGCAATGTCTGCAGGCTGGTATTGCTGGTTGTACGATCCCGAGAAACCGACTTGCAGCTGGCGTTGTTTCCCCGGATTGCCATACATGCGTGGCTGGGTCGATGGTCCAAGTCGTTGTGCGGGATTGCTATTGCTGGGCGCTCGAGACTGCGTACTCGGGCGCTGTGACGGTGACACGGTCTGGTACGGCGCTTGCCTAGCCGACTGTGGGTACTGCGTGGTATGAGTTAATGCAGACGACTGAGCAGACTGGCTCAAACGACTGGTATTACCGGACTGCATGTACTCATCAGACATCCCAGCCACGCTCGATGGCCTGACGGATCTCACTCGCGCCTCGTCTAGTCCTGGTGCCCATCGAAGCTGCTGCTGCTGCATTGGGATGGCCTGCGGAGCCGAAGTCGCCGCACCAGGCTGCATCCTATGCCCATCCGGCTGTACCCTCGCTGGCTGCGCTTGGAAGGGAGTGACGTACCTAATGGCGAGATCGGCAGCTCCTGTGTCGGAGCCTGCAACATGGCGGTACGCTGGAGTCCGATCGATGCTTGGGACGTTCGTAGCACCCGGGTCCCATGTGGAGCGCCCGCATTGGTACCCACTGGGCTCGCTAAGCAGATGTTCGCCGTACTGCCGCTGCTTGATCACTCATGTTAGCATGTAAGCTGGCTTTCCGCGGAGTTGACTTGCCTGTGTTGCATCGGTTCTGAAGTCATCAATGTCGAACTGGAGAGGTTCATCTGTCGAGCCATCTGGGAAGGCGGTCCCTATGCCAGACAGGTTGGGGTCAACCAACGCGCCGTCCCACATAGTGAAGTTGTTTCGGCTCTGCATTTCTGGTGATGCAGTGTCGTGAATGGAAAGCAGAACTGCGAGCGACAAAGGCAAGCTGTGACGCAGAATGAGATAGCCACACCAATAACAGCACAATAGAAGCAGAATCAAGCGCCGACAGTCAGTGGCTCCTGCGAAAAGTCAAGTTGCGTCGCGCACCGAGACTGTGGACTGGATCATCAGCGAAGCAGAAGGATGAACGACCAGCTCTTAAACTACGAAGAGGCAAGGCGGCCTCTGGAGGGTAGTACGCGACATCGGGCCTGCTCACTCGAAGTACACCCGGCGGCTCATGCCTGAGCGACACAATATGGTTGCCTTAACATGTGCTCCTCACACAAACACCGTCTAGAGCTATCAAGCAGCCGGCTACAGTCGGTGGCGAGAGATGTTATGCCAGACCACAGCCGCAAAGCCGGGACGTTTTGCATCTGGGGGTGTAGAGATCGTCAATTACTGCAGGAGACCCTCGTGATACCCCACGACGAACGCTCCGAGCCACGTCTCTGCGACTGGGGAGTCCATTGGCTGCCCTGCCGGTCTAACAAACCGAGGCCAGGGGTACACGACTTGACATTCGGCGATGTGCGAAGATAACGCAGTTTCGAGTCATCCTTGATGCGAACTATGCCGATGAGCCGCAACGCGGGTGCATACACACGCGGTGGATACATGCAGCACCCATGAGAAGGTGCCTCCGCCCTACTGCCCTATGGACATTTTCCATGTGGAATGGAGCCGATTGTCTGGTCAGCGGGAACGAATTGCCCTCTACCCCGCCGAACCTTGTCACGTCAGCGTGGGATGAATTCACATATCAACACACGCAATATTCTGGTGCCGTGCTTGCATGAATGCGTGGGTGAGAGCACATGACGCCTGGTCTCGCCGTCACGGGCTGCGAGTGTCACGAGCGATATGTCGATCAAAGATCGCGTCGGTCAATGCGATCCTGCTCGAACATTCACGTCTCTGACATGCTGTCAATTCTCGCGGCACTTCCGTGCCTGACGCCCGGAATGATCACATGCTGTGGAACACATATGCAGGTCCTTCCAGCATGTAACGACGTTTGCCGGTGACACTGCTGCCGGTCACGCATGACTGCTCAGTCACGCGTTCAGGGAATGAAGTATGTGCCGAGCATGATCTCGGCTTTTCATCAATATGTTTAAGGTGGTGTGAGATCTCCCACGAACCGCGAGTCTTCCGCCATTGGACTCGGACTTGCGTTCTCGTATGGGTGCCCGACTACCCTTTCCGCCGGAACAGCCCTGTCTCGTGGACAGAACATCCCGCGAAGGATCGAAGCTACTGCGAACACCTGACTACGCTGGCAGATCGCTGATCTGGGCCTACATCATCGCCCGCGCAATGTTACCATGGCAACACGTCTTGTGTGTGGCGACTTTCGCACTCTGCAAGTCTAAAGTCGTTCTCAACTGCAAAAGCCGATGCCGATGCGTGTCTACACTCGACTGCAGTAGTCAATAGTCGAGCGATACGCTGTCGAGCGCCGTGGATCGCTATGCACCTCTCCCATCTAAGTGATGCTCCTTCTCACCGGCCGAGGAGGCGCCACAATATGCTTGTGGTGTGCTTGAGAGTAGCGCACGACTCCTCGACCTTGGAGAAAGAGCGGAGGTATCGTTGCCAACGATTCATCCCTACATGATTTGAGCCTCTACGTCGAGATATGCATACACTGCACGCTGGTTGATGGCCATCAATACGACAAAGTTTGTCTTAAAGCATGTGGTAAGTATGGTCTCGACATGACCCGATGCGTCAGTAACGGCCGCTCTGATCGCGCGACCGGTGGCATGTGTCGTGCCTTTGGGCAGCCGCCCTGGCTTAATCTCTCTGCACCATCCAAGGCAGACACGCCTCATAGATCGCCTGCGTACCCTCGACCTCCTACATATGCCTGCGAAAGGACGCTTCATGTACGATCCTCGTCGACTCCATCACTCCAGCGATGAAGAAGTCCGTGTAGCTTGGCATCGCTCCCAGCACGAACGGCCCCTTGGCTCGATTCTTTTTGATCAGCTTGTCTTGCTCCTTCATGCCATCCTGCGCCGCAATCCAAGCTTGCTCTTCGTTGTCGCCCTCGATCAGCGACTCGAGAGTATGGCCCCATCTCGCTTCGCGCGTACGACGGAAATACTCCGCTGCGCGCGGTGAGAGGTGGTCAATCTCACGAGGCGGCACTGTGATGCTGAGAACCGGGCCCAAGACGGCACGACCTTGGACTTCGATCTCAGTGCCCAAGTCCGAACTCAGCTGGAGCGACGGCTTTGGGTAGGTGGACTCGAGGAATTTCGAGATCGCACCAGAGTCCATGATGTACTTGTTGCTCGGTTGGTGGTAGATGGCCGGCACGGAGTACTTCTTCTCGCCGGAAGCCGGGGAGATGTCACTACGCGCATCTGATCAGTACAATAGTATCATCGTTGGCAGGCGCGTATCTGGCAAAGGTGATGGTAGGATGATCACTGGTCTTCATCGGACGCTTGCTGAGTACTTCACATGAAGCGAGAGTATGCTGACAACTTACAGTGCTTTCAGCGTAGGTTCGATGTCCGGAAACTCCACGAACACCGTCCGATATGGAATCTGTTTGTAATTGAGCATCAAACGAATGCGCCACACGACAGGAGAGAAACATTCGCCATCGATGCACGCCAAGTCGTAGAGTACAACCTCCGGTTCGATGGTATTGGTCGCCATGGCTTGTTGCAGTCTTGCGTACAATGGAGCGCTACGAGTCGCAACAGACTGGGTAACGTTGTTCCCCACCTACGATTGACCTTCGCATCGCATTCGCGAGTATAGGAATCGGGTGAGACCGCACCTTCATGTAGGTGACGCTAATTAATATGCACCTGCACCTGCAGGCTCCTAGACCACGACTTATGCCAAGACTGTGTATGCTCCCCACTTTCATGCGCCTTTCATGCAGCCCTTTCTACTTCAAATCTCCTTCCATAACATGCAAGCATTCCTCTCCCCGTCTACAATCGCCACTGATGAAGCCGTCGCTGTCGATGTCGGCCATGAGCCTTCCTAGTTGCTGGTGTGGATCCTTCTTCTTCGTCTTTCGTGGCAGGACTATCTGATGGATATCCTCCATATGACGAAGATAGTTGTCCCATCGCACAATCAATTTTGTATGCGCTTGGCAATCCAGGTGTGGACATGCAAATTGGACGGTGTGGTTCGCATCATGAGTTCGTTGATGCTTGACAAGATCTTTCTTGTCGTTGAACCTTCTGGAACAAGTCTCCGCTGGACAGCCATGCTTGCGATCGGCTACTGGGATGTGGGACTTTTGATGTTTCCTGTCAATATTGTCAGTTGTGGTACTAGGTCGAGTACGGGTCGGTCATGACAAACCTCAACGCTGCTCGGGTTGAGCACGATTTGTCGCACCCTGAATGACTGCAAGGGTATTTCTGGGTAATGATGCTTGTGTCTGGAGTGCTTGAGATCTGTGGAGTGGGCGTGAAAAGCGCAGTGGAGCTCTGTGTACCGGGCGTAGTTCCTGTCGCTGACGGTTGGGGTTTAGGACGCAGTGTACGTAGTGGCCGCAGCGGTGCGGGCGGCTTGATGGTGTGTACGAGCGGAGTGAACGTGTCTGACACCCAGCCTGCAACTGTTGCTACAGGGGCGGGAAATCGATTCGCAGGCGGTATGTAATATGCTTGTGGTTCAGGGGGCGTTGGCGGTGGGTACTGAAAGGGCCGAGGAGGTTCTTCGACGTTGTTGGGCATTTGCTGGTATTAACTTCCAAGTCCTGCTGCTGCACATAGAACTCTGCAGCAGCAGCACCCAGGCCATCCAGCATATGCTGTGGATGAAGTAGATTCGCTACTATGGCTGCTGTCCGAGCTGAGGTGGACTGTTGTTTATCAGTGGACGACGATGATACATCTGCCTGGAACGACTTACTGCACGCGCTACTGCTGCTTGGAATGCCGCTTCCATCACCGAATCCACCGCACCGTCAATGTACAGAAGAGCATCCTCGAAGAACGAACCATTGAATCCTGACTGGTCAGGTACGTCCATAGCAGCCGTCAAGTGGAAGAGAAAAGCTGCGGAGACGACAACGATCATCCTCGCCGACATGGTAATGTATCGTGTGTAGGTCATGATGGGTTAGTTGAGAAGACTGAGAAGAGGTGAATAGATGTCTATCTGCGTATTTGAGGTTGCGCTGGGTTAGCGGTGAAGAACGCTGTCGGCCCAATCATATTAATGTCCTGGTGGGCGGACTCTTACACCAAGGCACGCGGCCAATACAGAGCAGCCTCATTCCCGAAACATCGCTCACTGATCCAGAGGTCTTTGTACACGGCGGAAGCTGACGAGGGCATGCAAGTATTCGCACGTCACCTACCCGATACAAGCCGACAGAAAGCACTGAATGAGCGTAGTCTTGTTGTGCTGCCCAACGCAAGCTTGGGCAGCCTTTCTCAAGCTGACACTGGTGGCACGTCGAACGGCGGTACAGGTCTCACAATCATAAAAACAGGACATCTTGGCTCCTCTGAACAAGTGGCGCAGTATAAGCTGTGCGATAGCCACGACATGACATGCAGAGGTATGCAGTCTGGCAATGGTAGAGGCACAAGAAACGGTTATACAGATGAGCAGGCGCCATAGCCTCACAGCCCAGCGTAAAGTGTTTGCGCCCGCTGTGACGCCGCTGACCTCAAGTTGCAAGGTATCGTGAGCAACAGCTTAGCTGCGCAATTGTTCACAGGCACTCACAGGGAAGTTCGTGTCACTCCAGTGGTCTTCGTCGGACGTACTGTCTGAATTCGAGTTCATGTTGTTACCGCTCCAGCGTGATGTTGGCGGGCTGCTGCGGTCATAGGTACTGTGGCAGTGCGACTCGATAGCGGTTCCAAGGTTGGCAGGGTTCACAATGATGATACTGTAACAGCGCTTTTTGTGGAGCTTCGCGTTTGGTGGAGGCGGAGGCTGCTTGAGTGCGCAGCAACCACCACATCACGATATTCACTACAGACTTCACTCTTCCCATCATGCCGGTTCCATGAAGACTGCGCCATGCCACGCTTCAGTCAACCGAGCGATTCATCTTGAGCGAGAAAGTGTTCCAGTCGTCAATTCGCGGGCACGCGAGCGACCAAAGTAGCCCGTTCAACAACTCTCTAGGGCAAGGCTCTACTAGACAACACTGGCATTGGTTTGATGTTGTGGTGCAATCTACAATAGCAGTGCCGACCGCGTGCACTCGTCAAGTAGTTCCCTTCCTGTGTCATCCGCTCGGCACGCAAGATCGACATCAACCAAAGCGTGCTGAGCAAAGGCATCCGCCTAGCTCGACAGGGCGTTCACGATGGAGACTCGACAATCACTGTTGCTCTACGCTTTAAATCTCGCCTCAAGGACGTCTCAAGGCAATTTCAAATTCCTCGCTGCGCGCCGCTTGCTTGTCGTTCTTCCTCTATATGGACAGTGCCCAACACCCGTTACTGATCTCACGAGCCCCGAGTTTGGATTGCACAGCGTAGCTTTGAACACTCGTTTATGCGACTGTACCACACTCGTCTACTGTGCTTCAAAGGTATACGATCGAGACCATGGTCTTGAATGCTTCCACAGCACGAAGACGACAGGGACACTATCGCATCCGCCACCAGGTTGCTCTGTGTGACACGTCGTCGCCTTAGACTTTCTACCTGCATGCACACGCACGACACGGCGTGCGACCATCCATGCGAACACCAGCAACATGCTTCGACTGCATGACAAGGTACTGCCGTGTAATGACTGGGCCGGGCTTGCGCTGAAGCCGGCCAATGAAGCGGTGAAGGTGGGGGGCGAGCAAAGCGTGTGACTGGACGACGGTGAGCGTACAACTGAAACATCGCAAAGTACTCAATACTGTCATTCCTTCTACATTATTCGTACTATAAGTAGTCGTTCTGTACAAATGGCGCTCTGTGCGACGCTTGGCAAGCCCAGGCTGGTGAGGAACTGATCTAACTAGACCAGTACGTGGCCCACTTGCTGGATCCCTTTACCACATCCACGAATGTCCGTGCAATGATCCTGTCGGTCTGCTCACTTGGGTGCAATTCGTCGTACCAGATGAAGCTATCGGGGCTCGCATTTGGCTTGCCGTTGAGGTTGACGTAGCTAGTGACGTTCAGAGGTGCAGTACCGTTGAGGTACGCAGAGGGGTTGTTGTAGATGTCAGTGAGCTGTGAATGTCAGTATCATTGCACGGTGTGGATGCTTGCGGAGTCTATACTTACAAGACCATTGATGTCCATCACAGCGAAGTGCGCTCCGGGAAATCGCTTGGCGACTTCAACGAGATACGGAGTCTGATACGTGAACACATCGTTGACAAGGGCAACGTACTCTGCCATCTTGTACGAAATCTCGGTGATGTTGGTAGAGTAATTCGCCTTGTCCGGCCAGTACTGTGAGCTAGCAAGGCCACCATGAGCAGGGTCAGCGTATTGAGGAACCAGGTTGAGAGGTGCCACATTCTGGAGGACGAAGTACCGTGCTCCAGTCGAGTACAGGGTCTGCAGCTGGTTGAACACACAGTCGGTGTAGTTCACGATCGTTGTGCCAGCGACTTGAGAATCCGTCAAGAAGGCGTAATTACCAAGGTCGTTTGTCCCAATAAAGATCGAGTAGACAGTCTGGCTCGCCGGGACAGTCAAGAACTTGGTGCCATTCGGGTAGCTGTACTTCGAGTCCGCAATGTAGGCCGGAACTTCATACTGCTCCACAGACGGGAACGGTGCCTTGATCGCCGAGAAGTATCGTGGCGTGATGTTGTTGCTGCACACGGCGCCAGACACAGCGTAGTTGTACACATGTGCTCCAGTGTACTGGGCGACATACTGAGGCCACGGGCGACCTCCGTCAGCGGAGTGGTAGTTCTGTGATCTGGTTAGACATTGCAGGCCACCATCTCAACCGCGTCGGCGTACTGCTGGGTTGGCATAGCCGACTGGCGGCGTGCCATTGTTGATGAAGTAGCCAAGTCTCGAGTCGTCCGTGTAGCTGTCACCGAAAGCTACCAAGCTGGTAAATTTCTTGAGGTTCCACGCTTTCGAGCCTGATGCAGGGCCGTAACCCCATGGTGAGTAGTGATGACCCCAAGGTGTTGCTACAGCTACTGTGGCACTGGCGGCGACCGCGACGATTGATGCGGACTTCATGTTAACGGATTGATAGCTGTCCTCTTGAGTTCTGACAGTGAGTGCTTGTGGTTCAATTCGGGAGCAGACGGAGTGATTCGCGCCGGCAAGACGTCAGTATTTAATGTATGCTGCATCGCTCGGCTGCAAGGAACACGGCAGCTCATCCTGCGGCTAGTCGATGCACTGTCGGTGAACTCGTAATTTAATCGATCCACCATCGTCATCTCGCCTTTTCTTGATTGATCTATGAGGATCTCCGCTGCCCGCACTGAGCATCACACCACAGTAAACTTCACTCCACAGTAGACTCCATGCGGGGTACTTTATCCGATGGCTCGTGCGCTTGCTTGCACAGAAGAGCTACATGTAGGTACCATTCGTTCGGTGTCCTCTTCATGGCCATCCGAGAGTGTTGCTGACCTGCTATCTGAGCAGCTAATGCGTTGACTCCATATCTTGCAATCTCGACGGGCAGACCACTGCGAGCCTGCATAGCAGTATCTGTATGACAGCAATGGTGCAATTCCGCATACACTCAGGCTAAAGTGTACGCGGCACGTCGGATGTGGCTATGGTTCATCAGTAGCCGGGCCAGAGACTCTCTTTCGACCGGCAGTCGACGGTTGTGAGGCAATGGTATCCGCGAAGCCTTTTACGTTGTTGGTAAGTGGAGCTAGTGACCACTGACGGTAGATCGCATCGCTGGACATCGCATGGCAGCCACGTGCGTCAAAAGCTTGTTTCTCAAAGTATCTTGTTTGCACTGCATTGATGCGGTGAGGACATCCCAACAACCGCGACGGTCATTCCTTCGTACCATGGATCTCAGCAGCTTCTAGCCATTTGCCATCAATGGATTTCTTCCACAGCCTTACAGTCCCATCGTCAGCTGTAGTGACGAGCATGCCGCCGTCTGGGCTCCATTTAGCACGCCACGGCAATGCAACGGGCATTTCGAGCTCAGCCACGAGCTTGACGTCTTGTCTGACTGCCCCGGGAACAGTGGCCTGCCCGTCACGTTTTCCCTCGGCTCCTCCAGCCAATCCTGCGCCGATCGCAGATCGTGACGGTCGAGGCATCGGGAGATCAGCGTGCGACGGTAATAGCTTCTGCTCTTGGTTGCCTGTGCTCGAAGTTGCGAAAGATGCTGCGCCCGGCGTGTGGAGCTCGTAGATGCGGATGAAGCCATCTTTGCTTGCGGTCGCAAGTGCATCGAACCCTCTCATGCTACCGTTGCTCCAGTCAACATCTCGCACCAGTTCTTTCGTGCCCTCGAGGGTGGCAGCAATGTAGAACTTGCGATCTTTGTCTGTGCGGAAAACTTTGACAGTAGTGCCAATGGCTGCTGCAAGGCTCAAGGACTTGCGATCGAGTCCAGCCAGGACTGCCGGCCATGCAGGCAAGATCTCTTTGTGCCAGCTCAGACGGAAGCCCGCTTCTTCCATTCTGGACGGGGTCTTGCATAAATGATCCTCCCACATGATCTTCCAGGTCGACAGATCGTCATGATCTTCTGCTGGTTCGCAGACAGTCAAGTAACCATCCCGGGTGATAACAGCAAAGTAGCTCTCGACGCCAATGGTCTTGAAGTCAAGATGTGCGTAAGGTACCCCTGTCGCTGTCACCATCCGGAAGAGCTGTCGCCATCTTCGACCGGAGTTGATTGCCTGACTGACATCTTCCTGCCAGATCTTGAGTGTGCCATCCTCGCCTATCGAGCCGAGATGCTCGCCCACAAAGGGGCCATTCCACTTCACGCATGTGACAGAGGCGTCGTGGGCCACCCAAACATCAGTCACAGTCCACGAGCCGTTTGTCTCGACCAGATCCCAGACTTTGATGCGGTGATCTGCCGAGGCTGTAGCCATGCGCGTGCCATATATGTTGTAACTCACGTCTGTGACAAGATCCTGGTGGCCATCAGAGAAGCGGTGAAATCCTTCAGATGCCATACTCTCTGATGTCTGGACCAAGAGGCCGCGGTAGCTCGACAAGCGTGAAGTCGAGTGGCTGGCTGAGAAACAGTCCGCGATGCTGTGTGACCAATGTCAAGAAGGTCGTGGTTGTATCACTTTGATAGCAGGTGCCACCCAACCATCAAGCCCCTCTCTGGGCCATTGCAGACAGTACTCGCACTACCGGAAGAGTTTCTCATACCTGTGCGAATAGCTGATGCGCTCATAAATGTGCAATTGGTAGTGATTAAAGAGAGCACGACAGTGTGACAACTAAAGCGTCGGAGCTCTTCCGCCGACTCCCCGCCACTGCAACTTGTCAAGACCGGGTCTGCACATCGCTCCATCTCTAATACAGCAAACATGTTGGAGCTACGACACTGACAGTATGCAAGACTTGAGTAGCACTGAGGTCTACTCTTTGAGTGTCCTATCGATCGCCTGTATCGCTATCCTGGTCAACGCTTGGAAAAGCGATGGCGAGCCCCTGTTCGCCTCGTTGGCCATATCTGGTGCTGCATTTTCATTCACATATGCGGTCATCAGATGGACTGGAGATGTCTTCATCAAGCGTGGGTACAAAGGCAAGGACTTATCGAAGAAGAGTCCCGTTGAGTTGTAGGTCAATTTGTACGCGCATCGCGATCGCACCATCTGACTCTTCGCTGCAGACCAGAGGCCATGGGGTTGATCTCGGCACTAGTGTATCTACTGGCTGTGGTCAACTTCTTGCCATTCGCCTTCAAGCGTGATATCGTCGAAGCAACGTCGGGAGGTGGCAACAAGGACAGGGTACTGGAAGCTGGGATGGACGATACAGGACGTTTCCTTCATCGCTTCCCGTTAGAAAAGGTCAGAATCCGACGACGCGAGAGTTATAACTTCGGAACTGACTGAATGATTCAGCTCGCATCATACGGGTTCGCCTATGGAACTTTGGCAACAACAACGATCCTGGGCATCTTGGATGACTCCTTCGATATGCGTTGGAGGCATAAGTTTTTCATCCCAGCCTTCGCCGCGCTTCCAATGCTGGGCCTGTATTTCGTGGACTTCGGTGTCACACACGTGGTGGTCCCACTACCATTGCGTCCCTATCTTGGCGAGCTAATTGACCTGGGAGGCTTCTACTACCTGTACATGGCAGCAATCGCCATCTTTTGCCCGAATTGCATCAACATACTCGCCGGCGTGAACGGAATCGAAGTCGGTCAGTCGCTGGTGATAGCGTTGCTGCTGCTGTTGAACGACTTCCTTTACGTCTCGCCGTGGATGCATCAACCCCACCCAGCGACCGACTCACATCTCTTCAGCATCTACTTGCTACTTCCCTTCGTAGGGGTGTCACTGGCACTGCTGACACACAACTGGTTTCCGGCAAAAGTCTTCGTCGGCGACACCTACTGTTATTTCGCGGGCATGGTATTCGCAGTCGTGGGCATCCTCGGCCACTTTAGCAAGACACTCATGCTGCTGTTCATCCCGCAGATCTTCAACTTCCTGTACTCCGCGCCACAATTGTTCAAGGTGGTCCCCTGTCCACGCCACAGGCTGCCACGTTTCAACGCCAGGACTGGGTTGCTGGAGCCTTCTGTCGCGACGTTCAGCGAAGAGAAGCCATTGCGACCAGTCGTTGGCGAGGTACTGAAAGTGCTGCATGAATTACGGATGCTGAGAGTGGAGACCAATGAGAAGGGGAGGGTGACACAGTGCAGCAATTTCACGATCTTGAACCTCTGGCTTGTGTGCAGAGGTCCACTTCGGGAAGACAGGCTGGCGACGGAGATTTTGGTCATGCAGACGTTGTGCGGGCTGCTGGGGCTTTGGATGAGGCACAGCCTAGCGCTGCTGTTGTTCACCCAGGACAATCGATTCTGAGTTTGCGAGTACATATTTTGTGTATATCGGACACCAACGTGTCCATCCCTTCTAGCCCATGTCGACACCAACGTGGTAATTTTGATGTTTGCCGATCTGCTATGGAACCTGTGAAGTCTAGACTCCACCCTCGGCCCTCCACTTATTGGTGCCGTGCGCGCGTACCTGCAGCGGGGCAGCTTGTGAAACTCGACTTCACAGCGCGAGCAATAGTTGCAACTTTTGCTCGTCCATCAGCATATTTCTCTGTCTTCGAGGTCGTGAACAGACATTGGAAAAGCCACGCAATTAATGGTCTCTCGTCATATCTAAAGATAAATGCCGCAAGTCGGTGCCGATAGATAAGCACGCTCTCAAACAGACGCCACGTCAAGTTTAAATGAGATCCTGGCCGCATCAAGATGAAACGGCTCCCTACCCGGACTCCGACTCGGATTGTAGGCGCTTGTCCCTTGCCCTTTTCCGACGGCAAGCAGTCCGTGTAATCTGTATCTCTCGCGGTGGTGGTGCGTGAGATTACCTCAGGATCAGGAGTGGGCGAGGCCAACGTGCTGAGCGCCACCGACTCCACTGGGCGTGGGTCCTACATGTGCAAGTAAACGGCCCTCACTTCCACCTCTTCTACTGCACCGCCCGTGTCTCCTCTCGTACAGTCCACCTCCATCTCACTCAACGCCAGGTCGCGTCCCAGTCACTCGTTTGTTACCTTGTGCTCTGTGAGCACGTCCACTCCTTTCAGCAGCATCAATCGCATATCGCTTGGCAGTCAACAACATCCACACGACTAGCAATTCGATTGCGAAACTCTACGGAAACGTCGACCATGTTCTCCCTTAGCACCACCCTCGCCCTCTCGGCACTCGCTCTCCGCATCGCCTCGGCCGCTGATGTCTTCGCCCACTTCATGGTTATGAACTCATATGCCTACGACGTCGACCAATGGAAGAAGGATATGAGCGATGCGCAACAGATCGGTATCGACGGCTTTGCCCTCAACTGGATCCCACCTTACTGCCAAGGCGACCAGGGCTGGACTGCCGACCGCATTGGCGATGCCTTCACTGCTGCCGAGCAGATGGGCTTCAAGCTCGCGCACTCTTTCGATATGTCATACTCCGAGTGCAACACCTACTGGACGCCGCAGTACATGGCCCAGATCCTCTCGAAGTACGCAAGCAACCCTGCAACGTACCGGTGGAATGGCGACATTCTCGTCACCACCTACGGCGGCGACTTCGTCTCGCAGTATGGCAACGACTTCTTCAACCAGCTTAAGGCAGAGATGTCCTACTCGAACCAGTACATCTCGCTCTCACCCGCATTGACCAAGTACTCAATGGCTGGCTACGATGATCCGTCTGGTCAGGCTTCGAAGTTGCTCTCCGACTTCCCTTCCATTGACGGCTACCTCAACTGGCAGGCATGGCCGCTGAACGTGCAGGAGAATATCACCGCCACGCCCGATCAGGCTTTCCAAAGCGCGCTGAAGAATGCTGGCAAGAAGGGACCCTACATTATGTGTATGTGAGTTGTTGTCCTGCAATGAAGTTTGTGACTGACATGATCGTAGCGGTATCGCCGTGGCAGTACAAGGATCTCAACAATGGTAATCCTCTCGACGCCTGGGTTGCATTCAGCGACACTCTCTTTCCCGACCGCTTTGCACAGCTCACGAACAAGGAGGTCCAGCCCGACATCATCGAAATCCTCACCTGGAACGATTTCTGCGAGTCGCACTACCTGCGCGATCTTCCCGACCAGCACGACACTTCAGCCAAGGACTACGTCGTTCTAGGCGACATGGGCAACTACGTCTGGGGCCAGAACCACGCACCGTGGCGCATCATTGCCAAGTACTATATCTCATGGTGGAAGAGCGGCTCGCCACCACCGATCATCATGGACCAGGTGGTCTACTGGTACCGCGTGCACCCCAAAGACGCATCATGCTACTACGGCTCCTCGACCACCATCAAGAATGCAGACATGCCAGCTGATGCAATGTTCGCTTGGGCGCTCGTGAAAGACTCCGCCACGATCTCCATGACGGTGGGCAGCAACCAGTACCATACCTTTACAGCAGACGGCAGCGGACCCGCCATGGGTCAGGTTGCCTTTCCATCTGATCTCGGCAGTGGTGTCACACCCGAGGTCGCGATCGTGCGCAATGGGCAGACTATCTACACCGGCAAGGGCTCGCAGACGATCAGCAGCTCCTGCCAATGGCAGAACTTCAACCCGAACGTAAATCTTGTCGGCGATGGCACCAACCAGGGTATCGTTGGCGTTAATAACAAGATGACCTCGTTGAAGAAGCACCGCAGGCACTCGCACCGCCACGTGCGTCACATCGGCGACCACTAGTGCTCGCCGCCAATTGCCTTTGCGCCAGCCTGACGCCTCTTGCATAGCGAACTTCTATCATACCCACTTTCGGCGTTGCGAGCGTACTTCGCGCCTTCCTTTCTTTCCCGGTGCATTGGTGGCTCACTTGGAGGCCGATCAGGATTTTGATGCTTACGATCGTTACGAAGCGGACCCGGGAGGACTTTGACAGACTCTGGATAGAACATGCATACGGGCATGGAAATACACATTGCTTGATCCTCAGTCATCAGCTATTCTCTGGTCTGCTCTATCAAGCACAATTTACACCTCACTGTGCACTGAAATCTTCTCGCGTGGACACCGATCATTCCTCTTATCTTGCGTCGCAGATCTTGTGTATGAAGTGTGGACTTGATTGACCAGATATACACCTAGATCCTTACAACATCAGATCAGGACTGTATTGTTTCAGGCGTGCGCGGCTTCAAAGAGCATGTCTACCATCGCACATCTCAGCCTCGTACTCCATATCAGGCTGCGCTTCCCAGTACAGCGCCTCCGGGTCACTCGCAGCATCGAAAGTGTACTTTGCAGCTTCATCAGGCACGTATACCTTCTGCAAGCCGTTTGCTGCAGCTGCTTCTGCGAGAAATTGTACTTCGCAGCAACGCTCCATCAGTGTGTAGAGGTAACATGCCTCATCGACGGTGGATCCGACAGTGAGTAGGCCATGGTTGCGTAGGATGAGGCCCTTCCCGTTTGGTCCAAGAGCTGCAGCAAGTCGCTCACCTTCCTCGGCGGAGAACACGACACCATTGAACTCCTGATTTGCAATCAGCATGAGTTCTTAATGACGACTACATCGGCCATCGAAGAATCTGCTTACCCCATACACTGCCTGAGCATCGCCATAAAAGTAAGTAACATCTTGATTCAGCATCTCCAGTTTCCTGTTGAAGCCACTCCAAGCCTTTCCGTACTTGCTGTGCGTATGGCATGCAGCTGTGACGTCCGGTCGGGCCTTATGCACCGCACTATGAATCTGGAAGCCCGCAGCGTTTGCTGGGAGACTGCGATTGCCTCCCAAGACTTCTCCGTCGTAGTTCACAAGTACCATATCGCTCGCCTTAAGCAGAGCGAAGTGCTTAGACAGCGGATTCGTCCAGAAGGTGTGAGGGTTCTCGGGATCGCGGACGGAAATGTGACCGCTCATGCCTTCGGTGAAGCCTTTACGTGCGAAGACGCGGAAGGCGAGGGCCATCTTTGAGAGCATCCATTGGCGGTGGGCGGCGAACGTTGGGAACGATGGAATGCCGGGAAGGGCTGTGCCTTGCGAGATCAGCTCGAGCGGAGACTTCTTGGGTGTCTGCTGAGCGTGGTTCGACTTAGCCGTGACCTTGGGGCCGTCGTGAGTCTGCTTAAGTAGCGAGTGGATTGCTGAAGGTGCCATGATGGGTACTATGCAGGGGTTGTAGCAAGTTGCCAATGGACAGTGTATACGGGCAATCGCCGCTATTAAGTACACCGTGCCAAATCGTCGATTTCTGTTCTCTCAATGAGTCCCACGCGCCTCAAATCATCGGTCGCCTGTTATAGGTAACCACAGGGCGTATCTCCACGAGGTACCGAAGCGTTGTCGGACCTGCCGATCGCGGGCGTAAGATAATCTGCTTGGCTTCCAAGGTGGCAGCTTCCTACTACAAGCTACCTCGACATCGCAGCTATAGACAGTTTAGCGGTGATGATGTCGGGTGATTCTGGCGGGGGAACGTATCTGGTCTTGTTACTGTTGATAGTCGTCATACAACGATAATTCCACCATAGCAGATGGCTACTGTGTCCTCGTCTCTACCAGCTCTAGCACCTCACAAGCCGATACCTGTAGCGACAATGTCCACTGTGAGCGTCGACTGGTAGACGCACCAGGACCAGCTGACCATCGCAGAGCATCGTTGAAGCCAGCATCGTCGACCTCCAAGCCGCTCTTGCCGATGGGACTCTCACAAGTGTCGAGCTGACAGCAAAGTACATTCTGCGAGCTCAGAAATACGACTTCCAAGGACTTCGCCTCAATTCGATCGTCAAGCTCAATCCCAAAGCGTTCACTGAGGCCCAGGAATCAGATCTGAGACGAGATGCCGGAAATCTGAAAGGTCCACTCGATGGCGTCCCCTACACCCTCAAAGACAGCATGAAGTATGCGGGTGAGACATGCGCCACTGGCTCGCCGGCTCTCGCAGATCTGGTCGCTAACGAGGACTGCTTCCTCGTGCAGCAGCTAAGAGCAGCTGGCGCCGTATGTATCGGCCGCACTAACACACCACCTATGATGGCAAGTGGCATGCATCGAGGGCTGTACGGGAGGGCCGAGAGTCCCTACAACCTCGACTATCTGACCGCTGCCTTCTCCTCGGGATCTTCAAACGGGTCAGGGACATCTACAGCTGCGAGCTTCGCTGCATTCGGGCTAGGCTCTGAAACTGTGAGTTCAGGCCGGTCACCGGCAAGCAACAATGGTCTTGTAGCGTACACCCCTTCGCGGACGGTGATCTCGCCGGTCGGGATCTGGCCGCTTTACCCTACGTGTGACGTTGTGGTACCACATACACGGACTGTGCAGGACATGCTCACCATCTTGGACGTCTTGACCATCGAAAGACCAACGCTGGAAGGTGACTTCTGGCGCGAGCAGACGTACGTTCAGGTGCCCAAGGTGACAAGGCCGGTTTCGCATCTGGATCTCCTGGAAGATGGCAAGGACTCGCTCAAGGGCAAACGGCTAGCTGTTCCTAAGATGTACATCGGCGAGCACGATCCCCTAGCCAAACCAACATTCGTCTCAGACGAAGTCATCGCTCTCTATCGACGCGCGAAAGCTGACCTGGAAGCTCTGGGAGCAATTGTGATCGAGACTGGGTTCCCATTGGTTACGAACTACGAAGACGATTCGATTTCAGGTCAGCCCAATAACGTTGTGGGCTTCGCCCCAGACTGGAACGGCAAAGAACGACGTGAGCTGGTAGCTTACCTTTGGGATGACTTTCTACTCGAGAATGGCGATCCCAACTACGCTGGTCTTGCTTCTGTTGATGGCTCACAGATGTTCCCACGACCAGCGGGTTACATCCCGGACCAGTACATGGAGACGAAGAACTTCATGGACTACCCTGGTCTGGTCGAGCTGGCCAAGAGTCGCGATGGAAAGCAGGTCTGGGACATCGACGGAATCGCGGAAGCGCTGCCAGCGGTGGAAGCACAGCGCAAACGAGATCTAGAAGACTGGATGGACGAGAACAACTTCGACGCCGTGATCTTCCCAGCCAACGGCGACGTAGGACGGGCGGATCTAGACACGAACGACGAGAGCGCACGACACGCATTGCAGAACGGTGTGAAGTACTCGAACGGCAATCGCGCGTTAAGGCACATGGGCGTACCGACAGTCTCCGTGACGATGGGAATGATGGTGCACAAGAAGATGCCCGCGAATCTTACCTTCGCTGGCAAACATGGGCAGGACTCACAGTTACTGCAATTCGCATATGCATATGAGCAAGCTACGCATCACCGCATCGCGCCGCCTCTTACGCCTGCATTGGACACAGATGTGATACCGTCGGTCAAGCCCAAGGCCAATGAGCGTACTCTCAGGCCAAGCGCGAGAGAGGCGCCACCCGCTGAAGAACTTAGTAAGGGACAGCATCAAGTCGCTATCGAAACCTACGTAGACGGAGCACCGAGTGCATCGCATGCGGATATGCTGTCGCAGCAAGCAGGCTCAGAGACCGCTACGTTGGAGCTAAGCATGTCTGGCAATGTCGTGCAGCCGCCGAAGCCGCTGTATGGCGGCTACAGCACGCATGTTGGCAAAGCTAACGGGCTTGTCATCGGCTACACGGACGATGAGCCGCCGACTGCGCAGTGGACGTCCTTAGATGGCGTGATGGCCGCTGAGAAGCTCGATCTGGCCACAGATCGTACAGGATCGAAGCGGCAGAAGAGAAGCACGTGAAGCTGCGGTTTGGCACTGCGCTGAACGTGAGTCTCGAAGTCTCTGTGGGAATCTACATAGACCCATATCATGACCACTGTACAGCCCATCGATCGTTCCATCCTGCCCCTTACGTCTCTTTCGAGATCTCCTTCTTCTTCGGCGGGAACACCTTGCTCGACAAATCGAACACCGGCAACGGGCACGGCAATTGCACGGTCTCGCAAATCTCGATGATCGCCAAGTACCAGCCACAGATCAATCCCAAGAAGCCGAATCCTCCTGCCGCTTTCAGGAGTGTGAACAGGTGGACCTCGTCCGCAGCTGTCTTGATGTGCGGCACAAAGGCGTCGGCGGCAGCGATGAAACTGAAGAGGCCGACGAGTCCGACGAAGGTGAGGACGAAGGGGACGTTAACGCGGAGGGTGCCGATGAGGAAGACGAAGGAGACGAGCGCCCTGTTGAGGGTGTCAGTATTGTCTCCATCAATGGTTTCTGGTCATGTCTTACATCGTGATGTTGTGGAAGCATTGCGAGGATTGGTATTCTGCACCCAGCGCGGCGCTGGCGCCGCCAAAGGGCTCGAGCGTGTTATGGATGGGATCTTGGGTGTAGCCGAGCGAGCACCAATGGGCACCGTAGATGATGAAGACTGCGAAAGGGAAGGCTGGAGTGGAGTCAGTGAGTGCTCTTGTTCTTGCCCGAAAAAGTCGTACTGTTGCCCAAAACGAATTCTCCGAGGCCTGCGATGACCATGGCTATGCCCCCGAGGAAGTAATAATCTCCCGTTAAGCCGACGAGCGTTGTAGGGGGCACGGCGCCCTGGAATTGACAGAGCGTAAGGATTGTCGATGTGTACGGGATCAGGAAGCCCAGGAGACCGAGCAAACTGGGGTTGGCTGATGCTACATTAGTCTCGCGTTTCCAAGGTATGCATCGTTCATCTAATGCTCACCAAATCGCTTCGAAGCGTCACCACGCTTTGGCGCCGAAGGCTGGAAGAACAGACGTTCGTACTGCTCGTTCGTGAGAGTCATGGCGGTCATCTGCCTTGACATGGGCGAAGTCGTGTCCTGGACGTGACGTCCGCTCTCCAGGTCTGCCATGTCGAATTTGTCCGCCATGCCTGCTGCTGCTGGTCGAGATACACTGGTAATTTGTTAAGCGGTATGGAGGTTGATGGTGTACGAGGAGCGGCACGGTATACTGGCAGCGACCGTCCAGTATATACCGCACCCCTTCATCATGACCTCGGTTCTGCTCCATGATTTCCCCGTGCAATCCACTCCGATTCGCTCTCCACATACTGCAACAACGGCAAGCGAAGTGCAGGGATCGCTTAATTGCGTGTGGAGGATTTTCTGGAGAAGCTGCCGTGAGATGAACTAAACACCTGCCCAGTCCGGCTAGGCTCACCGTGGCGGTCAAATTGTGGAGCTTAGCTTGCTTGTCGGTGACCTGCCGACACGGCGCAACGCCTCAATGAGGTCAGGACGGGCGCGGCAATTGGTTGAAGGCCATGCGTTCCGCACGTGAACGTTGATTCGTGACGCAAGCGGTGATTTCAATTTCGCACATGGTCGTGCACCGGACTCGAGAACATCCGAGCCTCGACTTGGCGGAACAGAGGACGCGTCGACAAACCGCTTGGATCCGGTCCGCGGGCACAGGTGATTAGCTGTCGTTCCAGTAGTGCTGTGGCTGATTCCACATTTCCTAGCGATTGCTCCGGCATTGACCGGACCAGGGAGACGATGAGGCTTTTCGCTGATCAAGGACCAAATTGAAGTCGAGTCGATGCATTGGCGCACCGAAGGAGGTCGGCAGCTGACGCAGTAGTGAGCAATTACCCTCCATCATGAACAGTGGTACTTGGAGCAGAAGGCGGGAGGCGTGCAAGACGAGATGCTAAATGTTTGAGAATGAGATCTCGAACACGAGGTTTGTAGAGCAGCTGAAGATGATGTGATTGCTCCAAGATTTGATCGGTAATCATACATGAACACCTCGGTGAGCCTGATAATCAGCAGTATGTCCTGCATTTCGACAGTCTACATTATGTTGCGACTGTCGAAGCTTTGCGCATGGATTGCGAAGCGATGTCTTCATGCACACATTACGTCTCGTCAAAGACCGTGCTGCCTTCCAGGGCTGTTGGAAGTAGGTACCATGGCGACTGGAACAAGGCATTGCCGAGCAGCGCAAATCATGCATTCCGTGTAGTGTGCAGCTGATGCCCAGGTGATGGCCTAGCTAGGTGCCCCAGAGCAAGTGCGACAGGGCTCGACAGCTGGCACGGCATCAAGATGATATTGTAGTGCCAATTGCTCGTGGGTTTGGTGAACAGAGCGCCTCGAGTACGTCTGGGCGTCACTCACAATGATTCTTCCACTCTCATGCGCGCGTCACATGGCCTGGCAGAAGGACTCTGCACGGCAGTCATAAAGTATTCAGGCAGGATGCTACAGTACTCACGCGCAGTTCTGGGACAGCAAGAAGCATTACAGGCGATGGTGACTGCAATAATCTAGTGACTCTTGTGAAGCCACGGGATGCCAGGCCTCTTCCGATTGGCTAATCTGCGATCTGAGTCCTGGCTATCGTGGAGGCACTGCCGATATCATCAACCTGTGCGTCTTGAGACGCACTCTTCCATTTCCATTTCAGTGTGTTCCGTAGGTAATAGGGCCTTGACAGCTGTTTGTTCGATTCTTTGTTCCTCTCGCGCCATCGATCTTCCACCCGCAATCATGTCGACCCCTCTCAAGCCCGCCATCGCCACTCTCCCATCAGCCTCCCCGATGGAACGCGTCGAAGCCTGGACCGTGTCCAATGTCGCCGACATCCTCAGCGCAGCTTCCATTAGCTCCCCTTCGCCTCCGCGCGGTACTGCAGTGACCATTGACATTCCCCTCGATGCTTCGGCTATTGATGAAGATGAGCCCCGACCTTCACGTTCGCGCTCGGAAGCTGTGCATACAGTCTACAAGCGACGGTCTATCCTTCGTCGGGACTCGCAGAACCGTCGGGAAGCACTGCTGAAGGGCAAGGAGGGCAGTCGGCGTCGGCAACGGTGGGAGAACGATCGTCTGCTGAGCAATCCTTACGCGCAGCCACCGCTGCCGAGCGACTGGGAGGTGCATCCCACTTACCCACGGCACTCAGTACCGTATTTTCTTGCACCGCTGTGGGATGCGGAGTATGCGCGCACGTCTGCTGCGCGGAAAGTGGCGGAAGCCAAGAGAGCGGCACCCGCTACGCCCGAAGACGCGGCTGCATTGAAGGTCACGCAAGATCTACGCGCGAAGCTGAAGAGGGCTAGAGGTGCGAAGGGATTGCTGCAGGATTTGGAGACCGGAGTGCGCGGGTTCGTGGCACAGTGGGAGGCAAAGCAGAAGCAGCTTGAGGATGAAGGAGTCATCGAAAGCGACAGTGAAGACGAGGAGATCGTATTCGTTGGCCGCAATGGTACTATGAGCGATGAGCAGAAGAGAGAGAGGGAAGAAGCAGGCCTAGAGAAGGATATGGTGGTGTTTCGGAGCTTGGTCGATGATCATGGAGCGAGCTTTGGGTATGTTCGGTTGACGAGGACTGTGCGACTGTGCTAACACTATACAGACGGTACCTTGTACATGCTATTGCCTCGTACTATGGACTCAAGACGTGGTCTGTCACAACCGGGGATCCCGCGGAACGCGCTGCGTACGTTGGGCTCAGGACTGATCCCATGACCAAGCGGCCTAGCTTGTCACAAATAGAGATGCCGCGACCACTTTGGCTGGCTGTATAACCTCAGCAATACGGCGAGGCGGGCGTTGAGCTTTGTAATCACTTTGGATGTAGAGGGGTGATATTGGTATACAGTACAGGACCATACATATCCCGCAATGGCAGCAACAAGCCAGACATGATGCTGGCTCCGTCACGTTTTCATCGATACTTGCGGAAACCATATGTGGGAGGGTGTACGCGCGATAGGGGAGTTACGACCGTTCGATGACAGCTAACGTCCAGAGTAGGCTATTTCAACGTCACCTGCCATGATTAGCTCTCCGTCGACGAACGAGCTCTTGCATTACTAAAGCTCTCTATCTCAGTCCATGACCGGATCAACAATAACAGCATCAGGCACAGTCCTTTGTCTTCCCATAACCTGGAGCCACCCAGCATTCAGACCGGGCCGCACACGCTCCAACAGCACGCGTGCTCGCACCGACCACTGCTCAGCGAGCGTCTTGTCCTTTTCGCGCAGACTGCCGGTCGCATCGATGTGTCTAAGACCGCAATCAGCGGCGGAGATGTATCCATGTGCAGCCCACTTGCACATGTCGAACGATTGCAGGCCTTCAGCCTCACACAAGCAAGCTAGCGACAGCCAGAATCAGGCGCCCGAAACTTCGTGACTCATGTGCCGGAGATACTTGCCAGCAGCCACTGTCTGACGATTGTCCAGAATAAACTCTGCGGCGTTGCTGAGACGGATCGGTGCCTCTCCTTTCGACAGCAAAATCAGCATCCTGGAGATGAGAAAGCGGCGACAGTCGCTTGCGAGGCGCTCGCGGGCTGGTAGAGAGCAGGTCGGGCAGGTGCAGATGAATCTGTTCATTAGCAAGGGCTGGCGCTGCGATATCACAAGGCACGGTGCTTCGCCATGGTACGTGAATGTGAGCTCTTGGTCTGTCAGGATCTTGCCCAAGTTGTAACCACGACAAGTTCCATCGCGGCTCCATACGAAGTGGATCTGTAAGATGTGTCAGTGTTCTGGACTAATCATGGAGCCGTCGGAGAAGACCCACATTGGCATTGCACGAATGATTGAACATGCTGAGGATCTTGAACACACCCCGTTCTCCTTTGGGGATAATTAGATGCAAATTGACACTGACCCTGGCGCAGAATTCGAACCGCCATCGCTTGTCCGCATCTAGGATGAAAGGACGCCTTTGTGGGTTTATACGGTTGGGATGATCGAACGCCGTACGAAGGCTGTCGAACTTGCGCTTGTTACGGGCCGAGAGCCGCTGGTACTAGGCAATCAATTCGTCCTCCTGGCCAGCGTTCGAGCCGAAGAAGGTCAGCAACGGTCTATCTGTGAAGAGCAGTGTTGCTGGAGGGATGTCGCGCTTGGCGAAGACGCCGATGCCTCTTCCGCCGGCTGGACGACCTTCGAAGCATGGACTCTGGATGCCTGGAAAGATGTCAGCCAAGTGCGAGGACGTAGAACGGCGCCAACTCACCGATGTCGATTGGTGCGAGCTGTACAGTTGTCATATGTTGTTAGTGCTTGATGACAGTGAGAAGTGCGGTCCCTTGATGAAGTAGAGAGTGTCTTTTCATGTAGGCGGCGCACTTATAGCATCGGATTGCTCTTTGGACTTGTCGACACGCTACTGAAAGCATAGAGATGAAGCTAGTGCTTTGTTGGACAAGATGCATTGCCCTGTGCTCCCGCTGGTAGTGAATGCAAGACTTGCAGGGGTGACTGAATTCATGGAAGCACACCAGCGTCCACAGGTCTGGAGGCAAGTGGGTTTGACGAGTCCGAGTGCCAGGAGTCATGCAATGTATGCCAAATGACAAGCAATCTGAAGTATCGCTGCATCGCATGCTGGACCTCGACTTTTCTTGCACTTGTCCACCACTTGTCCACCACTCGTAGCTAATACAGTCAGCTCGAGCATTGGCAAGCCCTTACTTGGTCCGGGACGGTCACAGTTCGATTGACAACGCAGTGGGTGGAGGCGCCAGTACATGAGATTGTCAGGCTCACTCGTCCTTGGTGAGTATCGTAGGACAGATCACCACGCAGCCATCACTCAGTGCGCGAGAATAGCCTCACTCACTTGAGCTTTATCAGATGGTGAGTGTCCATCATTGTGGAATACCCGTGCAGTCACGAGACGACCAGCACCAGGCCACAGGTTGCTCGTGGGTGGCATACCTGACAACATATCAGCTTAGTACCTTACTATTACACACTCTCCTACCTACAACAGCCTTTACCACGCACGTCGACAGCCCCCGACCGACTGGGAGCTACCAAACCGCAGATCCCGGTACCAACGACCGACCATGGCAAATGCTCGAGACATTCACAATGGCATGGCACTGCTCTCGTCCTACAACTTCGACAAGAAGCTGGTGAACAGCAGTGCCGAATACATCCAGCATCCTTCGCAGCGCGCAGACCCAACTGAGATCTTCAAAGAGCTTGTCGGGCTCATCCAGAGCTCGTTGCTCTCTCAATTCTGCGACGTCGATGAGGCAGCAGTAGCCGCGATCGCGCAGGAGACCGTCGCAGATCGTACCAGAACGACCTGAGTAGCGACCACCAACTATGAGGATGACAAAGCTGCGGTGTGGAAGAACATCAAGAACTTTAAGACCAAGAATCGTGACCGCGCCAAAACCCCTGTCTGGATATCGTCTAGGATGGAGCGTGTCGTCGCGAAACGTTACATGGACGTCCTACACCTCGTTCTCTACACGACCCGGGAGCGTCATCACTGCGAGCCTGGTGCTTTCAAGTCCGACAGGAAGGCTCCTCTCCCCCGCAGCCACATTCAAATGTTCGACGAAGATCCAGAGATAATTGAGTGCGCTGCCGAGAAGGTACTAGAATTTCTCTATGATATGCAGATTTATGAGGTGGAGGATTGGACTGGACTGTACGGACAGCCAGCGTGGCCTATCAGGCCAATTCATGCTGCTCAGCTTGACGACGCTATTAGGCGCTACGATCCCGCCAAGCTGGCCGACAGTCCTTGCGGCACTCTCAACTTCATCATCGCCGCTTCAGGGGAAGCGCTCGCCTCCCGCTCGTCAGTATGGGGTCGACGACCTGTCGCTTATCGAGACCAACTACTGCGAAAAGATCAAGAAGGATCATCTCGGGAAGTGAGCTGGCTGGACCCGTTTCGCACGTCCCATCCCGAAAGAGATACTGATTGTCTTCCCAGCAAGTCCCACATCGTAGGTGTTCACTGGCAAGCCGGAGCCAAGAAGTGGATTGTGACCATACTCAACGAGAGAACCCAGAAGGTCGGCAGCGAAGACTTTGACAAGGGCAAGCACACCCGCAGCCTGGTTGGACCCTGCATCGCCGACAATCTGGCAAAGACCAATAGCATCTCGAAGATTCGTCGCTATTGCACGTTCTACCGCGATCTGAGAGACATCGTCAGGAGGGCTCCACTCAAGAAGAGGGGTCGTAAGCTGGCGGCGGAGAGGAGTCTATTTGTGAATGATGACTGAGTGGGTGGACGAGGCTAGCGGCAGGACTGAGGCGAATTCTCTTGATCTGTGGCGATGGTACTGTCTACAAATGCTGACCACAGTCCTTAGTGTCAGGTGTGACTCTCCTGAGACAGGCCTGGTGGGCGGTGATAGCACAGGCAGATTGGAAGACAGCCATTGGAGTGAGAGGTGACCATTGGGAGGCGGTGGGCGGAATGAGAGTAGTCCTCCACGAGCATGCCACACTTCAAATGATTATGACACATGCCGAGTATACCTAGACTAGACCATAGATATCTTTGCTTTGCTAGTGGATACTGATGGCAATGCTTGAGCTGCCAAATTTCTCTCGTCCTGACTTTGCATCAGCGCGTGGTGCCATGCTGCACACCCGGCGAAAGTATTGCCGTAAAGCTAAAGATAAAGTACCACAACGCGGGCGATCATCCTAGTGATGTCTGAGGAAGGGTATACGCCATGTTCTTGCCGTTCGGTGTATTTCACGATCCCAGTATTGTTGAATTCGCGTGAAACAGAAGCCACGAACTCCATCACTTCCTTTACGATCCATCGCAAGACATACCCGTTCAACTTTCAATGCATCCACCCTCCTAACCCAACGCGATGCCCGCCGCCCTGCCTGCCGACTCTATGCCGCCAAAGCCCTCAGCTTTGACCTTTACGCTCCTGGCGAGATGCTCCGTACTACCGCCATCAATTCAAAAATACCATTAAATCCACTGACCATCCAACAGACAACCAAAGCACGCGCCTCTCTTCTCACGCTCCCTCACGGCGATGTCAAACTCCCGATCTTCATGCCCGTAGCCACACAAGCCTCGCTAAAGGGTCTCACGCCCAAGCAACTAGGGGACACGGGCTGTGGGCTGTGTTTGAACAATACATATCATTTGTACGTTTAAAGCTCGACTGTCTGATAAACCTTCGTACACGTCGCATTTTTTTTCTACATCACCACGGGACTTCGCGACGCGTTACCTGCGTTACAAAGCACTCGAGATCGACTCAACGGAATGACTAGCTAATCGGTTGCGTTCAGAGGCCTGAAGCCAGGGCAAAAGGTCCTCGATGCCGTGGGTGGCGCGCACAAGTTGCAGGGATGGAAGGGTAACATTCTTACAGGTGAGACGATTGAGTGACCACGAAGTTATGACACAGTGGACTAACGACGATCCAGATAGCGGAGGGTAAGCAGGGTCTGATCTGCTCGAACAAGAGGACACAGGGCTGACAAGGAGCACGTCTAGCTTCCAGATGGTGTCACTACTCCACCTAGCCACCGTGACAGAAGCAGGTGTCGAGTTCCTCTCTCCGCATGACAAATCCCCAATGTATGCGCTCCAACCCAATTTTCAGGCCTGTCGCAATTCCCCTGATCCTATCCTATTCTAGGCTACTGACCCCAGAGCACTCCATCTCCCTCCAAAACTCCATAGGCTCCGACATCATCATGCAACTAGACGATGTAATAGCCACGACCTCGCCCGACCACGCCCGGATCAAAGAAGCCACCGATCGATCGGTACGATGGCTAGACCGCTGTATAGCCGCGCACAAGAAGCCCGAATCGCAAAACCTCTTCTGCATCATCCAAGGCGGACTGGATCTAGAGCTGCGCAAGCAATGTTGTATAGACATGGTAGCGAGAGACACACCAGGAATCGCTATCGGGGGGCTGAGTGGCGGAGAAGCGAAGGATGCTTATTGTAAGGTCGTGTCAACGTGTACTGATATGCTGCCAGCGGGAAAGCCGAGGTATGTCATGGGTGTTGGGTATCCGGAAGATCTTGTTGTGAGCGTGGCGTTGGGAGCGGACATGTTCGACTGTGTCTGGCCGACCCGTACAGCGCGCTTCGGCAATGCTGTGACGGACTTTGGCGTCTTGAATCTACGACATGCCAGCTTCGCCGAAGACTTTCGGCCTGTTGAAGAGGGGTGTGAGTGCAAGATTTGTTCGCCTAGTGAAAGTGGCGGGCTCGGAGTGACGAGGGCGTTTGTGTATCATACTGCCGCGAAGGAGACGGTGGGAGCGCATTTGCTGAGCATGCATAATGTGTTCTATCAGCTCGGTTTGATGAAGAGGATCAGGCAGGCGATACTGGAAGACCGCTATCCAGAGTTGCTGAAGGCATACTTCCGAAAGCTGTATGCTGGGGAGAAGTCGAAGTATCCAGATTGGGCGATTGGTGCGCTGAAAGAAGTTGGGGTCGATCTGATGCAAGATTGATGGAGTATCCGGCCAAATGCGCGGATCCCTGCCACTGCCAAAGGCTTCGATCATGGAGAAGATATCAATCATCGCCAATCCCAGGCGCGCTGATCTGCTGCACCATATCGATCCACCCGCCTCCGCCGAACTGCGCCTTACTAGGGCCCTGACTCTCGAAACCTAGGGCCGTGTAAAACGGTACCAGATGCTCGTGCGCGATCAATGCCACCCTCTCTGCAACGTCTTGGACCTGCAGACGTGCAACGAAGGCTTTGATTAGCGTCTTGCCGAGTCCCTGACCCTGGAACTTTGGCAGAACAGCGAGTGAGTGGATGCACACGGTGCGGCCAAGCTCTTTGTGGCCAGGCGTGGCATCCGGAGGCGAGTCAGGAGAAGGTATTGCCATGTCATCGTCGGTGACGACGGCATTAGTTGTCTTAGTGGCGATGATGTGCCCGAGCAGTACTTGCTTGCGCTCTGGGGCGCCACTGTACACCGGGGCGGAAGTACTAGCCGTAGCGATGTCGGAGCCTGTATGCGAGGTGTAGATGCCGAGCGTCAGCTCAGGGCATACTCTAATTCGATATTGAATCTGTGAGCAGTGTTGTTGTCAGTCTAACACATTGTGCGTCTCCAGCAATGACGGTATGCATAATCTGGCAGGCGCGCGAGGTCACACAGAGCCAGGAACAGCGCGTTTGGAGCGGCACGGAGCGAGTACCCTGCTGCAGCTCATGCAGCATCTGTATGCCCCAGAAACGCCAAGAGTGAGTGTAATGACTGCTTTCAGTCATTTGCCACGTGCCATTGTGCTGCTGTAAGCTGGAGCAAACGTTGCGGTGGCCAACACATACATGTCACGGAGAGTGGTGTAAGCTGCTGCTATTGCCATCATCGCCGCCGCCGCCGCCTTCTGGTTCACAGTCACGGGTGGAATAGATAGGGGCCGCTTACCTTTTCTTTGCTCGCTCGCTCCTGTGGCGGAAATGTTGCCTCTTCGATGATGTTGCAGCTGTCAACCTCGCTTATGACGAGGGTCTGTGTGTAAGGGTGGAGGTCATCGCGCTTAGAACGCGGGGCTCGTCGCCTCGCTAGTCTGTTGAACATGATGTTCTCGTCGTCGGCTGACATTGATGATTCTACTGGACCGTCAATGCCTTCTTGCTGAGGCTGGTCACTATCTTCGTCGTTCGCTTCAATTGGTCTAAGATCGGGTATGTTGTTTTCCGGGACTAGCTCCTGTGGCATGTTGGTGATGCAGTGAGCAGTGAAGCTCTGGCTTCACGGAGCAATTGATGCGATGATGCCTGATGTGGTCGCACAGGAATCAATGTAGCCGAGCCGCGTCAAGGAGATATATCCATTGGCTAATGTCAGTACATGTGCATTAGCTCAGCGCGTGTCGTTAATGCAGTATGTTGCGCAGCTGTCTTAGAGCTACTGCAATGTTGTGATGGTGGAGATGTCAAGCTAGTTTCTGCATGCATTCACACTGATACCCTTCCTAGTGAACTACAACCATATGCGTCGAAGTGAGGTGATGATATGAGGCGCGATATTGAAGTGGGGCGGCGGGCTGCTGGCAGGGAGCGGAACGAACCCCGCCGCCGCCGCTTGATGATGCCTTGCGGAAAGCTGCATTACATGACCTTGAGGCATGCGCCAGCAAGACGACCAGGTCACCGGTACATAGAATCGTAGGACCAGACAGCGAATCAGACTCCCACAGCATCCTCCACCGCCTTTCCTGCCAACTGCAATAGAAGAGTAGGCGTAGTTCAGAACACTTCACTCTATACCAGTACGCGTTCCACATCTAAAGCCTCGCCACAGAGAACCAAGTCGGACAGTCCTTCTACGGACGACTTCACTCTTCCATCCGCTTAGACAGACGTGAGCGGTCATGTGCCCATCGAATTAGGCAGGAAGGAACGATTTACTTGCAAGTGAAGTGAGGTTAGAATAGTCCACCCACACAAGCGGCGTCTCTCCCATTCAAGCCACCGTCAAAACATCCGGGTGTCACTTGAATCGACCCAACTCCATCTTCGACGACTCCTTCAAGCCTCGTGCATAACGGTACGAGGGTGGATTGCGCAAGGTCCCGATCATTCACCCGACTGGCGACAACAACACACATACTTGCCAAAATGTAAGTACAACCACCCTCTCCCTCCAGCTAGTCTGCGACACCATCATTACGTCTCACGGTCAGACCATTCCAGTGTGTCACTTGTACTAATCCAGATTCAGGCCTCGCATATCAATATCCGTCGTGGCCCCCTCCCACCCATCAGACCAGGAGATCCTGAATCTCGATCTTCCACCCGCACTCTCCATAGGCGACTTGAAAGGCTTCGTCAATGCAGAGACCAACATCCCGCAAGAGCAACAGCACTTCTACCTCAACAACGTCGAACTCCAGCCCGACTCGAAGAGTCTTGACGATGCGGGAGTGAAGGACGGGGACATGCTAGCAATGCTTAGGCGTCAACAGCAATCTACCACGGGCAACGGCATGGGCGGACAACGGCGAGCACAGCGGGCGCCTCAGCAACAGAGCTCAAGTCCAGGTCGCATGCGACCAGAGGAGATCGAAACAACTCGGCTCAGTCTACTAGGCAATGCTGGTGCGATGGCACAGGTCAGGGAACAGCGGCCTGCGCTTGCAGAAGCTATCAACGACCCAAATCGCTTCCGAGAAGCCTGGGTTGAGATGGAGCGCGTGGACAGAGATCGTGAGGAGGAGCGGTTGGAGCAGATGCGGTTATTGAACGAGGATCCATTCAATGAGGACGCACAGCGGAAGATCGAGGAGATGATCCGGCAGCAGAGTGTGCAGGAGAACTTGCAGCATGCGTATGAGCATAATCCTGAAGGTCCGTCCTCTTCGCCACTGTTCGCCACAGTCGCACAGTACTGACAAATTCCCAGTCTTCGGTCGTGTGACTATGCTCTACATCCCCGTCACAGTAAACCGCACGCCCATCAAAGCGTTCGTCGACTCTGGCGCTCAAACGACGATCATGTCTCCCTCCTGTGCAGAAACGTGCGGCATCATGCGTCTAATCGACAAGCGTTACTCCGGCGTCGCGCACGGTGTAGGCACAGCTCAGATTCTCGGTCGTGTTCACTCGGCAGACATCAAGATCGGCAACCAGAACATGGCCTGCTCTTTTACTGTCATGGAGGGGAAAGATGTCGATTTGCTGCTAGGACTAGATATGCTCAAGCGATTCCAGGGCATCATCGACCTGAGGAAGAACCAGCTGATCTTTGGCGAGGACAACGCGGTCGACTTCCTGGGAGAAGCAGATATCCCGAAGTCCTTCGAAGCTGCGCAAGCCAATGAGCCCACTGTCCCTGGGCCGAATGGGACTGAAATCGGCGCTGAGACTGGCACGGTGAAGAAGACTGGTGCAGCATCTTCATCTACGTCCTCCGCTGCGCCAACAACAAACGGTAACTTCGGCGGTGCTGGCCACACAACTGGCACATCTGCATCAAGTTCTGGCAAGGCTGCTGCGTCTTCTACGCCCGCGCCGGCCGCGCAACCTGCACGGACGGAGTACCCCAAAGAAGCGATAGACTCGCTTGTTGGGTTAGGCTTCTCCAGACCACAGGCTATTGCTGCGTTGGATGCTTGTGGTGGGAATGTGGAGTATGCTGCGGGCTTGCTGTTCCAGAGCTGAGAGGCTGCGCGCGACTAGAAGGGAGTGGAGTCTTGGGCAAGTCGATGATGGGAGAGTGCAAGGTTTTGCTCGGTGGGTACCGCATTTGCTCTGTGCGCATACGACGCGCGGTAGTCGAATGAGGCTACGATGGCACGTTGAGAGGCAACTGCTGTATGCGATGACATGGACGTTTTGATGACTGCATGGAGTTGTATGATGGTCACGATAACATAATTTGGCGATAGCTGCATGACTTCAAAGATTGACCGTGGTCCTGATTCGAATTATCTGCCTTTGCATGTTGAACCATGTCCGCACGTGTTCATGAGTCTCGCGCTAGTAGTGAGAGAATCCAGGTAGGGTACAACCTTGCTGCATACAAGTGGGTGCAACTCAAGGCTATCTACTGACAGCCGATATACCACCCTCCCGTTACAGACGTGAGTCATATACCTTTTCAAGTCCCTTCATTCCGTCGCTGCCTCTGGCTCGACCGAGTCGCCGCCCTCCACGTCAGATCACCCAGGCCACATGCATACTGGCCCATTCCTCCGCTCCTGTGAGTGCTCTGAGTGGGCTTTTGAGATCTGTTTGTGATGTGCTGAGGAAAGGTGTGAGTAGTTCCAGCACGTCCTTCGCCCTCCATGGTCGTCCGCCCGGTCCACGAGAGGCTGAATGCTTCCTCTACTGCTTGATCCAGCTTGGTGACGGTAGTGGTACAGTCTCCGGGGCTTCAGGCAGTCATGTGCTACATCTCGAGGGCAGCGCCGGCTTCGTAGCGGCGATCGGTACCGGTCGTCATACGGCTTTCGCCACCCTGACCCTAAGGTCTGGCTGACTTCCACCATGCCTAGCTCTGTACTTCTCAGGGTCCAGCCGTGCTCGCCTCAGTCGTCCGCAGCAAGGAGCTGCGGATCGATCTGCATCACACTGCCGTCGCCGTTCAAACGCTGTGAGCCGGTGTCTGGAATGGAGAGGCTGTCGTCCGCGTGGTCGCCCTTGTCAATCGTCTCGTCCATACCGATACCCTCGTCCTCAGGCGTGGCTGCCCACTCCACAACCGGCTCATCGTCCTCCACGATCTCATCATCATCGTCAGCCGATGCGTCAGCAGCAACGTCGTCCTCTTCAACCTGTGTCTGCGCCTGCTGCGCGGCCTCAGCTGCCGCAGCGCGGGCGTTCCTCCGCGCCCAGATACCACTGGCACGAAGTTTGGTCTTCCGATAAAGCATCAGCGTCGCCTCCTTCTTCGCAACACTATTCGTCTTCGCGATGATGTCTGCGATGCGTGGACCGAGGTAGGAGCGGATGAAGGTTCACCTTCTCGGACTTGAGCTTCTTTGCTTTCGGATCCCAAACAGTGACACGCCAGCACTCTTTCTGCTTCTCGAAGAGACCACGGGCATTGGATGGCCTGTCTGAGTGTTAATTCCTTGCGTGTGAAGAGGATTAGGAGACTGGGAACATGCGCACTTACTTGCCCAGCCACTTCCTCGTCAGCTTCTCGATTTCACGCGTCTCCTCGGCGGTGAGATCCTCCGCCCGATAACGAGCACCGTCCCACCCCTCGCCACTCAGCTCCTCGAACAAGAAGTACACCAACTCCCTCGGGTCTTCGGAGTCTTCAAGCTCATTAAAACGCCCACGCATCTCCTCGAGCTTATCTTTGTACTCGTCCTTCAGCGCCCACTTGGCGCCCTCGCCATAGCCTTGGATATCGTACATCTCGGTGTCGACAACAAGCTCATACAGCTTCTCTGTGACCTCCTCCACGATCTCCTTCCCGAAATCGTACCACTTGATGTGGCGATGCGAGTCAGGAGCAACGCCGCCTTCCTTAGCCGCGCAGGGCGAATATGTGATGTACTCCCGGCCATTGAACATGATCATAGCGCGAATTTGATCGATTCTCTTGGCGTAGGGACGCTTCATGTCCTCGGAGATGTAGAAGGGCTGCACATCGTGGTCGCGGCACATGCTGGCATGTTGCTTGATGCGTTGAGCGGAAGCCTCGTTACCAGAGGGCCAGTTCGTGGTGCCGATGCGTGCGCACCGCATGCGGTTGTTCAAAGGGTCTTCGAGGCAGGCGAGGATCGCTGTTGCTCCCTCTTGGTCTTTATTCATGAGCTCGATGTCGCTGGCGAGGAACTTGAAGACTCTTCTGAACTGTGTCTTCGGATTGATGTGGGCTGCGGTTGCGGGATCGAAGGAGACTTCGCCATTTGGATGGATCTTGGTGAACATCGCGTCCGCCATTGCTCTGGTATGGAACCTTGTATATGCGAAGTGGTGCTGACCGATGGGGGGTTCTGCTTGTCGAGTGTCGTTTGCGGAGAAGTGTTGTCGGTGTGTATTCGAGAGGCGAGGAGGTAAAGATACTGGACCTAGGTAGTACCTCCTGTGTGTGCATGTGACATCGACAACATCACATGATGGCATCGAGCCACCTGTGTGAAGACATGAGGCTCACTGCTATAGCTAGTTCGAGCTTGACTTGCGTGAGGGTCAATTCCAGTAGTGAGCCGCAGACTGCAAAAAGATAAGGACTGAAGCTCACTGAGTCTAAGGAAAGTAAGTAAAGTGACCTTGCCTTGCCAAATGAGATCCCAGCTTGATAGCGAATTACGTCGTGGCCATCACTTGCAAGGGCTCTGCAGCTCAGCTAGTTGCTATGCCTACTCCTTCGCCCCTGCTTTAACCCCTCCTTCTCATACTCCATGATATCCCTCACCTTACTTGCACTCCCACTCTCCGGATCAAACCTATAACCCACCCACTCCTTCGCCAGCCTCTTAGCCAACTCCAACCCAATCACCCTCTCCCCAAAACACAACACCTGCGCATCATTACTCAGTACGCTCCTCTCAACACTATAACTATCATGTGCGGTCACAGCCCGGATACCAGGGACCTTGTTCGCCGCGATTGCCACACCAAGTCCAGTGCCGCAGATCAGTAAGGCGCGGTCTGCTTTGCCGGAGGCTATGAGGCGAGCGGCATCGACGGCGGGATGGGCGTAGGCTGTTTTGTCGGAGGTGTCTGTGGTGCCGACGTTGATTACTTTTGAGACGAGCTTGTGCGCTTCGAGGTCTTTCTGGATGGCAGCGCGGTAGGAGACGCCGGCTTCGTCGCCGCCGATGGCGATTACGAGGGGTTTGGCTTCGGGAGCGACCATGATTGTAGTTGTGGAATGGTTCTTGATTATTGTCTTGTGCTGGCTCTTCTACTCTGATGCGGCCAATGGTTCAGCTAGGGAGGCTGGCGATCGATCAATGAGACACTGGTGGTGTCGTTTGGTCTCAAATTAAAGCTATATGCTGGAGAACACATTTTGTTGGCGATGATGTATCCATGTAGTTCGTGCCCACCGGCAAAATGTAAGGTCGATGTGGAGTTTGCGGATTTGCCCGTTACGGCAGGCCGGATTCACACATCGCAAAGCAATGGGCGACGACAGCTCTGCGATGAACAGCCCCCGACAACATCGCAACGATGGACCCATCGTAGCAAGACGTGCTTCAGGTTACGCGACCATACTCGGTGCGGTATTCTCGTGCTCGCCCCTTCGTCCGAGCCGGCGTGCAAACAGCATCGCCGCAGGGGTGCCTAGGCTTTGCCCTGTCCTGATAACCGCACATCTTCGAATGTCGGTCGTACTTTGCGCCGCGTAGAGAAGCAAAGAGAAGGAGCGGAGACGCCGTCGGTGAAGGCTGACGACAACAGGAGCGTATTACAAAACTCGCTGTGCATGACTCAAACATACGAACCGCCGCTGCATTACGGCCATAGCCTGGGCCTGCGGAGCCACAGACAACCATCTCGCTGGATGCAGTGCACCGGCGTTTGCACATGTCACGCTCTCGTGGCGTCAACGGCGCACACTCAATCTGCCCGCGTGCTATAACGGGGTATCTAGTAGGCACCCCAGAAGTATCCTCAAGCCACGGCCCGTCCGCGTGAAGTGGAGGGGAAGAACACTCAGCAAGCCAAACTGCGATGGTAGAGCGATTTGGAATGGTTTGCTGAACGCGAATGCATTTCCCTTCGCATGGCAACTCGCGGAGAACGTAGGTCGATCTCCCCCAACGGGCACACGACAATGACATCGGCACCGTTGCGACATGTGCAAGAGGAAGATCATCTCGCGTGCCCGGGCAGGTTGAAGCCCTATCTCCACGTTAATTTTGTGCCTCGGCGTTTTTTGAGGTCGGATGTCAAGGTCGACGCAGGAGATGACCTGCAGCCAGATCGGGCCATGTCGGAACCCTCCCGACGCCTCCATTGTTTGCAGACGATCTTATTGCCAGCATTTTGCGATAGACGGCAACAGTAGTTACGTCTTCCCCATGTTTGCCATTCTTAGGTCCCCTCCAGACCCCGTCTTGATGTGCATCCTAGCTCCTCGGGTCAAGCCGGGGGTGGGGCTTGCTCTCCAGCCTGGCACACCACCCAGACGTCCTGACTTGTAGCCAGTAGCACCGAACTGTAGCAAATACATCATACTTCCATGTGCGCCGAAAGTTATTCGCGTCGGTGATGTCGTCTTGCATGCCGAACACCACATAGCAACGCCCTTGACCGCGCCGCGAGCATGGCGGAATCGCATCTTGCTGCTCCGGCTGGCGCGAGCACGCTGGAGATGAATGGCGTTATGGGCACGGCTGCGCCTAGCAGCCAGATACCGGGTACATACAGCTCTCGCACCTGGGAAGCGTCGCGAGTGCGAAGGCTGATTAGAGTGATCGCATAGGCCACCCGAGCTTTAGGAGACAGCGCGCATCGAGAGCTTGCGAGGTATGGTGAATGCGGTGACATGTGACCGAGCAATGCTGACTGAAGCTGCAGACTTGTCATGCTCGGAAGGTATACCTCCACCATAGATTGCATACAAAGCTGTAGGATAGGATCACTCACATGATGGAAAGGTCCGATGCGACGCCGCAAGCCTTGGAGTGCCATGCACGAATTGTGTGGCTTTCTCAATCGAATGCAAGATCCCCACACCGAAGAGGAAGAAGACCGCAGGCGGCAAGAAAGAGTCGAGCAGGTATGTACATGCGGCGGCATAGCGAATGGACGTCCCGAGAACCCTCAGCTCACATACCCTCTTCCATAGTGAGCGACGCGAGTCCTACGCCGAGAACGATGACCGATCCCCATCCGCCCCTCAATCGGGCACACTACCTACGTCCATACCCGCAGCACGACCTCGTGATCTGCCCGACACGATTGGCTCGAACTCACAAGCCGGTATGCCCGAGACCGAGCTCAGCGACACCTACGCAGACCAGCAACGCCTTCACAACGGTACCTGGGCACAATACATGAAGCCCAAGTTCGCGCGTGCACCGATCAAGGAAGCAGGTCGCGTGGCCTACCTGGGCGAATCCTCGAATCTGTCCCTGCTCGTCCAGGATCAGAATGGCGCAACAGATGTGGTCCACTATCCGTTGCCGGAGAATGTCCGAGGCGCAAGAGCACGTGCGAACGAACTGGATAATGTCGAGATTGACATCCTCCACCAACGCGGCGCCTTCCTACTGCCTCCTCGCGCACTGTGCGATGAGCTGGTGGACGCATACTTTCAATGGATCGCGCCCATCTGCCCTGTCATCAATCGCTCAAAGTTTATGCGACGATATCGGGACGCTAAGAACCCTCCAAGTTTGCTACTGCTTCAGGCGATCCTACTCGCGGGTAGTAGAGTGTGCTCAAACCCTCAGCTGATGGATGCGAACGGGAGCACGACACCAGCTGCTATGACGTTCTATAAACGAGCTAAGGCGCTCTACGATGCGAACTACGAAGATGACCGGGTCACGATTGTGCAAGCACTCATTCTAATGGGGTGGTATTGGGAGGGTCCGGAAGGCAAATCACGTCCAAGCTAACTTTTAGCGGCTGCGGGTATACTGACTCTTTCGCAGGTAAGGCTACCTGGAACGAACTCACGACTACGCTTCAATCTGACATCGCTGCAGATGTCACGAAAAACGTGTTCTACTGGAGTCGAGTTGCAGTCATTGTGGCGCAAGGGTCGGGCATGCATCGAAGGTGAGTCGGGATGAGTTTCATTGAATATGCTTAATGGGTGGGCTTTGCGTGGAGTTCAGTCTGTTGCCGTGCTCTTCTACCTGCGAGTCAGAAGTGCCGCGTTTGCAGTGGAGCTGTCAATGTCCGATAGGCAGAGACCTCCATACCATCTGCATAACAAAGCTGACACAATATGCAGTGTGGAAGGATCACAACTAAGTCAAGCCGACAAACGACTCTGGAAACGAATATGGTGGACTCTGTTCACTCGCGATCGATCAGTGGCCGTAGCGCTCGGACGACCCGTGACGATCAACATCGAGGACTCCGACGTAGAGATGGTGTCGGAAGACGACTTCTACGACGACGAACCGGATCGACCAGCAGAGTATGCTCCAAATCCCATACATGTGCAGTTCTTCATCAACTACGTCAAGCTATGCGAAATCATGGGCTTGGTACTTTCACAACAGTACTCTGTAGCATCGAAAATGCGGCGGAATAATGCATTGGACCTCACACACAGCGACATGGCACTCGCAGACTGGCTGC
This sequence comes from Cryoendolithus antarcticus, assembly GCA_002077065.1. Taxonomy (NCBI): domain Eukaryota; kingdom Fungi; phylum Ascomycota; class Dothideomycetes; order Cladosporiales; family Cladosporiaceae; genus Cryoendolithus; species Cryoendolithus antarcticus. The sequence continues at coordinate 558,251 of NAJO01000019.1, forward strand.
AGAACTGCCCACCTGAGGTGCGGTGGGAACAGCAGCGGCATCACTTTTGGTCGGCGTTACTGCACTCCAATTATTAGTAAGAGTAGCTGTACTGCAGCCGTCAAGCAAGCCACTGACATGTCGTAGCACCACACTTTGCTTACTGCATCGCGCACACATGCCACCTGCTGGTTCAGAAGCTTCTGCGCGGCAAAATGGGTTTGCTGATGAGACTGCATACCCATCTCGAACGATTGCGTATCAAGCGGCCGCGATGATCACTGCGATCGTTGAGACACTGACACAGCATGACCAGATTCGATATACACCGGCGTTCATGTAAGACTATTTCGATACATTGTGGAAGATGCACACCACTGACAGCATCACAGTGTCTATAGCCTCTTCTCCGCACTGATCATGCACGTCTATCAGATGCGCTCATCGAATCAGTCGATCGTGTCACTGACACAGCAGCGGACAACGATATGCATGAACGCACTGAAGGACGTTTCAAAAGTGTGGCTCGTCGCAAAGATGGTGCACACGCTGTTCGAATCAATCTTGGGCAATAAGATGCTCGAGGAAAGACTTCAGCGAGCTCCTGGCCGTCAGCATGGCAAGGTCAAGCGAAATGGGCACAGCAGATCCCATACGAAAGACATCACTCCAGCAGAGCCGGCAGAACCGCAGAAGCGCAAATTTGACGACATGGAGCTTGGCTACACCAACGGTCCGCCCGCACCGCAGATGTCGTACGAGCGCTCGCGCCCACAGTCGCCAGCAATCACTCCATCGCGGGAGCTGCCGCCACAATCGCAGCCCCAACAGCAGCAGCAACACCTTCCTGCACTCTCAGCCGCGCCACCTCAAGCGCCACCTTTGAAAGCGAATGATGCCTTCATGGGCGCCTCTCGAAGTAACACCCGGCCAACAACGCCCTTCAATGGCTTCTACCCCGGCACGCCCCCAGATCTCTTCCTGCATACTCGGAACTCGCCCAAGCTGTCCGAAGATCTGTGGCAGAATTACCAACCCGACCAACTCTTCCCGCCTGAAGCCAATGGCATGTTCCCTCTGCTCTCCCCACAGGGCATCCTGGATCCTGCGCTTCGATCAGTACCGCAGCACTTCGCGCCGCAGATGCAGCAGCAGCCGCCACATTCGCAATCATTACCCTTGCAGCAGCAACAGCATCAGCCGCCACCTATGGCTCCGATGACGTATCCCAATGATCCGAATACGTGGGCGCATATGCCCAATATGAGCGCAAGCGGGGCTGGGAGGGGTATGGAGAGTGACCAGTGGAGCAATGCAAGTAGTGGGAACGGCTTTGGCGGGAGTGTTGTGCCTACTACGTTGAATGTTGGGGATTGGTTTGAATTCTTTGGCATTCCGAACGGGAGTTCGCTGGATGCGCTGGGTGGTGGCGCTGGAAGCTACGGCTGATGAGGCTGATCTCGAGCGCTGAATTGCGAGACAGCCTGATCTGGGCTCACGAGATCAACATGGAGAACAGGAATTCGCAGGCAATGGCTATGATGGGCTGCCGTGGACGAACTTCAGGCGCCGCGAGGCATCAGCCTGCTTCTTAGCTTAGCGAGGCGCAGGAGCGCTGAGGCGTAAAGGGACGATGTGGCAGTCTCGACTTTGGCTTCGCACGACTCAAGCGCATCATGTGAGGGTATATAATCCTTACACCGTCCGCGTCGTGCTCGTCACGCGCTGTGCCGAACATGTCCATAACTAGACTTCACGCCGCTTTTCCGTCATTATCACGTGCTCGCACCCGACGTCTCATCCCCGCGCGACCCTCCGATCTTGCACTACGCGCTCCAACACTGCCGTTTCCCGACCGCGCAACGCAGCCATGCCCTCTCTAACTTCCTCCCTCATACACTCCCTCCCCATCCCGCTCCTCAGCGCAACCCAACACCCCTTCCTCACCGCCGCCGCGCAATCGACCCTCCCCCTCCCCTCCCTAATCGCCTGGCTCGCCCAAGACCGCCTTTACCTCCTCGCCTACGTCAATTTCATCGGTACTATACTATCTCGCTTACCGCTTTCCGGCGGTGCGGACCGGGAGCAGAGCTTGGAATGGCGTGTGGCCGAGGTGTGCATTGATGCGCTGGAAATGGCGAAGCGGGAGTTGAGGTTGATTGAGGAGACTGCAAGGGCTGAGGGGTGGGAAGGCGATGTTGTTGATGTGAGGGCGGGGAAGGAGACGAGAGCGTATCAGGATCTTTTCGTTGGGGCTGCGGCGCCGAATCGGCCGCTGATTGTTGCGCTTGTTGCGCTTTGGGGAACCGAGGAGTGTTATTTGAGGAGCTGGAAGTATGCCGCTACGAAGATGGATCTAAGCCTGAAGGCGAAGGACAAGGATGTCATGCAACGTGTGTTTATCCCGAACTGGAGTTCGGGGGAGTTTGAGGCCTTTGTCCGGAGGGTTGGGGGGTTGGTGAACAAGTTTGGAGCTGGGATTGAGGAGGGCGGGTGGGAGTGGGAGGAGTGTGAGGAGGTTTGGAGGCAGCTGCTTTGGGCTGAGAAGGCATTTTGGCCGGATGTGGGAGGTGACGAGGAACCTAAGAAGGACAGCAAGAAGCAGGCGAATAAGGAGGTGACTTTCGGGGATGGGAGCAAGAATGGCTCAGCGGATGGAGGATCGAAGTGAGGCTCTATCTTCATCAGGCCAGCACGATCATCCTCCGTCCGCCCGGTGGCCTGGCGAATGACCCACGAACGGGCGATGGAGGGTGGCGCAGCGGGTGCGAGATCTGTCTCCAAACCTTCTCTTGCTCCACTCGCTCTTTCCTTACGATCAACATCGACGTCTCCTGTAACGCCACTTGGCGCGCCGCATTCAGCCAAGACATTGAAATATCTTTTCGCTAAGTTCTTCAGATCCGAGAAAGACAAACGACCATTCCAGGTACTTCCTGCCGAACATGGCCGCAACATTCGAGCAGAAGCGCTTGCAGGTCGCTGAGCTCTGCGGCCGCGTGGAACGCGCACAAGCGCGAGTCAATAGCGACGTGACGAGTATCACAGAGCTCAGAGTGGCCATGCGTGGTGCTGAAGCGAAAGAAGCTCGACACGAGGTGAAGCTGCGCCAGCTCAAGACGAAGCTAACAGTACGCTGCATGATGGGCAGGATCGCAGGGTATGCACTGACACTGATATTCAGGTCGCCGGTGCCAGCCTCAGCGAGAGAGAAGGGAGCGAAGCCACGAAACCTGTCAACCTCGTGAGCTCAGACGAGGAAGACATCAAAGAGGTAGACATTTCTGCCACCATAGACGACGATGAGATCATGAGAACGCCGGAGCCAATCATTCAGCGAAACTCTGGCAATCGCGATCGCACTGCGAAGCGGCGCAGCACGCTCGTCAAGAGCTTCGAGACGATCCACGAAGACTTCCCTACAGTAGTCATGATCGATGGCCAGTGTCAGGAGCTCACGTGTCAATGATGTGGGATCAATTGCGTGCCTGATCCTCGTTTCGTAAAGGCGTCAGGGGCTTTTGCCGTCACTACAATCGCGGTCACGGTGGACTGGCTCCTAGAAAAGGTGCAGTCCACGTCTACTGCACCCTTCGCGCGATATCGGATGTGAACGTGGCCCTACTCAAGGCTGGGCAGCTAGCGCGCGACAGTCCTATCCAGAAGGTGGACCATCCGGACAACACGCCTGCTCCCACTGGCAGCAACGACGCCGGCTCTGTCACACCTCAGCTCCGCGGTCTCCGCGAGAAGTCGACCAAATCCATTCACCCAGACTTCCCGACCGTGATCGAAGTTGACGATGTCTGGGACGAGCTCACTTGCAAAGATTGCGGCGCCAACGCCGTGCGTGATGGCTCAGAATTCATGCAGAGCGAGATAGCTTTCCGAGCTCACGCGAAGAGGACTCACGATGCCATTACAAATGCGGGTCTTGGCGGCTACTGCAACATGCGCTCCGTCTCAGCGCGCGACACCGACTTGATGAAAGCTAGTCAAGATCCCGTAGACCATCAGATTGAGCGGATGGGCTACTTCGAGATCGCCGCACGTGCTGCCCGAGTGCCGCGCTCGGATACTGGACTGCGATCGCACCCATCAAGGTCCACGCCTGCTACCTCGATCAGTCTTGCAGCTGGCCGAGCCAAGACTGCGCCGCCAAGTGAGAAGAAGCCTACATTTGGTGACTTGTTTGGATACGACGATGTTAGTGACAGTGACAGTGCATGAGGAAGTAGCACTGCTCGATTTGCAACATTACTGTGCGCGATCATGGGACGGAGACCAGCCGGTAAACGATGGACGTGTGGCGCTTGCGCCATGATAGTGGGATGATACTTCGTATGCGCCCGTCTGGAGTGAGAGCGTCTGTCTGCTTCGAAGCGGGAACAAGAGACTGAAGTGAGCTGCCACGACACGGTTCTGAAAGTCAGTGTTGTTCAGCCGATATAAGAAATTGTACGAGGATCGTTGCTTTCAAGACGCATCGTGAGCATCATATATAGGCAGATCGGTCGTGGATGCCCACTGCCCTCCATCGTTCCTTCCTTCGTTCGCGCGCGGTATTCTTGTTCCTTCCATCTACACTGGCGTCGTGGAAGCCTGGCGGCACCCTGCGGGAGGTCTTCTTGGCCAATGCATCGCGTTACACCTATACCACAGCCACAACATTTCTGATCGACCGATAGCAGTGATGGTTTCTAGCTTCAGTGATAAGCTGCAGAGGATCGCGGAACTCAGCGGACGCGTGCAGAAGTATCAAGGCCGCCTCAGCGCAGATGACGATACCATCGCAGCCCTAGAGGAAGGCATTAAGGACCACGAAAGTCGCCTCCAAGACGCCAAAGCCGCCCGTACGCGTCATGCTAGCAAGCTCAGCACACTGAAGAAGGAGGTGAAGGTACCACCGATCCCTCGCCTCAGAGTCTCATCAGGTTGGTCGCACTGACAGTTGTGTGCAGAAAATAGCTGCCGATCTGGACGCCGCGAGCGACATCTCGGATGACGCTGGACCTGACACCACTATGTCAGACAGCAGAGATGGGATGCTACACGATACGTCTCATCGCGACTCAACGAAAGTTACTGCAAGTAACTCAGTCAGCTTCACGACGAGCACCCCAAAGCGCAGCCCGTCGACTCATTACACCAGCGTTCACGAGCACTACCCGACCGTGATCAAGTTCCAAGGCAAGTGGCAAGAGATCTCATGCCTTGAATGCGACTGCAATAGCAGCTATCTCGGCAACTTCCTGAAGGGAGTCGATGGCATCCGGAACCACTTCTCGCAGCAGCACAAAGCGCTGGGCCGCGGAAAGCTCGATATTCTAGGCTGCTGTGCCTTCCGCTCTGTATCCGATTTCGATGTTGAGTTGCTTCGAAAGGGCCTGCCAGCGTATGAGCGTCCAGTCGAGCCTCGAACGCAGCGAGACACGACTGGCCATATTGGCAAGCGACCACCACCTGCGACAGCAAGGCAGCTCATTCAGGAAACGGTCTACCCGGCCTATCCTACTGTGGTCGTTGTTGGTGGCACCACTGTCGAACTCACCTGCAAAGTCTGCGGCACTAACGCGCAGTGCGAAGACTCCTCGAAATTCTTGAAAGGCGTTCGGGGTTTTAAGGTTCATTACGGGGCTTTGCACTCATCAGGAGTCGGACAGATGCGCATCGAAGAATTTTGCGACCTGCGTCCCATCTCTGACCACGATCAAGACCTCCTGGAACTTTGTATGCGTCCTGCAGATCATCCTATCGTCGCTGTCGAGCCTCGGGATGAGGAGGAGTCTGCTGTTTTGCAGCCACAGACGAGTGTCTCGATCGGTGTGGGGAGGGCTGAAGAAGGCATTGAGGCGATCACAAACAACACTTTCGCTGCGCCTGTGGCCCGCATGTCGGCTGCGGCGGTTGTCGAGGACGACGTCAACATGAAGGGACTTTTCAGTGATAGCGAAGGTGGTTGAAATGTCTTCTTAGGTTTCTCGTTGAGGTCGTCGGAACACGATCCTGCTGCATGTGTCATGCCAGATGACACGGCGCGAAAGGCTGAGAGGAAGGGCGTTGAGTGGCCGGTTCGTACAGAAGCAGCTAGAGTATGGGCTTCAGCGTATTGCCCTCGGTGCACTCGTATTGCGTGGTCGGTGAGGGTTACGGTCGCGCGACTGCACTGCTCGATAGCCTCGTAAACGAAACGGCAGATGCAGAATCTGGCGTGTCGCGAGACATAAGCCATGGATTGCACTCCTATGGCCACAGCCTTCGTTGTCGTTGCACTAGCTTATGATGCAAAGGTTCACAAGTACAACGGGCTCATAAAGTCTGTTCCGTAGACCAGAACGCGCTTCTTGATCTGTACTCCCATCGTCTTGGCTGTCTAGCTTGGTTCTCTGTTCTCAGAGAGCCTTGACACGATTAGAAAAAAGTCTAATTTTATTCCCTGTCTTCTCATCTGTATTACATACTGGGCTCGCTCCTCTGAGTGCATATGGATTCTAGGGAGAGCGAGGTAAGGTTACGGAAGGTCCATGGCAATTCGTTTGGAATTCGCGACCTCACTTCGTGACTTCACGCGCCCTAGTCGTTCCTACACTACACTATCACACATCACTCTGACGACTATAGCCTTTACAGCTGAGATGGTCGATGTATTTGATCGCTGAGTTGTTAGAATCACAGATTTATGCAATCGCCGCGAACGAACGCAAAGAAGCATCGCAGACGACAATGCTAATATTGCAGAATTGACGGCGAATCTAGATACGGCCAAAGCCAGAGGAACAGACGTTTAGAGAGGTTGACATCCCTCAACCGCAAAATCAAGGCATGCCGATATTTCAGCTATGCTCATAGTACTTGCGACTAACAGTGGTGGCAGACTGCAAGTTCAAAAATCAGTCTAGCAGCCGATGAAGACTTCAGCCATGTTGATGCTGCGTCTGGGATCGCAACTGAGGATGAAGCGACGCAAGGTGCAGAACACACCCTCCTGGATCCCAGTGCAAACGCTCAAGCTCATGATGGCGACGCCATTCATGAAAACTTCCCAACCGTGGTTCGATTGAACGAAAGATGGGTCGAGCTACGGTGTAGCATTGGCAACACTAACGCCGGAAGAAATGATGGCAAGCTTCTAGAGGGACTCAAGGCTTTCCGATGGCATGCCATACATGCGCATCATCTACGCAGTGACGGCAAGGAGATCGGACAGTACTGCGTAACCAGACTCGTCTCTCAGCGAGATGCAGACTTGCTGCGCCACGGTCGGCAAGCTCAGGATTACAAGATCGTCGTCGGCGTCAAAAAGCAGGTCTTGGGCGACCCTCGAACTGTCGAGCACGCCACAGTTCGCGATGTCCCGCTGCCCTCTCCCTCGGGTCTCGCCAACCGTTATGAACAGATCCACGCTGATTTTCCGACCGTGATACTGTATGAGGGTAGATGGGTCGAATTATCGTGTTGCAAATGCGGATCGAACACCTACTGGGACGGGTCGCGCTATATTGCTGGGCCGAGTGGCTTCGTTGGCCATTATTCAAGGGCGCGCCAGATACAAGGCAACAGTAACGATCTCACGGTATGCTGTGCTATGCGAGATGTGTCGGGCCAAGATATTGACCTTCTCCGTTCGGGGAATCAAGCGGAGGACCATCCGATAAGGCTCACGAGAGCTGTTCAGCCAGGCGGCCTTGTGAACCCACAGCAGACTCGCACACTCGTCGCATCCGCAGAGTTCAGATGCATCCACGCGAACTTCCCTACCGTGGTACTGTACAAGGGTGTGTGGTTTGAGATTGCTTGCCGCATTTGCCAGACGAACTGGAGCACCGCCTACAGCCGGTTCATACTGGGTGCAAACGGTCTTCGTCACCACGTTGGTCGCTCGCATAAGATCAGTGTGCAGCTCGGAGACATTGAGCAGTATTGCAGCCTGCGCAAGGTGTCCGAACGTGACCGGGATCTTCTCTTGCAGGGGGAGAATGGTGTGGATCACCCTATCACATCCTTGAAATCGACAGGTGATCATACGGGTGACATATCTGTCTACGAGCCGCACCAAGAGCGACTATCCTCATCGTCACAGCCGTGAAAGATAAACTCAAGCTTTCCAACTGTGGTACTGCTTAAAGGCGTATGGGTGGAACTCAGCTGCAAGTTCTGTGACGCAAACTTCAGTCGAAACAAGAACAGATACATGTCTGGCGTGCCCGGGATCCTGCACCATGTGCGCCTCGCACATTCAGGAGAAACCACATCCAGCGGTATTGATCAGTCTTGCAATATCCGCCACGTCTCCGCGCGCGACCAAGAACTCCTTTTGCAAAGCCTCAACGGTGTGGATCATCCCATTGAGAAAGTCTCAGCCGGGCTAGTCAACTCAATGAACACCAGTGCGAAGATGAAAACGCTACACGCAGATCCGCACTACGACTGATAGCAACAGTGAGAGTGGTAGTGTACGCGAGACCGGCCGCTCTGCGAAGCGACGTGCGGCCGTTGAGATGGTGCCAGGAGATGATACTGAGGAAGTGGAGATTAAGCGTGAGGACGACAAGTATGATTCGAACAGCTCTGATGACGAATGATCGCGCAGTTTAGTTTTGGAGCGCTCGAGAGTGTACTATTCGTAGCTGAAGAACGACCATGTACACTATGGCTACAAACTCAGCAAATCACCCTCCCCGTCATCTCTCGCATCCTGCGCCATCCGCATCGGCGCATGCGTACCCATAGGCAGATTCGCATTCACCGGCGGCTGTCCAAACCGCTCAGCCGTCGGACTCCCCGCAAAGCCATTCCCATCATTCAGACTCATGCCCGCCATCTGCTGCGAGCCCACAGAGGCGAAGTACGCGTCCGCCTCATCGAGCACGTCGCCATTGCGAGCAGGCGCCACGCCATTCGTGGCAGGTAGTTGGCGAGTAGCAGCTTTCCGCTGCAGCGCAGGGGAGTCATGGAGCTTTCTTGCACGTGCGGAGCGAAAGACGGTGTGCACTGGCTTGAGATACACTGTCGCTAGCGTGCCGACTACTAGACACATCTCCTCTAGTGTCACTGGGTCGAGCTTCTCTGACTCGGCGGTGATGGCAGGCTTCTCGCCCATTACTATGCCTTTCGCTGCTGCGGGGTTCGAGGACAGGAGACGCCAGTACATGTATCCTCGATCTCGAAGATCGGGGTTATCTGTGTCTTCTGTGGCCCATTTGAGGACTTTAGGCACCAGGTCTGAGCCTTTCGTGGGGCGCTGTATGAACAGCTTGACTGTTGCTGTGAGCAGCGCGAGTTGCACATCATGTGTCTCGTCCTGCCAAGTATCGAGGAAGTCTTCGAGCAGGACTTCGGAGTTGTCGATCCGGTCTGCGTACTGGCCAATCACCCAGATCATCGCCGCCTTTGCTTCCGGCTCATCGAGTGAGTCCAGATTCTCACACAGCGTTGAGATGATGCTCTCATACTGATTCGGGTACTTGCGGAAGATGTTCTTGATTACCACAGTTGCTTCCTGGACGATGTAGCTCACTTTCGTAGCTACAAGTTCGAGAAGCGTAGCAATGCAAATCTTCGCCGCAGGCTCGATCTTGATCGCGAGCTTGCCGATCGCTCGCACTGACTTCCGCACGAAGTGGACGTCAATCTCTGTGGCATACTCCCGAAGTTCTGCGAGGACTTCTTTGATGTTTGTTGCTGTCGCGAGCATGAAGATGAGCTCCAGCTTCGTCACTTTCACATATATCGGGTCGTTATACTTGCAGAAGAAGACACGGATATCGTTTCGGAGCACATCTGGTCTTCGCTGCAGTATGAGGAGGGCATTTCGGAGTGCGAGGTACTGTATCTCGGGTCCTTTCGATAGGAGTGTCACTAGCGGAGGTGACAGCTTCCCGCACAGTCCTGTTATCGTCTTCTCGTTATCGATGTAATTCATGAGGTAGAGTATGACTCGTATGCAGGTTAGCACGACTGCGCTGTTGGTGTGTGATAATCGTGGCGTTATTCGCTCAGCCAGTAACGCGGCTTCTTGCGTGTCCTGAGGGACGTAAGATGTGAGAGCTTCGAGTATGTATGTTTGACCCCATCTGCGTGATTGCGTCAGCCATTGTCCGCAAGATCTCATGACCACGCGCTTACTCTGAGCAATCAGGTAGGATCTGCACGATCTTACTAGCACTGGCATAGTCGATCGTGAGTTTGATGCTCTCGCTTCGCTCCCATATGTCCATGAGCGCAGCCAATGCACTGCTGATCACCGTCGGATTCTCATCCTTCAGCATGTTGTTCAGGCGATCGATCAGATCGCTGTTCTCCACTAGGTGCTTGTCGTGATCATACAGCTTGGCGACTGTGAATGCTGCGGTCTTCCTAACATACGGATCCGAGTCCTTCAGCAGCTTCTTCAAAGGCAGCACTGTGGCCTCAACGAACTGCCGTACATGAACGTAGGATATCGTCCGTAGAGCCAACGCTCGCGTGAGCGGATTCGAATCTTCCAGATCCTCGAGTAATGTCGGCAGCGCTTTCAATGCAAGGTCCGGCTTCGCTCGTGCATAGTTGACGAGGTATAGATAGCACCTGTAGTCCTGCCATCAGTGCACGCTCTCCGCCCTCACTCTTCCTGCCACGGCTCACCCACATCTTCTTGATCTCCAGACTCTCAATCCCCATGCAACCCACAATGTCCGGGAACAGCGCGACCATATCGTTATTGCTCATCGTCATGTTGGCCACGATCTTCTTCAACGCAATTTTCTTGCTCGAGAAGTTCTTATCCTTCTTGCCACCTCCCGATGCCAGCTCGAGGCGCAGCTCAGCGACTTTGCCCTGTTGCGCGCGATGGTACAGTAAGCTTCTGTGCGATACAGGTGCGCGGGCAGCGTATGCCTGGAGCGACTGCTCGTAGGTCATGCTGGGCATGAACATGACGGACATCATGGCTGGGAATATGGAGGGGCGAAAGATCGCAAAGGAGAGGGTGCGATGGCACTGCTATGCCTTCTTCCTGGTCGTGACATTGAGCTGCATGGAAGATTTGGACGTACCCTAGCGAAGAGCTTCGCATCTTGCCCAGAGGAGCTCATATTGACTACTTGAATGCCTCAAGCACACATGCGCGCACGCGGTGGCCCGCTGCGCCTCCCAACGTTGCACACCACCTTGTACTACAAGCTCTGTGCTGTTCAGGCGTATGGACCAATGGCTTGCACGACCTGGAGCGTAGATCGCGGCAGGTCGTGATCTCGTGATTATCGTGCGGGGCTCTCGTGTGCAGGATGTGTTTACAAGACTGCGCGGCGTCGGGATGCGTCTTGGAAGGGAGGATCGAGGTCTGCGCAAGGTCGGGCAGCGAGGCTATGTCAATCCCAATGCTCATATGTTTGAGCGACCCGAATGCGATGCTTAGTCAAAGTAGGGGTCCACTTTTCACGGGTTCGGAGTGAAGTGACGGGGCTTCTTGGCGTCGACATCGTGGTCAACTATGCGACAGCATCTCGGCTGCGAGCCAAAATCCATCAACTACCTATGATGGCGCCTCCCCCACCTCCACCCCAATGGGTCCTCGACCTAAACTCCACCCCTCCCGCGCAATCCCGATTCTCCCTCCCCGACCCCCCAGGCTACACCCCCCAAACAGCCCTCCAATCCAAATCCTCCAAATCCAAGTCCCAACCCCAAACAGTCTCCCGCAAACCCCCCACGCCCGAAGAAACCGCCACCCTCAAACTCAAGAAAGCCTGGGAAATCGCGCTCGCGCCCGCAAAGCAACTCCCCATGAATGCCATAGGCATGTACATGACGGGCAACAGTCTGCAGATTTTCAGTATCATGATGGTGTTTATGCTGTTCAAGGGGCCGGTGCAGGCTGTGCTAGGGATTAATCAGACGTTCGCGAGGTTTGAGACGGAGGGGAAGAAGGAGGAGATGCTTTGGGTGAAGTTGGCGTTTGTGGGGTGTAATATGCTGGCGCTGGCGTTGGGGATATGGAAGGTGAATGGGATGGGGTTGTTGCCGTGAGTACTGTTGGTGTGGTTGAAAGCGATGTGTATACTGACTTTGATTGCAGGACTACGAGATCGGACTGGCTGGCTTGGGAGACCGAGAGAGTGCCATTGGAAAGGGCCTACTTCCGGCCCTCGTAGTACAGCGATGTATTACTGCAGTGTCAATGAATCTCACGTAATATCTAGTTCAGTTCCCTCACACTTCACCAGGTAGCTCGGCACTCCCAGGAGAGATCCTTTTCTCGATGTGCTAGGCAAGCCCAGTTTTCGAATTGCAGACGAGCAAGTGCGCCGTGGTAAGCATGTGATGTTGCCATGTGTCTCGTGAGCTATATGCTATGTATATGTGTGCAACGACCGTCTCGACGTCCACCATTTCTGCCGTCAGATTCTACATACATTCACCGGTGCCCCGAATATGCCGCATCTGCGCACTACTCACTCGCGACGATCGGTAGCCACCAATCTACACGTTGAAACGTCCTGCTTGATCTGCAGCCGTGGGCGCCCACAGAGACTGCCGCACTGTTTACAAGTTGCATCCGGATGCGGTATTGTCGAGACTCAGTGTCCTCGGTGGTTTCTGGGTTGTCACCACATTCTGCAGTTGCGTCGGTGAGTGCAGGACAGAGTGTAATAGTTTTCACGGCGTGGTGCTTTGGTCACATAGACCCACCGCCCCGATGCCGGACCGCAGGGGCCGAGCTTGCGCGCCTCTGTGACGGCCTTTAAAAACTTCCCTTTGCTCGTGCCATCATCGCCATGTCGGCAATCGGAGATGAGGCGATAGCCCAGGAGGCTCCACAGGCACGAAAACCGGGACGTGCAGGTCGCACGCCCTGCCCGTTAGCCCCTAGGGCATCGAATGGGCGCGTTGGGCTCTCCCGGCGGCATCATCGCTGGACCACTGTACAGTCGAGATGGGTGGCAGGCTCTGCAGTGGATCCAATCCTGTTGGCTTCGCCCAGCTCAACTTCATCAGGGGAGCCATCACCAGATTACGTGACAACTTAATGCTTGGAACGTTCCGACCGAGCGTTCATCCCAGACATTTGATTAGTGTAGCAGCAAGTCCAGTCATGAACGCAGCCATAAGAGTCGACCCCACGAGCATATCAGTTCTTCCAGGTAGCGCGGCACGAGGCGCTGCAGCCGACCTCGCAGCTCCAACACCAGTAGGCGTGATCTCACTCAACGGAATCGTCGTAGCCGTCCTAATCGCCGTAGGCTGTCCGCCAATTGTCGTCGTGATCGTCGTCGAGCTAATCGTGACAGCCGTAAGTGCAACCTTGTCGCCGCTCTTGTCCCCACAAAGCGTCGAGCCGCTCAACGCATCCGCGGCGTATAGGACTTGAGGCTGACCGGACTTTACGGGAACGTTGATGCAATTGTTGCCGTCCACCATGACATTTGTACACGAGAGGACCTCCGTGAGCTTGGTGTTCGAGGAAAAGCCGTGACCTTGGCAGAGCTGTACGGAGGCGTCCGAGGAGTCTGCACCAGTGTTGCTGAGTACCGCGATGGTCTGCGCGCCATCGTTGCCCTTGCGCATGGCGATCGTGTGGTCGTCTTGGTGGATGATGTCGCTTGGGTACTTCGTGAAGCCACCATCACTGCGGATTGCGTGGCGACGAACGAGATTGAGGGTGTTGTAGAGTTTGTAGATGGGTGCTGTGCGGTCATAACCGGTCTCCCACAGGGGCTCGCGATTCGTGAAAGGATTCGTACCACCTTGAAGATGTTGCTCGGAGCCTTGGTATGCGACCGGGATCCCGTCAGCCATGATGATGAAGGCTGCCACGTTCTCGGCACGCGACATATCAGTGGTGTGATTTGCGAATCGCGGCACATCATGGTTCTACGAAATGGGTCAGCGATTTGCACGATTTCAGCAGTGGTTTCGACAGCATACCTCGCTGAACGTGCCGAGCAGAGACGAATCTTTGCAGGCCGAGCGCTCTGACTTCATCATGTCTCCCAGTGCACTCATACCACCGTCCGAGCTCTGGAATGCTTCCGTGATCTTCCAATACAGAGGGTAATTGAGCGAGCTGCCAATCTTGTCCGTCCACGTGCACATGATGTCCTCGTGACTGGTGTATACCTCCGCTGTCGCAAACACACCTGCAGCCTCCATGAAGTCAGGGAAGAAGTCGGGCTCCACGTTGATGCCAGCATCGATACGCAGCCCGTCCACGCCCCACTTCCACACTTGTGTCTTAATCCACATGCTGAAGAGCTGGCGCACAATTGGATCGCCAGTGTCCAGATCCGCGAGAGGCACCTCGGGGCTGCCCAGCCAGCACTCTTCGAGGTTACTGAGATCGTCATCGCTATACCCGGATGGGCAGTACTTGTGGTAGTATTTCTGGTCGCTGAAAGGCTGCAGGATCTGATACTGTATACCGTCTGGGTGCCCATTCCATGCCATGTGATTCACCACGATATCCAGCATGAAGAACATCCCCCGAGCGTGTACGGCGTCGATCAAATCGTGGAGATGTGTCGAGTTCCCGAACGCTGGATTGATGTCGTACAGGTTCTGCTGCCAGTATCCTGCGTAGGACATCCCGTCTGCCGTCCACTGTGGCATCTGCGCAACGATGGGAGAGATCCATATAGCATCAAATCCCATGCCTTGTATGTAGTCCAATTGGTCGTGTATCCCCTTCCACTGCCCTCCGCAATAGTAGCCATCCGCTTGATTGCAAACCATTGGCGTTGTCCCATTGGCGAGCGCAAAGCGGTCGGTCATGACCTGGTATATTGACCTTGATCGCCATTCGTCTGCTGTTGCAGCAAGAGCCGTCCGGAGTAGCGCAGGAAGTAAGAGTATCGCGCGCAAAGATGGCATGGTGGGACTGAAACGCGACATCGTTGCTACCACGCCCGCGGGAAACAGAACAAACGAGTGACTGAAAGAGCGACGTCTCTCGTGTGATCAGGGAAAGTGGTAGCGAGCGTGGCACAGACAGGCCCTGTGGTTTTGTTGAATAGAAAGAAGCAACGCAGTCCTTAGGAGACAAGCGAGTAAAGTCATTTCGGCCAGGATACGAAGGTACGGACAGGGAACCACTCACGACTCGACCACCCGCGTGCGCCGTTCATGCTCGGCCAAGTCCAGGTACCCTAGCGCTACTCCTATCCGTGAAAGGACGCGGGACTTGCTGTACTCCGCGCTATTCGCTGCCGGCTAGCGTCCGACGCAGGTACAGCAGGAACTGTATCATTATTGTTCTGTCGTAGCTGCGCAGATCCCGACTTCCAACGTGAGATTGAGATGCCTTCCTTGGGCTTCAGGGCATGCAACCAATTGATATCGAAGTCGATCAGGTCTTGGTAGAACATTGATTGCGCGAGAGGATTCGACAGGGTCACATCCTGCCATGTCTGCATGAGGTTTAGCCCCTCGCGGGGATTACTCTCGAAGGTTGCGGTCGCACGGTCGTCTCGTGTTCTACGTGTGGGGATGCCGTCGCACCCAGCATGCTGTCTCGTGCTCGCGGGCGTGAGTGCCACAGTCACAGACGCCCTCACATACTGCAGAATTGAAAGACAAGTTCATGAGCAGCCCCTCCTCCACCACTGAATCCCCGATCCCAATTCTCAGACTGAAATCGGCAGATGAGGCGGATAGAGCCCATATCGAATGTGGACACCCGGAAGATTGCAGTACGGCACTGTGCGGTCCGCGATACAAGCCTTCTGCTCAGCCTTTCTCCACGCGTCTGTTCATCTGCTAGGCGAGCAAGCCCGAGTCCCCTCTTCCCTGCAATATGAACGACTGCCGACACAATGTCTCTCAACATCAAAGTTCCCATGTATCGCCCCTGTGTTGAGTCCAGTGAGCCTTGTCGAGCAGTGGGTAGCAGCGGAGCGCGATCCTCACCCGGAGAGAGCGCCTACGACTATGCTCTCGAGGAGCACCTCTACCATTCGATGAGCCGGGTCGGGATCGGTGCCATTTGGGCTCACGGACGACCACCGATGGTGAGAAGTTGCCTCGAATGGTCCCGCATCATAAGGTGCTTATGACAGATGCCGACATCTGCAGATGCGAAGTAGACGGACGGGCAACTCGAGAGATTCCATCTGTTGAAACTGCGTGACATCTGGGAGCATTCTGCCATTTCGCGTCACGAGCTGGCATGATGCTTCGCTATGGTGGTCGGTGATGCGTCGTAGTGATGAAGAACATGTACACGTAGCTCGAGAAGATGAAAGCAGCATTACCTTGCATCGTCTTCAATGCAAGGCAGGCACATTTACTCGAGACGACTCACAACGGCAGGCACGATGCGTAACGCTCGCACTTGCTTCGCCTTCAAGAATTCTTATAACCTCTTCTCAAAGACGCACACAATTCTATACGCATGTCACAGTATGACGATGTCAGCGATACGTTCTACTGATTGGGTGGCAACTTGCTGTCGCAACTCGAATCGATCTCGCTATCCTCCGCTGTGGCTCGTTCGCTGATGGGGCTTCACCGCCCTCAAGTCGCTCGACGTCCTGATTCGGAGGTTTGCCCAGATCAACTTGAGGTATGATCGTAATCAGCGCCCCTCTCGCCTTCGAAGGACGGGAAGCGTCTCCATGAGGGTCTCTGAAATAGCACAGTCCAGTGCGGATGTTCCCCGAGATCATCGAATGGTGTGAGACAGATAGTCACAACGAGTCGAATCGCAGCAGACAGTATCCACTCAGCTGATCAGCGCCCTCATACCACCCCCCCAATCCACTCCCACCACCCCTCCACCTTCCCTCCCTTCCCACCCTCCCCTCTCACATTCCCCCCCACAACACTAACCTCAACATCACACTCCCCCATCTGCTCGAATCCGAACCCCACACTCCCAAACGCCCCCAGCCACTCCGCGTCCTCACTGCCTCCCCCAACATCCCCCTCCATACCCACCCCACTGTCCATAAGCCCCTTACTCCGCGTCACCCTCACCTTCGTAATCTCACTCTCCAGTCGCTGCTTGATCAGACCCGCAGGAAGCGAAGTGAAGACATCCTGCTTGTTCGCCGCAACAAGCACAGGAACGGACTGAGCGTTCTTCGACGTCTTGGCACCCGTGTGGCGTTTCTGTAGAAGAAGCAAAATATCGTGGAGGTACTCTGCGGCTTCTGTGAGATTCGTGGCGGAGCTCACGGCTGCGCTGTCCAGGACGAAGATCAGGCCTTTCAGTGCTGGGGTTGAGGTTAGGGAGGAGAGGGCATGGTGGCGGAGTTTGCCGTGGCCTGGGGTGTCGAGGAGGGTGAAGGTCGGTTGGTCGCGGGCTGAGGTGTCGTTCTCGGAGCGGTAGCGGTTGGATGATGTGCTTGTCGAGGGCGGGGTTTGGCAGATGGCTGACTGAGGCGATTGAGAGGTTTGGGTCTGGGACGGGTGGCCGGTTGCGAACTGTCGTTCTGTGAGAATTTTGCTCTCGTTTCGGGTATCTTATGGGCATACCAGTGTGAGTAGACTTGTCTTGCCGCCACCGCTTGGACCGACGAGCAGTATCGTAGGCAGGACTCTAGGTGCTTGTGTCTTATACAAGATGTAATGGACCAGTATCGGGATCAGCAGTACGGCAAGCAGGGTCACGATGATCGCCGAGGGTGATGGCGAGAACGCCCACGTCGCCCAGTCCATCGTCGCATTATTCGGAGACATGATCGTGAGTGACGCGAGGGGACGTTGTCAATAACCTCGATTGCGGACTTGAATCAAGTACTGTTCGTGCAGAACGTAAAATCCACAACCACGTGGAGAACGTGGGACGATGTCGCTTTGGCGATTCATGGATCGAAATGCCTTCTGTTTCGATCAAAATATTATCTCCCGAAATGCAGCGAGTTCAACAAAACAGTCCTGTGGTAACATTCGGATGTGTGTGTACTGAGCGACTGGCACCGGAGACGTTGACGGGGAGTTGTTGTGGGCAAGTTGCTCATGACTGCTGCAAATCAGATAACCTACGACCTCCTCTCAACCCACTCGGCCGATGTTGATGAGGCAGCAACTAGTACACGCGCATTGGTCCACCACCCTATCAGTCTAAACTACAGCTCACAGCCAATCTCCAATGCAACATTCGATGCACTGCCACCACTCTGCTGATTCCTTCCCTTCACTTCCCACCCTTGTCCGCCGGCGTGTAGATACTACCTCCCTTCCCGTCGTTGAAGTATGTGCTGCCGCTGGGATCTATTCAATCGTCAGCATACCATAGCCTTACTTGTCCGGACCTGATGGAGCTCACTGGAGTAATAGTAGCTCCCATCACTGTTGCTGTAGTGGTACGAATTCTGGTTGGGTGCCGAGCTGCCGTAGTCGCGGGAGCAGTAGTGGTTTCCCTGCAGCATCGTCAGTAGAGCGCGACATAAGGAAAGGACAGCGGCAATCTCGTACCTGATCGTTGGTGCCGCTGGACTTAGAGCTATAGTCGCCGCCACGGCTACTGCTTGACTTGTTGGAGCTGGGGTTGTCAGAGCCGGAGGACTTGGAGGAAGGCATCTTGATTGCTTGATTGTGTATCAGCTGTGTTGAAGCGATGAGTAGAAGTAGTCAGAGATGTAGCTGAAGGTGGTGAAGGTCTGGAGCTTATCTAGCTCTGCGCGTGAAACCATGGAACGACCCACATGCTGATGGAAGTGGCGTCTGCAGAAGCGGCTAGGTGCAGCTGCAAACAGTGGTAGCGAACGGAAAGTGCATGAAGCTGTCTTGCACTGTTATGAAGGCACGGACAGAGATATTAGTGATAGAAGCAGAAAGGAGAAATGACACGGAGAAATGACATAGAGACCACAGTTCGCCTGTCTCAGGAGCAGATAGTCACCTTCTGCTTTCGTTCGCATCCGTCCCTTGAGGTCGGACGACATTCGCAGAAGTCCAGCAATTACAGATCAGACGAAGTCATAAGCCGCAGAGGAGATCTGCATATTGGGCCTAGGAAGGATGACGACGTGTGCGAAATAGCGGTCGGGTGGGTGAGCGTATTTGCTACATATGTACATTCGTCCGACTATGCAGCAAAGCGGCAAATGTGGTCTACCGTGCTTGTGTTGTTCCAGTATGCGTATCCCGCTGATAGTACGCCCACTGGCCCTCTGTCGGCTTCTCCTCGAGGTCTTCCCACCTATTGGTGTTGTTAGCATGCCATTCATCCACAATGGACTTGTACATGCGGTAGTCAGGACGTACACCTTCGCCTCCAACAGCGTTTCCACCAACTTCGCCTCGCCTTCCGCAACCTGAATGACCTCCTCAATTAGTCCCGCTCCAATCTTCAGCTCAATCTCCCCAATCTGCTCCCCAGTCAAACTCGGCTCAGCCTCTATCCTCGGGATCTTCTCTCCTTCAGCTCGCATATCCCTCGCCATAGCCGTGCCCAAGTTCTGCTTGTCATCCTCATACTTGGGTCCCTCGAGATGCGATACACCAGAGTACTCTTCATCGTAGTCCGCACTCGCCGAGCCTTCAGTAGCGTGTGGCCGCCAGATGATGTTGAATGACTTGTCTGCTATGGAAGTAGGGACCTTGCGGAAGGCGTTAGGGAAGGCGTCTATGGCTGATTGGATCCGGGATTGCCATTCTTCCAGTCCTTCGGGCTTGACTTCCTCGAGTATTCGGAGGCGGTGTTTTGTTAGGGCTTCGGTGGACTGCCGGTAGACGCTTGACTCGGGGAACTGCTTGAGCTTCTCGAGGGTGTCGTTGTACAGGTAGAGCAGGGTCGAGCGTGGGGCGCTGTGGGTCAAGAGGCCAGCGAGGCCTGTAGGAGCACCAGCCTCGAGGAAGCGGGTGCTGCGCTCGACCTGCGCGAGGAGACGGAGGGAATATCGCATCTTATCTGCTGTTGACCTCTCGATGGCCCGTAGATGATTGCGCTGGAGTCATTGGATGTCCTCGCTTGATATACTTTGCCAAGCATTTCCGAAGCGAAGGCAGGGCAAGAGGGGACATGGTTGAGACATTCAAGGATCAATGTTTGCCGACTCGACACGATACATTTGTCTACCATAATACTCCGCACTCACCCTCGTCGCTCGCTACGTACATCTGCTTTGCCGCTGACCTCGTCGCCGATCTATAAGAGTCCAGCGATCCTGTCGCAACAGCCACGTAACCCCCCCGAACTTTCGACACTTCTGGCCAGTGCCACGACGAAGGGCGTCGTGCCCAACATACACTCAGCGCAATGCGCGTAACGACACTACTGTCCCTCGCGCTCCCTCTACTTCCTTTCACAGTCGCTACACTAGACTCCAGCCGATCAGAACAACCCATAGATTCAGCCGCAATCCAACAACGGCGAGAACCTCGGATACGAAGGAGAGACGACGTCCCTGCAGGCGGCGCAATCGAAGGCACAGTGTTTAATGGTCGGAATGTGCCTCCAGCGACGGAGATCCCGGGGCACAAACTCGAAGACACCATAGCGAAAGGCAATTGGCTCGTCGAGTTCTTCAGCCCAGACTGCGGCCACTGCAAGCACTTCGCACCAACATGGCAGACGCTGTACGAGTTCTACTACACAGACGATCCAGTACCGCAGGCGGAGGGCAACGACGAGGACATGAGCAGCTTTACGCGGTATTATGACTTCCACTTTGCGAAGGTGAATTGTCTTGCATTTGGAGATGCGTGTGCGCGGATGAAGATCGGCAATTTTCCTACGATACAGCTGTTCAAAGATGGAGAGGTAGTGAAGAAGGAGATCGGAGGGCAGACCATGTCTGCTATGAGCAAGTGGGTGGAGGAGACGTTGGAGACGATCAAGCCTGGGAGCAGGGTCAAGGAAGGGATGAAGCTGCCAAAGGCTGGCGATCATACTGTGGAGAGACTAGCGAGACTGATCCCGGAGCCACTGGACATTGTGCCCAAGGACGTCGCAGGCACGAAGACGAAGGCCAGCACGAAAGCGACATCTACGGCCACAAGGATCAAGCAGAGCTCGCTTGAGACTGCAGCAAATATCCCTCTGACAGCGGAGAAGTTCCAAAAGTATGTGACTATGACACACGACCCGTGGTTCGTCAAGTTCTACGCGCCCTGGTGTCATCACTGCCAGGAGATGGCGCCGAATTGGCAGAATATGGCTCGGCAGATGAAGGGAAAGCTGAATGTTGGCGAAGTTAATTGCGACGAGGAGAAGAGACTATGCCGGGATGTGAAGGTGAAGGGCTTTCCAACCATTCTATTCTTCCGTGGCGGCGAGCGCATCGAGTACGATGGTCTACGAGGATTGGGTGACCTGGTTAGCTACGCCACAAAGACGATCGCAGTCGGTGAGGGCGTGCCAAATGTCACAGCAACCGAGTTCGAAGAGCTGGAGAAGAAGGAAGAAGTGATCTTCCTCTACTTCTACGATGCAGCGACGACATCGGAGGACTTCGCCGCTCTTGACAGGCTAGTCATGTCGCTCATCGGACACGCAAAGCTGGTGAAGACGAGTGACCCGGACCTGGCTACCCGCTTCAAGATTAGCACATGGCCGCGCCTCCTTGTCTCGCGAGACGGCAAGCCATCGTACTACATTGGGCTATCGCCACAGGAGATGCGCGACTTCCGCAAAGTCCTTAACTGGATGCAGACCGTCTGGCTCCCCATCGTGCCCGAGCTGACGGCAATCAACGCGCGCGAAGTGATGAACAACCGCCTCGTCGTGCTTGGGATACTATCCCGCGACCGACCAGAGGAGTTCGTAATCGCCAAACGCGAGATCAAGAACGCAGCACTCGAGTGGATCGACAAGCAGACTTCTGCTTTTCAGCTTGAGCGCCAGGAACTGCGAGATGCGAAACAACTCCGCATCGAAGAAGCCGAGGATCGCAATGATCAACGCGCCCTTCGATCCGCGAAGTCAATCCGCATCAATATGGACGACGTGCCTCGTAAGGAAGTCGGTTTCGCGTGGGTCGACGGCGTGTTCTGGGAACGCTGGCTGCGAACTACCTATGGGATCTCGATCCGCGACGGCGAGCGAGTGGTCATCAACGACGAAGCCAACAAGCGGTACTGGGACACGACCATGACCGGCAATCCTATTGTGTCGAGTCGAACGTCAATTCTAGAGACTCTGAGGGGTGTTGTGGCAAATCCGCCGAAGATTGGCAGCAAAAGTACGACGACACCTTTGGGGCATGTGTGGTGGGTTATCAGGGGTGGTCTGCTTACACATCCGATCGTCTCGAGTGTGGTCTTTGTTATGGTGGTTATTGCGATGGGGGCGTGGGGACGGAGGAGGTATTTGAGGAATAGTGGGGGGTACATCAAGTTGAGTGAGAAGAGCTCCATGGATGGGCTGTTGGGTGGTAATGCGGGCAGCGGGACTGTTGGGCAGGGAAAGGTTGATTGAGTGATGGACTCATAATTTGGTTCTTATGGGCGATGGCGCTGTGGAGTTTGAGCTTTGCATTGGGTGGGCAGGCATCTTTGGCTGTATCTGTAGGTCTTTGTGGACGGAGATGTAGGGTATGACGAGCGTGAAGCTTCTATCTTGACCACCGTGGCGCGCAAATCAAGCCCATAATCACCTCTGAGAAGCCCATAGCGGCTCACTTCACTTCTATGAAGCCCAGCCATATTCCTCGGCATACCTTCCCCGAGCGCGTCTCCAGCTTCAATGCCAGACAAATAATTGAGTATTGTTACTCCCGTCCTTACACTTCCGCTGCCCACATTCCCTACCATGGCCACCGCCAACTCCACTCCCGCTCAGGACCCTCTTACCCTCCTCCGCGCCTCAATCGCCGCCTCTCGCCCGCCAATTCCCACCTCAACCCCCGATGCCTCAGACGCAACAGACGTAGCTACCTCACTATCCCAGGCCACGCATCTCCTATTCAATAACGACACCGAACACACAGCTGTCTCACTCTCGCAATCTACGCGCTTCATCTCGCCAGCTGCAGGAAACAAGGCCATCGACCTCCGCTCTGTGTACTTTTGCTGGCAGAACCGCGATCTAGGCGCAGGAGAGTACATCAATGCTACGCAAGCGCTAAACTCCGAGGCTGGAGCGCAGGGGACGGTGACAAACTTGGTCTTCACGGAGCGATTGGATCTGGTAGCATGGCTGAAGGGTGAAGTGGGCGAGGAGGAGAGCGAGTTCATCGTTTCTGCAGATGCTTCGCGGGCTACAAAAGCCGGCGCGCGAGATGCGGCGGCCACGGCTGCTGGAGGTGAAGATGTGGAGATGCGGGATGCTGGCGTTAGCGACGGGGTCGCAAGGCAGAGGGAAGAAGAGCGCCTGAGGGAGATCTACAAAGGGGAGCGACGAATGGGCGACCACAACACCGTCCTCCGCGGCGTCAAAGTCCAAGACTTCAGCGGCGTGCGAAAGTTCAGCGCCGCCTTCCACGTCAAGAGTGCCGCAGCAGCGCCCGCAGCAGTGCAGCAACAACTCGCAACGCCCGCACTACGACCGAGCATCAAGCCTCCCGCGCCAAACCGCAGAGCCGAGCCAATCATCCTGCTCAGCCCATCGGCGAGTAGCCTAATCCGCATGCCAAACGCCAAAACCTTCCTCCAAGAAGGCTCCTACACCCTGCCAGACACAACATCCACAACAACCAACCTCCTCCACCTCACTCGCCTGCTCCCCTCAATTGACCCCCAAAAACCCCTCCGCTTCATCCTCGTCGACTCCCCCGACCAATTCCGTCCCGACTACTGGTCCCGTGTCGTCGCGGTCTTCACTACGGGGCAGGCGTGGCAATTCAAGAACTACAAGTGGCAAGCACCGGCGGAGCTTTTCGGGCACGTGCTGGGCGTGTATGTGGGGTGGAAGGGGGAGGTGTTGCCGGAGAGCGTGGTTGGCTGGGGTAGGGGGGTATTGAGTGTGGGGTTGGATAAGGGGGGGATGAGATGGAGGGATCGCGAGGTTGTGGAGGAGGTTTGGAGTGGGATTGAGGGGCGGATGAAGGGGTTGGGGTGGGGGAGGGAGGGGTTGAGGTGAAGTGTCATGGCCGGACGATGAATCGACGTGGGAAAGAGTGACTGCAGCGGAGGTAGTCATCGCTGGCGTGCGCGGGACCTACGCCAAAGGACCGCTGGCGTGAATGGTGTAGTTGGTTTTGAGGCATCTTGCGGGTGATTCGGCAAGCGAACTCGACCAGACGATTGCCGCTGCGAAGCGCACGAAAAGTACGACTCGCCTGCCAGTCAGTGTGGACACAAAGAAGGTGTCGGATCTGATTCTCATTGCGATGCACGCGAGGGGCGAAGCAGAATCCGGTCGAATCTCTGGATACGAGGGACTCTCTCCAATACCTGGATTTATCAGTACGCACAGGCACAGAGCCACTCGACATGGAGGTGCATATGGACTGTACGTGCCAGGCTGGATGCAGTATAAGCGAGACGATGGTATGCAGCGTATGTAGGTCTGCAATAAGGCGCAGCACCGTGAGGCGAAGCGAACGCCATGAGGGGCTTGGCGGGCGCCTCGACCTCACTTCTTGCTCGTTCTGTACGATGTCTACTTCTACCTTCAATACCTCGCGATGTACATGTAGCTCACACACTAGATGCAAGTATGCTTGACAGACTGGGCGGCATCGTAGACCGTATCAGAGCGTTGTGTTCTCACATTGAACAAGTACAATCTCGTATCGCTTCAGACAACGCTCAAGTCGCGAGCCTGACTGCCAAGCTACGACGTGTCGAGGCTCACCGAACGAGGCATACTGCCAGACTTGGTGACTTGAAGCAAAAGCAACAGTTAGGTCGTTGTGTGCCATACTCGGAACAGTTGCTGACCAGAACATACAGAATGCCAGCGCCCTACTCGTTACTCCAGACGATGCCGCAAGCCAGACTCTGATCGAGCAACCTTTGGAAGCCATATCAGACCTCTCGGCAGACGATGATGACGATGACAACGGACCGGACGAAGTGCTCGCTACTCTAGCAGCGCCCGTCGCACGAATGCGAGCCGCAACAACAAGTCCTGCAGTCGCCGCCACCATAGTGGGACAGAATACCGCAGCAGGCCGAACAGCAGACTCAGCGACAGTGAGCCCTCGCCTCCCACCAGCTTCAATCAAGCCCTTCGTACGAAACAGTCCCGACGTCAGAGCTTCGACCACGCCTCATCCGAAGAAGACAGCCAGCCCGCCGACAAAACTCATTCAGCCTAGGCAAATCCATCCCGACTGGCCGACTGTGGTGCACTTCAACAACACCTCGGTTGAACTAACATGTCTCTGGTGCGGCGCGAACTGCAAAGGCAAGGGTAAAGGTGTCCCTCCCAATTTCTTCAACGGCGCCAGAGGACTGAAGCGCCACTGTGGCGCGCATGTAGAAGGGTTAGGGCAATGCGAGGTCACGGAGTTCTGTAACATGCGCGTCGTGTCCGCGCGAGATGTGAACTCAATGGAGCACGGAAGGCCGGCAGAGGAGAGCCCGGTGGCGCATATACCAGTCCTCGCTGGTAGCGTTGTAGGTGGCAAGCTTCCGAAGAAGCGGACTTCGGAAGTATTACCTGCTGCCTCCGGTCCAGCTCGAGACTCAAGCGCCCTCTTCGTCACACCCCGAACCACGCAGAGTCTCCGCGACCGCAGCTTCGAGCCCGACGACGACATCAAAGACGACGACCACGACGCCAGACCCGCTACAGCGAACGCAAACGGCAGTGGGCTGAAACGGAAACGGACTACGAACGAGTATTTCCCACGTGTCTCGCAGCAGAGTCAGGATGATGTGGATCTGGCTATGCGGCCGCCACTGGTGCTGGACGATCCGATGGATGCGAGTTGGCAGCCTTCCATGCCGAGTCTGGGGTCAACGGCGGATATCAAGTATGAGGAGGAGTTGGCTAGTTCCGGGGATCAGGATGATTAGACACGGATTGAGCTGAAATTATGGACTCTTACAGCTGTCCATCTCGACACCGTAGAAGAAACACCTTGAAAGGGGTTGTAGGATCGCTTTTAGTAAAGCTCACTACTCATCCTCAGCAAATTCACCTCCGTACTCAGTCCCACCTCCGTACTCCATCTCCACTCCATGCTCAACCTCCACTCCATTCCCCACTTCGCCACCATCATCATTCTCTATCTTGAAAATAGTGTTCTCCCCCCATCTCAGTTTCTTCTCAACGCCGCCCTTGCAGAACACTCCTTTCCGCTTCTCTCCGCACGGCTCCCTGCCATGCATCTCACAGTGACCGCTGGTCTTGATGCCCCGAGTGGGGCGCGAGAACGACTTCCCGGGAGGCGCCGCATCCTCCGCGGTGGTCTCCCGATCGTCATCAAGGGAGTGGTCTCGACGATCTTCATGCCTCACGCCTTCGCCAGCCTGCTTCATCTTCAACCTCTGCCTCGCGATCTCATAGTCTAGCGTGACCCTCTTGACCGGTCTCTCCACAGCCTGCGATCCGCAAGCCAGCTGCTTCGCGTCCCTTTCGCTAATCTCAGTGAGGCGACAATGCTCCAGGATCTCTGCTAGACACACGTCCCCTTCGAATCTGCTATTCGCAGTCCCTGGGCCGTGGGCTTGGACCACGTGAATGGTGAGGCCGACGAGGCCTTTGAGGAAGCCTCGGCCACCTCCTGGCTGAGAGCAAGAGTTTGCGCCGCAGTAGGAACAGGTGACGGAAACCCAGCAGTTGTTGATTGAGAGGACAGTCGGGAAGCTGGGATGGATTGAGTCCGGGAGAGTGGTGAGCGTGAAGTTCGTGAAGGGCTGAGGCGATGGGGACGGCGAAGTGGAGCGTGTGGCAGCTGGCACCGCATGTGAATCCGGGCAGGGAGGCGAAGCACCACTGAGCCGAAGATAGGGCAGCATCTGCCGTAGGTCCGGTGACCTGCCGAAGGCGAAAGATGTAGTGCGGCCGCGGAAGCCATACCCGTAAGGCTCGTCGTTCAATGTGTTCCTGAGATTATGTGGCATTGGTTTGCTGGGGTACGCTCGATCTGACGGTTTATCTTCTTCGGTTAGAGACTTGGGTGCGCAAGTCGAGAATGCAGGTGTTCCATTGTTCGATGCCGGTTCATCTACTCCAGGCTCGGGCTGGAGAGGCATAGCGAATGGGCTAAAGCTCCTCGGCTTCGTCGTCTGCGCTTCGCGTCCCACGGCCTCAACACCGTCAAGCCATGCGTCGACTCCTTGCTTTGGCTCCTCTGGCTCGGACTTCGGCCTCTCGATACGTTGATCCAGGCTTCGCCTCATCCTAACAATCTCCTTGACCAGGACTTGAATATCGTCTCCATTCATAGCGAACAGGTCTTCGGCTTCTGCCAATTGGGTGCGTAAATTCGTGACTACTGCGCTGTTGTGATTGTGAGCTGAGCGAACGCGTTGCAACTTCTTGGACATCTGGGACAATGCCGCAGAAGATGGAGATGAGTCAGCCATGCTCCGATGGGAAGTCAGTGTGATGAGGATATGCTTTTGTGCTGCGAAGATAGGAGAGTGGAAGAGATTGATTCCGAGCTGTGAGAGCTTACTATAAGCTGCTAGACTGGACTGAGGTTATGGGAGAGTCGGTAGATGAGTGAGAGAGGAAGGACTGCAAGATGATGAGAAGCTTTTGTTCTCTCGTGCCCTAGCTCTGGAATGGTGCTGCCACGAGCTGCTGTACAGAGAGCTACTGATACCACGAGCTTAGACTTCGTGATCTGTTGGCGCTGTCAAGTTGACTGCACAGTGAAGTACATGCCCTTACTGCCCGCAGTAAGTATGGTCAAGGGCCACGGTGGGTAGCTCGAGCACCCCGGGCGATCTCTCCAATTGCAGGCCTGCAGACAAACATGTCTGAGGCCAGCGAGTTTCGAAGAGGACCTGGCTAAGGGGACCTGACCAGTCAAGTTGTACTGATCTTGAGCTAGTGGCATGAACCGCATGAAGGTCTTTCGTCTCGGCCAGATCGAGGCATGCTGACCCGATCTTACACAATCACCATCAAGCAATGAACTCTCGCTCACCACCCCTGCCCCCTCATCCTCAAAACCCGCCTCACAACCGCCCTAAACCCCTCCTTGAAATTCTTCCTCCACCGCTCACTCTTCAACCTCTTCCGCTTAACCCCACCCCGCTCATGAAATCTCTGCCTATTGAAATCCCGCTTCACCCCATTCCTCGCAACATTAATCTCCATACTCCTGAACGCTTTCGCGACATCAAAGCCCTTCTCCTTGTTCACGTAGACTTTCCTCCCGATTGCGGCATCGAGCTTCAGTGGTGGCGTTGTGGGGACAGGGGGTAGCGGTGACCGGAGAGCGGAGGAGACAAGGGAGCTGCGGGATGTGGGAGCTTGACCAGGCGGGCGTTTAGGGGTGTCGAACAAGGCGAAGAGGTCGTCCATTGAGGATCCCATGCCTTTGGAGGAGGAGGGTGGGGCTGAAGGTCGGGCTGGGCGGGAAGCGGCGGGCTTGGGGGCGGACATTGCTTCGTCTAGGAGAGAGGCGAAGGGATTCTTATCATCGGCTCGTCGTCTCGCGGTGGATGTGAGGGTCCGCTGTTGGGGTTGCCATTGGGGGAGGAGGTTCCGCCGGGGGGTGTGTCGGCATGTTTGGGGTGCTAGTGACTGTAGCAATGGACGCGCAGCCTTCATGCTGGCTTCACCTAGCCGTAGACACTCCATGATCGCACGTGATACTGCAAATAAGCCGTGATATCGCTGGCATCGAATAAGTGTAGCTCGGGGATGGACCTGCGGCAATGACTCGCGTGCACTGTGCGAGCTCTCTCAGAGATCCTCATGAACTTCCACTGCCACTCATATTACACTGATATATCCTAATCAGGCATTTGAAGTACAGGCAGGAGGGTATATCTCATAGCCACCCCTCCACCCCGCCACCATGGCCTACAGCTACGGCCCCCCTCCCGGCGCCTACGCCGCCCGCCCTCCCTCCTTCCCTCCAGCACCAGGCATGGCACCACCCCCCGGCATGGACTTTCCTCCAGGCATGCCCATGCCCGGCCAACCCTTCCAAGCGCCTCCAAACATCGCCGGCGTCGACTTCAGCGCGCCAGTAATCCGCTTAGGCCTTGACCCGAAGCCTTCTTCAACACCCGCAGATCGCCTGACTTCTAACAGAGGGCCGGGCGCGAACGTGGAGCCGTTGGGGAATCGCAATCGCTTGGGGCTTGGGGCTGATTCGGGGAGGCATTTGGAGAGGGATCGAGCGGTTGTGAGGGAATCTATGGTCGCGATGCAGCCCCCTACGCGAGAGGAAGTTGCAAGAACGATCTTTGTGGGGAATATTACGGATGAAGCACCGGATGACGATGTGCTCGAGGGTTTGTTCGCATGCGCGGGCAAGTTCAGACGGTGGACGAGGGCAAGGGACGCGGACGACAAAAAATGTCGGTTTGGGTTTGCGGAGTACGAGGATGTTGAGAGCTTGGAGGCTGCTACCGAGGTTTTCGGAGAGGGTATTGAGGTGCCTGCTTGCAAAGATGGGAGGGTGATCAAAGGGGAGGACGCGAAGACGGTAAAGTTGATGGTGGTCGTGGACGAGCAGAGTCGGAAATACATCGACGACTGGATGAGCAAGAGAGATGAGGGCGAAGATGCAAAAGAGTTCCGTCTAGATACCGCGAGGACCGAGATCGCGCAGTATCAGGCAAGCCTGGTGAATGCGGACGCCTTCGCAGCAAACGCTGCGATCATGAACGGCGATCAAGACGGTGATGCACACATGCAGTACGGCGAGACGAACGGCGAGAACGGAGACGCTCACACCGTGTCTATTGCCCTCGCCACCGACACGGACGAGCTGGCAGATATTCCAGAAGATATGAGGCCAACGGTGGCTGCGGAGATTAAGGCTTTCCGCGATCGCTCGAACCGTCGAGATCTCGATCGTCTGAGGAAAGAGGAGGAGATGGAGCATCAGGAGAGGCAAAAGGCAATGCTCGGATCGCGCGCGAATCGACTTGCTTCGCCGCCTCCGTCAGGGCCAGCAAACGGCGTGCCCTCGGGTCCACGCGGACCTGCAAACGCACCATCAGGACCGAAAAGCTTCCGCGGCGCTCAGATGCCCTCCGACTACGCGAACGGTGTGGCATTTGTTGGCGCCAACGGGACCACAGCAAATGGCGGCATCTCAATCTCAGCCGAAGACGAAGACGACTCGGCTTCTGACGAGGAGCTCGAAGCCAGACGCGCACGCAAACGCACCGAAGACCTGGAGAAGCAATACATCGACCAAGAACGCCGCTGGCTAAACCGCGAGCGCATTTCTGGCACAGCGCGTGAGCGGGAACGAGAGCATGAGCGCAAAGCCGCTGAAGAGCTTACTCGCACGAAAGACCAGCTCGCCAAACGCTTTAAAGAATGGAACGATGACGAAGAGACTCGCCTCGGTCGAGAAGAGTACTACATCGACCGCTCCGCGTGGCTGCGCAAGCGAGGCGCGTACAGAGATCAAGAGCAACGGCACGATGACGCTGATCGCGCAGCCGAGGATCGGAAGAAAGCTTCCCTCCAGGCCCAGCGAGCTGATGCAAGAGGACAGGCCGATGCTTTCTTAGATGAAGTCTCCGCTACCATCACCCGGAACGCCGCCGCCGAAGCGCCAGCACAAGGCTTCAAGCTCTCGCTCGGTGCGCGCGCCAAACCTGCCGCCCCCGCACCTGCCGCCGTCCCTGCCGCGCGTAAATCTTTGGCAGACGTCGAGGGTCTGCTAGATGACGAAGAAGACGCCGCGGCCGCGGGCATCAGCAAACCAGTCCTCAAGCCCCTCTCAGATACCTCCACCCTCCCGACCCACGGCGCCGATCTCTCCCCAGCAGACCGCGCATCAGCGCGCCAGCAACTCGCCACCGAGATACCAATGAATACCGAAGCCCTCTTCGCCACACCCATCAAATACAGCTTCCTCCCTGACGGCTACTTGGAAGCAGACATCCGGCCGTCAGTGGAGAAGAAGATCATCGATTACGTCGGGGTGCAGGATGATTTGCTGGTTAGCGTGGTGCTTGAGGGGATTCAGGAGAAGTTGCCTGCTGGTGGGTTGATTGAGAGGCTTGAGGGCGGGCTGGAGGAGGAGGCTGCGGTGCTGGTCAAGAAGGTTTGGAGGATGTTGGTGTTTTTGGGGGAGTGTGGGGCTAGGGGTTTGTAGTGTGGACCTCAGACGGGGACGGGGTTTAGTATGGTGTGGGTTTGGGAGGTGATGTTGGGTGGATGAGAGGACGCAGAGTTGTAGGGCAGAGCACTACTTTGCCTCCGAGCGGCTGTAGCAGATAGGATTGTCAGTTGATCATTCTCACCTGTGCTCGTAGCTGTTCACGCATTGCCGAAGTATCTCCGATGCTCGAGCTTCACCTCAATCGCCTCACAGCGTCACCACCTCGCCTGCCCGTATCATACTCAGCTCTCTGCCACGCACTCCACCGTCTGGACACTCCCGATCGTTCACTACACCCGGATCTAGCCTCTCAAGTCTCACTACCATGGCGAACGGGTACGATACTTCCGTTTAGCATACCCTATGAACCGCTCTATAAGCCCTGAGCGCAGCCACTGACTGGTCTGCTTACCATAGTTGGAGTCTCCTCATCTCGGTCATAGTGGTCGCCGTCTTCACTGCAGG
This sequence comes from Cryoendolithus antarcticus, assembly GCA_002077065.1. Taxonomy (NCBI): domain Eukaryota; kingdom Fungi; phylum Ascomycota; class Dothideomycetes; order Cladosporiales; family Cladosporiaceae; genus Cryoendolithus; species Cryoendolithus antarcticus. Next base: position 589,759 of record NAJO01000019.1, read on the forward strand.
ATCGTGGTTCTTGGCACCGAAGGGAGAGAACAGGACGTGAGTTGTTTGCTTTTCCTCGATCGACTTGGATACATGAGGTCATATGGGCTCGCCCGGAGCGAGGCGCTCGGGGCATGGCAGAACGCAGAATGGTGGTTGGAGGGTAAGAATGTGCATGAAGAGGCATGAGCGGGTGGAGATGGATTGGGAGGAGTGGGTTCGAAAGAGGCGGCATGAGGGTCACGAGGGAGGCGGAGGCGAACGCAAACGAGAGCTCCACGGCTTGAGGAAGAGCGCGAGACATGGAAGATGGAGACGAGGAAGCCTGATGGTGGTCTTCGCAATAATGTGGGAGGTTTTGCTGACTTGACTCTGCGAACAGTGTCTGGAGATCGACACTCATACTCTCTGCCTGGAGCTGCTGGCTCATGTGGGGTATGGCTGTGCCCTCTCCTTTACGATTCACCAGCAAGTGACTGACAGTAGACAGCGGTCACATTCCTCACTCAATTACATCCTCTCATCCAGCCTCAACGAAATGACTTGAGGATGCCAAACACGAATGGACCTGTTAAGGGCGGGAGCATGTTCTGAGCAGCATTATGAGGCAAAGCATGGGCATATCGGCGTTTGTGGCGTTCGAGGCAGTGTGTATAGCATGTACAAGAGCGATTGCATAACACTCTGATTCTGCATATGAGCCGGAACATGAGTTGCACGGACTTCAGCCAAAGCGTTTCGTCACAGGGCTTTGGGCTGCGCAAATCTGCGATGCATACAAGAGCCTACTCAGCTAAACCCCACACCCTCAGCAATCCTCCTCCACATCTCAATCACATCTGCCGTCTCCACCACCCCCGCAGCCGCAATCCCGCCACCCACCCCAACCATCCTCAGGATCCCCCACCCAACCCCAGCCCTACAAATAGCGCCTACAGCACACAACCCCATAGCCCTCAAATACCCACTCCCCAGTACAATCTCCAGCGCCGCAACGTTGTTGATAATCACCGCCCAGCTCACCGCTGAAGCCGAGGAAGGGAGGTCGTAGTTCCAGACCAGTAGCAGTAGCGGGAAGAGCTTCGTGAAGGACGAGACGAGCAGGGCGGTGGAGATGAGGGAGGGGTGGGGGTAGTGGGGGAGGAGGAAGTTGTAGAGTCTGGCTGGCCAAGAGGTTGTGGAGGTTTGGGGGTGGGGGAGGGAGAGCAGGAAGCGGATGGGGAGGTGGAAGGAGGCTGTTTCGACTGCGCAGAGGAGGAGAAAGAAGGCGTATTGGAAGAGGATTGGTTGGGTGGCGAGGAAGGTTTGGGGTTGATGGGGCGAAGGCTGCTGGGGCGGGGAGATGAGGGTCGAGAGGGTGGCGTTTTGGAGCAGGCCCGGTGGGGGAGCCAAAGGGGTTGGCGTGGCTTTCTCGATGCGGGCCCAGGTCAAATAGACGTCGAAGAGGAGGAGCAAGAGGGACAGGCGAAGGATGGAGGGCTGAGAGGCTCGTTAGGAAACGCTCCAAAAGGTATTGCTTGAGTAGACTTACATTGAACTTTTCATCCTCGCCTCGTAGCCGATTGAACAGGAGGTGTCTGTATACCTGTCCCGCCATCAGCCTATACCCTTCACACCTCATCCCTTCAACACCCAGTCTTCGCTTGTACAATCATCCCCCGCCTCCGCCCAAGCGTCGCCTCTCTACAACGGGGTTGCCAGCAATCGACTTACTTCAGGCCGTATCAACACCAGATCAATACACAGCACCACAAAATCATGCTCGACATATTTGTCCGCAAAGCCTTTGCATCTCGGACACTGCGTCAATCGTACACCTTTGCCCAAAGACTTATCGTCGGCTTTGCTGTAAGTCGTGTAGAGAGAGGGGAGCGGGAGACAGCAGTGGATGCAGATGGGCATGATATGCCAGCTGCGTCTGGTAACCGAAGGCTAGAGCCGATATTTTCAAATGGAACGGAGTGATTGGCGCTGCTAAACAGCATGTTACATGCGTCTAGTGCAGCGATGGCGTGCACGTAGAAGGCGAGTGTTTACCTCTGGCAATGGCAGGACTGATGATAGCAACTGCGGTCTAGTGCAGAGCACATGCGAGGTCAATACGATGATAAGAGTATGATCGGGGTCTGTATCAAGTACAGCTATAACGTCCGTCCCTAGGTAGGGAGCCACCCTCCGTGACGAGCTACGTTCACAGTTCAGACTTCGGTATCCTCCCTCACATAAGTCTATGACTTCGTCCTATGGTGTGGTCACTCTCTAGCTACTCCCTTACCACGAGGCCGGAGCGGCAACGCAACGTCCCCCCTTGTCGGCTAAGTTATGTATCATTCTGTTAACATCGCTGGCCATAGCTGTTCAGGTTTACCCCTACAAAACCACGTTCCGAGAAGGCATAAAATCTCGGTACATGTAAAGCTAGGAGTCCTAATGGTACCGAGTCTTAGGCCAACATTTCAAAGCGGCCCGATGCAGAAGCCATGGATCCGGTAGTTCCGTTTGGCGAAGGACTGTGTGTTCTGATGTAGCGTGTTCTCAAGGTGCCTTAGCGTGCGTTAAGCGAAGCTACCAATTCACCGACTTGAGTTATATCGTATATCGATGACAGTAAATCACGGTAACATGACTAGCGTCTAGGTCGACTGTAGCGCATGTTCAGGGTCGTAGAAGCGTCCTATGATTACATAGCTTTTATACTGCGTGACTTACTAGTACTGAACGCTCTAAGCGCGGGTCCTCAATCATGATACCTTGTATGGGCGTGTTTGTCCTTCGCAAAGATTTAAACATGCATTGGCATCCAAATATTCGCAAGGTGCAGGCTCGATTGCATCTCACCTTCCTTCTAGCTCTTCTGCCTCCTTCCACCGCCCCTGATTCCGGTACGTGGCTGCAAGGTCGGCCATGGCACTCAGCATATCGGGATGCTCCTCGCCCAGCATTCTCGACATCCCCTCCATCACCTTCACGTCCAGCTCCTCCGCCTCCTTCCACCGCCCCTGCTTCCTGTATGTGGATGCAAGGTAAGCCATGGCAGTCAGCGTGGAGGGATGCTCCTTGCCAAGCTCCTGCGCTAGCCCCTGCCACGCCGCAAAGAACAGCTGTTCCGACTCCTTCCACCGGCCTTCGTCCTGCCAGACTTTCCCATCGCCTATCCACATCTAGCTTTGATCGTCCGCGCTTCGGCCAGTCTCCTCCCTGACCAATTTCTCGATGGGAGGTAGATGCACCAGCATGTGACGCCGAAACTCCACCTTTGAATCTACATACGTCTTGTCGTGACAGGCCGCCGCACAGAACGTCGTGTACCAGTGCCAACATGCCTCCTCGTCCCTCTCCTTCGCCGCTCGCCACTGGACGAGTCTGTGCATCGTCAGTCCCGGCCAACGGCCTTGCGTCCATCGCACCGGCCCAAACCTCACCAGCGGTGTGATCGTCTCCCGGTAATAGTAGTCGCATCACTGCTCGTCCTGATCATTCACGCGCCGCAGCAGTCTTGTAAACACGACGGCAGCTCTGTATCTGTCATCGCACATGCTTGGCGCATCCCACCACTCGCTAGCCGGAACATCTCCGTCTGTATGTTGGCTCGATCAAGGCATGTCAGAAGGGCCCAGAAGTCGATGGGACGGATGCTAGTATCGCGCTCCTCTACATCGCGAAGTGATACCAGACTGGCTTCCCACACCGTCCACACCGTCTGGTCGTACTCTGTAGCTTCGGTATACTCCCGACTCTGCAACAGCCTATCACGATGATGCTGGACATCGGTAAGATAGCGCTGCATCGCGTCATGCGCCTGAGCTCCTTCGTCTACGTCAGAGCCGATGCGAGCGCCTGCTAGGTCGACCGTCAGTGCCAGTCGGTCCAGCGTGTTCACAAGCTGTGTCGTGATGCTTGGTAGCTCATCGCCAGCACTTTGCAAGTCCTCGGACACAGCATTGAGCAACAGCGTCTGCGCTTTGTCCGCGCTCATCTCCTCAACCCTCACCACTTCACTGCCACGCCCTAACATTCGTTATGCGTGGCTAGCCTGGCTTGTCACGATCACAGAGCCAGCCTGGCCTTGGGGGAGGATGGTCTTGATCCCCCAATCAAGCTTGTCCGCGTTGTCGATGATCATCATCCAATTTTGCTTGCCTGACCTGCATCGTAATCACCGATGTACGGCTTGCACGCTAGGACCATCACGAAGCCGGCCATACTCGCTTGCTTGCTCGACGGGGAGTCCGAGGTCACGACAGCACCGCTCGAAGCTTGACCGCGCCGTCTCCTCACTCCGCGCATCGATCCACAAGATGCTGTCATACTCCTGCTCATGCTGTTCAACGTACCCTAACACTAGCTGAGTCTTGCCGGTGACAACGCTGTAACCTGTTCAGTAGGAGGTCGGCAACATTTGGTGTTTTATGCGGACTTACTCTAGCATGGAAGCATCGCATCCAACAGCCTTGTTGACGGGCCATCCAGCGTCCAGGTGTGCGTGAACCTATGCATGATCTTTGTTGAAGCATGCAGCAGCTACAAGGTCTCCCTCGATCAGGTCGTCTTGCAGGAGGAGTGCTTTAAGTATATCGGGTCAACGTCTTTGAATGGCAAGTCTCTTAGCAGCCAGGGTGGTCGGCCTTTGAGAAGTAGGCTATGTATAAGTATCTGATGTTCGTCGTCACGGCGTATAGCCTCGTACAGTGCATCTTCGGGCGCTGGTCCTAGCTCGTCCTTCAGAACCTTTATCACATCTTCAAAGGTCAAAGGAGTGCCCACCCAACACTGACATATCAGGGGCGGCCATTATCTAACGGAGTGCGTTGGTGAAAGGTCATGTTCCGTTCTTATGGCGCATCTCCTCGCGGGAGTGCCCGAGGTAGTTACCCTATTTTGTAGATGGTAATGTCCTGCTGCCGCTTCCATCAGATGTAATGCCTACAACCGAGATAGCATAGGTCACGTTGGAAGGACCCTTCCGCGCTAAAACGACCCGGCCTATAGCTGCTGAGACGACAGAGGCGTACTCAACGAAAGACAACGCGGTAGCAATGGAGTTAGGATTGATCGCTAGTATCGCTGGTGTGCTCGATGTTGGCGCTAGAGTTGCTCTTGACGTGGCAACTTTAATAAAAGACACAAGAGATGCACCCGATGAAGTCAGGGCATTGGATAGAGAACTTTTTGGTCTGCAGCAGGTACTCACTCACTTGAAGAATGGGGTGGAAGATCGCCCTGCTCAGCTCTCACCAGACATCACAGCAGCCTTGGAGGAGAATGTCAACGGTTGCATGGAGGCTATGGAGCAGCTCAAATCCATGCTACAGGGGTTTCTATGTGAGATGAGGCTGATTCAAAGATGGAAATTCCTATCCAAGAAGGGAAGCCTAAGGGATATTCGTCGTCGTCTCGAAATACACAAACAGACGCTAAGTTTGATGCTGGGAGTAGTCACTGGGTAAGTCTTGTGCTACCCTACATATGAAGTGCTTTAATGTGGTTCTAATGGGAAGCGGGGGCTAGAAATGTTGCTTTTCAAATCCAGAACGATGTCGGGCATATACACCAAAACATCCAGACTATACTTGAGCAAATTGTCACGACTACGCCAGACTCAAGAATCAGGGACAAATTGGAGCGTACCTTGACCCTAACTGTATCATCAATAGAGAACAGTACGCATCTAGTGACTCCCAGACCCGATGAGACAGAGATAGGCATTGGGTTCAGTGGGGAAGTCGACAGACCTGGAGCTGACCCATCTAGTCCACTTCCCGCGTCCAGTGCATCGGCGGCATCATCAGTTTCCTCTCCAACTTTGAAAGAGGCACCCACAAAGGACGCAATTGACCCTGGAGGAGATTTATTAACCGCTGCAACTAAGAGGGGCGATTTGAGTACGGTAGAGATGCTGCTTGATCTCGGAGCTGATGTCAACGCCAAAGGTGGCAGCTGTGGAAGCGCCCTGATGACCGCTATTGCATTCTCGCAATTCGACGTCGCGAAAGTGCTTATCGACCATGGTGCTAATGACGGCGCCGCGCTTTGTAGCGCTGCCAGCCACGGCCGCGTGAGCATAGCCAAGCTCTTGCTCGACCGGGGGGCTGATGTTAACGCCAAAGGTGGTAGCTGGGGAAGCGCCCTTATGACCGCGATTGTACTCTCGCAATCCGACGTCGCGAAAGTGCTTATCGACCATGGCGCCGATGCCAGGACACCAGGTGCATTGCCAAAGGCTGCCGGCGAAGGACTTGATAAGGTTGTCGGCTGGCTGCTAGATGCTAATGCAGACGTCAATGCCGACGACGGCGCCGCGCTCTGTAGCGCTGCCAGCCGCGGCCGCATGAGCACAGCCAAGCTCTTGCTCGACCGGGGGGCTGATGTCAAGTATGGGAACGCCATTCTTGTTGCTATTTCATCTGGTCACTCTAGCGTAGCCCAAGCTCTACTGCAGGCTGCAACGCGGTCAGTGACCGCCAAGCGCTAGGTAGATGTGTTCTTGCTCGCTAGGACTGTTTGAAACATCTAGCTTAGTGTGATTGTCCTGTTAGCAATACAAAATCTTCCTCCCTACCTACAGCGTCCGGATACGACTGAGTGGCACGGGCGCGTCGAACTCATTTTGCGCTTCTTGATCTCGTCACGTGAAGTAGCTTCACGTGCTTCAAACAAACGTTGTAACCGGTCATCCCTCTGGTCTTCTTTGGTCCTCACAGGCGTTGTGGCATAAAGTCGGTACGTCAACGGTGAAGATGAGGCCCTGCAATCTACAAGTGACAAGCAGGCGAGAAGAACGCTAAAAGTCTCAGCCCATGTAGCCGCCAGGATGCTACAACACGACCTACATCACCAACTGGGGCCTTAGACACGGTGCGGCGCGCACGCGGCTCAGCAGGGATTGTGACCGACGCACCACAGCTGTTACACATGTAACTATGCACAGCAGAGTATATCCCCAGATGAAGAGGCAACTTAGAAGCGCTCTTGTAGCGGCGCAGATGAGACGGCAAAGATGGTGATAATAAAGTAGGAGACAGCCTTCGTGAGCTCTCGACGTATCTTCCAGGACCGGTTGCGTGCAGCTCAAAGCACTTCACACAGCCACAACAGTCTATGAATCGCTGAAGCGGCGAAGCGATGCCATTGCTGAGTCTATCCCGCGGACCCAAGGGTATTGCGATGCACCAAGGGCCGCGCAACGTCACACCCACCCGCTACGCTGGATAAGACAGCAGGTTTTTTCAACAGAGACACGAAACACGTCGTCCGGTGGGCAAGAAACCTATGCTACTTTGCCTTTCGACAATGACTGGCTTTGCACGATGGGCAGCAGCTACTTTCGTGCTGTGAACGACTGCACACCACCGCGTAAGTCTCCGGATCATCTGCCGTTGGTTGAAGACACGACTAGTCGGATGGTAGACTACTCATCCCCAGGTTGTTCGAGAGCATCCAGCCCACCGACGCCTCAGCCGAGAACAACCACATGGATGGCGGAATCGTATCGCAGCGATCTTCCCGAGCGACCTGCCGAACGATCCATGCATGCATCCCGTGCCTTGTCGAGCTATCCCGCCAATATTGCTGTTGTCGACGCCTTTGTGTGGCCTTGTTGGGCATTAGCGTATCTGTGGTGTCTGGCAATTCCGGGTAACAGGTCCACTGGTATGTACGATTGCGCAGGTATATATATCCAACGATCAATTGAGGCATCCCACTCTGCAAGCGCCAAAGACGAGTACAAGCCATCCAGCCAATCGCTAGGGATGCAAAAATGCGCTGGGACGGTCACGATTGCCATCAAGAGTCCGATCATTATGTGAAGACGACTGGAACGAAAGGACCGACTTATGACGCTGGGGATGATTGGGGTGGATCAGGGGCTCAGACAAAGGGATCCTGATTTGAGCGTCAAGGGCAAGAAAAGGAGTGTGAAGCATCGTGTTGCCATGTTTGGCGATGTTGCAATGAGGGACTAAGCGTATGGTCTTGCAACTGTCTGTTCATACTTCTCTAGGTCGAAACTGCTATCAGGGTCCCAGACTACCCGAAGGTCGAGTAGCTAGACTGGAGATATATCAAAGCACAGTCCAGCACCAGAACCACTGTTGTTAGGATCAATCTTGTTGGTGGTGAGGCAGCAATAAGGGAGAGGAACATTCAAGGGTTTGAACATGGATGCTATAGTATCACTGAGGCAAAGCTGGCGGAGTCATCAATGTACGTCGGGCAAGCTGACCAGTCTTGCGAAATCTCTGCGGCATTTAAAGTTGTTGGTGCAGTATATCGGCAAGTCTCTCCGCGGGCCTGAGAGATGCCACAAGAACACGACGCACCTGGACCCCGACTTTGACTTACCCAAAACACCCCACATTACGAAGCCGCTGCGAATGCTTCCTCATGATAGTATCGCTAATGGTCTGTACACGTCAGTGCTTGTAGGCCTCGGCCGTATCTGGCATCGAGCTCACGGGTCGCGGGACTAGTTCGTGGGTGAATCGGAGGTGGGGGAGTTCTCCCTTATACGCATGCCGTCGTCTGGCATACGGGGCGCAACCTAGGAGGGTGCGCTCTCCGGTGACGGCGGGCGTCGCGAATGCAGGTCGCGCGCTGCACGTCCGATATCGAGGCGGCGACTTCGGGGGCGAGTCGGTGGGTGTCAGAGGCAAGTCTGCCCATGGGAGGAGGGTGTGGGAGGTCGGGCGGAGGGCGCGGAAGAAGTGGAATTTTCGCCGTGGGGTTTTCACAGTTGGTCAGAGTATAACCCTAACGTTCCTCCGCGAAAGAATGGGGTTTACAGTGTTGCCGGGGGCATCCTAACCTCAGGAAATCGCAACGCGTCACGCTCGGGAAGCTCCTAGAGATGATCAAGCCGTGACACCCAAACACGGCCTAGGAATTCTTGACACTACCTCCATACCGAGCTTTCGATACTGCCACAAGGTTACCGGACCTGCCATTGAACATCATGATGTTGTACTCCTTTGCAATCCTTGATCTTAGTGGTTCCGGGACGCTCTTCCTCGGCTTCGCATTCGATGCAGAATCAACCTCAAACATCAATACTTCGACTGTAGAATTTAGTCTATCAGGACTCAAAAGCTGTCAGCGCAGTCTTCGCAATCAGGGTAACTAGCTAACAAGCTTGTGCCTCAGGCGCAAGGCCTCATCATTCTTGCCTTCCTTCAATCGTGCGTGTGGTCGAACGCTTTCGTCACCCAGGTCATCTTCCATCAATTTCGGGATCACATGCAAGTAGCGACGTCCTGGCGAAGTCAGCAACAATCACTTGCTAGTACCTAAAGTAGATTACGCCACATGCCTGAAGAGGTCTGCCTCTGCTCAACACTAGTCATCGGCAAGCCGCCTTGATCTCGGCGCAGCGATTCGCTATCAGACCTGCCAAATTATCAGTCAAGTGCAGAGTGCGAACTGAAATGGCAACACACGTGTAATGAGCTTCCGGCCAGGTCTTCTATAACCGCTTTAGCCTAAGCTTGGAGAATTCCAGCACACTTTTCAGATGCGTCGACCCCCAATTGAGGTTCATCAGCCCTAATAGATTGACGATGAAGTGCACTTGGCCTAGTATTTCCCAAGAAGAAGGCTAGCTGTGCAGAGTCATTATTCCGGGGCAGCTCAAGTAGGCTAGTGGATGTCATGTTGCTAGCGTCCTTAGCCAGAATATAAGGAGCTTGGTCGATGCAGTCACAATGATTAGACTAGGACTGCGGCCACTATGCAGAGGTCTTGCGTCTTGGTTCTTCCTCGATCTTGATAGCATCATCTGTAAGAATGCTACATCTTGCTAAATAACACAAGTTAGTATATCACGCTGCAAACATCTCATGTTGCAACAGCGCTCTTGCGTGCGCTTGTTCAGACCGTGGACTACGCGACTCCATATCTTTTCCATGAATCACGTTCCATGAGAAAGAGTGGAAGTTATGGACCGGCCGACGCAGTCGGTGATGCAACGACTTCAACACAGCCAACGGCGAGCGGGGCTGGGCTCTGATAATCTGCTAGGAAGCAAATATGACGAATGAACATAACGCTGCGCGTGAGTCCCACGACCACTTAGTTAACTTATATCTGCACCCTGTACTACCACATCCGCGCTACTAGGGCCCTGAAAAGATCCGACGCAGTTCCCGCCCCCTTTACCTGTGCCTGGCTAACTCCCGTCACATCGGCCTCTGGCTCTAGTACATCCTCTTTTACGATGTCCTTGCGTTTACGACCACTGTTTCCCTCGCCTGCAGCGGTCTCGTCTAC